>OX596150.1:3376799-4078534 GCA_951394285.1 Epirrhoe tristata | reverse complement strand
ACTTAATGAAAGATCCAGACTTCCCATTATCACTGAAGCGAAAGCTGATGGACACTTGTATTCTCCCCGTCCTTACCTATGGTGCGCAAACGTGGTCATTAACTCTGCTTCAGAAGTCTAGACTCAAGGTTTGTCAACGTGCGATGGAGCGTAGCATTCTTGGTGTCAGGATCACGGATCGAATCCGTAACACCGAGCTACGCTCACAGACCCAAATCGCGGACGTAGCTTTGAAGGCCGCAAAGCTGAAGTGGGATTGGGCTGGGCATGTCTGTCGCATGCCAGGTGAGCTGTGGGCAAAGGTAGCCACTGAGTGGCGCCCCGACCCAGCGAGAAGGCGACGCGGCAGACCGAGACGAAGATGGCGGGATGAGCTCGACAAATTCTTACCGGAGTGGATGAATACGGCTCAGGATCGGGATGTGTGGAGGGAATGGGGGGAGGTCTTTGCCCAGCAGTGGGACACGAACGACTAGTAAAAAAAAATGATTGTATCTGTATAATTATGACTTGGATATAAACTGACTGACTGGCGATTGGTATACCAAAAGTTTTTACTAGAGTCACAGCTAGAGAGCTCACCTTCACCTTTGCCAAAAATACCCAGTATGAGTCGGTCTCATACTATTTTTTACAAAATACATGTTATTACGTCATCAGATTTGGCCACTAACTCTTACGATTTTCGCCAAGGAATAAATTATTTTAAAAAACTCATACAAAATTCCCGTGATGTAGAATCAAGTCCCGGGAATTCTAATGAATTATGTATATAATACAGCACAACCACAATGCAGGCCAATTCCTAAGGTGCGCTCCCCGGCCATTACGGCGCCGCAGCTGCGCAAGTGCCGACTTTGCGAATCCAGTCTGCATGCCGCTTAATGCCACGCTTCCAGAGAACGATGTAATTTACTAGCGGTGTAACCACCATCCCATGGGATTTTGGAAATACTTCACTTTTTCGAGAAATACGTAGCCTATGACGTGTCTGGGTTTGCAGTATACATCCAAATAGGTAACAATGAGATATATGAAAACCCTTTTTTAGGCTGTCAGGATATAAAAAAATTATCAAGAATGCATCTGTATTCCCCAAGCCACGTTAAGACTTTTATAGTATTTTTAAGATCATTTGCGAAATGACTAAAGGGAAAAACTAAATAGCCAGTAAATTAGAATAATTTACAATAAAACGTAAGTGTATGCACGTGCTTCTGGCTACCTCAAGCATGCCTCAAGAGATCTTCAAACGATCTAGAACTGATAGATCTCAGAGAATATCTACCGTTTCTCAGAGACAGTCGTGATAATTGTTCAAATCTAGTCGTGGGGCACAAGCTTTAGAGACGTCTGCTCTTGCTTAATGGACGCCGTCGCGGCTGCTCACAATTGTCTTCCTGGAGCTCATCTTGATCTTAATAGGGAAGTGGATAGGTATTGCAGACAGTAGACAGATGTTACATTGCTTAATTAGACCCAAGACTTTAACTTAAGGTTTAAAACTTGTAATGTGGACGCACCAATGTAATTGATTTGTGTAAGCTACTTCACAGAATCGAATGTATGAATGCTGGTCTATTAAGTCAAGGATAACAAGTCGTTTCATATATTTTTAATAATTGCCCCTTCTTTCTCCATTTATAAAATGAATCTTCTAAAAAATATTTTGTTCTCTCTTATTCGTCTCTAGAATATAAAAAGTACGTGAATGTCGTGGAACACTCGGTTGGAACGAAGCAAGGAGTACTTTTCTATACAGGGAATACAATAAATTAATTGTCAATTAGGTATCCTAGAAGCGTTCTTCCGTACTAACAATGTAACAATCTATGGACTGTGTCGCGGCTGTGCATTTCGCACTGTGACGATTTGACATAATACATCTATCTTTTTTTTTCTTGATACCGTCCGAAAAGGAACTTCGTTCCAAAAAAGACACCGTATATTGCAAAGTAAAGTCTCTACTCACTGCACTTGGGTTGTAGGTATGTCATAAAGCTCCTCCTGTATGCCAAAGGCACGACCACAACAAAAAGAGTAACAAAGTTACAGCCAAATAAGATAACAAAAATGACAACTTTGTTCGTAAATTCGTTGAGAATTTTTAAACGGCGCATATATGTGAATGTTCTATTCAAAAGCTTTTAAAGCTGTCTTAGTTCTGCTTAGAGTCACGTGAGTTTTTAATTAAAATCAAAGTCAAAGTAAAGTTGCGATGGTGTTTAGCTGTAGCTTTTAGTCAGTAATATGAAGGGTTGAAGTCCTATATAGGACATAATTACGTGACTTTTTAGCAATAACAATGCTTCATAATGGACCTACAGGAAGCTGCAAACTGCAAAACTTTTCATTGACACGTAAATGACAATAAAACCATGAATCCATTGTCACATTTTTTTTTAATATGTAGACCAGGCTAGTGATTCAGACTTCAGCGGAACGCATTCGGGTCGGAATCGGTCAGCTGTTCAACCGACCGCAACCAATCACAGTGCAGGAATTGATCCAAAACTGACGTTTCTTACACTTGCGGCCGGTTGAACAGCTGACCTATTCCGACCCGAATGCATTCCACTGAAGTCTGAATGAAGGTCTTGGTATCAGTCGTTGTGGAGTAGGTACCTCATTTAGAATAACCAAATTACCAGGCATAATAATACCTCAAGCTGTTATCTTCCTTTACCCTCATTTCCCGTTCCCATTGTAGATTGCAATAAAATAGTAATATAACTATAGCGCCAGTCGGACAAGCCTTCAAGTTTAGTTTAACCAAATTCCGGCAATTACAACAATAAAGTAGCTAGATCCATTTGCACTGGGATCGTATTAATTTCAGTTATCTGCTCTGTAAAACAGTTTACCAACAACTGTTGTGGTGGTTGATTGCTCAAAATAAAGTCCTGTGATAAATCTATCTGGAATGTAACCAGGGATGTTGAAAGGATATATTTTATCATGCTTAAAATGGGTAAAGAAGAGTTGGTACCTATAATTAGATGATGAATGAAAGAGGAAAACATACTACTTGTAATTGCACAACAGTTGGCGAGTGGAGTGAAGAGAGTGGTAGAAAAAGGAAAAGTGGATGACATTGAGATTTATGTAGTTATAAAATTTATTGCTGATGATAAAACAGTATCTAGATTTTTCATCTTGGCACATCAGAATTCTATGGAGCGACTTAATTGAGCTAATATAAGTTTCATTTTGATTCAGAATACTCGTACTAGGGTTGCTCATTGGCAACTGAAAATCTCTGAATTGCAACTGAAATGCGAACTTTTATAACTTGAGCAGTGCTATGATCACAGAGAAATATTTTTTGCCCATCCAACTACGACTCTGGTAGCTTCTACTTTTGATAAATGTGCCGTGTTTATTTTCAGTGTGCTGTATGCGATGCGTTAATTCCGAATTGTTTTAATGAACATAGCCGGCTTTATCGTGAATTATTTGAGTTCTCAGTAGGTATTCGTTCATTATCAGTGAAAATTTTCGTAGTTTTTGTACTGAAACTGTACCCGAGTTTTGTCATGAAGAAAAACTGGCTTTATTAGCGAATCAAATAATTTGTTGTATGAAACGTGTTTAACATGTATTCATTGACAGATTATTGTAGGTAAAATCACGGGTAACAACAATCTATAAATCCACAATCTTAAATATTAAAAGCTCTCTACAAAATACACTTGTTATATCTATAAAAATAATTCAGACCAATTGTATGACATGATAAATTTGATACCAATGTTTTTATTAGGTTTGTACCATATCTTTAATAGTGCCTTCCAAACAGGCAGATAAGTGATACGCACTATTGCATGTAATCTCATCCCTAGTGAAGGGAGGCCAAAGAGATAGAAAATGAGATAGAAATAAATTGAGTGGGTCCCCCAAATCACTATCACGGCACGCAATTGAGATTTATGCAGTAATGCTGCAATATTTTCACTGAATTAGATTACTTGCCAAATATGAAAAGCGACAAATGGAACCCATTTATTTTCATAAAAAAATTGTAAGTACACTTAATGTATAAAATTTTATGTTTCTTTTTTTACATTACAAAACAATAAGTAAGTAGATAGGTAATAAAAGTTTTTCTTTGTCTGTTTCTATATTAGATTTCTATATTAGAAACAGATGGAAAAAAAAACTTTTAATAAGACTAGGTGCTCACCGCAAACTGGCTCGGACATTTTAAAACAGAGTTTAATTTAAAAAGTGGGGAAAAGATAACGGTGTTCCGTAATTTATGACGTCATTATGGTAGAAATTAAATGAAAAACACCCCAAAAACGGGACATTAAGCCCCACATGCACCGAAATTTCGCGGATTCTGTAGTTAGAATGGAGGCATATTTTTAAATGCTGTGTAATGTAATGACCTAAAATTATTCATGATCTTCGTTAATATCAAAAAGTTATACTTATTGTTTATAAATATAAATAGCCGTTGTATTAAAAAATAACGCTGGACTTTTCACACAGCATCATCTAGTCCCAAAGTAAGCAGAGCTTGTGTTATGGGTACTTGATGACTGATAAACTACTTATATACTTTTTGTTTGTAAATACATACATTTATAGATAGAAATACCCAGACCCGAGACAAATATCTGTAGGTCATACAAACATTTGTCCCGCGGCGGAGATCGAACCCGCCACCTTCTGTGTCGCAAGCGGACCTTCGCCCATTGCGCCACAGAGGTAATCAAAAGTAACAAAGATGGTTGGATTGTGTGAACGACAATATGGGATAAGAAAGGAGTGCGGAAAAATTTGAAGATGCCGACGTCACATTACAAAATAATCAAATATTATTATTGAAAGATTCAGAGTCTCTTTTTTTACTCTCCTCGGAAATAGCAAGTTCTAGTATAAAGTTTGACCCTAATCTCTAATTCCTAAAGTCAAATTCAAACGAGGTAGGTACTATTTAGTATGAATAACTAGCCCTTGCAGTAGGTATACCTACTGAATATCAAAGTTTTCAACTATTGCTTCACAAGCTAAATTGCGTAAATTATTTCAGTGCCACCCATAAATTGTGATGATGGAGGGCCTAAGTAAGCTTAGTAAAGCAATACACAAGACATTTAACTTACAACTTAATTCATTATCAAGTTGAGACATATGGCGACCGAATAGTAGGCATTTCAGCTGTTTTGAGTGCATTCAACACACAACATTAAATTAAATAATCTCTTCTAACGCTAGTAATCAAAGCTCTTCAAAAGCAAAGCTCTTTTATTCAAAACTTTATTATCATTGTACATTGACAACTATTTTATTTATGGATAATAGTTCACATTTCATCTGTCCGTGCATAATAAACGAGTGCATGAAGTTTTAAATGTACTTTTTGAAACATTGTTAAATATGAAAAAGTTACCGTTTTAAATTAGTCAAATTATCCGCGCACCACTCGATGGCTGTGGAATATTCAAAAGGCTCACTACTGTGTCCACGAACATAACGTTACAGTCAGCCCCGCAGCCTTATTGTCTAATTCGCTGGGAATGAGCATGGGTTTCATTTTTGACGTTTGAAACCTAATCTGGACTTCGATAGTCATTTTCGTATTGTCTAACTAGCTGACACATGGAACCCCATTACCAGCGAAATTCAAACCCAGTGAATGAATGATACGACTGATTTTGGTATTGCGTAAGGCCGAAATGAATATCAGTAGCCAATTCAAGCCCATGTGAAACGTCAGATGAAGCAGGGAGCTCATTCGTGCCCTGTTTGAAATCCGGAATATTGTGTTTGTATTTTAGCAAATATAATACAATAAAAAAATGTGTTTAAAGGATAAGAAGTAAGTACATAATAATATCAGAAGTAAGTAATAATTAACTGAACACCCATACTTGAGTGGATACATTTAAAATACAAAACATTCTCTCAATCAAATTTCACCTTCCCAATGGGAAAAGAGTCATGCCTCAAAATATTTTTTCACCTAATTATGTAGGTACAGTTCGCCCAACGGATCTAGGCATTCGTTAAGTTAGCCGTTTGTCTGCACAGTGACCGCTTTTTCACACATAATTAGGTTTTGCGCAGACAAACGGCTAACTTCACGAATGCCTAGATCTATTGGAAGAACTGTAGGAACATTATTATGTCTATTATTATACATATGTGTATATTGGGAGCATAATACACTAGTTCTGTTAGTAGGTAGGTACACGTAATGTTGATTTGCAGGCGCTAGGTACCATTACCCTTCCTTACTCACTACTCAACCGTTTAAATTATGTGATTCAGGGTACGCAAAGGACGTGAATTATGACGCCCATCCTAAATGCTGACCCAAACTCGCCAGAAGATCAAAGAAGGCAAAATAAGAAATGCTTGTGTTGTACACCACAATCTCTCTACGACGCGCGCATCTCCGTCGATGAGGAGGAGATGCGACCGTGCGCATTGACCCCCAACTATACAGCAACCCTGTAAAGGTGTACCTACAGCGGGAAGTTTCATCTACATTGTGCAATAAAAATGTATAAAATCAAACTAATATTTTTTTTACTTTACTATAACGATTGACGACCTCTGTGGCGCAGTGGGCGAAAGTCCGCCTGCGACGCAGAAGCTTGCGGGTTCGATCCCCGCCGCGGGACAAATGTTTGTATGACCTACAGAAATTTGTCTCGGGTCTGGGTGTTTCTATGTATAATATGTACGTATTTACAAACAAAAAGTATATAAGTAGTTTATCAGTCATTCTAGTACAGATAAATAACACAAGCTCTGCTTACTTTGGGGCTAGATGATGCTGTGTGAAAAGTCCAGCATTATTTATTTATTTTATTTATTGATTAATTTTATAAGTAATTATTTATAATTCATTACTTATTCAGGTAAGGACGTACTGTTTTTTTCATGTGTTTTAAGACCTAATACCTACATAATTAGGAATCGTCATTATGACATACATATTTTTATAAATTATGTTAATGTTATAGTTTGATTATTTATGTTTTATAAAATTATGAATTAAGTACCTACAATCATTAGTCTAACTAAAAAATTTTAAGATAGATAATTCTTTATTGTTACACCATATAAATACATAATAAAAAACGAAAAGAAAGAAAGAAGTCTAATTATAGTAGCACAATGGGCGGCCTTATCACTCAGAGTGATCTCTTCCAGCCAGGTTAAGTATAACTAAGAAACATTATGAGACCCTAATATTATTGTTATTGTTGTATAAGTTGTGATAACTTGGAGAAACTTGTTATGGGATGTGAATTCATGAAGAAAGTTCTTCTTCAATCCGCGCTACAGAGCGCAGTATTGCAGCTGCAGGTGGCAGCCATTGCCTGTAGCGATCTCCAGCCAGACTCTTTCTTCATTCGCGGTGCCATTCCTTGATCTGCAGCCCACCGAGGCACATTGGCAGCATGTGGTCTATCTGTAACAATTTACATAAATAAAGCTTTGGAGGAGGCGCTGTCCAGTAGTGGACACTATTTATTACTTGATTTGATAATCTTGCTAAAGATAAAATACATGGTGTGAGTTACATGGCCCTCCGACACTTCCTCACAGTTCATGACCATCCATATAAGCGTTAAAATTAGATGTTTACTTAGCATTAGTATATGGTCTGGGGCATTAGTTACAAACATTCAAATTTACAATTAAAAAGTACTTACACCTCTCCACTTGGCACACCTTCGAGTGGCGCCAGCCTCAATTGCATTGAGAGTTGTAACCAACTCCTCCCAAAGCTGTACAGCTTTATGTTTCATCAGTGGGCGCTATTAGCCAGGCGACCCACGGCAAAACTCCTGTTTTGTTTCATAAAGGACACTAAGATCTCTAACTGCGTGTCGTAAACAACTTTTTTGCGGGCATTCTGAAATTGCCCTATGAATTGACTAACATTATTATCACACTGTTGTGTAGCAACACACTTGATAACTTTTGTAACATATACAATCGATACCAAGTAACTTGTTAGTCTAATACTTTGTTGTAAATTACAAATATTTCGGCAAAATAATATCTAAACAATCACGTTTCAGTTTCACCGCGAATTTTTGAAAACTCCAAGAAAATGACATCAGCGAGTTTGACAGTAACAAAGAAAAGTTTGTTTCGTTACTGTACCAAAAAGGTACCATGCTAAATCTATGATTTTTGTAGTAAACTTCTTGTTAAAAAACGTGATTTTATTGCAAATAATGACGAAAATAACGAAAATAATGGACACACTGTGTTTTTGCAGTTCAATAAATATAAATACTATTTTTGCAACCAGTAAATAACTGAATCGCAAATATTACTCGTGTTTACTAATCGTAGTCCTACTTGCAATAACGAAACATATGACAGATCGAAAACCTAGAAATTGGATTCACATGAATCATTCATTCCGAAACCGATTCCCAGTAGAATAGCTTAGACAATACCGAAAACATTCTGACTGAGATGAGAAATTGTAATGGGTTTGAATTTCACTGGGCATGGGTTTCAATTAGACAATAGGGCTGCTGGTTATTGGTTGCTTCTTCTGCTACAATTTCTTTGAAATGCGGATGAATATCAAATCAACTAGGCAATGTCTATTCTACAAGTCAGTAACATTGTTTTTCCTATGAGCTTGCCAAGTGCCATCAAACCAATGTAAAATCGATTTCAATGTGTGAAAGCAGACACTGCTATGTTTTTCATATCTTGTTTTAATTTCATTCATTCAACGAATTCGAAACCGCAATATCCCTATAGTTTAATAAAAAACTTAAACGGCCATTTGGGCCATTTTCGGCGGATTAATTTTTATATATAAATAGCTTGACTAATCCTGTTGTATTTTGTAAATAATATTCTAGGTACCTACGCATTACAAAATCTCTAAATTGGACTTTCTTTCAGTCGGGTTTTTTGTTGTTTTAATTGTAATTATTGATAATGTTAATGAATAATGACAACGTTAATTTGGGACATAACACAGGGAAATAATAAGGAAAAGTTTTCGCTGATTCACATGAATTGTGAAAATGACAAAAAATATTTAATTTAAAATAACGATGCAAAACTTATTCATAAAAGACGTTTTCCCCCATCAACATCATACTTTGCCTGTATTTACCCACTATGGGACGTAGGTAGGCCTCCTCCATAATTAGTTCCTGTGACAAACTAGTCTCAGCCAGGTCGTTGCATATCCGCTCGAAGTTATCAACCCCTCTAGCTGGTAGTCTGCCAACATTATCGTACAATAAGCGTACAAGACCACAGAATAGAGGGGGCTCTTCTAACACAGGTTGTAAAACTTAAAATAAGAGTCCCAACCCAACAAGTTATGTATTTGTAACAAAATAAAAATATTTTTGTTTTTTTTTTTAATAAGCTGAAAATAATATTCAATCTCATGGCCCAACACTCACATGTATGCATAAACAAAACTGGGTGTCAGTTCATCCGCGTGGACGTTTCACTACGAATAATATGCCAGCTTTAAATCATTTTAGACTTACCGCCAGCTACTCGGCTTACCGACATGAAAAATGTTGTATATTTTTTTCACTGGGTAACTGCGGTTTGAATTAGATACACATTTTGATGTTAAATTGTCATGCCATGCTTATTTCAAAAGCCATTTCAGATAATCGCTTTTCTGTGCGTTTTAGCTTGTGCAGACATAGAATTATGTCATATAGGTAGTAAGTTATATCGTATAAGTTTTGCGCTAGGATAATCTAAGTAGGTACTTAGATTATCCTAGTCCCAAAAATGCTACAAGGACAATTAAATCATTGGGTTTACCACTATGCACACCTACAGTAAAACTGATCGCTATGGATAGGTACAAAAAACAAATCTAAAGATTTAATTTACTATGTGTGTACTCATTCTACGATTTTCACACAAACCATTCTGAATTCTATGTTGTGTTTCTTTCATTAAAACTTTCCCAATTAACACGTCAGCCTGTGTGCAATTTCTAGCTACGTTTCGTACCGGCATTGAATTCTAGCTGTATGAAATACTGTTCTCATATTCTACAGAATACATTATTATACTAGATACAGGTCTAGAAAATAATGTTTCATGCGGAACACATGGTGTAATATAAAACAATGAAAATACCATGCTAGAAATTAACTGAATTTGAACATTTCTGGCATAAGGTCTTCTTCATATCGTGTCGCTAGTGCTTTCGAATCAGTATAATGGTGTAAGGATTAGGCCGAGTAATGGTTTAGGCCTTCCCCATCCACCGAGAGGCGAGTGTGGGAACACTCGCCTCAACGACTTTAATATAAAATGTAGTCAAACGGTGTGTTTCATAACAAGTTGCAGTCGAGATAAAGACCTAATTTTATACTGTTATTAAGATTTTTAAGTCTCTTAACTCAATAACTTTTTATGAATCTTTTACTTACAGCGATGAAAACTTGTCTCCCCTCGATCAAAAAAATGTGTTCGATTCAGTGCACTTCAGTTTATTCATCAAAGGTAAGTTAATTTTCATTGAGTTAATCAAGAAGCTGTTCGTGTAACTGGATGCTTTAGTAACATAAGCCAAATTAAAACACCCTTCGTTTACTCTCTGCACAACATAGATATCGAACAGAAATAGCGCTTACATAAAAGGCTTTTCGAACTATAAACAAGATTAGAATCATATTAAAAGGCTGATTATGATATTGATTTTAAAGTCAATACTTTTGAACTTGATGTTAATGTAACGAAGATACCTAAAATAAGTTGAAAGAATATTTTTATAGCAAGTTTATAGCCAGACTTTTCGTGAAAAGTAATGAAAATGATGCCAATGCACACTCTGCTCTTGCACAGGATCTTATAAGCTATGACATAATCACAAAAAAAAATAAGTTTCGGATAAAATATACTGTGTCGTAATTGCTGTTTCTAATTGGATACGACTCTTTAATAAAATTCAGATCAAACTCAAACAAAATTCAAGATCGTAAATATTTACTTGTGTAAATTAAATTACAAGATTCTTATTGAGTAATTTGTAGTTTACAAGATACCCTACACTTACAGTGTATTTAAAAAAGCTGCAACTTTAATAATAAATGAATTCCGCTATGGTGTAAGAGAAACTGGTGACGATAACCAAGAAATATATGAAAAGAGCTGGAAATAAAAACAAGACAATTCACCAATTTCTTACTACTAAGTTCATTATGGTGAAAATCGTAAGAGTATAAGCTTACCTTTATAAAGAATGCCAATCACAGCAATAGTCACTGCCATGTAATACTGTTTAGCTATGAAGCACATAGAGGTTTTGGCGGTGAAGAGGAGGCAGTATAGAGACAGAATAGTAATGTGGGAGACATGCCACAATGAACAAATACAAATGTCACCTTTAGTCTGAAAGTAAAATATGATATTGAGAATAATTTATGAATATCAATACTTTATGTTAAAAATACATGATGAATATGGATATTTTACACCATGAAAATGTCACCATCAACTTCATACTGTATGTAATGAGTGATGAGTAAATAAACCAAAAGCTATAGCAAGTAGACAGCTGCTCCGCAGGAAAAGATGCGAGATTTCATGTTTTTTTTAAAGGTGAAGTTCATAAGTTTATTGTAGGAGGTAACGAAAACTACTCATCCAATTTAAAAAACTGTTTCAAGGGTGGAAATCTGTATCCCTGAGTACCATAAGCAATGTTGGGATCACGTCAGGGAAGGTGCGGTTAGTGTGAAATACAATACTTGAACAATATGCACTCACCCTTGCAGCCTGCCAAATCAAGAGCAACGATATCAGGATCTGATATAAAGAGACGCTCATAGAATAAAGTCCGAATATCATATCTAAGGCCATCATAGGAGAACCATTGAACCCTTTCTCACCAGGAGTAGTAGTTCCGACGCAGATCACTGCATGTGCCAGCGTTATTAATGATATGAACTGAAAGAAAAATAATAGCTTAAGTTTTTAGCTTAGGTTAATCTGGTAGCCGGATATCATTGCTATTTTTTTCATAATAGTGATTATATGAACTTCTTTTCTAAGGAGGAGAAAGAAATAGAGATTATACGATTTGACGACTTCTGCGGTGAAGTGGGTAAAGGCCGCCAGTGACACATGGTGTGAGTTCGATTCTCGCGTTGGGACGAGTTTGTATGATAAAATATGTCTCGGGTCTGCGTGGATCTGCTTACTTTAGGGCTAAATTATGTTCTGTGAAATGTCCAGTATTATTTTATTTAATTTTAAATAAATACACCGAGTTATATTTGCGCAGCTTCAGAGTCGAATTGCATTGAAAATTCTAGTAAACAAATATTAGAGGTATATCTACGATGTATCTAGGAACTATTATTGTCCCATGAAGCCTTTACCATCTGTACCTAACAATATAGAACATACAGAAGTAATTATGCCAACAAATATGACTCCATGTCGGAGATTGTAGCCACACATTGAGTTTACTTCGCAGAAATTGCAATCGGGATCCATTTATAATTATTATAAAAAATATC
Source organism: Epirrhoe tristata (assembly GCA_951394285.1). Classification (NCBI taxonomy): domain Eukaryota; kingdom Metazoa; phylum Arthropoda; class Insecta; order Lepidoptera; family Geometridae; genus Epirrhoe; species Epirrhoe tristata. Next base: position 4,066,028 of record OX596150.1, on the reverse strand, counting down.
AAAAAAATGCTGGTGTAAATATTTATAAAACTCATGGTATCTGTCACATTTGACGTTGATTTAATGAGATGCATAAACTTGATATCTGATCTTGATATACACAGATACTTTGCCAAGATCTCATACCAAAGAAGTTCAATCCTATTACCACCTAGGCCAATTTTTACACTTTTTACCGAAAAAGTGAAGTAATTGTTCCCGATGGAGCATAGCAAGGTAAGAAATAATTAGTGAATCCTTTAAAGTGCAATGTATGTACTTTCTGATAAAGTGGAGAATGATATTGAACCAAACTATTAAAATTGAGCGCGTGGAGCAGCGATTGAAACGCAAACAGTTGCAATCGTCACATCCAAACTGTTCGTGATAATAGCTGAACAGTATGATTACAAACACCAATACTCCCGGACTTAGCTCTTCGCAGTAAAATTAAAGCTATGAATTCAGCGGGTTATAAAAAGAAAACGTTTGTGAAATTAATTCATAGGTTGGTTTCAAGTTCCTTTGCGGACGGCATCGAAGAAAAAAAAGACAGGCTGGAAAAAAAATGGTGTTCCATTTTATCGTCACGACACATGTATATGTCAAATCGTCACAGTGTAAAATGCGCAGCCGCGACACAGTCCATAGATTGTTACATTATTAGTACGCAAGAGCGATTCTAGGATACCTAATTGAAAATTAATTTATAGAAAAGTACTCTTTGCTTCGTTCCAACCGAGTGTTTCACGACACTCACGTACTTTTTTATTACCAATTCCTCCTACGCGTAGAATACGCACGGATTATCTTTAGCTATACTTATCTCAATAATTAATAATCAAGTACCTGATCCACCTCACGAAAATATTCAAATTAAAAAGTGAGATGAAATTCTTAGACGGTAGAATATTTGAATGCATACAACTTTGTTTACGCAAAACCACCTGGGTAGCTGATTCCGTAGCCTTCCAGCAACTGGAGCCAGTAATTCGCTTGGCTAATTACACTGCTCGGGGGCACTTTGATCCGTGGGCTCTGGTTCAGTGGAATGTGAACGTAGTGTGATTGCTGTAGCTTCAGCTTAACAGTGTTTCGAAAACATAGCATTTGAAGGTTTGTAAAAGCTTTAAGCTCTGTTCTGATCTAATAAAACTTCTCTCATCCTTACGCAGGTTTTAAATTATATCTGTTTCAGTTGTACTGATTTGAATGAAACTCGGGAGTTGATATGAACACGTATTCGATATGTCAAAAGCTGCAAGCGATGAGCCCAATCTCTCCAGCAAAAAATATTTTCAGTTATCGTGAAATGACCTGAATGTAGGCAAGTCATAAAATTTTCGTTCTATGAAGCAAATGCATTGAGACAGTTCTGATACACTTCCCATAAAAAATGCATTCATTGATCTAAGCCACTAAACTTGAAATTGATGTGCGTAGATTAGTTCAGGTTCTGTGGTTCAGGTCTTCTTCAGGTTCATGAATAGGGTACTGTTTTATAAATATCCAAACAAACTCATTAACATAATGACGTCAATTACAATGCAATGAGCTGTAAATAGGCTGTAAAATGTAAATAAATAATCCGTCGATATTGTATAATAGACGTAGACGTATGCAATAAAAATAGTTTACCTTATTTGTTTGGGTCATCAACAGGAAAACTGATGTTTGAGTCGTGATGACTGAGTGTAATGATGGTTAATTGTAAGTTTAATTCCATGCAAGTTGAAGAACTTGAATAGAATTACACTTCGGAACATCTTAGCGTACCTACAGCTACCGTCGTGTACCTGTTTACTTTTATAAAATGTATATATAGCTGCAATATCCTGTTCTACAGGGATATAAGTTCAAACAAAATGAAACTTTATAATGGAGCTAAAAGTTCTGTAGGTACCTATTTATTCATACAGAACAGCAATTGTAAAACTAAAACAATTTTATTACATTCAAACTATTACTATCCTGTACAATACTAAAACTTCTACATCAGTACAAAACACAAACTCGAAAAAGGTACAATCGCAATATGCATTAATTCCTCAGAATATTTGCATACAAATTAGCTTGTACCCGCTGCACAGCACTCCTGGGAAAGTTTGTGTGAGCACATGACATAATAAATGCAAAATGTCTGCTTTAATAGTGATATTTTGAGTACCTACCTATCTAGTGAAATAAATTGTAAAAAATGCCAGGCAAAATTTATGGCATACTAAAAATGTATAGGTAGTGCGCTTTGGTAGGTAACTATATGATTTGTAATACTATGTAAAGATGAAACTTTTAGAGCCTTGGGTATACTATATGATAATTATATGATATGATATTCTTGGAAACTTACAGAAATATTTATTAAAAAAAAATAACAACCAATCAACCTAAAAGTAGAACTTAACCGACACTTATTATTTTAATCCAGAAATCAACACTAGAATACTCTGACAGCTATACAACTCCAAAATACAAAGTTCCTAATACGACAATACGTCTATCACGTCTGAAAGTCAAGCGAAAAGTGTGTGCGCGCTGCCCTGCTCGCTCGTTTTATGCTCTGGCCCACGTGGTCGTTGTGACGTCACCAGGATATCTCTAACACGGCCGTTCCTGGCAGAGCGGTACGTCCTCGACCGCAGTATTGTCTCAAGATGACCCCTCAGCAGCTATCTGGTAATCATCTGAAGCGATAGGTATCTGAAACATTTTCAACGACGTTACCAACAGAAATGTTGAGCTACCTGTCACTAAGTGAGCGCAGCTCAGCGCAAGCGTATTCTCGAGTAGGTAATCGCATTAAAAATAGGCGACAGATTACAAGTTGTTTTACCAATGAACTGAATGAACTACCAAAACAACAGTAACTTCGTCTGATTAATCGAAATAGGTAAGTAGCGATAAATGTTGAGGCTACACAAAGCATAATCGAAATAGGTAAGTAGCCATAAATGTAGAGGCTACACAAAGCATAATCGAAATAGGTAAGTAGCCATAAATGTAGAGGCTACACAAAGCATAATCGAAATAGGTAAGTAGCCATAAATGTAGAGGCTACACAAAGCATAATCGAAATAGGTAAGTAGGCATAAATGTAGAGGCTACACAAAGCATAATTGAAATAGGTAAGTAGCCATAAATGTCGATGATGTTACAACCTGAAGTATAGGCATGAGCGCAAAGTAATAGCTAGAAGTTACATAAAGGCTACAAGTTATTATGAAAGCAAGCGTGCACTCAAGCTTTCACAAATACCAGCCTTTCAAAGATAAGGCAATCAATTGAAGCTACTTCAGTTTGTGACATAAACAAAGCACAGGAAATTGTATAAGTGAGAAATGCATTGCAAATAATTGAATTTCGAACTTCAATTAGTCGCAAAACATTTTAACAGGTTGAAAATAACACAAGATCGTGTCATTTTCGTGACATAACCCACATCGATCATTCACATTTCAAAAAATTACCGCAACGTGAAATTGGTGACATGACCTACTAGAGTTATTCACCTTCATGAAACTTTAGTAACATAGTGGCCTGCTATTTACGTTTCATGAAATAAGGGTAACATGACATAGGTCACTTACAGGTAACATAGAACACATTAGTAAATTCACCCATCATTGGATAAGTGACTTAACCAACGCTATCCACTTACAGATATGGGTGACATAGCTTACGCCATTCACGGGTGACATAGCTTATGCCATTCACAGGGGTACCATAAAACACATTCGCGAAATCCAACACTCTCCATTTACAGATTATGGGTGACATAGCTTACGCCATTCACGGGTGACATAGCTTATGCCATTCACAGGGGTACCATAAAACACATTCGCGAAATCCAACACTCTCCATTTACAGATTATGGGTGACATAGCTTATGCCATTCACAGGGGTACCATAAAACACATTCGCGAAATCCAACACTCTCCATTTACAGATTATGGGTGACATAGCATATGCCATTCACGGGGGTACCATAGAACACATTAGCGAAATCCAACACTCTCCATTTACAGATTATGGGTGACATAGCATACGCCATTCACGGGGGTACCATGGAGAAAAAGTTAACTCTTTACGTTTAGTAATCTCGCCCTCGCCTTCCATTTACATAGCCGCCTGCACTAGTTACCAGGTGACATGGTGTACGTTAATTACGATCACGTCCATGGGGACCGTGACCGATCATAACGATGACCATTCACAAAGCCTTACGGACCATTCCCAAAGAAGGCTCGCAAACGTCAATTCCAGCTCATCCCGACGTGGTGGTGAGATAGTACGAGAATGACCTTGTAAGGACCGCGCAGCGAGCAGCTTGGACACATTGCTATCTGAGAACTAATAATGATTCATGATTAGAGGGCGAGCCGTCGCCGGCTCCCAATGAGACATCACAGAACAGAGACTGTCATCATCGCGGCCGCAGTGGGCCACCATCAGCTCAGCCTTCTCCTCACTCATACATGCGCTGTGGCGCCAACCAACGCGCATGCTGGCGCAGCTATCAGCGCGCCGCCCGCACGCGCTGCGTCGCGCACACTGGCGCGCTGCCCGCACGCGCTGTATCGCGCACACTGGCGCGCTGCCCGCACGCGCTGCGTCGCGCACACTGGCGCGCTGCCCGCACGCGCTGTATCGCGCACACTGGCGCGCTGCCCGCACGCGCTGCGTCGCGCACACTGGCGCGCTGCCCGCACGCGCTGTATCGCGCACACTGGCGCGCTGCCCGCACGCGCTGTATCGCGCACACTGGCGCGCTGCCCGCACGCGCTGTATCGCGCACACTGGCGCGCTGCCCGCACGCGCTGCGTCGCGCACACTGGCGCGCTGCCCGCACGCGCTGTATCGCGCACACTGGCGCGCTGCCCGCACGCGCTGTATCGCGCACACTGGCGCGCTGCCCGCACGCGCTGTATCGCGCACACTGGCGCGCTGCCCGCACGCGCTGTATCGCGCACACTGGCGCGCTGCCCGCACGCGCTGCGTCGCGCACACTGGCGCGCTGCCCGCACGCGCTGCGTCGCGCACACTGGCGCGCTGCCCGCACGCGCTGTATCGCGCACACTGGCGCGCTGCCCGCACGCGCTGTATCGCGCACACTGGCGCGCTGCCCGCACGCGCTGTATCGCGCACACTGGCGCGCTGCCCGCACGCGCTGTATCGCGCACACTGGCGCGCTGCCCGCACGCGCTGTATCGCGCACACTGGCGCGCTGCCCGCACGCGCTGTATCGCGCACACTGGCGCGCTGCCCGCACGCGCTGTATCGCGCACACTGGCGCGCTGCCCGCACGCGCTGTATCGCGCACACTGGCGCGCTGCCCGCACGCGCTGTATCGCGCACACTGGCGCGCTGCCCGCACGCGCTGTATCGCGCACACTGGCGCGCTGCCCGCACGCGCTGTATCGCGCACACTGGCGCGCTGCCCGCACGCGCTGTATCGCGCACACTGGCGCGCTGCCCGCACGCGCTGTATCGCGCACACTGGCGCGCTGCCCGCACGCGCTGTATCGCGCACACTGGCGCGCTTCCCGCACGCGCTGTATCGCGCACACTGGCGCGCTGCTCGGCACGCGCTGGGTGGCGCACGCTGTTGCTGTGGAATAAATTATTACCCCAAACAACGCGCATGCTGGCGCAGCTGCCAGCGCGCTGATCCACGCGCAAGTGATCCTTAAGACAGCCGTTCGGCCGTCCTCCTGTCACTCACTGTGCAGAGAAGTAGACCGCGAGAACGCCAACACCGCGAGCGTCCGCCCGCTACGCGAACGATGACGCCGCGAATACCACGTGACCCGGATCTCAGCGTCTCATCCATTTCACGTATCTTGATCTATAAACAAACACGCCAACAGAACACAAAGAAAAATCACAAAAAGATGGTTTTTCAGAACGTAAGTACTTTGCAGACGTAAAATAAAGCAAAAGCCAATTAAAAACTCTTAAGGTTAAATGAAAAGCCCGCGTTCTTAAGAACCTTTAAAACTTCTTTCCGATTTTCTAGACCTTTGTCGACGGAATTGAACCAGATCAACACGTCATCTACGTACGTCAAAACCTTGCCGCACGATGAGGCGAAACCTGTATCAGTCCGGATTAGACGTTGTTCGTTACCTGTCCGTATGTATGTCAAATCCTTACCATTCAGTACATCTGTACCGATCAAAATCGGTACAACATACAGACCAGCCTCTAAGGGTAACTCTGGAAGTTTATTAATAACGGTGACGAACGAAGTCGTCTCGACTTCTTGACTCTCGCTCGAAACCACGCATCATTCGATAAGTCGGGTTCCTGTGAACATAAAATGTTTCAAAACGTTTCAAGATAATTAAAAAAATATATCGGACCCACTATTAATCAAGATGTCAACCAGCACCTTCCAAACTACAGCTGGGATTACGATGTTTCGTGTTGGGTCAAGTCTGAGCAAAAATGTACCTCCTTGGGAGTTCTGTCGTTAGTCTCCGAACGTTGTTTCTAAAAGCACGATTCCACTGATGAACATTTCGTTTGCAGAAGACACCCATCACTTGGCTTTGGTGTCGAAGCATCAGAAATACAAGATGGAAGAGGCTCTACCCTGGATTTCATCAAACACCTACCATTCTACCCATTTTTGCAATAAATGATTGAATTGAATTTAATTGTAGTTTGGCATTTGTTGCTGAAGCCTTTAGGTACCTGGGGATCGAATATTTTTACAACCTCTTGCAAGAATAGCGACGTTCAGCTCGTCCGACAGGCGATTTTCGCAAGTAGGTACGCCACATTAGTCGAGAACTTATTAGAGTTCGTACACATAACCTCAAACAAAGCAGTACCTAGATATGTTAACGTTGTAAGGAAAGAGTTATCTAAACTCAGTTTTGAAGATTACTCCATGACCTATCGTTTGTAATCCAACCGTTGAACCATGACTTTGCAACGCCACGCAAACATTTACCTATCCACCAGAGGCATTCTCAATCGCCTCAATTGCTCAAAAGTCAACCACAATCTACCCGCACACACGTCAAAATCATGAATACATACTCGGATCGAAAGGAGATTATTTAAAACTCACGAGATTTTAGCAGTGTCGCTAAAACTCCGACAATACTACTCACGTTATTATTCTCGACGATGCCACTTACTTCTAGTTCCCGCGAAATTCTATCATCGGTGACTACCCCGGTAACAACTAAATTCGGCTCACTAACAGGCGTCTGTATAACCGGAGGCAATGATGATAACGCATGGCCATCATTAGTTAAACGTGATGATCCATTGTTCGATAAAAAACCTACCCTCGATAACTTCAAGACAATTCAAAATCCTATCTAAGGAAATCCTTTCACGAAATCTTTCACTTCGACTATGCCTACGCAAGCTACTACAAGAACCACGTAAATTATCACGTCTCCGCACACAATCACGACGGTCAGTTGAAAAACTGCGACGGCGATTGTTATTTTCCGGCGTATGCCGAATATTAGACGCAGAAAAATGACAATCATGACTCCTACTACGTGTTCGTTCTCTCCTACGTACATCCTCTTGATATTTAGTCCTAGACAAACGTCCTAGACATTCTCAACAAAAATGAGGGTACTTACGATTGTTTTGCAGCCACTAAAACTCACACAAAACTTCACAAAACAACTGCACTACAAAAACACACATGTTCACTATAAAAACGAATGGCGAACGATCAAAGCTGCGTGTATGGTTTTCTATATCCCACGCTCTGATCTTGGAAACTTACAGAAATATTTATTAAAAAAAAATAACAACCAATCAACCTAAAAGTAGAACTTAACCGACACTTATTATTTTAATCCAGAAATCAACACTAGAATACTCTGACAGCTATACAACTCCAAAATACAAAGTTCCTAATACGACAATACGTCTATCACGTCTGAAAGTCAAGCGAAAAGTGTGTGCGCGCTGCCCTGCTCGCTCGTTTTATGCTCTGGCCCACGTGGTCGTTGTGACGTCACCAGGATATCTCTAACAATATGCTATATGATATAGAACGGATTGTGGCTATCTAGGATAAGGTAGAAGAAGGATGTATAGAAAATAATGATGGTGATTTAGGTCCTAATAAACTTTTAAAGAAAAATTATATCAGATGAGTTCATATTTATTTATTGTTGTTGATTTAAACGCACCTTCTTTTAAACAATAAATAAAACATGTTATGATGGAAAACCAAGGTTTGGACCAGGGAGAATAAAATAAAAGATATGGGATACAACGGTTTGTCTAAATAGAATAGATATTTTATTATGATTCCGATAGATGGCTTAAAAATATTTAATGTAAATCTTAGAGCTTTTTCGCATTATCCGATCCGATATCGGTATCGGACTCCGATACGATAACGGAGGCAAGTAAAATATATCGGAGGATATTGGAGCTATCAATTTCATACATTTTACTTGCCCTGCCATCGTATCGACCTCCGATACCGGATCGGATAATGTGAAACCGCTCTTGTACGTAATATAATATTGTCCATGGTTCATTAATCTACATTTAAAACCTTGTCACTCCTTTTCCTCCCTTTCCATTGAACCTTAAAATCTAAACAAAAAAGATCAATATGCTCCATAAATATCAAAACAACCAGATTATCGTCGAATAAAATAGCTGAACAAAATCCGGGGACGCACGTGGAGTGTCGCCGGACTTGGCACACTCACATGTAAAAGTAATAACTTCAGCTTTTAAAAAGCTTTATAGTGGAATCTCTATCCGGTTTACTTCGGACGCTATCCGATATTATTTTTTAAAAATGTTTCGGATGCTGCATTCAGAGAGCAGAGAGTATAATAAATGCATTGTTTTATCCAAATGTGATTTAGTTGTGGTTTAACTTTAACCTGTTCTTTTTCCGGATTAATATTGTATTGAATTTTTGAATCAGAATTCTGTTGTGGAAAGATAAATCTTATCAGCACCTGTGCACGATTCCTCTTAAATTGTTATTTTGTGCAGCAACTTTTGACCACGTTCATAAAATCATAAAGCTCGCTACAAAATTATATCAAGTCGTATCGTTCATGGAGTTCGTAGACGTTCTACGAAGGCTCTACGAACTAATTTGTTTATTGAAGAATCCGTGTTTTTGGTTTTTGTGGGAAGACCGCCAAACTCAAATTGGATTGGGCCAGTCATGTGAGCTAGATGAATCGGGTTATCACAACATCCATAGGATGTCAGAGGGGCAGCAGGTCGACCTCGGAAACGTTGGCGAGATAACACCGCGATGCCATCGAGGAAGATTGGAACCGTTGATAGATACCGTTGGACGAGCTTGGTGGTGACTTTTGCCCGGCTGTGGTACCGAATTTGGTGAGGAATAATCCATCTCCACAGATAAAATAACATCACCGTTAAATATTCTTTTTTTACCAATTCCTTCCTCTATACTACCGAGATCGTAGAGACTACCGGAACCTGCTCTTAATTAAGTTCAAACTTAGTTAACAATTTGTTGACGCTCCGAACGAAGTATAAGAGCAACTTTGAACTAACCACCATGTCTGTCTAAGTAAACTTGGATCACATAATTAAAAGAAAGTATTTTTACTTACTTCCGTTTTTGTTTTACTCAAAGCGTCACTCGCAACAAGGGTTATACTATAGAGTCCTATGTTTTTATAGTGTCAATTTTGTAGTAGTTCCTTCGCCATGAAAAGGTTTGGCTGAAATTCTAGCAAGCATTAGTTGATCGAATATAATTCGTTTCTTCACTGATACAAAATAAAGTATCTGCATTATCCAAAGCTTCTTTGTCCGGTAATCCCACAAAGAAATCTGAGTCCATTACGAAGTTCAAACGTTCATAATGGCCCGGCCATTACTCTCCCAGTTTTAGGACAAGGGCGTCTCCTAACTCCATATTTCAGGCGCAACATCTCAGGACACTGCGACGAGTATGTGCCACCGGCATAAATTATACCCCTCGTGGGGCAAGTTAGGACTCCATACCCTTAGACCCTTTTATGGGCCACAATAACGCGTAATGTGAACTCTCTGTTTTGGTGTTTGTTGTTCGCGGTTTATCAAATGGGATTTTAATGTTTGAATGAGATATCATCACAACATTATTACCTACTGCATGACATGTATCGTTTGTATTTTGTATGGTTTGTATTTGAAATCCGTAATATCATATACCATATACCCAAATTTTTTACCAAAATTTTTACTCTACTATTTATTACTATTAATATGATCTGTGGTAGTACTTTTAATATATGAAGATAAAGTCTTGGTTCATAATAATTTCCCAAAAAATTATATATTTTTCTTGGTTTTCGAAAAAAAAGCCATTTTAAAAAGTCCAACTGTTGATCGACTTTCGTTGCTAACTGTACCTACTTACTTTATGTCTCTACTTACTTTTACTATGCCATATTGACTGCCAACCTTCACTGGTCGGAGAGGCACCACAAGAAGAAGGTTTCCATCATCTTTACTTACTTGGACTCGGCTGGTTTAAATAAGGGGAACGATAAACAAATTTTTGGACGTATCATTGTTTATTTTATAAAGGAAACTTTAGTAGAGATTAAAAACAAACAAAGAACTCAAGTTAGAACAAACAAATAATGAATGTCAAAATTGCCTACGCATTTCAGGTAGGTCCCAAAGTTCTGAACTTGGAGTTCTCGAACTCAAACCTTATTCAAATGTTTGAAGCTACTTGCGGCTAAGCAATCGGTTGTAGCCTTGTTTGTTTAGGACAAAATGACTATCTGTCTGAGTTTAGCGATGTAGGCTCTCCTTTAGTAGGTAAATAAAGCAAGTTTCATAACATTGCATTCTTCTTTTTGAAGTGACACTAGTTATTCCAGAAGAAACCAAGAAATGAAATGAGAGAGAAGAAGAAGAAGACTAAGCTAAGATGTTACTGATTGGGCGGTATAGTCGCTCAGCGACAAAGCCTTTTTCTTTTTTTTGTAAATAAAAAAAATCCCTGCCAGTGGGGTGTAAGGGATTTTCGTGCTTCATCGACAATCGACGAAGATTATCGATAGACGATCGATACGACAAGAACCAACATTTACATGTTTTAGGTATTTAGGTAGGTACTAAATAATAATAATTAATAGGTTGGTAAGTAATATTATACCCATGGTATTTTATTATATTAATATAATGAATTCTATTATGAATATTTAGCCTTGATTATGATTATTTAGCCGCGGTTGGAAAATCTGGATTCTAGCAGAACACGGTGTTTAAGTTAAACTTTTTTTTATTTTATTTTTTTATCTTCAATATAAACTGTTCTCCACTACTAACTCTAACTTTGTTCTCCACAGTAGATACAGCAACCGTTCAGTACTCGAGTCACGTTTGTCATTTCACACCGATCCGCAGAGACACAGAATTTTCACAGTCTATAAATTTTCGCCAATACTATAAGGAAATCCGCAGGATTTTCCAGCAAATCCCCTATTGCTGATGTATTGTAAACAGTAAATAATACGTTTGATTTATCTGATAAATCAACGTGGATGATTGGAATATAAATTAGTTAGAACTAAATAGAAATCTTTTAAATAGTTTCCCTAACAAAAAGGATATGCAGCAGGTTAATTTTAAAGTTGGGTATTAGGTACCTATTAATAGTCAAATTACAAAATACACTAGAATCGGTTGAGCTATGTTGATATCATTTTCAACGATCCATGGACTTTTCACACACCCCCAAAGTAAGCAGAGCTTGTGTTATGGGTTCTAGATGACTGTTATACTACTTATATACTTTTTGTTTGTAAATACATAGGAACATAGAAACACCCAGACCCGAGACAAATATTTGTAGATCATACAAACATTGGTCCCGCCGTGGGGATCGAACCCGTCTTTAGCGTCGCAGGCGGGCCTTCGCCCACTGCGCTACATAGGTCGTCCATGTCTGTCCGGAGCGTGCAATAAACACTGGCGACACTACCACGTTGAATGGAACTGATTCGTTAAGCTAAATATGCGGCAGCTCTTGGATCACGCGTCGCCTCGACCCGACGCTGAGTGCTGACTTCACGAATGCCTAGATCAGATGACCGTGATAAAGTGTTATCTATTTATCTACTATCCTACTCTGAAAGCGGTGAACACGTAGGTAGGTACTTGGTCGCAGCTGCTGTACAGTAACTCTTAAAGACGCTGTTGGTACTCGAAGGTACATTTTGATAACAAACCGGAAAAACAGCAATTTGTTTACTACAGTAAATATTTACTTTGATTTACTGAGGTTTTATAGTCGAACCTACGGACAACGATTATGAATTTATGAATATGGAATAAGGTTGGATTTATTACGGTTCTGATGGGTTTTAATGGTATACTTGACCTAAATGTAACATGTTAAATGTAACTGGGTCGAAGTAATAGGTACTAAAGAATAATTTCTTGAGTGGTTCTTTTGTTTGGATGCCACACTCGGCAAATACGCGTGTCACACGCGTAACAACAATTAGGAGTTTTTTTCAATTAAATTAATGAATTAATGTTCATTTTGTCAATCTACTCAGGTTGTCGCTTGGGTAGGTACTGCACTTTTTTCTGGATATAAGGCACCTTATGTACTTTGCTGTATCTACTTCTAAAAATGCATGCAAAATTTCAAAATTATTGAGTTGATGAGGACATGTAAGCGTAATAAAATAATAAACAAACTCAAGGTCCAATTTAAGGTGGGTTCTTTTCGTTAAAATTATAAGCAGGAACTGAAAGGTTGAAAAGTCTGTTTACCTGCAATAATCGGTTTACCGCTAATCGCCAGCAAGTTGCATCCGTGGCAAGGTAAAGAGCCACTAACCGGCTCAGTGCGACAGTTCGTTTACATAATCCCTCTAGAATCTGATGCACTCTGTGTACTGGTACGCTGTAAGCTCAGCGAACAATTCTGATCAAGGTTCGTATATTGGACACTTATTTTCGGAAATGTCAGAGAAAAGATTTAGAATAACTTATGATTATAGCGTTTCGATCGGTATAGTAAAACTACAGATTTTTTTACATTGCGATTCCCGATTCAGACAGACAATTACTTATTTAAAAACTTTGAAATCAGTTCAAATTGTTCAAGTCAGGTTTTCAATCAGTAAAAAAATCTACCTACAGTGTTAAGCTGCTTTTCTTCAGGTATAGCCATGGGGCCTGTAATATCCGTACCGAGAGTGCACATCGACTTACACACCGCAGTAATCCGAAGCGGTCGAATACATCCGAATGGGCTACTCCTTTTTGCTTCTAACAAAATCTATTAGCTCGTTCTATATATCCATTAGAGCGTACGCTTTCAGCCATAATATGGAAGAAATACCGAGAACATGGCGCACCTATAAATAAACAAGAGCTTATTTTTTTTTTCAAATTGTTGTTTAGCAGCTTTTTGAATAAAAAAAAAAAAATTAGAGAATTTGTCGAAAATGTTGTCTTAGTACCTAGTACATTCTTCCGTTGTATTCCTAGACTGAAATAACATGTTAATCATGAAGGATTAAATCAAAAACAGATCGTCAGGGGTAGATAGTTTTTATGCTTAGTTTACCTACGAATGAACATTCAGAGTGGGTGAAATGAGAATGCAAGAGAATTTTCGCATTTTCACCTTTTTGTTCCAATTAACAAATCCATCGGCTGGTCTAAAACAACATGAATTTAATGACTAGTAGGCGTAGGTAGAGCGCATGTTCTATGGATTGGTATTTTGCAGGTTCATATCGAGTTCCGATCGTTGAACACTTACCTATATGAACATGCTTTCTAGTCAAATAGTTTGAATTTCTAACGAGCTCCACAATTTAGCATTGAAAAATTCAGCTAGAGCTGGGTCATCCGCAGTCGGACTGTTGGACTTCACTTTAAAAAAGTTACATGTTCCCTTTCCTTTGTAAAAGTTGCAATAAGTCGACCAAAGGCTTGACGGATTATGTGTGCCCGGGGACCGCCGACTCAAGCCAAACAAATGTCCACCAGTTAAATAAGTACCTACTGTAGATTTTCCGTTATAGAGATTATACGAGTATACTCGTATTTTGATGTTTGTAGTGAAATAACGCTTTATGGATTACGAACTTGACCAATTTATTTTAAATAAAAAATCTTTAATGACAACAATGCATCCCACTATGTATGTATACTATTTATGTGGGATAAAAATGAAACTATGTCGAACATTTATTGCTGTTTAAATTCATTGTAGGCCAAACAGTAGGTAGGTATAGATAGTACTCTTTGTTATATTGTTTATAATTATTGAAGTTATTATGTAATTGTTCATTTACAAAAACTAAGCTACTATATCTATTTACATATATTTACAAAATACAACTGTAATTGTTTTATAAAATATACAAAAACTATATAATAACTAATATAATAACTAATATTCAAAACATATATATGTTTTGAAACCTAATAAATATATTTTGTATTTGTATTTGTATATGAAATGCAGGACTGAATCAAATCATAAACCATTGTACCTACATGTTAAATTGTTCAATTGCACTGTAAGTGCGCGTATAGTATAAAATACGGCAAGTCATAGGCTCTTTAGCAATAAACAAAGTCAGTAAACAAAACAGATCAGGAAAACAAAAATGCCGACGCAACGAGAATATAATAATATATTGTTTGTTGGAAGGTATTGTAGTAACGTCATTACGTCTTTTAGTCCTAATTCTCTAACGTAATACATCTTGAGCTATTTGGGAAAACGATTTAAAACCGCAATATGCCACAACAAAACTATCACCCTGGTCAAACCCACTAACAAATTTGAGTCATCAGGGAAAACGGCATTATTTACGTAATGTAATGTATTATGTATTAAACTTTATTTGATTTGTAAAATCTGTGAGCTCTTGACGGTTAATTCAGTAGCAATGGCATGTGATTTATTAAATAAAACTATATTAGATCTAAGTAAAAATAATTCATGTTATAATTTAACGGTGGATTTGAAGGAGTGTTACAAAGGTCTTGATGAATACTGTTCAGATGAACAGTTAGCGGAAGTGCATTTGTTCAACGATTACCCAGCAGAGTTGCTGAAGTTCTCCGCTGCATGCACCTACATCTTCACCGTCCTCAGCATCGCTGGTAACATCGTTACCATCATTGCATTGTCGAGGTACAGAAAAGTAAGTACTTTTGCGACTTGATATAACCGCTTAAGCTATGGGTTTGTCGTGCTAAACCAGCACTCCTTTTTGCCCGCCTCTGGTATCTTTTGATTTTTCCAGTTGAGTGGCTTTGTATACCCCTGTGATATTTAATCCTTTCTTTGATAGTTATTGTTTTCTTCTCTGAATCCCGAAAAATAGTAGGTACCTTTACCTAATCTCTTTTCGACTGATTGTGGCACATTGAATATGTAGGGGTGCCTTTTTCCTGCCTTGCTGCATTAGGGACCGTTGTATTAGATACTAGAATGAGAATCGCGAGTGTATCTAGGAAAAATCCAATATTAACAGATTCTTTTAAGATCTTTTAAGAGCACCTAAATTCATTTACTTATTTAGCCAACACATCTATAAATATACCTACAGCAATAGCCTACTATTGCTATACTAGTGCTAAACTAAAATATTAGCAGAACATAGTATACTATTACTATAGTAAGTAGGTAATACCGCAGATAATACAATATAACTTAGTAACATTTAATTTTATAATTTATAATTTAAACATATTAACAACAATGGGAACTTGCAATATAGTCATCGTTTATTTTATTTTATTAGTAAAATTTTCCGTTTCAGATTCGTAATGCAACGGCTATTTTCATAATCAACTTGTCAGTCTCCGATCTTCTATTCACGTGTTTCATATTCCCTGTGACAATATCATTGTTCCTAAACAAGTCTTGGGTGACAGGAAGACTTATGTGCCGGTTGTTCCCAGCTGTGAACTATGCGCTCAACGCCACATCAGTATTCACTATAGTCGCTATCACCATCAACCGATACGTGATGGTGTCACATCCATTACTCTACCCCAAGTAAGTTTTTTTACTTTTACAAAAAAAAATATGTAATGATTTTATTTTGTTTTGTTATGAAAATCCCGATCAATTTCAATTGATTGTTGCTTCTTGTATAACGTAGCCCATTCGTGATGTAACTGCGTTGCGATAGGTGGAACGTCTGTTCTCCTTGAAAATCATTATGCAACATATAAAAAAAACAATAAATGATAAATTTTGACGTGAAAACTTAAATGGGCTTATGAATTAAATTGATACGGTCAAACGTCTATTTACAACCCAAAAATGAGGCCCTGTCAGTTTGTGTACTTTAAAATGAAAGACCCTATATAATATTTACATGGAGATAAAAAAAAACTAGTTACCATTTACGATTTTGTGAAGATGTGAAACATATACATATTACATATCCTGATATTAAACAAAAACTCTTGCTGGGCTCGATGGATTCGAAAATTACAACTCTGTGCCTTGTACGAATTTTTTTAGTTCTGAGTCTTGTAGACCTAACATTACTAAGTATAACTATTCCCATGAAATACTTAATATAATTTCCCAAATTGTCTCTTCTCCAAGTAATAAACGATGTCCTTTGTTCTTTCAGGCTGTATCAAACGAGAAATCTCATAATCATGATCATTGCGATATGGTTGGGCGCTGTCGGTATGGTTCTTCCAATGCTGATAGAAGTATGGGGTCGCTTCAGCTTAGACCCACAAGTTGGCTTCTGTACCATTATTCCGGACAAAAATAAAAATACTCCGAAAACTGCAATCGTAGTCATGGGGTTCGTCTTCCCGTGCTTCTTCATCATCGCATGTTACTCAAGAATAATGTACGTGGTAAGAAAGTCTACCGCCAAATCCACGTCCAGACCTCCTACGTCAAACATGCAAAGTGATTCAAGCAGTAAAAACCCAGAGGTATCGACCAGAGAACTCACATCTTCAGAAAATTGTGAACAAAACGAAGACAGTATTAACTCTGATGACAGAGAAACAAGCAATGGAAATGTGCTTACGACGTTTACGAAACATTTTAAAGCTACATTCAGACAAAGACCGCGACGACTGTCTATAGTTCCAACTCGACGAGATAAAAGGCTTCAATCAATGATTATGGCTATCGTGATCTCGTTCTTTGCTTGCCACCTGCCAATAATGATAGTGAAGACTGCAAGCAGGGAATTTGCAGTAGGACCTTATGGGAACATGATGGGTTATATGTTACTTTATGTTACTGTATGTAGTAACCCGATCATTTATGTTGTTATGTCTAAGGAATACCGACAAGCATACAAGAAAGTATTTAATTTTTGCTCTTCCAGCAAACATAGGTAAAAGCTTGATCAAGGGTATAAGTGTGGTATAAGTTAGAGTTGAAATGGATATTATTACTCTTGAAAAGAAGAGTAAATCAAATAAGCGACCAACCTATAAGGAAACATAGGTATAAGGCATGCTTACGGATTGAAGAATATCCGGGAAAAAGTGTCTCGCCGAATATAAAATGAATTTTGACAAAAGCAAGCGAGACATGCGCCCTGGGAGTTACGTAATAAACATAAACTATGAAAAACTGTGGAGTTTTATTACCTTTTTCCATTTTACTGCATTTAAGAGTTAAAAAATTGCTTGAAGCACTTCTAAGTTTCCTGAAACATTGAATAAAGAGATATTTTAGGTATGAATAAAGGGGCTTACAGCCAAACTGTAGGTACTACATACATACATACATACATAAAATCACGCCACTTTCCCGAAGGGGTAGGCAGAGACCACGGATCTCCACTTGCTACGATCCCTACACACAACTTTCGCCTCATTCACTCTCATTACATTCTTCATACATGCTCGCCGGTTTAGGGTACTTTTGACCTGGCCCTTCTCCAAAATGTCGATAATTTGATCCAAGAAGGTTCGCCTAGGCCTTCCCCTTCCAGCTGTCCCATACACACTCGCCTCATACACTTGCTTTGTCAAACTGTCATCCATCCTCTCTACATGCCCAAACCATTTTAACATACCTTTCTTGATCCTCAACACTACATCTTCTTTCACTCCACACTGTTCCCTTATCACAATATTTCTCACTCTATCATTACTACGCAACGCTCTCATTTCAACAGCATTCACTCTACTCTGATGTTTTTTCTGCCACACCCAACTTTCACTTCCATACATCAATGTATGTACTTTTTAAATTTTGTTTAATGTATTTACCGTAGGTACTTTCGAAATAGAATAAAATAGAACTAGGAACACCAATTACAAAGCTTAATTTTATACCACATGACTCTTAAAAGCGTAGCTGTAAACATTTACAGGAGCTATAGGAGATGACGTATCGTTACTCGACATTTATTCTATACATAGCTAGCGATGAAGGCTAAATAAAAATGTAAATGAGAGGTTTCCACTTATTCTCACATAAGTACTTAGAAACAGAAACATGTTGTGTCATGTGCCACACTAGACGACAGTTGTAAGTACGGGTTCTTGTCTGCAGAGAATAGTCTGCTAATTTCGTTACTAGTCCATTTACAGCTATATTGCGCTAATGGGAACCTGCCATCCTCCTACTTTGCTAATTGTTCCTCCGTTTCCAAGTTATATCTGGATGTAATAGTATAATTTTAAATGACCAACCAGTGGTAGGACCTAGTGGTCTTGATTTGCCCATAAATCATTAAGACAGGTCTTAATCATCCCTGCATTTTATTACACTCAGAAGTTTTTGCTCTGATATTTTTTACAGTAAGCCAAAAAGGTACTTAAGTACAGTCAGCGTCACCAATGGGTAGACCCTTAGTAAGGCGGTTTGTACTGCAGGAGAGTTACCAACTAGTAACCATGCAGTGCAAGCCCTCCTGCAGTAGGTACAGACCGCCTTACTAAGGGGGTTACCAACTGGTGACGCAGACCATACATAATAAAATAAGAGAAAGTTTTAACTAATAACATAACGAAAATATGTACCTATGTAAAGATAAGTAATAGACTGAAAAATGAATGATAATAAAATGCAAGAAAACGAAAAGGCAAACAACATTATTTTGTAATAACCTCCTTTCATACGAGGTACCTCCCACCTACACCTTCTAAAGACGCATAACAAAGTTTTGACACCAATAGAAATTATCCTTCCTCGGGTAACGATGGGCTAGTGCGAATAAATATCACTTGGTGTAGTTTAATTAGGGGTCGAAGTTTCTGTGTAAACCCTCCCAATGAACGTATTTCACTGGAATAGGTCCCATGTGCAACCTTGGGGCACACCTCTGCGGTCGGCGGTGGACCTGTGATCATTGGCTGAGTCACGGATTAAAATGCGCATAGTATTGTTAGAGACGGCAAAGAAAACAAACAAACGAGATCACGAAGCCATACCAGCAGGACGTGGTAGATATTCTCTCAGATCTTTAAGTTGTTAACGATCCATACCTATAGATGTCTAAAGAAGTCAGAATTCGCAAGACGTAAGGAAATCAAGACAACGTCAAAATACGGTTTATTCCACTCTGATCCACTAATCAAAACCACTAAGGAATTTGCTTCCACCTGCCAATAATGATACCTAGCGAAGACTGCAAGCAGGGAATTTGCAGTAGGACCTTATGGGAACATGATGGGTTATATGTTACTTTATGTTACTGTATGTAGTAACTTTCCACACACAATTTGTTTCTATGTAAGTATTTACATAGAAACAAATTGTTGAATTTTTAATGTTATTATAGGTTATAAATTTGTATTGTCATAACTGCCAAGCAAAAAACTATGAGATAAGATCGAATTTGTACTTACGAACAACAATAGCCCTTGGTTATAGGTTTTACGCACATAAATTGAGCTAATGTCGATATTATGCACCGTCGAATGTTTTCTTTGACAATGATGAATGCCAACAGCCACATTCAATCACTCCCACCATTTACTTTAGTAGGTACCTATTCACTATACATTCATCTACATTCAATATTTTCTTTATTTGCTTCTTGGTTCCACAAAACGATTTATCTGTTCAACATTAAGTTGCACTGAATAGTTATTTTATCATTACCGTTGAAGTTTTATAAAAGTGGGGTTCTTTCGAGACGCTACAACATCACTCTCACACAGAGTAAACTGAAACTTACAGTAGTTATTATTAGATCTACTTTCCGTTATGGAATTGCTAAGTTAGAACGAAACTTAAATAACAGAGACTCGGGGCGCATAATTTAGTTTTAAACAAACCAGATGCAGCGAGCATTTTCTTTGTGCCATCATTTGCCATCGACGAAGCCGCTCTGTGAGAATTAATTAATTACTGTACCAACAAAGCCTTTTAACCTTTCTCAGCACCTAGCAAGTTTTGTTTGGAAATTTCAGTAAAATTCACTCTAATTATATTCAGAAGACAACTACTTTTAGAAGCTCATGAATTAATTAGAGGGTATTGAAGGCCAACTTTATAACGTCATTATTCTTGTTATGTCCCTAAGAGAGACGATATTTCTAATAACAGTTCTTGAGAAATTATCTCAGAATTGTATTCAGTTTCTGTATTCACAAAAAACACGCAAAAATTTCCACCTCCAACACGAAATTTATATTATTATAATATTCCCTCTATGAGCATCTGGGGCTATTTATTCTGAAATTACAC
Organism: Epirrhoe tristata; assembly: GCA_951394285.1. Classification (NCBI taxonomy): domain Eukaryota; kingdom Metazoa; phylum Arthropoda; class Insecta; order Lepidoptera; family Geometridae; genus Epirrhoe; species Epirrhoe tristata. The sequence continues at coordinate 4,045,384 of OX596150.1, read as the reverse complement.
CAGTAACATTTGTCAAGAAGTTGCGTTGAAGCCATTAAAAATGTAGATTTTTCAGTAGACCTCCTCTCGTTGAATGTTAAATAGACCCGCGAACGCTCAGTGGCGGACCGCGGACGCTATAAAGAGCTCCCTTTAGTGCCTCACATCAGAAAGGGATTTGCCAAAAAGCCTCAACAGTATAAACTTTTAAACGATTTTGAACTTTATCCCTTGACCTTACAAACGTATTCGCAGGGCTAAGAAACATTTCTGGTCTCGTAGAGGAGGCAAACGATGCATAAGCATATTTTTATATATACTTCGGAGCAGGCTAGCGCCTGCACTGAATTTAAATAGCGAGTTAGCGAAATATGCAAGTGATATTCGTAGTTTTATTTACATAGAAAAGTTGAATAAACCACGATCTGTTCGTACAGATTTATTATCAAGAAATCTATTTATACGTGTTAGGTACTAATAGAATATGTAAGTAGTGTTAGGCTTACTCGTATAACCAAAAACATATTAACATTCCCAGCTAGATAGTGATACTGCAAAGTGCAATTATGTAGCTGAGAAATATTCAAAAAGGAGCAGCGATACTGTGCAGTTCTCAAGTCGAACCGTTGATTCTGGAACTGTGCCCGATGGCTATCAGCTATAAAGTATCCTTCCCATAGCCCTGACATAGTACATAATATTCAGAACACAATCTCCAAAAATATTCCGGTGATTACAGCGAAAACCAAAATCATAAAAATTGCATAGAGGGTTATTTTGAAGTCACTCTAAACCAGTCAATCTGTCCAAGAGTGAGATATTGTACGTTGACTACAACAACGTCGATAAATGATAACCACACCTTAAACATATTATTATCTTTGTCTCTTTAGGTAGGAATGGTCTTAAACTTTTCGAAGTATGCGTGTGGTAAAATTATAATGTAACATACATTATAATTTTACATCGAGGTAGATTACTGAAAATATTGAACTATGTCCCGGTTCTGGCCATTCCGAGGCCATTCTCACGACGCCAGCACAAATCTCTCTCACTTCGACGCTCTGTTTCGTATTCTAGAGCCTCTCAAAGCATTGTTTCCGTTCCAAACGAATTTTCACTTCCTACAAAGTTTAAAGGAATGAATAAAATATTACGAACAATAAAACTCATATTATGAATCTTTGCTCAAACTCCGATGCACATGCAAAGGAAGTGTTTGCAAAGGTATTTCCTTCTCAAATTCGATAAGTAGCCTGAGAGCATACGAAATACTTTTCGGAAGGAAAATCCTTGTGCAGGCTTTTGGGTAAAGTCAGCTTAAATCACAATTCCTTTGCAATGCAATATTACAAGGTAAACGAAGCTTTGAACACAAAGTTACCGTCATATCTCCCTTAGTTAGATTAATCCAGCAAGCTACTCACGCTAACATTAATATTTGAAAAAGTAGAACTTTGAAACTTATTTCAAAGTTAAATGCAGTACCAGTCTTGTAACAAAACAGAACCTGCTAAGTTCAAAGGGTGTAGGTTCAAAGGTCCGCAAAAATAAAGGTGAGAAAGAAAAAAAAATTCGAGAAGTCCGGTTTCTACGAGTATAATCGGCAAACGGTCGTTAGTTCATAAATTAGCATTCTTTAAGCAATTTCATACATTTTAAATCATTTTCAATTTCTATTAACCGCATACTTCTTAGCACATTACATCTAAAACAACGTTCGAGGAAAGATAGATGTATTTGTAAATACAAACTTCCAACAGTTTTTGCAACAGCTCATCTTACAAGTCAAATAAACAGTCACCGAAGAATCCCGATTGAAAATAAGGTTTTTGATTGCAATTTCCCTTCCACCGACCTGAAAAAGTAAATCGAACCATAGCTTTGCATTCTAATTGCTTGGCGAATGAGCGTAAACAAACCCGTTTCCGATTCAAATTATTATTTTTATTGCGCTGTTCGTGTTGAAGTATGGAAATCGAGTCGAGGAATTGTAAAAACTAGAATATTCTTTTGGCTTTCTTTAGAATAAAAGCTGCAAAGAAATGTAATAAGAAAAGTAGATAGTTGATGCTCATGCTATTTGAATTCCAAATATTATTTCAGTCTTGAAAAGATCTCGTGCTTGAATGAGCGACGTTTTGCGCAGTCACAAAATAGATGATGAGCATAACAACTGAGCCCTTCTATGCTTTTGAATGCATGTCGGTCCAGGAGGTCATAAGAACTTAGGTAGGTACTTTTTTGGTTTTTTTTAAATTTGGTAGGAATTGTTAGTAGGTATTGTATAGGTTTATTATGAAGGGCATCAAACAGATTTGAATGTATGTTAGTTATGCTTTAGTAATCTTAGTAAACACGTTTCACGTGCTACGTCGTAAACAAAGTTAGCGATCCTCAAACAACTCCGCAGTTTCGATCGAAATCAATTTGGCAACTGCACGAAGTTTTTAGGAGCAAGTTTTCCAAGTTCTGCTTCCCTTAGGATACTTGACTGTAATCTAATTTAGTGGCTTAACTTTTATTGAAAAATTATTGATCGAGTTGACCTTACTCTCTGTGTATAGGCACAGGTAATAGGTTAAGCTCTTCTTTTACATGGTATTCAGAACTAAGCGCTTTCAAAGTTCTTTAATTATGCGCACTGCAAAAATTTGGAATCAGCTTCCAGCGTCTGTATTTCCACTGAGCTACGACCCCGCTGTATTTAAGAAGAAGAGTTAATAGGCACCTTCTGGGTAGGCTCGCTCCATCGTAGACCTAATTCTTGCGCATGTGTAAGTTTCGAAGTCAAGAGCGGCCCATTCTTCATAAAATAAAAATAAAAAAATTGCAACTGACTAAAACTTCCCGCGGCCATATAACTAAAAACTTATTTTCAGAAACAATACTGATTTTGCAGAGGGGGCGAATTTAACTTAACATCAATTTGGCAACTGTTCTATCTTATAAATCGAATTAGATAATATGATGCCTCTCATACCCACAGTTTGTAGGATGTTATTGACAGCACCTATAAACTTACGATTAATTTACGAAAGTAAAGGATAAATCTTTGAAATATTCAGTGAATCATTTATTATAATCAGGTCATGGCCAACTCTGATTAAATGACTAAACTAAGTTTACCTACTGGAGCAAAAATACTTATGAAATAGAAGAGTACTAGCTGCAAATAAATATTAAGTATCTTATACATATAATTAACATTTTCATAAAAAATATACGTTTTTATAGACTTACTTAAATACCTACGTTAGTTTGGTTGAAGTTAGTGAATTTTCTTAAATTATTTTATTACATTTTATTTTAAGAGATTTATCGGTGTAAGTATTGATATAACATTTACCTATTCTTGATTACTTACAATATAAATAAGAAATAGCATAAATCTGACGCTGCGAAAAATGATTTTTTAACTAGGACCTATCCACTTCCATTCCAAATAAGTAACAAAATGTTTTGATGAAACCGAAACGTTATCAAACAAAAACACCAAAGCTGTTATGCGTATTGTGTAACCTAGCGTAATATGCATACTTAACAATATTTGATGACTCAGTTAAAAAGTTTAATCATCTGACTCTACCAGATTGACCTAAAAACAAAGTACTTACGCACTAGCCATCGCTGCATCATTCAGTGTTCTACCACAAATTACTGTCATAGGACGTGCAGGGGTCTATTGTGCTCTGATCGCCATAAATCATTACATTGTCCACAAATAATAGTAGACTTTTAGCGAAATCATATCACTATTATCGCAACCAGTGCAACATCCTGCAATCTGTTTCATAAACGCATCTGGATAACGCGTGCCAAAATGCTTACTTCGTGTTTGTTGATCGTTGTTGTTGTATTAAATTCGGCACAAAGTCAAATCACTGGTGAATTTTGGTGGACAAACAAGAAACTGAATAACTTCAGAAATGTACAACCGTCAGAACCTGAAATCGAGGTCTTGGGGGAATTCGATACCGATGAAAGTGCCAAGATTGTTTTCAGAGACGATGAATTAATAAACAAATTAACGAAACCTGTTACTCATCGGAGTGAAAAACAACGTCATCACGATAAAACTAGTAATAAAATAGTTTGGCCAACAAATTATTTACATACTGAAAAAGATGACAATACCAAAGAAAGTTTAGAAGTACTTATGCCTTCCGAAGAAAATAACAAAATGAACGATGAATTTGTATTCACCTTCCCAAAGAACGAGATATATGACTTGGTAATGAACACAACCAAAGCAGTACCGCAGGTTCCCAAAATGACTGAAAATAACTTGAGTGGTGAATTTTTGATTAATAATGAACGAAATTCAATAGTCACTAATAAAGAAAAGGAAGTCCAGAACATTTGTACTCACACAACAAGTAAGAAATGTTTTCAAAGTAAAGGAGTTATTTATGGCAAATGGTAAGATCAAACAGGATTACCTACTTATAACAAAATAATGAAAAATTACTAATTTATCTCTAATTCTTATAATGATTGCAGGAACCAAAAGAAACCTGACGGGCAGGATATAGTTTGCTGCATACTCCCTATACAACCTGTTCCCAAAGATGATGACTATTCTTCTATTCATTTCCCTGGAACAATCAACAAGAAACCCAGACACAAAAGATCTGGGGATGATAAAAATCAAAACCAAAGAAAATTACTTCTTCTACGCAAATTTTCTCATAATCATAAAGTACAGGTTGCAACTCCTAAAATCGTTACACCAAGTGATGATGAATACGTTGATGACCCTTACTGGAACATAAAGAATTCTAAATTCCAAACGCAGCATAATCTTAAAATTGTAACACCCAGTTACAATTACGATAGCGATGATTATGGAGATTATGCATCAGAGCTGCCAAGACCTGGATTAGTAGGCTTGTATTCGGACCATGACAAGTCTCCGTCTAGTTGGACGTTTACCAGTGATGGTTTCCCATACGGCGGTATACCATCACAGCCTGTACCTGATGATTACGAAGATGATGATAATGATGAGGATAATTTTGGCTATTCTACCTTTTCGACTATTGACCCTAGAGGTAAAAAAGTACATTTATTTTTGTTGTAAGTATTTATTTTTGACGACCTCTGTGGCGCAGTGGGCGAAGGTCCGCCTGCGACGCAGAAGGTTGCGGGTTCGATCCCCGCCGCGGGACAAATGTTTGTATGACCTACAAATATTTGTCTCGGGTCTGGGTGTTTCTATGTATAATATGTATGTATTTACAAACAAAAAGTATATAAGTAGTTTATCAGTCATTCTAGTACCCATAACACAAGCTCTGCTTACTTTAGGGCTAGATGATGCTGTGTGAAAAGTCCAGCGTTATTTATTTATTTATTTATTTATTATTTATTTGACTTTGTTACAACGGAAAATCTAATATTCATATAATTTCAGGAATAAATAAGAAAAAAGGAAAACCCGTGAAATTCACGACTGTTTCGGATGAAGTAACATTGAACGCAGAAAGTCATACCATTAACTTCCAATCGAACCCAGATTTCCAAGTGCTACAAGGTTTTAAACTCCTTAACTTATTTAGAAATAGAAGTAGAATTCATAATAGACGTTCGAGAACTACTACCGAGAGAATTGATGATAGCAAAGAGTTTTTAGGTACAAGACCTGAGGAGAGTTCTGAAATTGGGGATGAGTTTTTTGAAGAGGATCAACTATTTGGTGGATGCGGAAAGGCTGTTGCAATAAGAGCTAAAGACAAAGGTGAGCTTAGTCAAACTAACACCACAAACTATACAACACAAGACAATTAAATAACATGATGGAAAATCTGAAGGAAACTAACGTTAACACTTCTTCGATAGAACTAAGTAGTATGAAGACAAGAAGAAGAACTAACTCTATAACTTTATTTAACATAATGACGTTTTAAAAACTAACTCGTGTGACGTGACTCAGGGCGTCAAGTGAGTATAAGCCCACCATATAAATCGAAATACAATAGAGATCGACATATAACGCTTAGACTTCACCTGCGTCTAATGGCAATATTTTCTAAAATTAAAGACATTTTATGTCAAGTACCGCGGCACGTGAGTTCCTGGCATTACATAAGTCAAACTAACTATTTGTAACATGGTTAATCGCTAGGAGGAAAGGTTTTTAGAGTTTACGGGGAAACTATCAATCCCTCAGAAATAAAATTTATATGGGACGATTTTTAGTACAAATTGTATGGGAAAAGTTTTTGACTTTTCTAGTACTCAAACCTTAAATGGCCCCATAGAGTCTTTTGATCCCTACATGAAACTAAATCGATTGGCATCAAAAAACATTTTGACTTTTGATAGTCAAAATCAAAATCTGTTGCAGTCTGAAATGCAGTTCAAAATATTTCCAAAAGTTAGGGAAGGTCTCCTAAGAGCGTTTTCTTGTAGCTACAACGGTTAAGGTCCCTGCCCTCCGTGGCCCATCTCAAAAATCCACCCTGTACCTATATACGCGTCGACTTGAGAACCTCCTACTTTTTTTCATCGGTTAAAAATGGTTCAAAAGAGTTATATCTAGCTCTGTTTGATTACTCACGCTTCCATTATTAAATAAGGTATTGTAATAATTACCAGATAAGCAGATCGGAGACGCCGCAAACGGCTCCCTCCCCTGGATGGCGCTAGTGGTTCTCACAAAGAGACGCCAGAATGTTCTGTGTTATGGCACCCTTATCCATCCGAGAGCGGCTGTGACTGTCGCTGACTGTGTCCACGGGTAATAACCTAAAAACTGAAGAAAAAACCCTTTTGATCAATTAAACTTTCTTTTGAAGTTTACTTTAATAATCATTGAGTAATTAATTTGTTTTCCTCATTTGGGTAATAAATTAATAACAAGCGTAGTTCCTAATAAATTAATGTAAAATAAGGTAAGCGGGAAATCCAACCGCATCATACATCGACAATAACAGTTAATTAAGTCATTAAAGTTTTACCTACACATGTTTGAATAAGATTAATTCCCACAGTACTTTGCCTCGTGATATCACAGTGATAGCAGGAGCCTGGGACCTGACTGACAGATCCCGATTGAAGAATAGAGTAGCGGATATCCAAGTGCACTCAAAATACAAGCCTGGAGAGGGAGAGCACAACCTTGCTGTTCTAGTAAGTGAAAGTTATTTTCTTCTAAAAATAAATGTGATTAGAGTAGAAAATATACGAATGTGTTATTTCGGTAAGTGTATCACTGTATCAGAAGTAGTCAACTTTAAATCTTAGGTCTGCTTTGCAAAACTCAGTTTTAAATTAAACTTGAACTCAGATGCAAACCAATAAATCTGTGATGGGGATAAAGTATCATTGTCCTGAAATTAAAATTCACAGAAAATTATTAAAATTTACTTCATAAATTCAGCACATTTGATATTCATACAGTACTGGATGCGTCCTCTGAAACTGGGAAGTAACACACAGCCGGCATGTCTCGGTGAACCACATGTGGGGGATGAGTGCAGATTCTTTGGCTGGGGCAACCTTGGTGACGGTAAGAAAACTTTACAACAAGTCTCATACATAATATTCAATACCATCGATTCGCCTTGCGAGTCCACGTAATTTTTGTCCCAGTGCGGTCAAATTGCGTGGCGAGTTCAGTGTATTTCGGTGATTAGTCTACCCTGAAATGTAGGTGGCACCCGTACGGCGTACATGTCTTAGCCAACTGGTTTAGTCAGCCGTTCAATTAAGCGCCTAGCCATTTGATTAAATGGCGCCATTCAACTACCGGCCTGAATAATATTCAGCCGTCTGGTTAAATACAAACATTTAATGAACTGGCTGGCTGTCAGCTTTTAAGTGTTTCCACTCAAGGCATGTTATTAGTTTTTCGAGCTGTAAGTTCAATATCAACAGGGTTAGCTATTAACCACAAACTGGACCATATGTTACAGACTCAGTTGATAGGCATCTGCAAAATCACATTGGTTCTCAAGATAATATCATGACTCAAAAGTAATCTTCTAAGTGGGTCACTGTTCATTACTTGGTAGGTATGGTCGATGGGAAAACCCGACCTTTAATTTCAACAATATCACCTTGTACGCACAGAGCTTGCGTGGAGACCCAATACAAATAATTTCAAATTTAAACAAATAATATTAAATAAGTACTTACCCAAGTGGTATTATTTCAGTAAGGTTTGTTTTTAAATTTCTTACATTCGTTTTCAGCATACTTAGGCTTTTAAAGAGTTGCTTAGTTGTTTTTGATATTATCTTCGAAGATGAAGCAATCCTCTGCGGAAATTCATATTCTGTACTCACCAGGGATTCAAACTCGACCTCGTTGGCAACGCGCATCTATAAAACTTTGTGGTGCACAAATCAAAAAACCGGCGAAGACTAGTGAACAATTCTGTGTTACTACCTCAAGGGGCTCTGTGGTATGTAGAACAAAACAATTCGTTTCCTAAGATAATTTTCGGTATTCGAAATCCATCGGAGGTCAAACAGATTTTTTAATTATCTGGATCGAGATCCGCTGCTTGGAAACTTCATCATACACTGCAAACTGATCATTACCATCATCAAAAGTGCAAAAAGTTTTATCCTATAATCAACCTCGTCGTTACTGCTCGAACCTAAATCTGTGCGTCCCTGGGCCTTGATTCATAATACAGCGGAATGCATTCGGTTCGTAATCGACCGACAGCAACCAATCACAGTGCAGGAATAGATCCGAATTTGACGTTTCTGGCACTGTGATTGGTTGTTGTCGGTCGATTCTGAACCGAATGCATTCCGCTGTATTAAGAATCAAGGGCCTGATCCAGGTTTTGCCCGTGACTTTTTCAATATCATCGACCTAGAGTTTTAGGACTTTGATTTCTAACACCATAATAGTTACAAAATGTCGGTAAATTGAATAGAACTTTAATTTAATTCCAGACAAGCTTGGGCGGTCCTCTAATCTGCGATATTGATGGCCACAATACTGCAGTCGGTATCGTCGTGTCAATAGACAATGGTTACGTGTTGATACCCGTTCGTGATTTCGCTATGAAGTCCAACGAGTTGATTAGTGGAGATTAGGTGAGTAGTTATTCTCACGAAGGCGGGTTGGTTTTACTTGTGTAAGCAGATTTGTTTCTGTGTGCGTAGGCGATATTGAGCGCTCATTCGTCAATGGAGTTCCCGAACTTACGCACACAGAAGTTGTAAGATAGAACAACTTTATAGACTGCCTAAAGTGCCTACTCGTAGAACTACACCTAAAAATGTGTTTTCCTCTTTTACTGTTTAGAAATCATATAATTTTTCCGAAAATTAATTCAAATCAACAGAAAAAGGACCGTATAAATAAAATTATATTATTCATTTTAATAATTTGTATTTTTTTTTGGATGTTATATTTTGAGTCAAAACACTACAACCATTAATTTAAATAATGACTCGCTCCTTTTGACCGCGACATAAGATGACAGCTACTAGGAACTAAACATAAACTAGTTATGTACAAAGTTTGGCCGACTAATTGACTTTCTTACTTAGTTTTGTTGCCACACGTTCCCCCATTAGGAGAATAGCTTTACCGATTAGTCGGCCACACTCAAAACATCTCTAAACCTATTCACATACATTGGGAATGTCGAGATCCTACATGAATTTACAATACAAAGTTCAACACAGATATTAAAAAATAAATTAATTGTACTTATAGCGATCTTTGGTGTCGAACTCGATAGTACTCTTACGAGATAGATGTGGTTAAACATGTATATCTACATAAATTCAGTATGAGCGATAAACTTAAATGTTCACGTAACAATATAATTTTAACAAGTCTTAGCTATTACAGCCCGTTCGTATTGTGTACATTTCTCCATTTATTTATCATACCTCATAACAATTCATAATTTTTTGCGTGTTTTGTAGTATAAGAAGTTGGCAATAAATGGTGAAATGTAACCAATGACATTAAAACTAAGAATAATTTGCCTTCGATTATTATAATACTTGAGGGCATTTAGAAAAAAAAATATACTTAAAAAAAATTTAATTATAAAAAAATTTGCTAATTTGTTAGTGGTTGTTGGTGCACCTTTTATTTCATAAATTGAGCAAAAGTAAAGAATTTAGGTGCAATTAATTAAAAATATTGATTATGAATGCGTAGATTAGTAATATCAAAGAGAATAAATAACGTTTTAGTGCCTACCATTAATTCCATAAAATTGCCGATTTTTATTCATGTTACTATTTCCTTGTAATTAATACACATAACCTTACCAACAACCACAGCACATTAAGCCCTTCTCAATATACCATATGTTAGTCACCCCCTTATGTCAGGTCTTTCTAAGTCTTAGATGTCGTGGTTAGATACTTGATATTACTATAAGATAAATAACAAATATCTTACCAAATAGAGATGGAAAAATTAGTCGTGAAACGACAAGCAGAGTTAAACGGTTTACTTAAAATAGAATAACTGTGTAAACCTTTAAGGATATTAAAAAAACAATCATCAAAGAATCTTGAGCTTTCTATAGATCTGTGGGAATGTCTAGTGTCTTGGGTCAAATATAGTCATATCCCAGTTTTTTTTTTAATGAAAATAAATAAATAATGCTGGACTTTTCACACAGCATCATCTAGCCCCAAAGTAAGCTTGAGCTTGTGGTAGGGTACTAGATGATTGATAAACTACTTATATACTTTTTGTTTGTAAATACATACATATTATACATAGAAACACCCAGACCCGAGACAAATATCTGTAGGTCATACAAAATGGTTACAGGAATCGTTCGGGCACTACAGATGAAATAGTGAGAAGGGCGGACGTTCATAAGAATAACTAATTTAGATAGAATACTATTTTATGACAAGATCATGGTATAATCACATGTTTTCAGGCTATAACCAGCGGCTCGTCGTCAGAGAAGCCGCGGATGGGCGGGACGTCGTCGTCATCTGAAGATAAAGTATTTGTTTAATAAAGTTTATATGTGTGATCTTGCATTTTATGTAAATAATAACCACAATTCTATTACTTCGTCCCAGATAAATTCCACAAGTACGAGATAAATTATTACTTCAAACCAAGACCGGTTTTATTAGTAACTTTAAGAGTCTGACAAAAACGGATCTAAAAGACTTCTACATAATAATTATATATGTATAATATGTATATGCTACTTTGCTATTTTAGTGGTATGAAAAATGATGTGCTTACCATGATCTCCAAGCGTGGCCTGCCCACGTCGGCTATCGTAACGCGGCGTGTGCGCAGTCAATCGTAGGAACGACCGTGAGAGTCTGCGATGTCTTAACGCCGCATGTAACAAAGCGCCACCAAGAGCTAAGGCGAGGGCTAACGCGGCGCTTGCGCCCCACCATAACGCTGATACGGCTGCTTGCGCTTCTGCTTCAGACCCTGGGATATAAGAGTATTTATAATCACCACCAGGTTTTACCCACTGCTGGGACCTCCCTGAGCTTGTGCCTTCCAAGACCCTGTGCTAATTTAACCCATGAATAAAATCGTCTGGCCGTCAGACGACCTACGTTTCTATATAGTTCGGCCACCATTCAGTCATCATCACCTTGCATGTCCCGCGCAACGCCATGTCAGGTCCATTATTATAATGCCGACATCCTGGACTTTCATAGTTTTTCTACATTTATGGCACTACAAATATTTTTTTAGCATCTTAGAACAATGAGAGCAAATAACGTTCTCAAAACTCTTCCAGTTTATATCAAATCGAAGTCATTAATCCGGGTCTTGTTTTTTAACATCAAACATCAAACGGGCGTGGCCTAACTGTTTTGCAAGCAAACAAACATGTTATCCGAGGACGGAAAACATGTTCTTTTAGTTTGTTTTGTTATTTTTAGTCGCAGGAGACACGCCTTTAGACATACATTTCTCTATGCAGTAAAGTATTAACTTACCTTCCATCTTCAAAGTGTGCACTTCACTCAAATCGCTGTAGTAACCATCGGGTGTAACTAATCTTACGCCCACATACATAGGACCTTTAGTACCACTTTCTACGTTGATAAGCGCAGGCGAAAAGTCGGCGGACATTATCTTCATGTCATCGGTCACGTGGATAAGATCCACTGGGATCTCCTTTTCGGATACTATGATTTGGTATTTTAAGTCACTGGAAAAGGGGTAAATTTTAGTGATTTTGTAAGTGGGAACGTAATTCTAAAGTCAATTGTGAGATCGATATTTTTAAGCTGCTTCCGCAGAGTCCAATATTGAGTAAATTAAAATACTCCTAGCGTGAATAAGTAACAAACACACAAACAGACTCACAAACTTCACTTTTGCAAATATAATTCTCCAGTGTGATTATTCTGTTGCCATGTCTGATTTACAAGGCGTCAAACACGTTTTTCTATTAAGGTGTCTCATGACAGTGTAACTTTTCGCAAAGCCTTAATTTAATTAAACAAATATTTCTTTAGATTGACACAACTTTTTTGATCACCCAACATACTACTTACAATCGATCAGTCAATAGCTATCTAGAGATGATTTATGCAGCGTTCGTTTTGTAGGCCAACAACTAGTGAGACGTAGATAACTACGTACGTACTAGGTAACTAACGTAGATGGCTAGTAAGGCCGATACGATTCAAAAACAATCCTTCTATCCTATCCTACTTCTTACTAATATAATAAATCTGAAAGTCTGTGAGTAAGTTTGAATGTTTGACTTTCATCACGCCTAAACCAGTGAACCGATTAGGATGAAACTTGGAATAGGAGTGACCTAGAATTTATTTATTTATTTACTTATGGAAAACTAACAGCACATAAAAACATAATTAACAAGAGAGTTGTTAGTAACAGAAGGCTAATAATAAGTTTTCACAGTTAGAAGAATAGCATATAGGCTATTCAAACTGTTAGAAATGTGTGTTTGAAATATGCGAGCGAAGCCAGGCGCAGTAGTACGGAATAAAAACGAAATAAAATCTACAAAAAACTTAGGCCTTTACATCTATATTAGATGATTTATACAGCATCAGGAGGCAACCTATGCCTACACTTAACGGGACGCTATAGTGCCTGGGACATTGTTTGAGATTAAAAGGCTTGCCCAGCACCTAAACCATCCTCTCAGCTTAATCAGCCTGGCCCACAGGAAGGACAACGTCAATACGTGTGGAGCTGACTAAGCTGCGGGGTTTCCTCACGATGTTTTTCCTTCACCGTTAAGAGCTTGTGTTATAGCGCATATAAATTTTACGAAACGAAAAATCCATTGATGCACGGCCGGGATTTGAACCCACGACCTTCAGATTGAAAGTCGAGGCACAACCCCATTCGACCAACATGGCTCTAAAAATCTACAATAGCTTTAGTAAAACTCACTGGTTAGTATGCACAATAGCTTTAGTAAAACTCACTGGTTAGTATGCACAATAGCTTTAGTAAAACTCACTGATTAGTATGAACAGCGTCGTCCTTCCAGCTAACCATAACGTGACCATTCGGAGCGAGCCAAGCAACCACATTGCTTGGCGCTTCGAGTTCTTTGCTTCGGAACAGTGTGCATTTCACTTCTGCGTCCTTCACTGCTACCTATTACAAACAAATGCATTTTATTGTTACATAATTTTCAATCCCACTCATATAATAAGCTGAAAGTTTGTGAGTTTGTTTAGATGTTTGGATGTTTGTATGTTTGTGTAAGGATCAGGCTCAAACGACGAAACAGTTTACAATGAAATTTGGTAAGGTGAATGGTATAACTCCAGAATAGCATATAGGCTACTTTTATATAAAAAATATGTAAAAGGAGTACTCTGTTTGACATAAAGAGCACTGCTCTAAGGTTGCCATGACAACAAATAAGTTTTTATTTTTCAAAATGGCGATGTCATTTCGTCCTACTATGCTTTGAACTATTTTAAAGACAGTAAAACCAAAAATGAATTTAGTGTTTTCATTGGTTCCAATAAACGGTCTTCTCAAAGTGTGATAGTTTGTGAAGGAATTATTAATTCGCACCATTATATTTCACTATTATGTTTATAGATTAATCAAAATTTATACACTTATACAAGTATAATACATTATCAGATACATACGTGCACGCAAATATTGTATCTTCCGCCAACAGGCACGCCGTCGAGAACGTGCGTGTAAATTGCTTTCTTCGACGGCCGGAGTGCGTATCTACTAGTCTTGTTTCTCGTTAGTTCTACTATCTCCAACTGAAACACATTCGTCATATCAAAAATCTTAATCAATTCTGATGAGGATCAGAAAATATCATTGAGGATCAATAATTATAAAAAAAAATGGTATAGAATAGAACATGATTATCTGCACAATGATTTTTGTAAAAAAAAAAGCAAAATGATTTTTTAATATAAACAGTGTCATGTCAATCAAACATCAATGTTTTACTCGACTACAGTAAAGAAACAAGGATTATGTTTAAGCAATCCTGAAAAACGTTTTACGTTTGAAAATGAATGCGCTACCGTAGCGTCTGAACTAATCCAATTTTGAAGAATGACGTTTCATGGATTCGTCATCGTTATTAAGGTCTGACTGACATTATTATTATAATCATCATCACACATCAGTCACATTTTTTCTTATGAAACTCTACGTTGTCGGGTTTTATCATGTGTAAATAATATACTTGCAGTAGAAACTTTTTCATACTATCAAAATACTTACTCTGAAAAATACAGGGCCCGAGACCATATTACAGCCTGCGTCCCACGACACTTTCATCTCGGACTTCGTCTCGTTATACTCTACGTTTAGATTATGTACTGCCGCTCTAAAACAAAAATAAATACATAACGAAACACATAAGTATAAGTAACAAGCAAGTAAGAATATATTCTAGATCCTTTGAAGATGTGTACGGTCCAAGCAACCGTACATCTTCCTGGGTCAGCAGAAAGGCCAGTTACAATGATTTAATACATACATACATAAAATAACGCCTCTTTCCCGAAGGGGTAGGCAGAGACCACGGATCTCCACTTGCTACGATCCTGACACACAACTTTTGCCTCATTCACTCTCATTACATTCTTCATACATGCTCGCCGGTTTAGGGTACTTTTGACTTGGCCCTTCTCCAAAATGCCGCCAATTGGATCCAAGAAGGTTCGCCTAGGCCTTCCCCTTCCAGCTGTCCCATATACACTCGCCTCATACACTTGCTTTGTCAAACGACTGTCATCAATCCTCTCTACATGCCCAAACCATCTTAACATACCTTTCTCAATCCTCAACACTACATCTTCTTTCAAAATCAACGACAATTATTTACAATTATTTTATTCAATTTATTTTATTCAATTTACGATCAAATCAATCAGTCCGAATTTTGCCACCAAGGGCGCGCGTTCTCGCTATCATCATTATCATCAAGTTTACGTTTTACAGTTCACTCATCAACCGTTGAACAATATAATCTTTTTATTGCTAAACCAAAGTATTTATCATTTTAACAATCTAGTTCTATTGGTTAACAAGACACCGTACAAGATGTCTAAGGGGGTAGTAACATATTTGATACCTGCCCACATTTTGCAGAAGTTGTATTCCATTCGTGGCAGGTTGCAGCCTATTGTTTTACTGATATTAAAATGTAAATAAATGGGTTTTGAATTTATTTTATAAAAAAACCTTTTATCTGCAAGTGAATAAGTTTTCAATATAAACCTACGTTTCTAAAGGTCTTGTAAGAATTTCCGGTGTTCTACCGAGAGGTCCACCAAGTATTCCAGCTGAGAATTGATAAACTTCGCACGCGTGCAGATTCTCAATAGTCACGCTTGTTTGAGTTGTAATTATGGTGGTATCTGTAAAAAATAACGCTGATTTACATTCTAGATAGAATTATTTACAAACTAAATGAGATAGATTGATATTAATTGATTATTTGGAAACAGATTATTAAGTAGGCACTAGCAAGGTTATCATAAAGAAATTATGTTAAAAGTATGATTTACTTACTACACAATAATTCTGTAAAGAGTTTTTCAATGATTTTAACTTAGTAATCTAACTCTTTCATAGTAAACAAGCAAATTTTACGTTCCAAAAACAAATCTTTATAAAATCTTACCATTAGACGCTTCATACGGATTTGTCCTGTGAATCATATTAGAGTAGTGCACTTCGTAAGTAAGTTGTTTTCCTTTGTACCGTTCGTCCTTAGGCGGATCCCAGCTCACAATAACTGTGTTATTAATCTCTTGAAGTTCAGCCGCGGGTCTTAAAGTCACATCGGCTAGACCACCGGTCTTTATTTGAATTGTAAATGGTTCACTGTATATGTGTTCTTTGAAAGCTCGCAGATCGACGTAGAATTCAATGCCGGGCGGTAGGTCGGTTACTAGAAAGAGAATTTGAATTGTAGGCAGAACTTGACGATGTGCCGAGTTTCAACTCAATCGGTTGATTTCTGAGCAACAGTTGAACAGCTCCTGAATCCATCATCAGATCAGTTCGCTGTCACCATATTACATAGTCGCTCAAGAATCATAAGTGTGCTAAAATTCAGCACAATTGCATACCGGGAAGTAATCAAATTCAGCTTACAAGATTTAATCTTGTAAGTAAACATTGCAAGTTAATTAAAAGCATGTAATAAAGAAGCATGATGTCATGTGCGGGTTTAATCCTAAAGTACTTCGTCACTTACTGTTAATTTGATTCTCCTTTGTAGTATAAGGCTTCCGTTTCGCATACTGAGGAGGCAGTCTCAGATCAATCTGATATCCTTCCACACCTCGAATCTTGTGCCATTCTAAATGGATAGATGTTTTGTTAGGCCGCGACATACTGACGTTGACGATATCGTCTATATCGCCGCCTTCGTCGAACGTAATGTATCCGACCTCGTAGTTTTTAGATGTGTACTGTCCGTTCGTAGCTTCAACCTGTAAATGTGCATACAGTTTTAGTATTATTTTATTCGTATGAAATAAATATCATGCGTCCGATATAGATCGGAATAGATCGGATATAGATCAGATCCGATATAGATCGGAAAAAGTGTCCATCTCGCCGCCCCGTATAGACGGGGTGGTGAGATGGGCACTTTTTAGGAAAAAACATAACGACAAAACAAAAAAAAACAGGATCACTTTATCGCGTGAAGTCATTGAAGATTCTGAGATTTCTCAGGGTTCAGTCAGAGCCACGTCCAAATACATATTCGGCACATGTTTTGCAAAAGTTAGTATTCCATACGTGACAAACTGCAAGCCATAGCCGCCTAACAAAACCTTGGAAAACCAACTAGTTTCCTCAAGATTTTTTAACTAAGACAATCTTGACTTATGCCGTGTCACCACGATCAGAGTCAGCTCTGACAGAGTGGACTCTGATGCCTACTAGGACGCAACTT
Organism: Epirrhoe tristata; assembly: GCA_951394285.1. NCBI lineage: Eukaryota > Metazoa > Arthropoda > Insecta > Lepidoptera > Geometridae > Epirrhoe > Epirrhoe tristata. The sequence goes on along the minus strand of OX596150.1, from coordinate 4,028,025 downwards.
GGATCGTGGCAACCCCAATCAGAGCGCACGAGTGTGGTTTAGCACTATACAATTTTTTTGTAAAAGTATTTTTTGTTACTTACCCAGAACGAATAGTTAACATTAGGCTTGAAGAGAGTATTAATGTCAACAGACATCGTAGTCTTATTAGTTGCGGGTATAATCCTTTGCATCGGCGGTATAGGCGGAGCGTGGTATAACGTATAATGGTCAATGATACCACGGGGCGATTCAGGAGCGTCCCATATCACTTCCACGCGACGGCCAATTTTTTGGCGGATGGATAGCTTACGTGGTGCTGATGGAACTGCGAATAGAATGATGGGATAAGTTCGCTTAAAACTAAAAAAACTTAGGCCTTTACATCTATATTAGATGATTTATATAGCGTCAATCAGCCTGGCCCACAGGAAAGACGACGTCAATACGTGTGGAGCTGACTAAGCTGCGGGTTTCCTCACGATGTTTTCCTTCACCGTTTAAGTTCGCTTAAGTACGTGACAAACTCTGGTGAAGGAGTTTATAAGATGTCATAACGACTCCATCATGGCTAACGACATAGCATAGGATATTCGGATGAGATATATCTCTAATTGTATAAATGTGTAATAAACTTTTCTATGTTGTTACTATCTAATAATTCTAATGCCTAAACAGCTGAACAGGTTTTGATAAAATTTGGCATGGATATAAAAAGAACCCCAAAGAGGGACACTACTCTTTACAAAAATAATCATGGTGGGGGCCGACATAAATAAATTTTGCAGAAATGTGAAATAATCCGTTATTGGCTGTCGGTTATATCTTTAAGATTTGTGTATCATACTCTTAAGAGCTGTAGATTTTGTGTAATAAATATAGTTATTTAACTTGAAATTTACTCTTCGTCACAAACAAGTTACTTGTAACCACTACACCAACTGCATAAGTTGTACAAAGTTTTTTTTTTTTTTTTGCTTCTTCATAAACACAACTTTAAAAAAAAATGTTTACTTCAAAACATACCTCCTTGACCAGTAGTGGTGTTTGCGTATTCATGAGATGCGATAGTCCTGTTTGTCTTACTGTCACGGATGTAGAAAGTCACATTGTAGTTTGTGAACGGCTCAAGGTCTGTGAATCTGTAATTTATTTTTCATTATTGATTTTGTAGAAAAGAAATTGGTAATTACCAAAGAAACTATTTTACAAAAGGGGGTCTTTTGGTTTCACGGTATTGGTTGCAAAGCAACAAGAGTAGAGTTTAAGACCATTCTAACGGCCGGTTTCTCGAACGCAAATCCTCTTCAAAATTAACGAATCATTAGTCAAATCTCTTAAGTGTCAAATCAGTGTCAAACGGCATGCAAATCGACTTCACTCGACCAAGTAATCAAGTATAAGCGGTTTGTCAATTTGAAAAGCGTTCGAGAAACCGGCCGTAAGTGTCCTATGACTAAAAGCTTTGTTGGCAAGAAGAGTTTTTGCCCATCAGTCGAAAAAAGGAACAGGATCACGACTGCATTTCCAAGCCTCAATAGAATTTCTCTTATTATCTGTGCATGCAAGATCTTTAAGAGCCTACACGTGGTGTAAAGTTACGCCGGGTGTAACTTAGGAGTAACCATACATTTTTCGGAGTTTAAACTTTGGCGTAACTTTACACCACGTTTATAACAAGGGCCTAAGGGTAGTTCACGGTATAGTCACAAGCCAAAATACACATTTTAAAATTCAGTGGAGTGCTAACAACAACAGCTAAATATTCATATTTTTCTTTCGTTTGTTAGACATACTTAGCTTTATTAGGACTGAGTCAAGAACAACAAACTACAAACAGCAATTTTTGCTGCGAGTAAGCTCTTCCCCTTGCTATAATTTGCTTCAAGATTGTTATTTTAGTAAGATAAGATCTTTATGAATAAATTCATTTCATTTCAACAAGAAATACCTGTAAATGCTGTCATTGGTCCAAGTCATATTCGTCCATTTGCCGTCGCTGACTTTTGAGATGGACGGCAGGAAACTGTACTGAACCATCTTCTGCTGCGACATCCAGCACGATATCAGGAAGCTTGTTGAGTTTATGGTAGATTGGTCTACTCCTATGCTTAGGACCTGATGGTCGAAAAAAATACAATTATGACAAAAAATATTTACAGGTTAGGTTAGTGAATACGAATTTTTTTTTTCAAAGGACAATTGTTTTTTTTATTTGATGAATAAGCATGATATACCGAATTAAAATCAATCGATTGCAAGATTCCTTCTGAGCATCTTGTTTTCGCAATAGTTATCATGAAATAGTGTATATTCTAAATCTAAAATATTGTTGTATCATTGATATTAGGGCATGATAACGATTAATACAATTAGGTTGAAAATAAGATGTTTACATGGATAGCTACATTTATTCCAAGGTTTTATGCGACTTTTACGGTGCTAGAAGTAATGTTAGAAACATGGTAAAAACTTAACTTACATCGACGTAAAACTTACGTCATAGAACAAATTACATCGTAGTACAACTTACATGGTACAAATGATTGTCATTGTTCGCACTGGAGCAGTTTGCTTCATCAGAGCCATCATAACAGTTCTGTCTACCATCACAAACCGCAATAGGGGACACGCAAAGCGTTCCATCGTCGCAAGAGAAATGGCCAGGAGCGCATTCACCGGTCGATTTGTGAATCTGTTGTAAAGATTAAGATCATTTTTTCAATATAATATTGTAACGATTAAATTTAATTTTCTTTCCTATCATGCAGTAAAAATATTTTTTTAAACTAATGTTTGTTAATTAAAAGTTAGTGAAGTGGACTTAAATTGACCAATCACAAAGCTCAAACGAAGATTTCGATATTTTGATTTCTCCGTTTGAACTTTGTGATTGGTCAATTTAAGTGTGCAAGATAATATCAAAGTCGCACGTAATTTAATCATTTAAACCTATACTTATCAAACAATAAAATTCACCAAACGGAATCTTCATGCGTCTAACAATAACCTCCTCGTTTACATTTGTTTTGAGAGTTTTAGTAGCATCTAAAATATTTATTACTAGCTACTGCGCGCGGCTTCGCCCGCGTGGTACCAACATTTTGAATAGCCTATATGCTATTCCAGGTCACTATCTACGCCTATTCCAAGTTTCATCCAAATCGGTTCACTGGTTTAGGCGTGATTGAAACACAAACATCGAAACATCTAAACAAACTCACAAACTTTCAGCTTTATTATATTAGTGGGATATTCAACCTCTTGTCATACTATTCTATCCTTACTATACATGCTTTTCTAGTTCACTATCTACGCCTATTAATAGGCCATTTAAAATGTTGGTAATACCCCAGATCATCTAAGTAATACGAAAGCGAAGCCGTGCGTAGAAGCTAGTGAATCAGTATCATCTAAATACATTCCATTCCACTAGCATACATGTCTTTATACTTACAGTTTTATTAGGACACAGCAGTTCATCACTATGATCCGGACAGTCAACGTTTCCATCACAAAGCTTAGCAATCGCGACGCAATTCTTTCTATCAGCGCAAGGTGATTCATCAGCTCGACAGAGCGGTAATGGACTTTCATGGGGCCGGCAAGTTCGCTCGTCTGAGCCATCCAAACAGTCCTTCATGCCATCGCACACCCATTGTAAGGGAATGCAGGTACCTAAAAAATATGAATCATTATTTATCTACATAATTATTATACGAAATTTTTGTGAATGTGTTTAGTTATTTTGTAGTGTTTTATTCCTTTTGTGTCTTATTAGAGGCCCTATTTATTAATCTGAAGGTTGTGGGTTGAAAATCCCTACCGCGCATCAATGGATTTTGCGATACGTAAAATTATATGCGCTTTAACACGTGCTCTAAACGGTGAAGGAAAACATCATGAGGAAACCAGTTAGTGTTCTTATAGGCGGCGATGGGCTTGCAACCTGTCACGTATGGAATACTAACTACTGCAAAATGTGGGCATGTATCAAATGTTTGGACATGCCTCTGACTACCCCCCTTAGACATCTTCAATGGATCTGGAATAAGTAACATAAAAAGATCTGAGAGAATGTCTACCGCGCCTTGGGGATACAGTCGTGAACCTGTGTGTTTTATATAAAATGTACTCACCAGGAGAGCAAGTGAACTGGCTTTTCCCGCACTTGTGCTTCGAAACCGTGTGCTCAGGAGTAACCGGTTTCATATCGGGCAACATTATACCGCAACCAACTTCATCCGAATGGTCACCGCAGTCGTCGATACCTGAGAATCATTGAAATGTAAAAAATCTGATTTTTATACAATGCTACCTCATAGCTTATGTACAACCTGAACTGCTACACATTTGTATGTAATAAATACAATAGAATCACTCAAGCTATCTAAGGATCGTTTAAAAACGATCTATAGATAGCTCAACTGTTCAAGAAAGCGTGCCCAAAACACTGGCGGCATTAACACTCTGAATGGTAATGCTGATCCTTTAAGCCAAAAATGCGCCTCCTACTTGTTATAAAAAGTAGTTTTACCTCATGTTTGACTTTGAAATATGTGTTGCAATGCATTTAAAATTTAGATCCTTGCCAAGAGGCTTTAAAGGACAAAACTATATGACTACCTTATGTAGTGTTTATGTATCTGCAGTCTAACTTGAAATCCATTCCCAGTTGTCATCCCAATAGAGCTCAACCAATCACATAATAGGAAAATGACAATTGAAGTCCCGAATAGGTTTAAAATGTCAAAATGAAGTCCATGTCCATTGCCAGTTGAATTACACAATAAGGCCCGTCTAAAATAACATAATTACCATCGCATCTCCACCAATCAGGAAGGCAGTTTCCATTCTCGCATTTGAACATCCAATCCAAACAAGATCCGTTAACAGGGAAGTTTGGTCTCTCGGTACCCGGATAAGGGATCATTTTCGAATGTCCGATTGTGGTGCAGTTTTTCTCATCAGAAGATTCGGCGTCGCTACAGTCATTTTCACCATCACACACCTAAGATAAAATCAAAAGTATGGTACACTATTAACGTTCATAATGATAGGTTTCTTTATTTAGGCCAAGAGGTGCATAAATCTCGTGCAAGCGGGTTAAGGACTGTAAATAATGGCTTTTGGATTGTTTTTTAAACTATTTATAATTTTGAAAAAAATGAGGGTACCTCGCGGGCAGAACCTAGTCATAGCTAATACGATGCTACTGACTGACCGACACAGACTCTCTTCATCATCATCATCATCTTCCTGCCCTTTTCCCACATTATGTGGGGTAAGGCACAACATGTGTTCTTCTTCCATTCTCCTCTATCAGCCGTCATCTCAACACTCACACCTTTCTTACTCATGTCATCCTTTACACAATCCATCCATCTTATCTTTGGCCTACCTCTACTCGTAAATCCATCAACATTCATACCAAGCACTCTCCTAGTTACATGACCTTCTTCTCTTCTCATTACATGCCCATACCATGCTAGCCTGTTGCTCCTCATCTTTTCATTCACTGGCGCCACTTTCACACTTTCTCTTATGTACTCATTCCTTACTCTCTTCTTGTAGGAATTAAAAAAAAACTCACCCAAGACTTGAAAATGCACTTCCCAGACGGACATTGGAACATATACGGCGCGCAAGTGGAGTTTCTACATCTTTCTTCCTTTTCATCCTCTCCTCCGATACAATCTCGTTCTCCGTCACACACCCAAGAGTTTGGTACGCAGAGCCCGCTTTCATTGCCGCATGCGAAACCGTTGTGGCAGTTTATGATCGGACGCTTTGATATTACCTGGAAAAACATTCTGATTTAACTCAGACCTTTACATATTTACAAGATAATTTTATACAGCGGGAGCACTCAATGCTGTAGTAGTACCCGGGACATTTTTGTGATGGAATAGGCTTGCCTATTACAAACCCTCTCAGGTTTCTACCTAATTTTTTATGCATGGTAAGGCCAACTCGCAAACCATTCTGATATATTAATAACGGCATCGGCATGCAGCGATTAAAAAGATCTTCGAAAGCTTCCATCGCATCCCATTTATTATATATATATATGACTGTTTATTTTTTCGGAAAATGTAGCGAAACATGTTTATTTTTTTGGCCTAATTTAGGCAACACAACGTTTGCAGAGTCCTCTAAAATAAATACTTACAGTACAATTACGTTCGTCTGATCCATCTTTACAATCGTTGTCGCCGTCGCAAACCCATCGCTTGTCGATGCAATGCCCGTTCGCACATTGAAATTGTTTCTCTGTGCAATTATGAGAGCCACAATCTGTAACAATTGTATAAAATTATAATTATTTTTATACGATATAAAGAACTGAATCTTCAAACGATCTTGAGTAATGACAGAATGAGGGAGATAAAGTGATGAGAAGAGAGAATAAAGAAGTAATACTGAATTTACTTTTCAAAATATTACTTAAATTATATGTAACAGTAGTCTAATCATCATGCAAGTCTGGTAACCACAAACAAAAAACCTAGGGCATTATAATTTAGCTTATACATCGTCTTTCGCGATGCGTATTCGAGTTGAATTTTGCCTTGAGTCGAAGAAAACAATCTGTAATTGTGTTTTCGTACCTTGTTCGTCGCTCATATCAGCGCAGTCCATATCACCATCGCACTTCCAACTGGGCAGATAGCACTGCGTGTTATCACAAGAAATCATTGGCGGCTGGCACAAGCACCCAACTTCATCGGACAAGTCGCCGCAATCGTTGTTGCCGTCGCAACGCCAGCTCGATGTTATGCATAAACCGTTCTTGCATGTGAATTGGTCCTGAAATGCGGGAATTGATGTAGATTTTAATTTTATTTTATTGTAAAGTTTTGGGATCTTGAAGTCTCTTTTATGACCTTCAAAAATTTCAGAGGAACTGATTATTTTATGAATTGAAATATAAATTATAGAAAGTTCTTCCGAGGGAAACCAGATCAGCCAAGCTGATCTTATTTCATTATTATTCATATGTGGTGAATATATTGCTAAATAATAGCCCATACGAGTGGAATACGAAGAAACAAACAAAATCAAGAATATGGTATAACTAAAATGGTGACGATTGTCATGTTCTCTCGCTTGCACACGAATGACGGCACTAATGTGCAAGCGAAAGAACATGATTATCGCAGTTTAGATTCGTTTCTCTAATCTACCGAGTTTTATCAGTAAACGTGGCTGATACTTACAGGATCACAGCTGCCTCCCGGCTTCTGAGGGCAAGTCATATTTTGGTTCGGCTCCAATCCGTTAGGACACATACATTTGCCGCTCACCATAGTAAAGCCCTCTGGGCATAGACAACTGAACGTATTTCCCGGACCACCAAGACACATAGTTTCACAGCTGGCATTCTTAAACGAACACGCATTGCTACCATACTGAGTGAAATGAGCGAACACCTTCAAATCCATCAACCCAGAGAAGGAATTGTTTATGGTTATAATATCACCTCCGGTGTTTTTATCCGCAATGAAAACAGACTTTTCCTTCCAATCGTCCCAATACATTTTATCCTTCAACACTGCTACGGCAAACGGATGTGAAAGTTTCTCGTGACTCCATAGAATCCTCTTGAAATACTGCCCGTGGAGATCCGAACTGGCTATGTAGTCTTCCATAGCGTCCACCCAGTATATACGTTCAGACATTTGATCGATCGTGATGCCATTCGGCCATTGGACTATCGGCTTTCCGAACAATTTCTTCACATCTGTCCCGTCTAAGTTCGATCTAGATACAGAAGGACTGCTCTTATCCCAATCAGTCCAGAAGAGGTATCCTGCTCTAGGGTGTACGGCGATACCTCTAGGCTTTGACAGGTCTTTAGAGTTCAAAATGGTAACTCTCATTCTGCCTTCGCTAGTCAAGTCTGTTCGCACCGCTTCGATCTTCTTTCTCATACCATCGACGAAGAATAGAACGTTCGAAATCCAGTCCAAAGCCATGCCTTCGATACTAGCTAAGTCTGTATCGACGATAATTTCTTGAGCAGCTCCATTGAAACATTGTCGGCTGATCTTATCCAGCTCGATATCGGCCCAGTATATACAGTTGTTCTTTATATCGAACTCTATCGCGACGATGTTCTTTTGGTCTTGAACGGGGTATATGGTAGAATTGTCGAACAAGTCTATACGAGCGATTTTGTCCCTCAACGCGATAAGCATGAATTCTTGCGGCTCTTCGATTGGGCAGGGAATTATGTCTGGCGCGAAAGACATGTATCCTGAAATAGTGCAAACATCACCATCGATCTTTCTATATCCTCTAGTTCTTTGATACGTTTTTCCAGGTCCACAATTGGAAGGTATCTGGTAAGGGTCGTATTTGACGGATTTGTTGCGTATACACTCATCGTTTCCTGACAGCTTGAACCCGAAATCACATTCGAAGTCTCGGCGACTGCATTCACAAACTTCCTTATTCACAGCTCGGTCGTAATCCTTTCCGTGGTAACAACTGGTGTACGCAATACGTCTTTGGTAAGTATTCTTTAGGCCGAGTACGCAAGATGCGGAAGAATTTGGCGGGGAAGGTGACCAGAATTTGAAATCGGCATCTGTGCAGTTCTTAGTGAAAGTGTTGCGCAGGTCTATAGTGATAATGATCCATTGATGCTGGTCGTTTGCTGAACCGAACATAGTGAATGTCGTGGTGTTTTCTCCCGGTTCTGTCATGAGGCCGTAAATTCTCAGGTCGTCAGCGTTAAATCTAAAATGAATTTCAAATTACTTTTCACTCATAACAATGTTGTGCGGGGTCCATTGTAAATTATTCATGTATGAATAAATTATTTGATTTTTGAATTTGAAATGAAATTTGAATAGCTTTCCGCCTACTATACCGTTCCTATTACGGTCATGGTATGATACGGGATAGTAGGCAAAAACCTAAATGGTATCAACACTGCTAATCCGTCAAAATCAATAACAACCTTTTAGTAAACAGAAATAGAATTAACATAATAATTATGTTAATTATCATATTATATGCAATTAAGTTTTCCTGTAATTTTATAAACATATTTATTTCTGTAAAATTCATACTCACTGATAAGAGTTCCAATCAATTCCTTCATTAGTAGAGTACAGTATCCTCCTAGTTTCGCCTCGTGACTTGAAATACTTCACAGCTACCAACACGCCACCGTGATCGCCATAGTTGAAGAAGTAATAATCCTTTAGTATCCTCTTCCAAGAAAGACCAGCGTCTCTGCTCATGTACACGCCAGGAATCCCCTTCAGAGATTTACCCATAACGCCAGTCGCCATAATAATACCGGGAGCTGATTTCGAGCTCATTATACTGGCAGATCTGTGAAGAGACATGTAATTAATGTGTGTCAAAAACCATCACATTATTCACAGTAATTTCTTTCCATTTATAAATATATAAGAAGTGTAATAAATTGTAAATGATCATAATCTCAAAGAATTTAAAGAAATTATTCAAAGGATTCATGCATATACGGATCACAAAATTTGACTGTAATGATAGCTCAAAAAAGATAAATATAGAAACACACTTGAGACAGGAAAATATATTATAATTTCCTTATATTAAACTGTTTATTGTTGGTGTATAACTATAACCAAGACAAGGAAAAATATCCTAATCGAAAGCTTATTTATTTTAATATACTAAAAGTCACATTTCAAAATGTATTCATAGCTTGATTAGTAAAACTTAAATCGGTTTGAGCGGTTTATAAAGTTCTTAATTTGTTAGATTTTTACAAAAAATACTCACACAAAAACAGCAACTTAGGTATTTATGCAAAAAAAATACATGCAAAGGTTTAAAAGTTAACCGCAAACAAAAATGCAATTCAAGCCAATTCTCAATCTTTCGGTGACGTGCGAAAGTTTATAAGAATATTTAGATATTCGGCTGTAAATGTACGTTGTGTTTGTACAGCTAAATAAATTGAGACTATACTAGGAATGGGTAGTCAAAAACTAATCCTAAGCTAAATTACCTTCTAAGCAAGGCCCCTCTTTAAAAAAGAATCGAATAAAACAGACTTGTATATAGCAATATAAGTGTGTTTTATAGCAATATAATTATACACAAAACTCAAACAAAAAATAACAGAAAAGTTAGTAGGTATCGTAATTTTACCTCAAGCCATTCGTAACCACATTTCCTGGTGGACTGCAAACAATTTGTATTTATCAGCGAATTACTTGGAAGTATGCATGACTTGGGTAATGAACTAATGTTTTCTTGTTCGGTCGACAAAGTGCATTCATTAGCAACATATTTTTGTAATAAAATAAATACTAATATAAATATGTTTTCAAAATATAATACAGACCTGTGTCATGAAGCCACTTTGTCGATTGCCTAAATTACTTACTAGTGATACCAATTAAATTATCAGAAAATAACACCAATATTTTTTATAAATACAGCCTACTATAATATGAAACTAGGTAACATACTATTCAATCATACATACATATATACATAAAATCTCGCCTCATTCCCGAAGGGGTAGGCAGAGACCACGGATCTCCACTTGCTACGATCCTGACACACAACTTTTGCCTCATTCACTCTCATTACATTCTTCATACATGCTCGCCGCTTTAGGGTACTTTTGACTTGGCCCTTCTCCAAAATGTCGCCAATCTGATCCAAGAAGGTTCACCTTTCAGCTGTCCCATACACACTCGCTTCATACACTTGCATTGTCAAACGACTGTCATCCATCCTCTCTACATGCCCATAAGCTAATAAAAAGCTACATTATTCTAGATACGAAGACGTTGTATAACAGCTATTTTGCTAATAGTTGATTAACAGAACCAATTATATTAAAATTTCATTCATACAATAAGTTTTATTTACAGCAACATTAAATTCGTTGATCCCTGAGCCTGAATGAAACCCTTTCAAACGAATATCAAAGTGACATTGACTTTGTACTCTTTTCTGGACACGATCACGATATAAACAGAGTTCAAATAAGCGATATCAATTCACATGAATTATTATTCAACCGATAACTATGCTACTAACTGTTGTTTGTAGGAAACGTTGCTTGACCTAAGGTCAGTTATTCTATGATTTGTATTGAGTTGTGCAAAGAGGATGCATTGACGAATTATAATGCAAGTGCTGTATTTATTGTTAGAGAACTTCATAAAAAAAAGTTTTTTGCTTCTCAAAATCCTTTACCTGATAAGGCCGAAACGCATACGTTAAATTGACACCTTCGTTCTAATTTCTTTACTGAGAATACTAGCAATCGACGCCGCAATAATATGATATTTGATACCTAAAAGTAGGTAGTAGAGCAAAAAAAATTTATTTATAGTCTTATTTTGTTTTTAGTAACAAATATTGCGATGCATACGTCAGGTATACGTATACCACATAGTGGACATCTATGGTATCTGCTTACCTCTTGTGTGATTTTTTGTATGTAATAGGCCCGAACAAAATGCTTACGCCAATTTTATTTCCCAAACAAAAATTGTTATAGAAATACCTATATAATTCTGGACTACAATATCTGATTGGCCTAATAGGTAGGCAAGCTTCGCTCTGCGCGCATCATAGTTTAATCAAGTGCCTAAGACACATAAATTGCTTGTAACCAATTTGTATGATTACAAAATAGTATAAGCATAAGGTCAATAACATTATCAGTTCAACAGCATGTGACTCACGAATAATAATTTCATATTAACTTAGAAATCTGAACCCTAATGAAGACATAAAAAAGCCGCAATTTCAATGAATATATTTCAACAAGAATCTAGATTATGGATAGATATAGTATACTTTATAGTCGTTAGTTTAAGAGTCATTTTATATGAAAAGTGTAGCACATGCGTTCTTGAAAATGGTATAATTCTTACCTTGTAACTGGGTACAGTTGGCTAAATTTCTGGCACAAGTGCAAACTGCATGAGTTCTCAGCGTGGCAATGTAAAGGTTTCCCTATAACAAAAGTACCTTTAAGGTTGATGGACTCACAATTTAAATTCAAATGGTTCGATGACTTCCCGGTTTTGCAACTTCAAAATATTCTGAGCCTGAAGATAACAGACTATGGCTAACTTGGGGATACATTAACCCGTAGATAGAAAACGAATGTGTTATAATAGATTACCATTTTCATCTTCAGTGGGTGGATTGATATGAGACCACGTGACACCATGATCAAATGTGATCACAGATATAAGGTGTTCCGGTCCGATGCTGGTGATTGGCCCTCTGGAGTCGACTCTAGACGCAATGTAGATACCCTTCAAACCTTCAACGCGGTACAGATCAGTGAACGGATCTTCAGTTACATCTCTGAAACAATTATTTGACTTTGTAATTTCGTATAAGTTAGTAACTTTCTGTGACAGAGTTATTATGGATTGGCATGGCTCATGGCTTAAAGCCGGGATTGTATATCTAACGTGCCCGCACGAAAGCGGATGATGATGGATGATCTGAATGATCAGCGATAATCTATTTTGTGACCATGAAGAACGTTGCTAATTGGATTTGTACACAGAAATACTAGACAAGCTTCACCACAAGGAACATAAAAGTGAACAATGACAAAAGCTGGTCATTTTTGTGAGACCAATAGACCAACAATAAAACTACTAAGACTACTATGACTATGACAATTTAGTCGAGCTAAAATGACGAGCGCATGTAAAATTGACATTAATAAGACGTTTATCGAAGCTGTTGTTTTGCTTACCTGATTTGATAACCTCAGGTCAATGACCAGGTTGAGTTGAGGTGTTGCGTAACTTAATAGTTTCGATAAATGCTTAATTAATTCCTTATACAATGATTAAAATATTATTTTTGATCTCCTGGCTTCATACAGATTTAGACGTCTTAATCATCTATACTTGTGTTAAATTCTAGTACAAACATATAAGCTAGCAAGATACAAATATCTACGTCTATGTATACTTACTCAAGCCAACTATCCTTCCAATTTCCGTCAGGGAAGTAGCACAGTATCCTCGACAGGCTCGTAACGAAGTTGTACGTTGTAAAGTTATTGCTTATCTCCGACACGTAGAGATTTGCCAGTGATTCTGTGTGCATGACAGAGACAAATATACGTTTATCGGTTACGTCAGCGATGTGGAACTTGCGAAGGTCCAGCTCTGTTTCGAACTCGGCTTTGTGAAATGGTCCACGTTGATGAGAGATGTAGAGGTGGAGGGTATTTCTCTGAAATGAAGAAGAATCTTTTTAAAACTTACTTTATCAAAACATCGAAAATTAATGAGGAGCTTAACAATTTCGATATTTTTTCTAGAGAAAGTATTACTTAAAATATCAGTGAAAGCAAATGAAACGAACAGGCACACGACTTTAGCACGGTATATTTTATCTCAGATCTTTTCTTGGCAATTCAGTATCGTTTGAATTTGTTAATTGAATGTCTAAGAGGGCAGTCAGACGCACATTTAAATATTTGGCTTTTTTTGCTTTTCTAATAGCAGGATATTCATAAGTTATTTTTACTTTAAACAGTATTATTATTATTATTTCTAGCCTGCATCGTCCCACTAAAGGGCAAAGGCCTCCCTATCCCCCTTCCACTTTTCTCGGTGCTGTGCTATGGAGGATCAACTTTCCCTAAACGAGTCAAGCTCGTCTCTCCACCTAATTTTTTCACCTCAATTTTGGACGGTAGGTAATAGTACATTTTAAATGGTAATGACGTTAATAGAATTATACGCCAGACCAACATAACAAGGCTGATGTATATTAATTAGAAGGATTTGCACAATTGGTCCGATTTGGTTCAATGATCCGACAGCTCAGATTTCAAGGCATTTAAGTAATTGAATACTGCCAGACTAACAAAACGATAGCTAAGTACATGCCTCGAATGTGATCATCAAATGTAATGCTTTCAACATTAAATATTTTTGGCAGAATTGTAGTATATTATGTTAGAAACTAGTTAGTTGCTAACATACACTAAACAACTGTTTAGTGTCACTATGACTGTAAAAAGAAAACCTAGGTCAAAAGTCAAAACTACGAGTAATTGATCACAACATCAAAGTCGTTGGTTGGATATCCCACTAAAATTCGCGTATTTGTTTGTTTCAATAGCGCCTTAGCAGCTGTTCGTATGGGAAAGAAACTTGGAAGTATAAATATTTTTATAATAAAGTGATCTGGAAATAAGCAAGTAATTCAAAAAATTTCATACAAGTCTGTACAAACTAAGGCATGATATGTATTTTACTCATTTCAATATAGAAGCAAAATGAGTCACAAGACACTAATAATCATATTATGAAGCTTACTTTTGAACCGTAATGTTTTATTTAGATCACATACGTACTCATTTATTTATTAGACATATTATTAAAATATCATTACATTTTAGTACTTAACTACATTGTTTAGGTGAAAGAGTTATGAATATGAGTGTGGCTGGGTATGCAAGAAGAGGAAGGCCGAAGAAGAAGTGGTTGGATTGTGTGAGAGAGGATATGAATGTAAAAAGAGTGGATGCACAATTGACGAGTGATAGGAGTGGAAGAAGAAGACATGTTGTGCCGACCCCACTTAGCGTGTCAAAGTCAAAGACAAAAAGCATTTAGGTATTCAGTAGGAACGCTGGGATCACTTTCAAACGTCTTAAAACTAGGTGATTTTACTCCTGGTCCTTCGCGACCAATATCGTGAGCAGTAATAATTAACTTTTTACTTCTTGCTACATAATTTGTAAGGTGGGTAATTTTAATGTGGAGCCTGTTAATCAGTACGAACAATAAAATAAGTACTTTGATTTGTTATGAATTGAATAGTGATACGAATTAGAAGCATACAACAATGTTGCAATCAAAACATATTGTATCTAGAAAACCATATGTTTCTGACCTGTAGTTGGGTAAACATTGATTTTGAACAGAAAATGCAAACAATGTCAACTAATATCAGATAAGTAGTTCTCGAAGGGTCTACCTTTTTTATTTTATGAACTGTAGTGTAAAGTAGTATTATTTAAATTGATTTATAGTAAAAAAGTACTTAAGTACACAACAAGTACAGAACAAGAGGTAGCATTAATTACGGTTACATATTAAAATGTTTGACAGAATGTTGACTGTGTGAAGTTATGACTACGATGTTCTCTTGGAACTTAAGTGTTTTTGTTACGTTAAGTGTGCTCCACAAGAAGAAAAAAACAATAACTGCATTCACAGAATTCAAACATTTGCTAGTCACAGATTTACTTTTGAAGTGTGAACCACTTTGGAGTTATTTATTTGTAACTAACAGCATTCAAAAAATATTTGTATCGATGATATTGCAAAATAAGATGATCAGATGTTTATTACATGCTTCTAAGTGTTATCCAAGTTTGTAATGCTTACTGAACGAAATTGAGAGCCATATTTACAAAATAAAAGCTTAATAAGCGTAATATAATCTCACTGACACTATAAAAACAAACTGCTACAACAATGTAGGTATAGACCACCTCCAGAATTCCAGGAACTTTAGTCAGCTTCCTGCTGTCTATCAACGAAATAAAGAACCTAATGTGAATCACTGGAAATGTTTTTAAACTCGTCTTTGTGTGAAATTAAATATAAATAATTGTTACTCACACAATGATTGCAATGTTATTTTTTTGCGACTTAAAGCCTATGTACCGTGAAGAGCCTTGAACGAAGGACGACACGTGACCTTTTTCCCTTTCCCCGAGGCAGGTAGGTACTTTATTCAATAGCAGTTATTATGTATGTATGTATAGTCAGAAAAATCTGTTCAACGTCGTAGTTTATTCTGCGAGAAACAACGAATAAGGTTGTCTAAATATATTTAACAGGATAATCGCCGCGGAGAAGTGTGTCACGTGACGTTGCATGCTATGCCGGGTCCATAGTAGGTATTATAATTATTCTGGAAACTTCTCAGGTCAACGACATACAATGCATGCACCTACTCTCTATATAAAACTCTAAATAAAATAAAATCACTGGCTAGACTAATCGAGACATAGAGAGGCCATTGAGGAAAAGACTTTGATGAAATCAGTACAGAGCCGATTAGAGTTGCGTTTGAGGGAGGAGGCTTATGTTCATCATCATCATCATCATCATCCGCAGCCCGATTTCACCCACTGCTGGGTATAGGCCTCTCTTCGCTTTTGCCATTCTTCCCGGTCCTGTGCCAGCCTGATCCACTGTCGGCCTACGACGTTAATGATATCGTCCGCCCACCTCGCTGCCGGACGTCCGACACTTCTCTTGCCAGTTCTGGGCCACCATTCTGTCATCCTTTTACACCACCTGTCGTCACCACGTCTTGCCAGGTGTCCCGCCCAACTCCATTTCCACTTGAGTTCCATTACCCGCATACCGACATCCATGACTTTTGTTCGTCTCCGGATCTCAGTATTGGGAACTCGGTCTAAAAGCTTGATGCCGAGCATGGCACGCTCCATGGCTCTCTGTGCAACCCTCATTTTGTACACAGCCTCCTGCGTGAGCGTCCATGTCTCGGCACCGTAAGTCATTGTGGGCAGAACACACTGGTTAAATAAACGGGTTTTCAGACATTGTGGAACGTTTTTAGATTTCAGAATGTCGTCCAGTTTCCCAAACGCATACATACGCTTATAATATACATATACGCTTTTCAATCTCCTTTTTCTGATGGTCTTTACCAAAGGATAGAGTATGTCCAAGATAAATGTATTTTTCCACCATCTCCAACGCCACATTTCCAACTGTAACAATAGGAATTGTGGCGCTGGTGAGGTTTCCCATTACCTTAGTCTTGGACATATTCATCCTTAGCCCTACCTTCAAAGACGCATCGTACAGGTGTTGCAACATAATCTGGAGATCGTCAAAGCTCTCGCCAAAACGAACGAGATCATCCGCAAATCGTAAGTGCGACAAGGAGACACCATTGATGTTTAAGCCGAGATTGTCCCAGTCAAGCATTTTCACTACATCTTCTAAAACGGCCGTGAAAAGCTTGGGTGATATGGTGTTTCCCTGCCTCACTCCCCGTTTAATCGGTACAGGATTTGTAGTAATGTGCGCTCGAACTTGCAGCGTAGCTGATGTATACAGCTCCCGGAGCACATCCACATACCGCGAAACGATATGGCAGCGATGAAGAGCGTGGAACACGGCCCAATGTTCGACACTGTCAAAGGCCTTCTCGTAATCGACGAAGGCCATAACATAGGCTTATGTCCAGCTGTGGGCTATTATTTGAGCTGCCGATGATTATGATTTCTTATACTTTTTATCTTGGTATCCAAGCAAAATAATATATCAGGATAAAACGTCATCTGTCATAGGTTACGTATCATATTCTAACAATAATCAGTTTCTCTGGAGATTTCAATGCGAGTTAAACCAGAACATAGTTTGACAACAGACACTTCTTCATGAGTCGTCCGTTCTTGAACTATCAAGTAACAAGTAGTGCCGGTCACGGCGAGGTGATTCGAGCCATTCGTGACAGACACTCCTGACAATTTGCCTCTGTACACTTAACAAGATGCTTCCTCCGCTTTTATTTACAGATTGACAGGCAGGGGCGAGGTGTGATACATCGGGCATAAGCAATGATCACACTGAAATGTGAAAGTATGTTTATTTGTAAGTGAATTTCGCATCGAATTGATTTAAGTTCTAAGTAATTTACAATTCTGGAATACTCGTAGCATAGTACGACTGAGTTCTAATTCTTTCACTAGTAAGGTCTAATCTTACTTTGACGAGCTTCACTTCCTTCAAATGGAACTTGAGCAACCCAGTTGTGCTTTTTAGTTTTTATTTTACACTTAATTTGTCAGATTTTATATTTATTAAAAGTTTTACCTAAAAAAGTTCAAGCCGTAAACCGCGTTTCTTGCTTTGCGGTATTGGTCGACAAGACTTTCGTAAATACAAATCATCTTAACGTATTTTTCCTTTACCTCGATGTCAGCCAGAAATTGATAACCAAATGAGTGTTTTCTAGTTCAGTGAGTATTATTGAGTAGGTTTTCGAGTAGGTAACTGAGGGAGTGTAAGACGTCACATAACACTAACGTAATTAATGTAATGTTGATTAGATAGCCTCTGTGACTCACTGGACGATGTTGATGAGTGGAACTTAAACGTAATCGTAAAACGTTAACAGGTTCACGACTATATCCCCTAGGTGCGGTAGACATTCTCACAGATCCTTTATGTTACTTTTGGCTTTTGGTAGTGACTAAATAACAAAACATCAATCGTTTAAGTTTGTTTTAGCATTAAAAAAACGAGCAGGCTGTGTCCCCTAAGCACATAGTAAACTTTAAACATGTACTTAGATACTCAATTTAAAATCCTATAAAAGTGACCACTACGCAAAACGGTGATCGATTCAAAGATTACTACAAAAGTGATCGATAGATATAATCACCATTTTGCTAATAAATGTATTATTTTTATTGTATAGTTTATTGAATGACCTACACGTTTGACATTGTGACATCCAGTAGAAAGTGTCACCTTGAAGAAGCAGTGACCCATTTTCTTCCTAATGTTCGCAGAAATCGAGATTATTTTACACCTATGTGGAAACTTCCACAAACAAAATCAATATCAGCAGACTGTACCTATGTATACTTGTTTTGTACATTGTAAACAGTACAGAAAAATATCGAAACAGGAAAGCCAAAACATTAGGTAAGTACTTATTTTGTTTACTATTACTTGCATACGTTATCACGACAGCAGCTCATTTAAATTTTTACTATAGGTATAAGCAGACAATGTATAAGTAACCTTTAATTTTTTTTTAAACATTTAATTAGTTTACAACAAGATTGATATAACTAAACTTTTGTTGGATACAAGTGCTATATAAGTGTAAGCCTAGTACAATTTTGTTTTCTCATTTGTAACTTTTATGCATCAAATTAATTTTGTATGTTATTCTTTATACAGTAGTAGTTTTCATGTCCGCTTATCAGAATCGGTCCTAACGGAAGATCAGTGCGGTTTGTTTTGTTAGTTTACTCAAAAATCCGCCTATTGCTGTTAGGCTCCATTTCGCAGCAACAGTACAGGAGTACAGTCAGTAAGTACAGGATCTCATCGAGATTATCGCATTAGATTTAAAAATATCTGTAATAATAATTAACTGAACTGAATAACAAAGAAGGAGGAGGTTTTACACTCTACAAAAAGGACTATGAATATACCTAGGCCCAGGTCTATAAAACTTACCTCCTTAGACTGCTTTGTGGCGAACATGTAATCTCCTTTGATCTGGAAGTCCTTAGCCTCTTCGAAGAGTACATCGGCATTGATAAGATCTGTCGGATCGCCCGCACTGAACACCGTACTAGTGCCATCTGGCTTCCAGCGCTCTACGTAGAACACCTTCGGGAAACCAGGTCCGGAAGACCAGAAGAACGTCTTCACGAAGCTCTGGACCATCTTAAAAGACTTTCCACCGTCGAGTGTTAGGTATAACTGAAAATAGTTTCTTTATTAGATTCAAGGCAGATTATTAAACATGATTTAGATGGCTTAATTGATATCTTGCATTCTATAATTCTTTTTACGAATCAAGAGTTCTACTTCTGTTTTTCTGGCGTACGCAACATTCCAAATTTTAAACATGTAAATAAGGGAATTATGGTACAAAAGTACTCAAAAGTTTTGTTTTCTATCATCAAATAATCTGATGTAATATTAGATTCGTTGTTTTTTTTAGCGTGAGCGTAAATAAAAATTAAAAAAAGTCTTTATACATTCAAACACTTGCTTCGAAGGAGGAGTCGAAGGAATCGAAGGTCTAAATACATTAATGACACAAAACAAAGTCGGAAACTGAATTGTTTTCTATCACATTATCTGGCTTGAATGCCCTTCTTTGTAATAGACACTTACTCCAGCGACAAAAACTACTTACTTTGTAATCGTCTCAAGAACACTTCAGAAGTATAAAGGCTTGGTGTATTTTAGAGCCATAGCATGTAGGCGATGATAACATTCAAACATTCTGACTGCCCCGAAGTATATGTCCGAAAAAATATGACCAATCGTTCAATAGTCCACTTTTATTGCTGCCCTAATCTACTTATAATCTGAATCACTGACCTTCCTATTGGTGTCAATTTTGTCCAATATGACGAATTTGTCGGGAAGTTCCTCGTCAAACGCGAGCTCGCTGGGATGGAAGACCAGATCCGAACGGTGTATAGTCTGACCATTGTCGCTTGTGTAGAATAGCTTTTGGTTAGTCGAATCCACGAAAACGCACTGTGAACAAAATAGCAATTGTAATACCTACGGATGAATCTGGGGAAGTTAATGATGAAAAACAGAAACGACTGGTACCCCCAGCATTGTTGTTAGGATGGAAACCTTACTGAATTATTTTAGACAGACATTTATAAACTCCACATGGCACTCAATACCATTTTGAAAATAAAGGACCAGAATTAATTTAAAAAGAGGATTGTGCTCTTGTATTATTATACAATACAATTATAGTAGCCGTTTGACCTATAAGTAGATTATGGATATGAGTAAGATTTTTCTAGATGACTCATACAAAGTTCAGACATTTTGCATCCTACGCCCACTCACTTAAATACCATAACAAACATCATTCTAACCTCATTCTATCGATCTCTCTCTGTGTCACTAGCACAGCCTAGATCACTAGTATCTACTATTCCAATCTATAAGCACGATTTTGTATCTTTGAAGTTCGGGATAATCATTCATATTAGCTTGTAAGCCTCAAGTTCAAATTAAATGGTAAACTTTCAGGAATGGTAAATAATTCGAAATTTCATCCATCTTCTCCATCCATGAAAGCATGAATAAAACACAATGCAAAGTACAATAATACTAACTTTCATGTTTATAAAACACTAGCAGTAGCTGCGCGCAGTAGCGCGCGGTTTCGCTCTCGTTGTAACTACATTTTGAATAGCCAATCTACGCCTATGCCAAGTTTCATCCAAATCGGTTCACTGGTTTAGGCCTGATTGAAACATACTCACAAACTTTTGGCTTTATTATATTAGAAGAATAGTAGTAAGTCAATATTAAAAATAAACAAATACAATTATTTGTTTCAGATGTTTTTTGTTTAAGTTTCATTCAGGTAACATCTGTATGGATATTTTTATATCACACGAGGTAACATCTATTTTCTGAGAATGCTAATAAGGACAACAGACAGGTCTTTGAACTTGAGCAATACCTGTTCAATTTTATTTTTATTGAAACAAAGAAACAAAAATGTGATTTGAATAAGATTAGCTTATCAGAACATATAAACAGATAAGTTTTGTTTTTGTTTCCAAAAATTGTAAGAATTTTACATACAGTATGTATGTAAAATTCTTTCAAGGTCAATTATTTGGTCAATGTGACTTCAAGGAAAAATTAAGTTTGTAGGTAGATAAGATCTCTTTAACCTATAAGACACAACTTCTAGGTTAAAGAGAATATAAATTATTGTAAATAGGTTCATATCTATTTGAGAATGATAGAAAAGTTATAGTTGTTTGGCAAAATAATCCAAAATTACCAGAGGTATTAAAAATTATAGAAGTGGTATTATTTAAAGAAGAATAACTACTATTCTTACCTACCTAGAATTACCAGCCCAGATCACAGAATACAAATAAGTCCCATTAATGTTTACTAGCCTACATACACCTAAACCTCATTCAAAAGGAAGGTGAAGAGATCACATGCAGCTTAATGACTGAAAATTACGAGTGCCACCCAATGTTAAATCTAGAGTGTGTTCTGCTCAATATAAAAAATCCTACAATTCACTACTCCTTCAATGGGCAAAAGAAAATACCTAGGACGAAAATATAGCATAGTATCGTCTAGCATTAGTATCTAAAATTGTGGAATAAAAACTTACAAATTCAGGGTACTTTGGGTGGTTGAAGAACTTATCCAGCTGTGCATATCCACTGTCAGGTTCATCGCCCAATCTGAACTTCTCAGTTTTATTAGTGAAGTTCTTGCCGTAGTCGTAGGATATAAAGAGAGTGGATGGTGATACACCCCCTTTATTCCGAGGACTAGAGTCTCGGGCAAGGCAGATGATGACATTGGAGCCTTCACCGACCCAGTGTACCATTAGTTGCTGATGACTGTCATTGAGATGAGTAGTCTGTAGAAAGATAAATACTTTTTAATTTTTTAAGCTTTTTTAACTAATAAAACAAAAAAACCATGCCAATTTAATAATAATAAAAAATTAAAAAAATAAAATTTAATACAAGCTTTGCTTAGTTTGGGGCTAGATGGTGCTGTGTGAAAATGTCCAGCATTATTATTATTATTATAATTATGCGAATATGCTGTTTCTAATTTATAAAATCATTATGTAAACAATAGTGGAAACTACCCACAAAATTACACTAAGTTATCAGTTTTTTATTCGCTTTATTTAAAGATGAGGTAGATAGATATCCAGAAAAATTGTTCTATTATTAGTGAAATCTACTCCAGGCAATACCTATTTGCAATGTAGCGTTGTGAACAAAATACCTGCGTGTCAATTACAAAAGTGCAACATTAAAAAATTCCTAAATATAAACAAAGAAGGGCGACCTTCATAGAAACTCGAAATTGCGACGTCACGCCGATAAAAATAGTAGAAAGTGAGCATGAAAACAATGCCACTGAACGTAGGTAGGATGACAAACAATAAATCACCGTCTCATCAATGATAACATGAACAACAAAGGGGGAGAGATTGGACGCAATAAGGATACAGCCACTTACCCAAGTACTAATATTACTCTGTATCACCGGCGCTTCTGGAACTTCGGCTTGCCGTTTTCTTCTATGTAAGCCGCTACGACTGGCTTCAACAGCAGGGCTTCTGTCGATAACTGTTATTTTTCCTCCAGCTTGTTTCTCATCTTCGGCCACGTATAATGTTTTACTCGACGTTCCATACCGACGCAGGGCAGCAGAACACGTGAATATCAATAAAAACGCAATACAATTAATACGCGGAAATGCCACCAACATTTTGAAATCACTGCATGTCCAAACACATCCAACCGGACGAACGCGAGATTTTCGATTACTGCAGGCGCAAGCGACGGCGCAACGAAAAGCAAAACTCAGCAGAATTGACGTTTACCACTAACTGACAGCGACAGTGAGCGAGCGAGCAACTGACTGAAGCTAGCTGCGGTCTGCGAAAAAATGACGTTGACATAAATTAGTAATGTTACCATATTAAGAAAAACAAACCGAAACTGCATAGCGCCATCTAGTATGGAGTAGCATGCAACAAGGGTAAGGTTCAGGCAATAGGTTTTCGAACCCCTGATAAATATAGTAAATAAGTAGAAGAATATAAATAGAAGTTTATTATAAGGTATAACTTTAGAGTCATTCATACATGATTTTTATGGGGAGGGGGGTGGGGGGAGGGGTCTATCTTCCCCTCTGATATCACTTGCATTACTAGGAAGGGCAATGTTCTTGAGAAAAATCAATTAATATAACTTAACCTCAAACATACAAAACGGTATAACAATCATACTCGGAAAGTAGCTACCTATGTAATAAAGCTAAGGTACAACAGGAGCAAGTCGGTTCTGGCACTCGCCGGCCGCTACCGCAGCACGCTTCGCTCGGCTCGTGCGTGGTTTTGCACTATACATACACCTAACCACTCGTCGCTTCGCTCCTCGTTACCTATGCTATAGGTCTGTCAGCCTGGGTTTGGATTTAAGAGGGGGGAAGGGGGGTCCCTCTTCCCCCTTGATAAATAAAACAATAAACATTCATTTACTTAACAATCAGAGTCCAGAGAATAAGCGTAGGTCAATCGTGCAGGCAAACAATCACAGTCCAAAAGATAAGCGTAGGTCAATAGTAGGTACAGGCAAACAATCAGTCCAAGACTACTACAAGATAAGCAGAAGTCGTTAAAAAACAAAAAACACTAAATAATCCGAAAAGCACACTAACAATATTCAAACAAGAGCGGAATGAACACACAATGAGCGCGAAAAATGACAATACCTACAATGACACTGACACATGTTTTACGTTCCGTTTGCATCAATTTTACATGAAATTCTATACCATAGACAATACAACACAGATTTAGCTGTCAAATTGTCCATTCTAACGTTTCATTTCGCTTGTAATCAAATTTTTGAATCGAAATATTTTTTATTAATTTCTCGAAAACTATGCTATTCCTAGAGATAATGTGTCGATGTGGTCGATAAATAATCGGAGCAAACCCCTACCGGTTTTAAACCTTTCTAACCCTCAAATCGCGTTATACTACTGCAAAGTCAAGCCTATTATAATAAGTACCTATAGGATCTCATCTAGATTA
This sequence comes from Epirrhoe tristata, assembly GCA_951394285.1. Lineage (NCBI taxonomy): Eukaryota > Metazoa > Arthropoda > Insecta > Lepidoptera > Geometridae > Epirrhoe > Epirrhoe tristata. The sequence goes on along the minus strand of OX596150.1, from coordinate 4,003,656 downwards.
TACTCTCTCCAGTTCCTTCAAAGATCGGCTACGAAAATCACAGATAACTTTTGGCCCTGAAGCTAACAATTCTGATGAGATGTTTGTTTATTTGTATGTATAATGTGAGACAGGTCAATAGTATCCTAAGAACTATGACTTAGCAATTTCCACAGATACAGTTTGGACAAGTGTCTACAGTTTGGTAATTTAATTGTACGAGTATCAAACGCCTACGAAAATTTATAATAACACGTAAATTCTAGCGCCGCTCTGATGGTACTTTTGTGAAATGGACTCTATGTATCATTTGAATGAAATGAAATAAAAGGTACATTTTAGGTTTTATTGAAACTTATAGTACAATGACGGCCTGCCTGGCGGCAAGTTTCGCCTTTTGGCGGACTTGTGCGGCAATTCTGTCGAGGTCCCGGGTGCCTTGGGTGGTGACGACGCGACCGCCGTCAGCCACCTTCTCCACAAGCTTCAGGGCTTCAAGAGCCTGGAGGGCTTTACGAGCGATGCTGCCTGATGATCTGGAAAGAAGGAAATGTAATTGATAAATATTTGCATAAAACCATATCCGGACATCCAACAAAACTCCATGCAAGTGTCAGCGAGGTCTTGATACCTACTAACATTACAATAAAAAACCCCCTTGGGTTTTTTATGGGCAAGGAATCTTGGTTGGTACAGGGTGAAAAGTTTCTGGTAATTAGAATGATAATATCTACACAAAAGGAGAAGAAAATTATGCCCACCTAGGTCTGTATTTGGCCAGTTATGCATAATCCAACCAAATTCAAGTATCAAGTACTCAGTCAGCCTAAATAACTATACAAAATTCATGATAACTTGGGCTGTAACTGTAATGATGCTCAAAATCTATGGCACTGTGTTCTTTGTGCAGTCATTCAAAGTCAGATTGGTTCATCATCATCAAATTTAAAAGCTCAGCTCTTGTCGGTGCAATGATGCAACTTCCTCCACCTCTCCCTTTTCAGATTGGTTCAAACAATGATAAATAATTTCTGATCTTATTGTAAAAGCTTTAAAATTCTACTAATTATAATATAGTCATTCTTTTAGGTCGCCTTAAGTCCTTTATCATGGTTCAACAACTTTATAGCCGGGACCAACAATTTAACATGCCCTCCGAAGCATCGTCGCCAGAGTTGGACTCTCAAATTAACTTACATAGTATTATTAAGATCCAATGAAGGGCACAGATGTTTGTTCTTAGATTAATTTGGATGAAACTTCGAGAAAATCATATACTAGCAGCCAAGAGAAGAGCAGAAGCTAGTTAAAAGTATAATTACCTGCAGAAGTGAGACGGGGTGACTCCGTTACGTTTGCGTCCACCAAAGATCTTGGTGACAGTCTTGACTCCGACGGGGGAACGGATGTAGATGTGTCTGAGGATAGCAGCACATCTGACGTAGAACCAGTCAGGGTCATAAGGAGCCAGTTCCTTGAAACGGGCAGTCTTGACGAGGTCCATGTGTTCAGGGACACGAACCTTGCCAGACTTCTTCAAGTGAGCAGCCACAGCCTTGACAATTTTGTCTTGCTCAACATCCTTCAAGGTGACTGAACGAATCTGAAAAATAAAGGAAGAACATTGAATTAGGTCTAGGATAAAACAAAATTTAGAAATAAAAACTAACGGTAACATTATGAATGAATACTAGTGCTTCTATGATCAACTTGGAAACTGGAAATAATATTATAATATAAGATCTCATCTCAATTTACAATAATTTTATAAATGAACAGGCATTTCCACTCAATGGTCATAATATTGGTCTTGCATGTTTTTACTAGGAACTCTCAGATTGTTCTCAACGTAGTTTCTTGCTCGTCTACAACACTATAGTCTTGGAGTCTGACCGATTCAACGCATCAAAAGGTAGGTAAGTTTCGAAGTAAATCATCACTTCGATCAAACTAGGGTCGGGGTATACAAAAGGGTGTGCAGTGATTAGAAGGCGGACTTAGAAAAATTTCGAGATTTTTTTTTCTTTTCTTTATTATTTACTTACTAGTTACTACTACTTTACAAACTAGGTACTATAGAAGTTCGCTAGAAGCGAAAAGTTAGGTTATGAGAGCCAACTTGTTTCTCTGAACATTTGCAAGAACGGCACTCTTACAGAAATGATCATCACATGTTTGGTGGTTAGCACTAAACTTGTTTTTATCGAAAAAGAGCACTGTTAGTAACAAAATCATGAGAAATCGGGATATTTACACTGACATGTAATGCACACGCAAGTTTACACAACACTATTTTAGTAAAAGATGTTGAAAAATCTTTGAATTAGCACAACAAACGCACCTTGCCCATTATGTGTACGGAATTCTGCACTCTTTACTCGATAAATTCACAATTTTTCATCGAAAAACCATGTGGTTTTTCAACAAAACGCACCGAGCCTTGGGTTGGCAACCGGAAGAAAGAATTGGAGTTCTGGGTTGTCATCATAAAAAATGAAATTCTACCAAATTTATAAGTCCCGGTTTCCACCTTCAATGGTCCAAAGGAATTTCTCCCTCTGCTATTTTTTTGCTAAACAATTTCTATCTATGATTTCAATACAATTTTTTTCGTTAGATCTGAGAATAAGTACCTACCTTGACTTTGGATGGATGGCATCCGTCGGACGATTTCATTCTGTGTAGTTAGACTGGTAGTAGTTTCTGCACCGAACAATTTCCACATTGTTTCGTTGTCACCAATGATACCATAGATTTAGCATGGTACCTTTTTGGTACAGGATGAATGATACCTATTTATTACCTATCATCATTGGTTGTCACTCTGTACCAAAAAGGTACCATGCTAAATCTATGGTTGTCACTGAATCCTGAAGGCACGGTAGACAGTGCTTATTTCATAGGACATCTTATTATTAGACAACTGCCTGAAAAATTAACTGTTTCAAGGTTTCATGAGTTTACTTGCTGACTATACCTACCCACCTATACTCGTATAAGTAGGTATTTAGGTAGGTATGAAAGTAGTTCAAATTAAAATTCTTTATTTCAGACAACCAAGGTATTACAACAACCTATTACAGTAAGGAACAGAAATGAGAAAAAGTCTTATAAAAAAATAAAACTATAGCTAAGCATCGATAAAAAATAAATACAAGGACACACTTGTCCTTGTATTTATTTTTTATCGATTGTCACTACATTGCCTATAATTTTGCCTTAGGTACTTAATTATACTACTTATGGCTTTTCATCTTATTAGATGATTTATGCGGCGTCAGGAGGCAATCTTGCCTACACTCTGCGTGTTTCCTCACGATGTTTTCTGAGCTCGTAATAGAGTAGGTAAGTACATAATTTTTTACGAAACGAAAAATCCATTGATGCACGACCGGGATTCGAACCCACGAACTTTGGATTGAAAGTCGAGGCACAACCCTATTTGGCCAACACGGCTCAATGTGGAAGTATGTCGCCCAACGAGGACACTGGGCTGGGACCACACAACTAGCATTTTGGAACACAAGGCGACATGCGTCCGTCCGCACTACTGTGGGGCGTGGGCACTGTGAGAGTATAATTTTCTTTGGCACTGTGCGACTGTTAGGATGACGTGTCTCGAGAAACAAGTCCTACGACTCGAAAATGTCGGTGATACGTTAATTTCGTGACGAGCTAAAGAGTCGCGAGACAAATGTAAACGCGGCTGTAACGATCGTCATAGTATGACGAAAATAAATATTATTATTTATTTTCTAAAATAGTACAATCCAAATAAACTGGTAGCATTTTCTCCCAGAACATCTCTATAAATATTGCCATTCTCGACCTCAACAAACAGCAGCTCGATGGTAAAGATGAGCCGTTGTGAGCCGTTGTCTTTAATTGTCTATGGTCTCATTTTGCGATAAGTGTTCAATATCTTCTACAAGTTTATGGTATACGTGTTTTGTCAAACTAAGTTCAAAGTTGTCAAAATTAGAAAATGGCCGCGAAACAAAATAACACTGTTCAAGATGGTAATTTCTTACATTTTGATCGTGAATCGTGTGGTTAATGTTGTAAAATTTCGTTAAATACATGTCAAAGATTATCCATCAAGACTGGGCCTAATAACAAACCCCAAATGTGCGTGATAATTTGATAAATTTGTTTTTTCAGAACAAGCTCCAACTGATGATATTCCTTTGACGTCCTTGGAAGAAAGCCTGTTTAGTTCAGAGAAACTAGACCGTGCCTCACCAGAGTTATGGCCTGAGCAAAGTAAGTTAACATGCACCCCAACGCAATATGATTGTGTAGCACTATTATCCAATGTAGGTCATGACAATATTTTCAAAAAGCGCGCGATTTCTGTTGTTATGACATCCCCCACCTTCATTACGCCATTACTTCTGCAAAACGAGTTGTTATTTCGGTTAAAAACGATCTGTTTTCAAACTTAAAATTGAAATGAGTGAGGGTGAAGGCACTGAAGTTCACGTTAATGTGACTACATTGACTCAATCAGATGTCGAGTCCGTCGTTGATGAACATTCCGATAGTTCTACTGATTTTTCAGTTCCTGGTGTATCAGAGTTTACCCCTCTGCCTAGCGCCACTGAAACCACTGCATCTTGGAATAAGGGACTGACTAAAGAGGACTGTGCATATATGCAACGTGAGTACTTTATCTACTCCTATAAATTTATACAATTATTTGCCTCATTATTTAGCTTGATAAAAATAATTTTGTCTCTTTCAGAGCTAGGATCTCTCTATGCTAGTGGGCTCATAATGGAGGTAAAGAAACTACATGATTTGGCGTACCAGCTAGGACTTGAAGAAGCGAAAGAAATGACCAGAGGAAAGTATCTGAACATCTTTTCTTCCAGAAGGAATAGGTAGATTAGATAAATAAGATTACTAAATGTAAATATTTGAAGTATACGAAATATTCATTGTTGATGATGACCCAATTTTGTAATTTTGGGGGTAGAATGAAATGTCTGGTCAGTTTTATATAACACAGCCATCATCATAATTCCACGGATTGTATAGGTGGTTACCACACTGATCTGCGTCTCGCATTGTCTGCTAATGGTGTGATGCATAGTCCCCTGCACCATCACAGTTAGAGCAGTGTTGCGACAGTTATAGAGTTGGAATGAAATAGTGAAATTATTTAAACTTTTATTAGTAATTCACTAGTACAAGATAAATTAAATTATAATTTTAAAATAATAAAATTAAATGTTTCCAATAGGAGTATTTTGTTTATGTTCAGTAGTCACTTTCAATTCTTGTTTAGCTCCGTTTAAATTCTGTCTATGAACCTTATTTTTAAGGGTCTGTTGGGCTTAGCAATGAAACTTCTCTTAGCTGCAATGTCTCCATAGTGATACTCCAGCTTATACTTTTGCAAGATCTGAAACAAAATAATAAATATACTACCACAATAAAGCATTCTACAGGAGAGAGGGGGCTAAAGCCCAGTGAGGGTGATAAGACTAAAAGAGAAGTAGGTAGGCGAAATTAGTAACTGGTAACTAACTATACCTACAAGAACTATAGGAAACCGGTCCTGTAGCCTTATTGTCTAACTATATAGGAATGGATATCGGCTTCATTTTGAAATTTGAAACCTATTCTGAACTTCAATTGTCATTTTTGTATTGTGTGAGCTCTATTGAGATGACAACTGGGAATGGATTTCAATATTGAGATAAATAAATAAATAATAAATAAATAATTATCTATAAATATTTATAAATATTTATCTCAGGATAGAGGCGAATGGCGAAAGCGAAGAGAGGCCTATACCCAGCAGTGGGATGACAAAGGCTGATGATGATGATGATGATGATGATGATTTATCTATAAAGGTATAATAACCAAGGTGAAACAAGATACAAGAACTCACTCTGACTGTTAGCAGTGACATCATAGTTTCCGCAATATTTTGGCCCAAGCACTTCCTAGCACCGAAACCAAAAGGAATTGAGGCAAATGCATGATAGTCCTTTGTGTCTGGTTTTAACCACCGTTCTGGATGAAAACTTTTGGCATCATCGTAGTTGCTCTCTTTCAAGGATGCGTCCTGGGTTGACATTATGATGAGAGTGCCCCTTGGAATACTGTAAAAATTCAAAATTATTTACCCTTCAAGTTTAAAGTGTAGCTTATGATAAATTAACTAGAAGTACTTACTTGTATCTATCTAATGTTATATTCCTTGACAAAATCCGTGTGAGAACAGGGATTGGCGGCACCAATCTTAAATCAAAAAAGTTTCTTACTATGCATTAAAATTTTTAAGCAATTTTACAATTCGGCACATGGCTCTGAGCAATTGTGAAGTTAGGCCTATCTGTATTCTGTGGTTAAGCTTTGCGGCGCAGTAAATAAAGAATCTAAATGTAAAAGCGCCACTGTATATGTCAATCAGCTAACTTCAACAGATCTGTTAGTTTTTTTATGATGAATGGGTTGGCTCTTGACCTCGAAACTTACACAGGCAAGAGTGAGGTCTACGATGGAGCGAGCTTACCCTGAAGGTGCCTATTAACTCTCTTATAAACAACTTAGTGTTATTATGGTACCTCAATGTTTCTTTTATGCAAGCTTGCAGATACGGGGTTTCATTTCGAATATTTTTGTAATCAATCGTATCAATATTTGGATAGGCAGCCGCTATTTCCTTGTACAGCAGCTTTTGAGTTTTCTCATATTTCGCCAAATGGTAGAGAAGGAAAGACATAGACGATGATACCTGAAAAAACACGTCCATTTAGAGCTTTTAATTCTGTGACAATAAATGTCCATAGATAAATGTTTAGTGACATCTTTACTTACAGTATTCACTCCAATGAGTAGCATGTCCATAATAACTGTAGATATATCTTCGGCAGTCATCTTTTCCTCTCCTAGAAGCATTGCGTGTATCAAAGAATTCCCCACTGAAAAGAAATTGTTGGTTTGATAAACGTCCACACGGTTTCGTTCAAGACATGGAAAGGAGAACTTACCTGCAATATCGTCTTTAGTTTTGTATGTAAGAGCTTGCTCAGCTTCCAGCACATGTTTTCCAATCAAGCTGAAAAGCATAGTTTAGTTTAATAGATACCTAATTCCATGATTCTTAATTACAGAATGGCGGTAGACTTGTTAGTAATCTAAACAAACAAGTTCTTAGCAACTAATTTCTACATATTTGGCATAAAATTTCATTTCATTTCTAATTTCTACATTTACTTTTTTTTTGCAGAAAACAAAATGTGTCAGTTCACCACAATCCCATACTGCAATTTATGTACAGTCCAATTTGTCAATACTAAAATGAACGTCCACGAGAAACATTCCATACTTTACACAAGATTCCATACTTATCTAAACTGTCACAGTATTTCACAAGATTGCTCCATGCCGGAGTTGAAAACAGCTTCCAAAAATGAAGTCCCGACTCGCATTTTATAATCGCCTCAGTCGCTCTTTCAAGGCTGTGGTACAGCCAAGACATGTCGCATTGGCTATACACCAGTTCTGTATCCAGCATAGTGAAGCGTTTCGAGAATAGGATCAATCCTGTGGAGAAAAAAGATCATACCATCTATATCTATACATATATATAATCTACAGGCAGATATTATGATCCTTCTCGCACAAACAGTTCAAACAATTCGCTCTTACATTTATATTGTACTAACTACATTTTATGTGAACCAATGTGTGAGACAAATAAACGTTATTACCAATATTACCATGATCCTTTGAGTAGTCAAAGGCACGTCCTACGGCACTTGTCCGATTACCGGCAATGAGCGAGGAGCGAGGGTTAAGGTAGATAGGTTATAAGTGTGCACGTTGTAGGTTTGAAAAACTTAGGCCTTTACATCGTTAATAGATAATTTATACAGCGTCAGGAGGCAACCTATGCCGCCTACACTTAACGGCGCTGGCTGCAGTGCCTGGGACATTGTTTAAGATGGAATAGGCTTGCCCAGCACCTAAACCATCCTCTCAGCTTAATCAGCCAAAGACAACGTCAATACGCATGGAGCTGACTAAGCTGCGGGTTTCCTCACGATGTTTTCCTTCACCGTTAAGAACATCGTGTTACAGCGCATATAAATTTTACGAAACGAAAAATCCATTGATGCACGTCCGGGATTCGAACCCACGACCTTTGGATTGAAAGTCGAGGCACAACCCCATTCGACCAACACGGCTCCATAGTAGGTATATTCATTTACGTTAGCTAAACTGAATCAAATTTATGCCGATTAGAGAACTTACCCATGCAGTCAAAGGCCCATTTATGTATCTCCTTAGTTAAATCCTTGGTGACTTCGTCCTGGTAGTTTCTAATGCTGTACATCTTACGCGTGAAGTTTTCGCACACGTCATTGATGCCTTGCAGATGAAAACCGACAGAATTGTGGAGAGGGGCATAAACAACTGTCCTTTGGCGAATCCATTCGTTGCCTTGACTGAAATAGTGTGATAACTTAATTCCTAAGTGCTGAATGGGAGTTTGCGTAGTGCGCTTATGGATAAGATTTGTTTGGAAAAATAGCAGCGCCTTCGGTACTTGTGCAAACCGTGTTCAAAACGAAAGAAAAGCGCGATCGAGTACATTTAAAAACTTAGTTTATTATCCTTTCAAGATTTGTACTGAACAAGAGTTGTGCGGATGGATGACATTGACTATACAAGGGAAAAACTGGATGAGAGGCACAGGACCGAGTGAAGTGGCGTTTGAGTGGGGAGGCTTATGCCCAGCAGTGGGTGACAACAAGCTGTAAATGATGATGATGAAAAGTTGTGTGTTGAGATAAATAAATAAATAATAATGCTGGACATTTTCACACAGCATCAGATAAGATACTTACTTTCAGTAACAGTAACACAAATTATTACGAGTATAACCTACCAAGCCAAGAGGGGTTTTTCCTTATCAGCCAGTGCGGCGCAACGGGAATAAAATCCCTTCTTAGACAGGTAATAAAGATAAAGAAACTCACGTGGTGTACAATCCTCCAAAAACGTGGCACCTGTGCTCTGTTCTATACTTCTCCAATGAGTCAAGGGTAGACCTCACGGGGCATTCTCCCTCCATCGCGTAAACTTTCTGGATATGTTCCGGATGGTTTATCAGCACTATGTCGCTGCCTACCGGACTTACGAAGCGAACAACCGGACCATACTCGTCGAATAGCACCGAGAGACTCTTGAGCGGTTTTTTTGTGTTCAGGTAAGTCCCTGCAAGGCCGAGGTAAAGTAAAGGTAAAATGATGCATTACGTCGGTACCTTAATGTTTTATTGGTAAAGCCATACAGAACTGCCTATCTTATGAGATAGTCTGTCAAATGAAAGTAGACTGAAATATCGAGGCTAATTCAAAAAATATTGGTTTGGCAACTCATTAATTAATAGCATTATTGGGATTACATAGTTTCGTGGTTATTATTCTAAACATAGAGCTAGACAAATTTATTTTACATATTTTTTATTTAACCTGCAATGTTAAATGTTAATTACAATTAATTCGACTGACAGTGACCTGGATCAGTTGAGCTATCTATAGATCGTTTCTAACAATCCTTAGGTAGCTTGACTAATCCTGTAGTATTTGTAAATATATGTAAATATGTAGTAGCTTAGTTTCTTAAATAAACTATTTATTACATATTTTTTTTAATTTGCCGCGATTTTTCAGTCTCTACTTTCATTTGACAGACTCTAGCGGCCTCTATCTACTTACATAAAGAGAACAAGCGAAAACTAGATTCGAACTCCAGCTCTTCTTACCTATGTTTAGTCCAAGAGTCAAAATACTTGCGGTAATTTGTGTGCCGATCTCAGACATGTAATTTCGAGCACTTGAAAGATATTTCAAAGACTTTGGACCGGGAACATCATCGAACGACAAAACAACAGGTTCCTTATTAGTTAGCACCATAGGAACTACACGTGCAGTGGGATATATCTCCCCAACAATACGGTCGCTTGGTTGTTGCACTGATTCAGTGTTGTTAGGAGACGCCATCTCAAGAGGTCGAGCTTTCTGCATGAAACCATTTTTATTCAAAAACAACGATCGCTTCTGTTTAGAAGCAAAACCCAACTTTATATGAGACGGAACGAGTCGCAGTTGATTTAGTATCATCATAAACTATGTTGTTATAACAGTTCGTTTTTCGCTTTCAAATCCCAAAATATTTTTCACTTCTCACTCAAAATGTTACTTTTGACAAACAAAACAATAGAATGATGAAAAAATATTTGAATTTTGGCGCTACCATGGCATTTTAGCCGTGTCTATGGTCGGTTAATATAAAGCCCTTTTCATACTAGAAAATATAATTTTTTTTAATCAGTATTTTATCTGTGCTATATATTTTCGCAAGGTTGTCCACCTTGAAAAGCTGTCAAATAATTCAACTTCAATCATTCATTTCATTTGAGTGATTTGAGCAAAGAGGAAGGAGCGAGCGAGCCACAAAAAAGCGAAATCCATCCAATGGTAGATGGCGGGAGTGATCTCGTGTGATATAACTGTGTTAGATTAGTTTTTAAATTTTAGTGTATATTTTGTAGATTAGCTATTACAATGACTAGGTAAGCAAGACATTATTGAGCGCATTTCAAAAGGAACCGTCTTCAAAATGATTCGTGATCAACTATGGCCAACGAAGGCCAAAAGCAAGCATTTGTGTTCATTGCCACAGGATTTTCTAAATCTCGATTTATCCTTACAGAGCTAAAATAGAACTCGGCGACGTGACACCGCATAATATAAAGCAACTGAAGAAATTGAATACAGTAGTGTTCCCAGTGTCTTACAATGACAAATTTTACAAAGATGTTTTGGAGGCTGGAGAACTGGCTAAGCTGGCATATTACAATGATATCGTGGTGGGAGCAGTGTGCTGTAGGATAGACACAACAGAGAACTCACGAAGGCTGTATATAATGACCTTGGGTTGCCTCTATCCATACAGGAGGCTGGGCATAGGAACCCTGATGGTTGAGCATGTGCTCAAATATGTTGAACAAGATGGAAATTTCGACAGTGTTTTCTTGTAAGTAACTCTATTTGTAGTACATTATAATAGTTAAATAAAAATTTTCAATCTGTTGATCAAATCCAATTGAAAAGTTTGCATTGATTGAGTTGCAATTGAAGGTTATGTAGCCTATGTAGGTACTTATCTGTGCATACTTACCTACTGAATTAGCTATTGAATGGTAATCTTAGCTTCAAGAGATACACCCACCACTTTTCTATTTTTAGTTGAACGTTTTCTGAGAATAAGAGTTTGCAAGACTCAAATAATCCACTATCTGATCACTATCTTTACACTCAAAGTGGCTTACATACCAATTTACTTACACATCTTATATTTCAGGCATGTTCAAGTAAACAATGAGAGTGCGATAGACTTCTACAAAAAGTTTGGCTTTGAAATTGTGGAGACGAAAGAACAGTACTATAAAAGAATAGAACCGGCCGATGCTCATGTACTCCAGAAGACCATCCGGGAACCATCTCAGCAGCCAACAGCTCCATTACTCAATGGAACAGTCCCTCATGCCAAAACCAACGGCCATGATTGAACCAAACCAAACAATACTAGCATCTACATGGTTGTTATTGTGAACGGATGCAATACAACCTAATGTAAGAAACCCAATAAACCCACTGTGTATACTGGATCATTGTAAGGCTAAATTGTAACCGACATGGGTTTTAAATGTGGTTGTGGACATTTGACGCCATAAATAGTTGTAATAATGACTGATGTTCCACATTATGTACAGTTCTGGAGTTATGTTGATAATGTACATTGCTAATAGGTCAGCATTGATTGTACACATTCATCTTGAGTAGTTCTAAGCTGATTGTATTTTAAATCTTGTAAAATACATTTTTAAACAAAATAGGATGTAAATTTATTGAATAATGACTAGCTCTAGGCATTCTTTTAGCTATATCCAAGCATTCTTATCTCAATGTCCCTTTTTTACCGTACTTGTATATTGTAGCATAGCATGAAATAGGAACACAACCTCGAATTTGCTGATAAAGTCTGACCGACCGGATGTTGTAGTTGTAACCTCTCTGTTAATTTGTTTTATTTTATCCACACCTATTCAGGCAGATGAGGAAAGTGAGTTAATTTGATAAGCTTTGGTATATGATTTATAAATGGATTATCATGCTTATTATTTTGCACTTGTGAAATTGGTTTATTTTATTATGTTGAGTTGTATCTAAATTTTTGTTCTGTTGATGATTTGCTGTTTATTTTCTGAAGCTCTTTATCTATGTAGTATTGTATAGTTGTTACCAAAAAGTCAATTGTCTACCTTGACCTCTCCAGTTACTGTTCACTGCAACTAGCATTTTAGTAATAAATGTGATTAACAAACTCATGTTTCATTTAAGGGAAGTTTGTATACAAAATCTTTGCCTACTAGTCATTATATAAATCTGCATGTTTATGTTGACTTATAATGTAAAGCCTCACATATTTACTAGATTACTAAACTTATCTTGCGACTCTCGTTCTTAGGTAGGGTGATGTCGAGACACAGGTATTTTAATTCAACAAGAGTAACTGTTGACAGAAGCTAATGACTAGAATCTCATACTCTGCATACATCTATCACTCCCGCATCTACATATCTTGGAGATTTAAACTTATGTACCTTTGTGATGATTCAAAGTGATTCCAGCGGTCTGAATAAATGCTTTTTGACTTATTTGCACCCGAGACTGGAAGTTCTGTAAGTTTTTCCTATGAAATGAGTAGGTAGTGTTTTTACCTTGTTTTCATTTTTAAAAATTTCGGGGCATTACATTGGTAAGACTTTATGATCTGTGGTAAGACTAAGAGGCAGTATCATCAAACATACCATTATAATTATCAAGAAAACAACTAATCATCTGAATAATTTTATTGAAATAAAATTGTACATAACATTGTAGTAATGACTAGTTGGATATATTTTTTGAAAGAACAACCTTTGGTCTCTTATATTATGAACATCGATTCTGATTACTATCGTATTATTTTATTATTTTCTCTATTTCATCATAAGGCCTATTCTTTATAAACTAAAAACCATAAATTTATGTCTTATTAAATTTCGTGTTCATGAATAAATCTATAAAAATATTGATTAATACATTTTTACAATTCCATAATTTACGAGAAACAGATAAAACAGTTCAATATAATATTACATACATTTTGTTTTAAATATTTAATTTACGTGATTTTTTAAATACTGACAGATTTTAAGAGCTACATCACTATCACAGACATTAAAAATTGCATTTTATCATCTTACTGGTTTTATGTGGGAATATTAAAAGTACAAAATAAACATCTACATATAGAACTTAGACTTGGATACAGTATAATTCTGATTATGATGCAGATAAAATAAAGTAAATAGGAAAGCGAATAAGTACTGATTTTCTATCACTGCGATGTACTATCAAATCGAACATTAGCTTTTATTATAATATTACTTCAATCTGTAAACTCTACATTCCTAAGGGTGAAACAGTTTATTATTCATACTATAAAACAGGTAATTTGATACAATTGCTTGTGATTTTATTCCTAATTTAAATATTAATGCCAAATAATTAAAACTACTTGGCCTTAACCACAAAAGCAACATCAAATGTTTTGATCCTTTTTAAGGCCGAAGGATGTTAAAATTTTTTACTGCCAAAAAGCATTACACATGCAATTTTTTCAAATTGTTTAATTTTAGTAGCTAAGTGGATAGACTTAAAACTGACTAAAAAGCCATAAGTATTGAAAACAACTAATGATTAAAACTGGGATGAGAATGAAAGGGTTAACATGGGATGTAACCTACCTATGTCTAAAATAAAATTCATGCTACAACTCCCAAATTCACAGAAGGAATGTAAACTTTGGTCTAAACCTTGTTTTGTTTGGTGGACCAACATAGATTTTCAGATGTAAATCATAAGATTTAGAAAAAGTTATCAAAAATATTCAACAACAAACAATTGAGCATCATTTGAAATTACATTGCTAATATTTATGGTCCTTCGGTAAAATTTGAAACATAAAACATAGGAACTTACATAACGAATAATAAAATGCATTAGTAATAAACAACCCGATAAAAAAAACAATCACAAACCTTACACCATAGTCCAAAACGCTAAACTAATAGGACCTTATTAATAAATGTGGTGTAAAGTTACGCCAGGTCTAAACTCCAAAAATTGTATGGTTACTCCTAAGCTACACCCGGTGTAACTTTACACCACGTTTTTAATAAGGGCCATACAGATTAAAATTAAAACCAATATTTAGTGATGTATAATAATACGTGATAATACTATTTAAGTAAAATAGATGCGCATCAGTTGATTTATCAGCGAGTGCAACGAACGCTTGGTAATACTTTGTTCGCTTTGTTTGAATTAATTACTTTCACAATGCGTTCATATTGCATGCACAGTTTGAGCCGTGCGTACATACCAAGCTATAGTCTGCACATTTGACATTAGACATAGAAAATTTTGAACAAACGCATTAAAACTGGAAGAGTTTTTTCTATTTTACATTCAGAATAGTCCGCAAAGTTGAGTATTACAGAATTTTCATAAACATTTACGTGAGGAAATGAGACTGAATTTTCACGATTAATGTACACAAGTATGATACATTGAGCACACAGTAACATCAATTATTTGCATAGTAAGTAACATCAATTATTTGCTATCATTTTGCCTCTTCGCCGTGCCGCCGAATACTTTGAAAATATCTGACCTCATGGATCACTTTAGGTAAATTTTTTGTACTTATTGAATAGCAAATATTCAGCAATTTTTGATTTCATACTGTTTCGTTGGTGTTTTCGAGAAGTTTAACTTAAAAATGCAGTAAAATATATTTGTAAAATTAACTTTAACCACCTCGTCTAGATTTCCCGTCAAATAACTAAAACAATTCCTTTAAAAACTCACACACACCGTGTTTGAATAAATAACCTACTAAATATGCATTTTACTACAACCGTGTCTTTCAAATCATAGAATCAACTTGATCAATTCCTTATTTGGCTTAGTTTCATTATGACTTCTTGATATTTTGTATTGTTTCAACGAACTAAAGATTTCTGGTTTCATCAACTCTATAGATTCTGCTCTACAAGTTATCGGTACAAGGAATTATTTTGTCCTAGGATAATCAATTGGGTTTATAGAAAACTGATGCAATTGTTCTAGGAACTTCACCGGCTTTTATCCAGGTCTTATTAGTGTCTAATTACCCGGTGTTGTGATACCCCAGTATATTTTAATACCCAGGTTAAGCTTCAAAGCAGTGAGGCACTACGCACGGCAACAGAGGCCACACATTCATAACTCAGTGGCCTCCGTAGCAACGGGCGCATTTTCTAAGTCCATTAGTTGCTTGATCCGTTCTATGCATAGTTTGGAGCCTTCGTTTGCTTCTTTGGCCATCTGTAAATATAAAAAGTACATCTTAATGTTGTGATACACTCAAATTATAGGAACACTAGACCGAAGACATTTTGTTTTAACTCCTGAATGTAATGTGTTGGTTATCCCTAGTTAATAAATAAATTAGGCTAATCGCTGGACAGTCGTCCTACAAAGGACTTTAATTTTGTATGAAGTGATAACTTGTACTAACGCATTTGAACCCTATTCAAAGTAGCTCGGTACGAAATTAAATGCAACCATTATTATTTTGACATAAGTAAGACCTAATTCTACAGGGTGTAAAAAGACTGCTACCGAAAACTGAGGGTTTTCAATCAGACCATGATTCTGAACATATTTAGCGAAAAAAAAAACACAAAAAAAAATTTGACTTAGCTACGTCATTTTATTTTATTTTCTAGTTATTTACTACTAGTACAACATAATTGGGCCATACCTACCTAATAATTGCATTTATAAAAGAAAATAACTATTAAAACTCGAAATCCAGCAATCTACGTATAAAAACGCGCCCAGTACATACGCAAACAGTAATCTTCAAACGCTGTTTTCTCCGGATATAATGATTTTTTCGGAAAATCCTTTTGGATTTGGTTGTGCGTTGGGATGCTGTACCTACCCCTTTCGGCTTCAGTAGACGTCTTTTTACACCCTGTATAAATCTGGAAATCGACAACAGCGCCACCTACCGGGTGTAATTATTTGAACTGTGCGTATGTTCGTAATTCTTGTCTAAATGGCTTGATCAATTTTTCGTTTAGAGGAATTAGTACTCACAAGTGAGAAGTTGAGGAATCCATGCGGCAATCCTTCCAGCACCTCTATTCCAACCTCGTTTCCTAACCCTTTCAGCTTCTTGGCGAACATCACGCAATCATCCAGACACGGGTCCAAGTGTACCGTCTGAAAATAAACAACTTCTCTATATTTTAGATATTCCAAACAGCGCAAAAAAAATTGATTATTTACGACATCACATTAGGTAGTGATGATACATTGAAGATGTCCTAGGGGTAATCAGAGACGCGTCCAAATGCATATTTGGCGCAAGACTAATTGATTGCGGGTTCTATTCCCGCCGCGAGAAAAACAAGTTTTTCTTGAGGTTATTTATTTTCTATGTATCTACAAAAAAGTATACACATTTTGAAGCAGTCATGTGGTTCCCGTAATAGAATCTCTACATACTTTTTGACTAAATGTGATGTACAGTTTGCCAACGGATCTAGGCATTCGTGAAGTTAGCCGTTTATCTGCGCAGTGAATGCTTTTTCATACAAAATTGTGTTCTGCGCAGACAAACGGCTAACTTCACAAATGCTTAGATCCGTTGGGCGAACTGTAATGTCCAGTATTATTTATTATGAGATATCATTACAATGATAGGTTGCAAATCTATCACTGCAACCTGACGGGTATTTTGATGTATAACTTTAGTGCTTAAACATCAAAATAGCTAACCTGTATAGCAATAATGTTAAGATGTTAGTTTCTTACCAATATTCTAACAGGAGGGAACAACTTCAGCAAATGGTCTTGCGCCCAGTACGGAGACAGGAGTGGGTCTCGAGGCACTGAGAATATAAACTCATCGGACGGACTGCGCGCTATCAAAGCGTCCAAGTTCGTGCGAATTGCTAAACTGTAAAATATTTAAATAATTATGATTACCTGAAATATTGCATATTTGTCATTTATGCACGAACTAGCTGGTACCCGCGACTTCGTCAGCAAAATAACATAAGTAGGTAGGTACTTGAAAACCTATAAAAAGAATCGAAAACTCTAAGCAAAAATCTCCAATAACTGTTCAAAACGCAAAATGATCGTATCTCGAGCTCCGCTATAGTAGAAACGCCACCGGAGAAAAAAGTAACTAAAATGCAGTTTTGACCTCGGTGATATAGATGGCGTTCTAACCGAAGCCAAGGAAAAAGTATTTTAATATCAAAAAAACCTTAATTTTGGATGTATGGATGAGTGGAAATATATATGTTACATGTTTATCATTAATTTTAAGATCATTTATCATGCAAAATAAAAAAAAAACAAAAAAATCTGCAGTGCAAAAACAGAGCAAAAAGTAGCGGTCACCCATCATCTTTATGACCTCGCCCAGCGTCGCTGAACTTTTTTCTCCATACAAACTTGCAACCCTTATTATTCACGCCCCCTAATGATTTTTTTTTACTAGTCGTTCGTGTCCCACTGCTGGGCAAAGACCTCCCCCCATTCCCTCCACACATCCCGATCCTGAGCCGTATTCATCCACTCCGGTAAGAATTTGTCGAGCTCATCCCGCCATCTTCGTCTCGGTCTGCCGCGTCGCCTTCTCGCTGGGTCGGGGCGCCACTCAGTGGCTACCTTTGCCCACAGCTCACCTGGCATGCGACAGACATGCCCAGCCCAATCCCACTTCAGCTTTGCGGCCTTCAAAGCTACGTCCGCGATTTGGGTCTGTGAGCGTAGCTCGGTGTTACGGATTCGATCCGTGATCCTGACACCAAGAATGCTACGCTCCATCGCACGTTGACAAACCTTGAGTCTAGACTTCTGAAGCAGAGTTAATGACCACGTTTGCGCACCATAGGTAAGGACGGGGAGAATACAAGTGTCCATCAGCTTTCGCTTCAGTGATAATGGGAAGTCTGGATCTTTCATTAAGTATCCCAAGGCCCAATAGCCTCTCCAGGCATTTTCGATTCGACGAGCGATTTCCTTATCTTGCCTGGACTCGAAAGAGACTATTTGGCCCAGGTATATATAATCTTCCACGTAGAGTAATTCTTCCCCGTCTACGTTAATCTTGGTTTTAACGCCATTGGTCATAAGTTTAGTCTTCGCTCTGTTCATCTGAAGTCCAATATCAAGGCATGCATTGCTCAATTCTTGTAGCATTGACTGTAGCTCTGGGGCTGTAGAAGAAAAGAGGACGATGTCGTCAGCAAAACGGAGGTTTGACAATTTCACTCCGTTACCGACATCGATTCCTCTTTCATCCCAGCCTGCCGCCAGCTTCCTAAACGCCTCTTCAAGGGTACTGGTGAATAGCTTAGGAGACAGTGGGTCACCCTGCTTGACACCTCGCGATATTTTAAAAATTGGTCCAGAAGAATCTACGTTTATCGAAGCAGTGCTGTGCTTATAAATATTGCGAATCAAATTGATATAAGTGGGCTGAATATGTTGGTTATGTAAAGCAGTGAAAATTGAAGTATGAAAGATGCTGTCGAATGCCTTCGTATAATCTACGAAGGCAAGATATAAAGGTATTTTATGTTCTTGGTGTTTTTCTATAATGACGTTGATAGTATAAAGGTGATCTGTAGTGGAAAGTCCGCGTCGAAATCCTGCCTGCTCAGGTGGCTGTTGTAGGTCAAGCTGTCCGGAAATGCGGTTTTCCAGGATTTTCATGAAGGCTTTGTAGACGTGGGACACGAGACTTACTGGTCTATAATTGTTAATATCCGTCTTGTCACCTTTCTTGTGAAGTAGGATTATGTTTGCATGACAAAATCGAGCCGGTAATGTTCCTGTTCTTAAAATTGTATTGAATAGGTTTGTTAAATGTGGTAATAGTGGTATTTCTCCTACTTTAAGGGCTTCTGATGTAATACCATCTACACCGGGTGATTTATTGAATTTCATTGTACTGATGACTCTGTGTACTTCTAAGCCAGTTATTGGACTGATGTCATCGGTGCATCTGTAGGGTGCCTCCGGAGATGAGTTAAGCGAAACTTGGGAGTTTGTGGGATCTGAGTATAACTTTTTATAGAAGTTAGTGCAAATGTTGAGGATTTTTCCTCTATCTCGGTGTTTTTCGCCCGTTTCGTCTTTTAAGCTAGTCATCCATGATTTTCCTCCTACAGTTTTTTGCTTGGCTATTTTTAAGGAGCTGTTTTTCTCAAGAGCAATTTGAAATAAGCTAGTGTTATGGTTTCTGATATCTTTTCTGATGCTTCTTTTTACTGATTTATCTAATAATTTATATTTTGGATCCATAAATTTAGTATTTTGCCTATCATCTATTAATTTAATTGTTGTCCCTGATAGTTTCTTGAGTTTTGATTTAACCTGTTTCACTTTGACGCTAGCTTTTTGTATAGACTGTTCTATCCTATTAAATTCCCATTGCACATCTTCATTTTTAATTGGTAGTGACGCAAAACTATTTTTTAATTCTAGTTTGAAGTCTTCTTTACATGATATTAACGATTCTCGCGTAAGGCGTTTAATTTTGTTGTTTATAATACTTTTACGATTAATTTTACATTTAAATGTTATTATGGCTCGAATAGGTCTGTGGTCAGAATTAAATTTGATTTGGTTGAGAGCTTGTACGTTAGTTATAACAGTTTGTGACGATGATAGTACATAATCTATTTCATTTTTATATCTGGAGCCTGGAGATCTCCAAGTCCAGCGCCGCTCTGGTTTTTTGTAGTAAAAACTGTTATTAATTCTTAAGTTTTGACCAAATGCAAATTCAATCAAGCGGCTTCCGCGTTCATTTCGCTCTCCCAGCCCATATGGGCCTAAGATGTGGTCACAGTTATCAGTATCTTGCTTCACTCCTATCTTCGCGTTGAAGTCTCCAATTATTACGTTCCAAGTACTGCGATGTTCGCTACAAGCTCGGTTTAATAAATCATAAAATTCTTCGACTTCTTCGTTTGAGTGAGTGGTAGTGGGCGCGTAAACTTGGATGACAGTTAACTGTTTTTTATCTGTAATTTTCAGCTTAAGAACTGCTATTCTGTCAGAGTATCCTGAAAATTCTAAAATGTTGCTCTTCCATTTCTTTGCTACTAGAAATCCTACACCATATTGATTCCCTGCCTCTCCATAATGAAAAAATATGTTTTTATTCCGTTCTACGGTTTCTTCTCCTTTTCTGCGGACCTCACATAATCCTACTATATCCCATTTAATACTTTCAAGAGCGTTTTCTAGTTCTAGTAAACGGTCTTCTGACTGAAGGGTACGAACATTATAACTGATAATTTTCAAGGAGCATTCGGTGTCCATTTTGCGTTTAGCTTGGGTCGTCTGACGGGGAATCGATCTCGCCCGGGGATTCTTAGCACCCCTGGCCCCGGGGTGGTTCCGTCTTCCGTCATCAACTGACCCACTCCCAGGGCCGCCGGGAACTTGGGGCCTATCGTCGGTTGTGTCCATCATGAATGGGGGGGTTTGGACCAAAGACCCACCACGCTGGTCCAGTGCGGGTTGGTGGGTGGGGCGCCATAGCCTCGTTCGTTGGTCGGCAGGGTGTACCACCTAATGATTATTTAAAGAAAAAAAGTAGCCTATGCCGGGGTATAATCTTTATCCATGCCAAATTTCAGCTTAATCTGTTCAGCGGTTTGGGCGTGAAAAGGTAACAAACAGACAGACAGACAGAGTTACTTTCAGATTTATAATATTAGTATGGATAGTAGGGAAGGATTAATTGCATTTTGTAACATTCTTATCACAATTTATCTTATCTATAAGTTATCTTTAGTTCTCAATAAGTGAAATGTTAAATTTCTTTGAGATAATAAATGTCTTTAACCAGAATTTAAACACGTCACCTCGTACAAACAGTTTGAGAATTTAAATTCCTTTCCGCCTTCGTCGAATACATAGTGTATGTAGGTAAGTAAAAAAAAGTAAGTTATTATTTACCTATAGCTTCGGTCAGCAAGAACGAGAAAATGTGCATTAGTTTTCTTCAAAAACTTATTAGATATAGCAAACCCAACCAACAAGGAAACCCTACAAAAATATTTATTTCACTTTTTAGCTGTAGCCAATATAAATACCAATGGTCAGTAGATTGTAGGCCGTATCATTTTTGATTGAATTAGAATTAAAAACAGACTAATTTTCTTAAGGAGATTTATGATCAAAGCTAATTTTAGAAATTTAACTAGGTATGGTAAACTCACTCGTCTTGCGTCGGTCGGACTATAGTATTAGATCCCGTGATGTAGGACAGTCTTGATGACATGGCTCCCATGAATCCTGTCGCTGCTTCGCTAATCCTGTATTACAATAATTACGTTTTTATACTAAAAAGAAAACCGACTTCAATGTTTGACTCGAAACGCGGTGTGACTCAGGGCGTCAAGCTGTCGATTCGATTTCTATTTATGACATGGCTAGGAGGGAAGGTGTGTTTAGAGTTTTACGGGGAAACTATCAATCCCTCAGGAATACAATTTATATGGGACCACCTCTGGAGTATACCCTTTCAAACATGAAAAGAATTTTGCAAATCGGTCAACAAATGGCGGAACAATCGCGTAACAAGATAAAAAAAAAACATACAGATGAATTGAGAACCTCCTCCTTTTTTGAAGTCGGTTGAAAATATAGATCTTCAAGATTTCGCACCATTAAAAACTCAGTTGATAAAAGCGGCCATAGCAATTTTCTCAACATCAATATTGCTTGGGACTAGTGCTGGTGTAGAGAAATAGGTAGTCATTGGCGGTGCAATACGGTCAACGGATCTAGGCATTCGTGAAGTTAGCCGTTTGACATGCGCAGTGACGCTTTTTCATACTAAATTATTAACTGTGTTGTGTAAACCAAGCCGTAGTGTAAAGTTCAACGGTCTTACTAATAAACGTGGTTTAAAGTTATTCCTAAGTGTAAACTGTCAAAATGTATGGTTATTCCTATTTTATTCCGAGGAATAACTTAACACAACGTTTATTAGTAAGGGCCTAAGTGTATAATTTGCTGAGTAAGTACTGACCGTGTTTTTATCCTTTTCTTTGGTTCCTTATCGTCCTCAGTGTCGTTCAGTAGCGGTGGTTCGCCGATAAGTGTACTTGAGTTTTCAGATTCCGCCTCCCTGAAAAAGATTCCAAAATAATTTTGTTAAAAATTGCGCGATTTTTGCAATTGCTTTGCTGTTGCAACATACGTAATTAGGGTATTACACTCGGGTCAAATATCTACAGAACATGCAATCTATCACGCTAACCAAATAACACATCTTATAAGATCTGAGAGGATAGTCTAAACTTAGGCGATCATCCCACTAATCCCACTACTTAATATAATAAAGCTGAAAGTTTGTGAGTTTGTTTAGATGTTTGTATGTTTGTGTTTCAATCACGCTAAACCAGCGAATCGATTTGGATGAAACTTGGAATAGGCGTAGATGATGACCTGGAATAGCACATAGACTATTCAAAATGTTGGCACCACGCGGGCGAAGCCGCGCGCAGTAGCTAGTTATCCATAATCCTAGCGACGAAATGCCAAGAAACAAATAAATTTAGGTAATTTTTTTTGGTCTACAGCGCCTCAGGAAATAGGTGTTGCCCATTTTTCACGGTATTGGTCGCGAAGGAATCAAGACTGTTCTAAGTGACCTACTAAATAAATACTTTTTGACTTTGAGCCGTGATGATGTTTGTGTTAAAAAAAATATATTAACCTTTGAGATTCATCGCCGGCTGAACTTTTGTTCCGGATGACGGGTATCCGCCGACCTTCAGAGTCAGTGTCACTGTCCAGCACGTAACGCTCCAAGAAATCAGATACCATCTGTTGAGATTTGTCTTCTGGCGGCGTTGCACCTGGACAAAAATAGACGTTTTTTGTTAAAATATTTTTGAAAGCAAGTTGCAACCCTTTTGACCCCAATTGAAAGCTAATTAAATAGAGCCCAATGGTTACTTTAACTGTTATTCCTGCCGAGCTCTGTGAAACAGCTCCTAAATTCATCATCAGCTGTTCAGTTTCATAATTATGGTGACATCAGGGATGATGTCACCATAATTATGAAACTGAAAAGCTTCTGCGTTCATCATATTTAGAACGGCTAGCTATCACCTTATTATTGAATTGACACCTGACAAAAATTGTTACAATTTATCTTGCAAGATTTGACCCGGACAATATAACAAACATTGAAGTTTAATTAAGGCTTATTATGCCGCGATTAAACGCTTGCCAAAACCTGACTTCTATGGATAAGTAAGTTCGTATGAGTCAGTGGCCAACTCTGGTGACGGAGTTTTTAGGCCGCCTTAAGGCCTCCGTCATGGCTTAACGACTTAAATAGCCGAGACCGACAATTTAACGTGCCCTCCGAAGCACGGAAGCGCTCAGATGAAAATGCCACTGGCGGTCACCCATCCACTTACAGACCGTTTCGAACGTTGCTTAACTTCGACGATCTATCAAGAACGACTAAGCAAGCACGACCACGAGCGCTTGATGGATAGAGAGTACTGTTTAGCAAGCGTATAAACGCGCAACGTGCACATTAAAACTTTATACTTTGTGGCAAGCGTCTAAACGCAGTATAACAAACCTGTGGCAGTATGTTCGCTCTGCAGCGACGCAGCACTAATGGTGGTATCTGAAGACTTGCGTCGCTCACTGCCAGACTTGTGTGCCTGCAGCTCCGCAAGATCAGATGGCGATACCTCTTCGAATGACGATGGTCCTTCGCTTATACCCTCTGTAATATAAGTTCGTATAAGTTAGTGGCTCTGATAAAGAGTTTTTAGTTAAGTTGCTGCAGCACACGCTGAGTGGTGTCCATTTTTGTGTCTAGTATTAAGTGTTAGTATAGTTCCTAATTGTATTTTATGCTCTATGAAACACAAAATAAATGTTTTTCTATTTCTATAAAGTAAAATGACATTTGAGTTTATGCAATTTTGAGTTTTATCGCGGATGTAGTAAAGATGATTTTGCCTAAAGCGCTTTAAATTTGCTTTATTTTACTGGGATTTTACTAACCTTGTGATGGGCTAACTTTAAGGAAACCATTGCTGTCCAATGGTGTAGTGGGATTGGATACTACATTTTGAACGTCTTTCTTATCACCGCCTTTTCCTTTTTGGTTATTACTTGGGCTTGCATATGCTGAAATAAAGAGAGTATTAACCAGTCTACTCGTGACTATGATAGCTCTAATGCTATCTAAATAAGTTTTCAGTACGATTAAGCCCTTCTATAATATGATTAATACGTTTTCTTTCTATCATAATTCAAGAGCGATCATATTCTGTTTTTGGGAATGGCCTAAGACCTTGTATAGCAGATCCATCCAATGAGATTATGCGTTAATGAACTTTGCTGTTTTTCTTAGTGAAGACAGCCATGGCAATGAAGCATATTCAGCTACTTAAATTGTTTTAACATTAAGTGCTAATTCATATATTTTGTGTTGTGGAGAAAATACAATTTTACTATATGCTATTCTGTAAATTACCTTTTAGGCACCTCATCATGAAACCAAAAGGCAGGATAGGGTCCATAAGACATAACATTCTCGCGGGGCTTGGCACAAAGCTGACATTTAGAGGCGCATAAGCGAGGAACATTCCTTCAGGTATCCTTATACCCATGTTTAATATCTTCAATGTGCACGCTGCTACAAGATTCGCACCGGCCGAGTCGCCGGCAAAAACTATACGTTTTCCTGTGGACAAAGATTAATAAATAATACCCATTACGTAGAGTCAGCGTCACCAACTGGTAACCCCCCTGTACGAGGCAAGTCATAACTTATATTATTACTGTACATCTTTTTTCGTTTTCTTCATTCTTTCCTTCATTCCAAATAATAAGGACTATTGGAGCACGTTAGCTTAGAAGGAACTTATCGACACTCGATTTGAAGACACCCATATTTTACTTTCAGGCAATAGGCTCCGGTAGGGAGTTTCACATTTTACATAATAATTTATGTACAATGTCAAGATTATTGAGTGCGAGATTTTTAAGCAGACGAGTGATTTACCTACTTGATCGCGTCAGTGTTAACGCAGATTTATAATGAATTTTTAATTCTAAACTTTTACTAATAGATGGTGCTGATCTGGACAATCTTAACTATAATCTAATGATGTACAAATCAACCAAATTAAATTTAACCTTATTCACTCACCAGTAGACCCAATATCCTTTAAATTATTGAGCATCCAGCAATACGCGTAGAAAACTTCCTCCAATGCTCTAGGAAAGGGTGCTTGAGGGGCTAAACTGTAGTCCACAGATACTATAGGCACATTCAACTTGGCCGCCCAATCACGGAGGTAAGTCTCGTGGGATTTTGAGCTTTGGGCAACGAAGCCGCCGCCATGACAGTGGAATAAAACGCCATCGGCTGGCGGTAAGGCAGACGAGCCTTCACTAGCCTGGAAATAATGGTCTGGTTCAAAAAAATTGTGTTGTGAATTTCTGGTATATTCAAAGTACTTTATATCATTAGTGGGATACGATGGGCTAGTTATATTTAATTCATAGTAAGAAATATTAGACCAGCAGTGGTGAAAGGCTGCGGATCATGATGATTAATAAATATTCCATTATTAACTAATATGTTGCTATAATGTTTTGAGCGGATATTCAATTTAAACAGTATATACGGATTCTTCCCTCGATACGCTCGGGAGTTAACTGTAGAACCCGTGCCACAGTGGAAGACAAACTCTTCTATAACAGCTTGTGGCAGTTTAGGAATCAACACATACTTTTTTTTTCAACCTATCGTGTCCCACAGCTGGGCAAAGGTCTCCCCCTTTAGCTTCCACTTCTTGCCACACATAATTTACTTACTTTTAAAATGTGTATTATTATGTATGCTGTTGGCGTTGTCTAATAAACGAACACTTGTTATTACTCAAAATAAATAAATAAATAAATAATAAAATGGTTTTTTTTTAATGGCTTTGGATACTAGTCCTTCTAGCCAATCATAACTTTTAATAAAATGTTAAGTCAACTTACCATACCAGCTCGCTTATTAACGCTTATCAGTCTTATATTCAAGGGCTGCAGTCCAATATGGACTGTAGGTGGCAATACCGTAGTTTCCTTCCCAGTGTTTGTCATCACCGTTATCGGCTCCGGTGGAATTGTGATGATTTTGTTTACCGCGACAGTCGTTGACATTAGGCTCGGCACTCGTTTCATTATTTCTAGAAAGTTTAATTAAGAAATACATATTAATAATATGTTTTTTTATAATACATATTAAAATAAACTTAAGATTATCTGTTATGATGGCTTTTAAATTAAGTAACAAAACAAAAAGGTACCCACATTTTAAAACTGCATGGAGTATTGAGGAAAAAACAACGTTTTCCTAATAATAAATAAGTATACTTACGAGTATTGTTTAATCTCTATATATAAAAATGAATCCCTATATCCCTTGGTCACGCCATCACGCGTGAACGGCTGGACCGATTTCACTATTTCTTTTGTTGTTGTGTTTGTTATTGTCAGGAGATGGTTCTTATGACAGAAAAAAATAAAAAAAAGTGCGGCAAAAATGAATCATGCGCAGACGAAGTCGCGCGGGTCAGCTAGTTTATTAAAATAATGGAAACGGAATCTGATTAATTCATTTCTAAATCACTTTATAAGGTACAAATGAAATTGCATCTTACCACTTTCAGCTAAGAACCAAAACGCCTTGCAGAACTCTATGCTCGCCGATTGTGATATATTGACGATCCTTCTCGCCCTCATTTCGGGATCTATCAAGTACTGGCCGCCAGTCCACATCGAGCTTATTAGATTGCCATGACAGTAGTAGGCCTCTGAGAAACCGGCCATGCATATTGATATGCCTTTTAGTATTCCACGCATCGATGGTAGGAACTGCAAGTAAATTCTAGGTTAATAGAATATGCAAGTGCAAACCGCTCGCTCTAAAGCTTTTGCAATTTTCTTAATTTGAACATCCTTTATAAAACATTAAAAAAAAGCCCTTTCGTTTTATTTTATTTAGATATTCTGTTATAATTTTCAGTGTCTCTTTATTACTATACAAAAAAGTCTTGTGAAGTTGAGTTTTAAACGTAGCTCGATGAATAGTTTATCTAAAGTAAGTTATAATAATTACATACGACATAATTTATTATAGGCTACGTCACTTCTGCTAAGTGTAGGTACTTCAGAACTATTATTTATAGATCACTATAAACATGCAATGACATCAATAATATGCAGGATGACGACTGTATTACCCAGAGAGTAGTAGACATTCTCAGATCATTTCGTTTTTCAATATACTTGAAGCACATACGAAACAGCCTGGGCTTTTTCGTCTAAGACTTGAAGGTGTTTAAGACACAGGTCCAAATACATTATATACATTTTCCTAAACAAAAAATCCATTGATGCGTAATCAAACACAAGAGACTCTCAACCCCAATCGGCTAACACGGCTGCTTTACAAATACAACTACTTATTAATATTATCTCTATTGAAACATCTGTGTATACTATTTTAATTATAATTTTATCATGAAGGTTATATCAAAATCATCCAATAGTACATTATGGTACTAGTGTGTAACATTGCTGATTACCGCCGAGGTGTTTTTAAGAGCCGAGCCGTTAGGCGAGGCTCTTAACAGAACCGAGGACGGTAATCATCAATACACACGTGTATCATACGACGTTTTTCAACATACTTGTGAATAAAATAACAATAAAAACTCATTTTCAACAGTGAAAACGAGTTGTGAAAAATGTTTCGCTATTGCGGGAAAAATTAATCAGTTTTCCTATGCGCGCGCATTGCGATCGACCACAGACTATATTTCCGCGCCGCGCATAGGGTTTGCGGCCTATTCTGCCACGTACAAAATGGGGAATTTAAAGTTTTCTTTTGTTACAGAGAAAACAAAAGTTATATTTGAGTGAAAGTTTTATTTATTAAACACGTACGAGTTAAAATTATCTATTTAAATAAGAAGTTGCATGAAATGAGCAAGCAATAGGACCATTAATTTATTTGTTCTATTGAACACGATCTTTTTTCTGAATAAAAACTTTTTTAAGAACAAAGCAACTCAACCAATAAAATTAAAAAAAAAATTATAACTCACTAGTGAGTTATAGTAATGAAAAAGTCACAGTTTGATTATGGGTGTCATTATGTGCCTAATTGCGGTGACCATGGAGCCACTTTATGAGCAAGTGTGTTGAAAAATATATTATTGTTTGGTTTTGATCAAGCTATCATATTACGGCGATGAATCACTAAAGTTATCTAAAGTGAGTCTACAATAAAAAGAACAGATGTAATAATGATACGGGTTGTTTCTTCTGCTCTGTGATTTTAACAATCAAAACAAGATGTGCTTAAAATTGTCAATTGTGTGTAAAAGGAGCAATCCTACTAACATAATATCTGAAAGTATGATGAGGTGACAATTTGAATGAAACATTAAATATTTATAGAGCGTAGCTTAGAATAGCTAGCTTCAAAATAAATCTCATCCAAATCAATTTAGCCATTTTTGCGTGAAGGAATAACAATTATTCCTACACACATATAAAACATCGTTTCAAATGTGTCATTAGGTACATAATAGCAAAGATAACGGCTTTCCGCGTTATAAAACAGTAAAGATATCAATCAATATTAGTAGGCACATGTCATAACATAACTGAATACTACTCTTGTAGGGATTGCAATCCGGCTTCGTTTACAATCCGGCCGGATCCGGCCAGATTTTCAGCAATCCGGCCGGATCCGACCGAATTGATCTAACCAGGGAAATAATACCTCTTTTTCCCGTTTTGACACCGTATCGTTAATAAAAGTTAAAGAAATGATACTTTTTACAAAATATACTTTATAATGACTAATAATAAAGACAGAAAACAATCAGTGTCGTATGCAGTTCACTTAAATTTTCAAACAAATAACATAATAAAATCGTATTAACAGTGTCTCTATCGTATACGTAAAGTAACTGGTGGTTCATCTAAGAAGACTTCTATGTTAGATTTGAAAAATAAAGTAAAGATCAATATTGATAAAGTAGTTACAGATCAATGGAATCAAGTGGAAGCTTATTTGGATTTTGTGTTACTTTAATACTTACATCATCTTTGTATTTCTGTGTGTCATCCCCAAAGAAAACAACATATTACCTACTAGCCGTGCCCGAGACTTCGTTCGCGTGGGCAATAATCATTCGGTTTCCCGGATCTCCCAATTCAATTTTGTTTAAATGTAATGATTTAATTAAAATACACAATAAAAGGTAGGTAACATAATAATTAATCGTAACTCATTATTCATTATTTACTCATTATTGTGTTATAATTTAGGGAAATATGTACAACAGAATCTTCACCAATAGTTTTTATTCATATTTACGATAACCATTTTACTACCACATGTTGGGACATGTGGTTTTATATTAATAAGTTACTATTAAAAGCCGTGTTGGCCGAATGGGGTTGTACCTTAACTTTCAATCCGAAGGTTGTGGGTTCGAATCCCGGCCGTGCATCAATGGATATTGCGTTACGTAAAATTTATTTATGCGCTTTAACACGTGCTCTAAACGGTGAAGGAAAACATCGTGAGGAAACCAGTTAGTGTTCTTATAGGCGGCGATGGGCTTGCAACCTGTCACGTATGGAATACTAACTTCTGCAAGATGTGGGCATGTATCAAATATTATGTGTTTGGACATGCCTCTGACAACCCCCTTAGATATCTTCAAAGGATTTGGAATAAATAACATAAAAAGATCTGAGCGAATGTCTACCGCACCTTGGGGATACAGTCGTGAACCTGTTTACATTGTTTACGTAAGTATACTATACTTTCTGACGTTATTAAGATACAAAAATGTTTATGTACGTTTACTACAATAACAGAGAACTAACAAATAAAACAGCAATATTGTTCGGATAACTTGGTTTGTTTACTCGTAGCAATGGGGCAGGAAAACAGGAAACAATTGTTTGCCTAGGAAGTATATTTTTACAGTACCCATGTCTTCAGAAAATATTTTTACTGACCTTTCCCGTGTATTTTCTAACATAATTTTATTTATTTAATAATAAACCATATCTGTTACGAAATTAGGAATCAGTAGAAGGCGAGAGATTAACGACTGTATTTTTGAAAACAACCAAATCACGCTAGCTCATAACATTTCACCAACGTTAACTGAACCACGAAAATTGGCACCTTACATACATCGTTTTTTGAGTAGAGAACAGGGAATTTCGCGATCTAGTACAGGGGAACACTACACTTGTATATTTATAGACACATTGAAACGTGAATTCATAGCATTCTTTATACCTACAACAGTCGGGGCGTAAGTAATGCGATAAATTCTCATTTCCATTTAATAAAAGAACCAAGAAGCATTCTTTCGAGGGAATTAGATACACAGTTAAATATAAAATCAAACAAACTAACAAATCGGAGTTATGTCACTGCACATTAGTGCACATTATCACTGCATGCATTATGTTGCATGCATATACTCGCAGTTCTATAATCAATTTTAATTCCTGGAAGTTCATGATAAGAACACACTCGGTCTCGATAAAATCAACACAAAGCAATAATCGAAATCGATTGATTCGTTTAAGAGCTACATGAGAGGCGACAACAGATAGTACACAGACATACACACTTTTGCGTAGAACGTTAAAAATAGTAACCACTAAAGTACAAATAATTAAAAAATACTCACTTGGAATCCCAAACACCGTCCATAAAAGCAGTACTGGTTAATAGTGTCTGCTTGTGAGAACAACTCCTCAGGAGTGTGGTTTTCTGTGGGGAAGAGTTCTCCTGACGGCGCCCATGATAGGAGAGTGTGGAGGTGATGAAGGCATGTGCCTAGTGAGGCTAACAGTTGCCCACATGATTCTATCTCCCTAGAAAATAAAACTCAACTTTTGTCTACTGAAATGTAAGACTAGGGAGAATTTTTAAAAGAACATTGTAGACTTCAAGTTTTGTTAATGGATTTAAATTCTAATTAAGCTATCATGGTCAATGAAAATGACATTTTAAACATAGTTATAGCACGTAGGCACGTACATGATAAAAAGTATCAATTTGAAATGTTGATAGTGCCTAAAACTTGGGATAGTAATTTTAATGTTTGCCGCCCGTATATCTACTTAAACACTACTCCGCTAATCAACCCTTATGTGTGTGGATTTAGTTGATGTTTTGCGATACAATTCTGAAAGATGAAGGCCTCTTTAACAGTTGAGAGGGTCTCAAACTGTTATAGTGCTTGGACACGAGGACCACAGCATAACCAAGGCAGGTTATGCTGTTTGCTGCTGCCCTATTGGTGCTGCCATATTGGACGCTCATTCAAAAAGTAAAATAAACCAAGGTGCTTCAATTCAAAATACGATATACATCTTAGCAGTATTCATCCGAATACGTTGATGAATTCAGTGAACAATAAATAAAGTGTACCGCGATTCGACAAGGGGAAAAAATCTAATAAAGCGCGACCTCGCAACACGAGTTTATTCATTTGATTATTTGCCAATTGGGTCAACAAAATGTAATCAAAATATCTTTACTTACGGTTAGAAATTTATCAAAATGTGACCGCGTTATGATTAAATTTTACATACCATATGATAATTACATACAACATACCTACAAGATAATCGTGGAGTAATTATTATTATAATTTTATGACGATTACAAGGTGCTTGGGCCCAAAGGGAATATAATACTTGGGCCTTTGAATTGAATGATTTCTAATGAGGCAACCAACGCTAAATATTACAAACACGCTGTTGCTTGAGAGATTGGTGAGATGAAATAGCTTGACAAGCACCTACTTTACATACATTATGGTAACCACATAACACAATACTTACTTGACGAAATGTCCTTTCCGGAACAACAATGCATCTCTTCCCGTGACCACCTGCCGGCTCAGCTTCAGACCATACAGAACACACGAGTCCACCACTGACACAAATGATCTGTATCCATTCCCTGGTGATTTGGCGTCAAAGTCGTATAGCGGCGCTACCTGAAAACAATCATTTTAGAGAAAAGCAAATAAGCAAGTAAACCTAGTAAGTAGGTATAGGTACCTAATAACCTATATTTTCAAACAAAGCCAGCATACCATTTGTCTTGCTATCATGTAATACATTGTAACATAAATCATCATCATCATGTCAGTCATCTAGTGTCTACTGCTGAACATAGGCCTCCCCTATCGATTTCCACAGCGATCGATCTTGTGCAGCCTGCACCCAACGGCTCCCAGTAACCTTTACCAAATCGTCTTTCCATCTAGTGTGTGGCCGTCAGTTCTACGAGCTATGTGCCCCGCCCACTGCCACTTCAACTTGCTAATCTTGTGGGCTATGTCGGTGACTTTAGTGCGTCTACGGATCTCTTCATTTCTGATTCGATCTCTTAGAGAGACACCAAGCATAGCCCTTTCCAAAGCTCGTTGAGCGACCTTGAAGCCTTCTTATGAGGCCCATAGTGAGGGACCACGTTTCTGTTCCATATGTCACACACACTGATCGAAAACTTTCGACTTAAGGCACTGAGGTATTTTGGACGAAAAGACGTCTCGCAGTTTCCCAAACGCTGCCCAGCCGAGTTGGATTCGTAACATAAATAACAGATGGTAAATGTAACAAGCACTACAACAGGACTACAAATAGTATGTAAAGAAACCAACACATTTAGCATTATATAGGTTAAAACCTTTACCACCTATCTCAGTCTGGTTTGCCCGTGGGTTGCAATATTTTATCATTAAACTGATCAATTGATAATGATAACATAGTTTGGTGTTTTGTAACACTTAGGCACGAAGAAAGTAAGTTTGTATGAGTCTGTGGACAACTTGTGACAGACTTTTTAGGTCGCCTTACACAGGCACAGATAAAACAACATTGTTTATCCCTCATATGTGTTCTTAATAAGAACCAAACTCACAGCCCTTGAATATGGCTACCAATAGAACTGTGAGGCCAGACATAACAACTATTTATTACATCATCAAGACACTGATGCCATACAAATCATTTGTCTAAGGCCAAGACAATCAACAAAGATTTTAGATGCCTAAGTTCAAAGTATGCAGAGTAATGCAATAAAATGTATTGTGCCAAGTATGGCATAGTATCCAATTATGTCAATATTATGCCAAGTGAATTTTTAGTACCATTTTATGAGAGAAGATACTATACAGTACCTACTATTATTTAAATGGCTAATGCCACTCAGCCAAACCAGATAGATTTAATATGAATTTGCTGTTAATGCTAGATTTTTTTTCCTTTCAGCGAGAGCTATTAATATGTATATCTATAATATAAATAAAGTTTTAGTATAAAGCACTAGGATAATTAATTAGACGAATTTCCCTAAGCCCTAAACAATATAATCGACCATAACAATACTAATGCACAATGCTGAGACTCAATCTTTTTGGACAAACCACACACAGGGTAAGGGCTATTATGTTCTGTTAGCTAGACTCATCTTTGTTAGTGTTTGCTTTTTAAATGTTATATTTCTTGTCTGATGTTTTCTACTAATTTGTCTATTTTCTGTTTTTGTACATAGTTTATGTTTTGCTTTGTGACAAATAAATGTTTATTCTATTTTATTTAGTTGAGTGTTCTTTCAGGAAACTAGTTGGTCATGTATCAAATATACATAATTAATTAAATCACCTAAAAACTCAACTTGGTTTTTGATAAATCTAAATATCTAGTACCTGTTTAAATCATGAAAAAAATTACGTTTTTATACTAAAAAGAAAACCGACTTCAATGTTTGACTCGAAACGCGGTGTGACTCAGGGCGTCAAGCTGTTGATTCGATTTCTATTTGTGACATGGCTAGGAGGGAAGGTGTTTAGAGTTTTACGGGGAAACTATCAATCCCTCAGGAATAAAATTTATATGGGACCACCTCTGAAGTATACCCTTTCAAACATGAAAAGAATTTTGCAAATCGGTCAACAAATGGCGGAGCAATCGCGTAACAAGATACAAAAAAAAAACATACAGACGACTTGAGAACCTCCTCCTTTTTTTAAGTCGGTTGAAAATGTGAGTCCCATCCTTTAATTTTTGAATTGGGTCAATCTAAAGTATAAATGCAGACACATACCTTTCGCACATGATCTACCAGGGGCCAGACAGTGTCTATGTGATCCATGAGAGTCATGAAGCCCTGGTATAGTCGCTGACCGTTTTCACTGTCGTCCGGCTGAAAGTAGGTCGCATTGTTCTGGCAGGAATCTTTTAGGGCTTCATACATAGCGTATGTCGAAGGGGCCCCTTCCAGAGACTCCTCACAGCACAGCGAAGCCTTCGCTGGCGACTCCGTAAAAGACATCTTTTTCAAAGTCAAATTTCCCGAAGCGAAACGAAATCCGCGACTAATAAATTTAAGTCTCATCTGCAAAGATTTGAATATAAACATCTGACGCACTTTATTTATCATTCATAGAACGGAATTCACCAATAGAAAAACAATTACAAAATAATTCTGAATTTGGTTACGTATCAAGGAATCATGATTACGGCAATGTTCTCTCTAGCTTTCAACGTAACATAACATTGAGTTCTTCGTATCGAATTTTTATTTTTGAGTGCGTATACGTTCGCATACGAATAATTTTTTCGCGAGTGAAGAAATCTCACAAATAAATAATTTTTGATGGAAAAATGACATGAGTGAGCCCACCGACCGACATTTGCATCTTTGACAGAGGTCAGAATTTGACAGTGAGTCAGTCAGTGATGTTTTGCGTATTTCCGGCTTTCACAATTTTCCTTGTCTATGGTTTGTGTGCATTTCCATGAGCCTTATTTCACACGATGACTGGCTTGACTTTGCAGTAGTTTAACGCGATTTGAGGGTTAAAAAGGTTTAAAACCGGTAGGGGTGTGCTCTCCGATTATTTATCGACCACATTTATCTCTAGGAATACCATAGTTTTCGAGAAATTAATAAAAAATATTTCGATTCAAAAATTTGATTACAAGCGAAATGAAACGTTAGAATGGACAATTTGACAGCTAAATCTGTGTTGTATTGTCTATGGTATAGAATTTCATGTAAAATTGATGCAAACGGAACGTAAAACATTATGTCAGTGTCATTGTAGGTATTGTCATTTTTCGCGCTCATTGTCAGACCTATAGCATAGGTAACGAGGAGCGAAGCGACGAGTGGTTAGGTGTATAGTGAAAAACCACGCACGTGCCGAGCAAAGCGTGCCGCGGTAGCGGCCGGCGAGTGCCAGAACCGACTTGCTCCTGTTGTACCTTAGCTTTATTACATAGGTAGCTACTTTCCGAGTATGATTGTTATACCGTTTTGTATGTTTGAGGTTAAGTTATATTAATTGATTTTTCTCAAGAACATTGCCCTTCCTAGTAATGCAAGTGGTATCAGGGGGGAAGATGGACCCCACCCCCCTCCCCCCTCCCCCCAACCCATAAAAATCATGTACTAATGACTCTAAAGTTATACCCTTTTTTTTGGCAACTAACTGTTTAACAGTATAATTCTGCCAATGTCATGTTTTTCTTATCTTTGTCATTGTCACATGACATCATTGGATATGACAATGACACGCAAGTGACACGCACGGCACGCGTCGTCGTGCTTCATTGAAGTGAAGAAAAGAAAATCTTGTGTTGTTTGTTATGATTTTTGTAAGGCTTTGGAAATTGAAAAATGGATGTTTTATCAATTGAAGCTAATCAATTTAATTCAGATGAAGTTTTCATAGAATCTGCAGAGCCTATGCAAACAGAACTTGAGAATTATGTACAAAGTGGAGAGGAACAAGAGCATATTGAGGAGGCAGTAGCATTTGAGTACCCGGCTTTGTTTTCAAGTAAAACTCTGGTAGAATTAGCGAGTACTTCTTGGTCACGTACTTCAAGAGCAAGAGACGATATCCAGCCTTATCTGCGAGGGTGCAAGTGGTCTCCAGATGGCACTTGCTGTCTCTCTGTGGTCAATAACGATGGGGTTCATGTTATTGAGCTACCGAGAGATCTTTATGAAGGGAGCGTGAAATCGGACCGAATAATCGATGTGCTGGACTCGATCATTCATGTTAAAGAATGTGGTTTGGTTTATGACTTCTGTTGGTATCCTGGTATGAATAGTTCAGTACCAGAATCATGCTGGTAGGTGTTTTTATCTGTAAGCTTTTTCATTATTAAATAAAACCATAGATAATTTATCAATTACATTTCAGCTGGTTGACAACAAGACAGAATGCCCCGATACAGATGTGGGATGCCTTTGATGGCTCTTTGCGATGTTCATACAGAGGCTTCAATGCAGTGGACGAGATGGAACCAGCTCTATCACTAACATTCTCACACAATGGAGCTCAGATTATTGCTGGCTACAAGAAGTATTTTCGGACATTTGATGTGGAAAGGTAAAATGGAGAGATATTTTATTTTACAAGCTTTTTAGTAATGCAATAAGGTAACAACATGGTAGCAACTTGCTAGTTGCTACCATCTTTGGCACTCCAAATAACAATTTATTTATTCTACATTAATAAACTTACATCATTACAGAATATTTCTAAATTCTCAAAGCTAGTAAATACATCCTATATGATATTAACTCTAAAAGTTATCGAGATTGTTAGCTATTTAAAAATTGCTCAAAGTCAACTCCAAAATTTCTTGTTACTCATAATTTATCATTGTTGGCAATACTGTACAAGAATTGATGTTAATTTCAGACCAGGCAGAGAGTTCCTAGAACATAAAATAAACAGTTCATCATCATGCTTAGCCACCAGCCATGACCTGCTAGCCAGTGGATCATGGAACACATCCATTTCCTTGTATAGTACTGAACAAGGCACTTATAAGAGTGTTGGAAAAATGCATGGACACTCAGGTTTATATTTCATTTTTTTATAAAGTGTCCAACCAAATGGCACAAAACCACGCTGATCAAGGGAAGGCGTTTGCCCAGCAGTTAGGCTCAACAGACTAATTATAGAGACAAATGACTTTTGTGCCACACTTAAGTAGCATTGGCACTAAACTGTTTCTAAAAGTAAAAAGAATCATAAAATTAATACCTTTGGTATGGTCAGCGTCACTATCTGGTAACCCCCCTGCAGTTCAAACCACCTTACTAAGGGAGTAACCAATGGGTGACGCTGACTGTGCAAGGGATTATTCTTAAAAGTTATGGTAAGTATTGCAGAACCTTATTATACACTAGTTGGTAATTCAACTAGCCGATACATAAAATGGCGGCGTTTCGTGAAACCAGCTAACTCGTGTTCGCCATAACTCAAGTTCTGCTTACTTTAGGGCTAGATGACGCTGTGTGAAATGTCCAGCATTATTTTATACCATGTTCCTTACTGTTTTAGGTGGAGTGACTCACATGAAGTTCACACCAGACGGTACAAAGCTAGTATCAGGGGCTAGGAAAGATCATCGCCTATTAGTATGGGATATACGTTACTATCGTCGACCTCTCAACATCTTAAGTCGAGCTGTTGATACAAACCAAAGAGTTTACTTCGATATATCACCCTGTGGGAAGTACTTAGTGACGGGTGGTACAGATGGGATTGTCAAAGTCTGGGATGTTGATAAGGGAGATTGGCAGAACAGCTTGGATGCTTTGGATGCTAATAGTGACAATGCTACATATAAAGTAAGCATTATGGTTTACTGCAGATAATAATATGTTTTACCTATGAAATATAAAACTGCATAGGTTTCAAAGTATTTATTATACAAAATTTTACAATGACTAATTAAGTTAAGAGCCATACCTCACCGAGGCCACGTCGCCGGCTACGTAGCCAGGATGCCCGTTACCGAGCCGTTGATTGTGGCTACGCTTCCAAATTGGTGACGATGCCAAACCGTCGTCAAGTGAGTTATGTGCCATACATTTCAATATGAATGGTTTGGATACATAACAGGCGACGTTGCCACCATGACGTCTTGGTGAGGTATGGCTCTAAATGGTAGTTTTTTCTCATTCTTTTTTGTTGTTTGATACGCCATCTAAAAAAAAATAGTTTTAACTTTGGTAACCAAAACTATCTCTTTCAGTTTCCACTACACAGAGACTGCTGCAACAGTTTATCCATCCATCCATTGCGACCAATCTTAGCCACAGGATCTGGCCAGCTCCACATCAAAGATCCAATTGAAGACAGCTCACCTGATGAGCCAAGTGAACAAATTCAACCGATTGAACTTAGTGATATGATATCAAATGGAGAAGCTAATATGGATTTAAAGTATTCCTTGAAAGCGGAGAATACTTTGATATTTTGGTGGACAGGTGATGTTCCTGATATTGAGTAGATATCACTTTAAGAATGACTATACTTGTAATAGGACTTGCAACATAGCTTGACTACTTAAAGCTGTGTTTCAGTCTTGTGTGTAAATAAATATGAAATAGATTGTATAAGTTGATGTGATAATTATGTAAATAGATTTTCTAATGACATTTACATTGCCAAATATTTCTTTAAGTTGACGTAAATTGTGAATTAAAGAACATGAATGTATACTACGTCTACTAACTAGCATTTTTCTAGTATTCATAACAATGCCCAACATCAAAACTCACAGAAAACTAGGATAGGTGTCGGTTGATGATGGTTCGAGTTTTTTTACCTACCCAGGTACATTTTTGCGCAATTATAATTAATCATCATTAAGAAGACTAAAATATACAAACTTCTAAAACTTTCAACCTTAATCTCTCAAAATCTCGTAAAAAATGAATCGCTTGAATAAAATCTGTGTAGGCAAAATGAGCAGCAGAATTGGTACTTAGCCAGATTTGAGTCAACGATCTAGACAGCCAGACTTTTTAGAACTTTCTTATAGCCAACACTACGAGAGACTGTTGTACTCACGAAGGCGGGTTGGTCTTTTGTGTGTGTAGTTTTGTTTCTGTGTGCGTAAGCGATACTGAGCGCTCATTCGTCCATGGAGCGTTCCCGAGATTTCACAAACAGAAACAATGTGTACGTGCATCTACACACACAATTAAGACCAACCCGCCTTCTGAATTACAGATTAATCAGACTCACCTTTATCTATTAACGCTCGCGGCTATCCCTTCAGTAGACAGTGGTTCTCAAACGAGCGTGTTTTATTGCTAACCGATTTGCTGCGGGCACATAAATCTTTATTAAAATCCTGATAGTTGAATTGGTAGAGATGGGTACAAAAGTGGCAAGGTAAAATGCTATTGATTTTATTCTTTTTAAGAAGAGACGAATCTCGATCTGTCTCAATGACTATTAGTACTAGAACCATATTAACCACGCCGATGAAGTGGTCGAATAAATCAAAGCAAGACTTGAATCAAACGCACGGTCATTACGAAGAAAACAAGTAAGATTGATGTTTTTGAAAGCAAATTAAAAAGTCTTCTAACTTCTTATACCTACTTACATAACTTGAGAAAAGTTAAATTCAAGTAGCTACACGCATGTCTAGTCAAATCAAACACACATAATTCTCTGAATCTTGAATATTAGGAGTCTCGAAATAGCAAGTTTCGTTTAGGCACCAAGTATGCAAATCTACGGAAGTAGTGTACAGTACGCACAACCAATCTTTAGCTCTCTGAAGTAGCTGCGCAGAACCCATTTTCGATGACGCCTAAAAGACAAAGACAGCGTTGTACAGCGAGGAGATACCCTTCATATGGTGGGATGTTTTACAGTATTATTTGAGTTTTCTCATAAAATACAAATTGTATATTTTCACCCGTTCCATAATTTATCAAAATACTTGCGTATAAAAGTAAATCGTCTTGTCATAATATCTCTTGCCTGCAATTCAAACTTTCGCGTGAGCTTGGCACTTAT
Organism: Epirrhoe tristata; assembly: GCA_951394285.1. Classification (NCBI taxonomy): domain Eukaryota; kingdom Metazoa; phylum Arthropoda; class Insecta; order Lepidoptera; family Geometridae; genus Epirrhoe; species Epirrhoe tristata. The sequence continues at coordinate 3,963,500 of OX596150.1, read as the reverse complement.
TGTTCAGGATCTAATTTAGGAGGTGTGTGGTATTTTCAACACATAAACCTTTCACACTGTTCAACAGTTTGCAGAAAGTTTTACGATCCAGGTAAGGGACAAAGAGACGCTTCAATTTTATGAAAATTCGCAATCTGAAGTCGAGACATAACCAAAAATTGCAAAAATTCAATTTGAACCACATCACACACACCACAACCTACTCACTTGTATTCACGAATTCATGACTTGTAAGTTTCAAGTTTTCTAATGCAGATTAAATTGGGTGATAACAAAGTGAAAATTGTCTTGGATGATTAAAAAATTGATTTTCTTCAGTCAGCTTATTTTTCATAGTAGTTTTTTTTTCAAAAGTTACCTACCTACTACCATATTACTAATGCAATTTTTTTGAAGGTCTATAATATTTTTAGGTACTTAAGTAGGTATTCAATTAAATTACATAAGTTAAATTATTATTAATAAGCGAATAGTAAACTTCAGACATGAATTATAGTGATTTTAATAACAATGCTAATCCGATCCCTAAAAGATTTGCATTCATTACGAAGTATCTCAACCAACTTCGTTAATCTAGTTTCTAAATAACCTAATTTTGGGAAGTCTAACCATTTAACCTAGGTAATAGAATATTCCTGTTAGCAAGAGGAACAGGCTCATTACGAAGTTTTGCTCTTGGCGACCTCAAAGATTAAAACGTAGGTACGAGTATCAGTAAGCCTTCATTATTTTGTAAAGATAATTTAGGGCGCACTTATAGGTAATCCCTTCAGCACACTGCTTCGAAAGAGGGATACGAAAAGAAGAAGATAAAGATATACCGTGTGTTTCATAAGAAGTTAGAGGTGAGATAAATTCTAGATTTTTTACTTTATTTAAGAAACGCTCTAACATTTTCTAAAATTTTGATATAAATACCTACGACAGGAGATGGATGGATTAATAAATTAGTTACCTACTCAGTCACGGTCCAAGTAAAGTAACGAAACCGATCGATGTAACCAACCGTTTCCAAATATAAATATTTAATGAGCTGTTCAACCTTTGAGTTGCAGCTAATTTTGTTCGTTAGATTTACAGAATTTTCTCAGATACGATGTCTTTTGAGACCAGAATTTTGCTGAACTTAATGCTGCATAATACATGAACGTTAAACCTTCTTCTTCTTCTTCTTTTTGTTAATGGCAAACTGATTAACAGTATAATTCTGCCAATGTCAAGTTTTAAATAAGTAGGTATTCATGTCATGTCAAGTCAAGTCATGTCAATTTGGTTTTAAAAAAAACATGGCGGCTTGTCATTTCAAAACTCCAACGGGAATCTTTCGTCAAATGAGAAATCTTCTTGAATACTCCCCCATTCCATTTACTAAATCCCCTGTTACGTAATCCAAGGCTTCATTAGTAAAATGCCACCGAAATTACATAATAAAATCTAGTAAAACACGAGAAAAGTAAATAAAATAGCAGAGCCACTAGCTCCTTCAAAAATGGCGAAAGAAGTTAAACCTTAGTTGAACCCCATGTTGACACATGTCAAAACAAAACTGTTACCACAAAAAAGCGTTCTGTGTACGAAGATTTAAAGATCGTTTTTCTAGGGACAGTTTTTTTAGTTAGTCTTAGTCTAAACTCTGTTCATTTTCTTGTGATAAGACGGTATGAGGTCAAAGGATAAGGCATTAATACTGTATCTTACCAGCACAACGTTCTTGGCTCATCATTAATCAATCTGCTTGTCTATCTACCAGTTGATTTCCTCGTATCGTAAAAGAAAGCCTATGAAAAGGGATTCTGTAACCCTATCCTAAAGCTCTACGACAAAGATAACGCTACGTGCTACGCCGTAGACGTACTACGAGACGTCTACGGGAAAACGATACGGATTTTATGGCTAGTGCTCTACTATAAAGATGTCATGTCTCGCTTACTCAGCGATACTGGTAATTTATTACCCGAGATACGAAGGATATTGTCCAACTTTGAAAAGTTGGTCAACGAAACAGCGAAACACTATAAATATTGTGCACATAATGATAGTAGTAAAGTTCAACGACATCGTTCATCTTTATGGTTCCTGATATGTTTACTATGTTCAAGTTTTAAGTTCTAAACAAGTTCTAAACAACAATAAGAGGATTATAGTGTTTGGGTTTGGGTTACGCAGTTTGATGGATGTTTATCGAGAGATAACACGTTTAATATGCATTTAGACGATGCGATTTCAACCTATACGATATCGTACGGCATGGCAATTTTTCACGTGTACTGTCTAGTTCGGACTAGGCTAGTATTTTGATCGAGTAGGTTAATATGTAATGTTTACTACTAAATTACTCGTTACTCGACAAAATACTAGCCTAGTCCGAACTAGGCATAAACGCTCATCGTATTTATGCGATTTGTCATAGTTAGCGCGACGCTCGTCGGCATTCAAATCATTCAATGGGCGGGGTTGGCAAATCGTACGAAAAATCGCATCGTGTAAATGCCCCTTTAGATTTCCTAAACGTGACGAGGGAAATTTTGGCTGGACAGGTTTGAATCGGTAAATCTATTGTAAAGATGTAAAAGGATATTTTTGTTCGCAGAATTCGGCAGACACTCTCAATAATAGTCAAAAATTTAGTTGAAAATGAAGTTTGACCTTAAAAAAGATCAGTAGACTATTAAAAATTAAAAGTGCTTAGCTGTAATGTATTGGGTGGCAACCCCAAAAAATTTTTGCTTAATGATGCGAATATAACTAATCGCACACAATAAGAGTACCTACCAATTAAAAGTTAATGATCTATAGATAGATAGGTAGATAAAATATTTATATAGATACGTATTCGTTGTGGTAGTACCTACCTACCACCATCATGCTTCTAATTTGATTGATTTTGCTCACAGGGCATCCAAGTATGAAGTCAGCTAGGCCGGATTCGGCCAAACTATTCAGTCGCTGTAGGTATATTTTAAACTGTTTAAAAAATAAAATAAGTTTTTTTAAACTAAAAAGAAAACCTACTTTAATTTTTTACATAGAGCGCGGCGTTACTCAGGATGTATAGTGAGGAAGTTTTTTTTTTTTTAGTTTTACGGGAAAGCCAACAATCCTTCAGGAATAAAATGTATATGGGACCACCTTATACCCTTTCAAACAAAAAAGAATTTTGGAAATCGGTCCATAATTGACGGAGATATCGGAAAAAACATATAGCCGCACATAGAACCTCCGCATTTTTTTGAAGTCGGTTAATCAATTATTACCTATTCGTCTAAAATAGATACTTACCTGTGAAATTGGTGATTATATTAATGATAAATTCGCGTGGCCTGATGTCGCTCTGCACCTCGACAGCTGATGTGTGCACAATGCCTTGCTATCTTGCTTAGCTTTTTGAATTTTACTAACTTTACTTTTAATTTTACAACTAAGTTAGTTAAGAAATTAGCCTAAGTTTAGATCTAAGATGGATCACCTAAAAAAAGCTAGGCCCCAAACCGTGTTTGTTGCCCTGGTTCTTCACGGTATTGGTCGCGAAGGAACAGGAGTAGAATCACCTAGTAGAATCCCAGCGGTCCTACTTAATAAATGCTTTTTGACTTTGACTTTGAAATTAAATAAAAAACACTAGAAATGGCGAAAGAATGCCGATAGAGAGAAAGCCTAACAGAGCGTGCAATTCGTGCAAACGGGTTGAAATGATGTTAAATTCTAGTTTAAATAACCGACTTGAAACCTACCTTACTCAGTTCGTTGTTATTGTCAGCCTCTATCCTTAACAAACAAAACTTTCTTGTTGGTAAACAAAATTGATTAAACCAAGTATAAGGAACAATCTTCCTCGAACGACCGCGACTTTAACCGCGGTATCTCGTTCATGCTTACTTAAATTTAATATTCGGAAAGCTTTGAGGAAAACCTATTTACTGACTCCGCACTTCGGAATCTTGTGGGCAATCAGTGAACTCAATAAATTACCTACGGGCTATATTACCATTAGATGATTCGACACAACTGTTTTTTGTGAATTGCTTTATCAGCTGGAGCACATAGTAAGGCGTTGTGATGACCGTCAACTCCAATAATATGTTCAACATCTGTTCCATCAGAACATATTCAATGGAGTAGAGTAGTGATTTAATGGTGGCCAAGGTCTGGATACAGTAACGTAGATCGTCTGGCGGCCAAATGTGTAGACCATATTGTTAATGTTGCGGGCCGTAAATGAGACATTTAGCACATTATCGTGGTGGATGGCACAAGCATAGAGGGTCCTGTACCAAGCAGTGGCTGAAGTGAGACTATGGACGATAATGATCAGCTGTAGAAAGTAAGTTCGTATGAGTCAGTGGCCAACTTTTGGAGTTGTTAGGCCGCCTTAAGGCCTCCGTCTTGGCTTAACGACTTAAATAGCCGGGACCCACAATTTAACGTGCCCTCCAAAGCATGGAAGCACACAGATGAAAATGCCACTGGCGGTCACCCATTCACTTACAGACCGTTTCGAACGTTGCTTAACTTCGACGATCTATCAAGAACGACTAAGCGAGCACGACCACGAGCGCTTCAGCGCTATAGCATTGTTCTTAAGGTTTATAATGTTTTCGCGTCGCCAATTCAATGTGGATTGCCTAAAAGTACCTAGGTTAAATTTTACTGCAGGCGACTGTACGCAAGTCGCGTGTACCAAGTTAGTATATTTTTATTAAAACACAACATGTTTTCTTCCATATTTCTCTGGTGAAGGATAGAAAATAACGTTCAATCTCTGGAGAACATGAACCGTAACTGTGAACATGCTATAGGTACCTTTATTTTTATAGATGCAACAAAAACTGTACCAGAAAAATGAGATGCTCAGCTATTTTGAATAAATATATTGTCTGTGGTAGTACGAACCATTTTTGCCCCTAAGGTACATTATCTTGATTGTACGTATCCATTAGTTTATATTTGTAGTGGGACATATGACTTTTGATCTGAAGGTTGTGGGTTTGAAAATAGTAAGTTTTTTTTATTTAGGTATATTTATTACCAGCTGTCGGTCGCGTAGTTACGCGCGATCCCTAGGAAAAACTTCACTTTCCCGGGATAAAATATAGCCTATTTTCATCAGGGATAATGTAAGATTCTAATGGTGAAAGAGTTTTCCAAATTGGTCCAGTAGTTTCGGAGCATATTCAATTCAAACAAACAAACAAATCTTTCCTCTTTATAATATTAGTGTAAAAGTGTAGACAATACGCTGCTACTGTAAAGACGTGTTTTACAGTAGCACCATCTGTTAATTTCACCAAACGTAGGTACCTACATAATGATAAATAACCCTTCCTTTGACAGTCAAGTAAAAAAATGTATGTCACTCACATAGACTATTGATTACACGATAACAAAAAAATGTTACTCCTGCATTTTTCTGTTCATTTTGATATCTCAAAAGAATCTTAAAATGTAGGTACCTAACTACACTTTTAAAACAATCAAAATTAAAACTGAGAAAAGTATTTACTATACGAGTCTTATGATGTTAACAGTACTCGAAGGTTTTACAGATTTCGTACAGATCATTTTCGGAGATTACCCAAGGGACGTCATAGGTTCATCCATCACCGCTCCGCAGATCCCACTTTTAATTAAAGACTCAGCTTTATTAATTTATTTCGGAGACAGCTTGAACCGCGCCAATCTGTCTCTTTTGCATGGTTTCATTTTACTGCGACTTTATCCTACAGCGTTAAGCCATGCATTCACTAGGGGACAAAGTCTGTCCAAAGACAAAGTCAAGTGACATTTTGCTCATCCACACACCACAGCTGTTGTGGTTGGGATGTCGCCACACTTCTGCCGTAATGGCGGATAGCCGGAGAACACACATTCTTACTACTCAAATGCCGTCGAGCCAAGTGTTATGTGCGTCGGGCGACTGTCGAGGGTCACGAAGTCGCAGCAAGTCGACGCTCTGAGAGCGTCGACACGCGACATGTCCCTCGACATGTAAATATCGCCCGCGATGTCGGGCGATGTTCCCCGAGTGGAAATGAGGCTTTAGTGTTACTGTCCCAGTGCGGTTTCTATGACGCATTATAGCAAACAATCTTCAACCCGTCATTTTCTCCTTCGCTAGGGCTTATCCACATAAATAATAAAGAAAATAACAGTGGCACTCCGGGAGTGCCGACTCAAGTGAAAACTTGAACAAGTTGTCTGACTTCAATAAAAAGTACAAAAAAGAAAATAATGTAAAAAAATAAAGTGCAAAAAGTTACTGTCCTTCTGGTACTTGAACTTGCAGTTAATATTATCTCACTCAGAAGTAGCGCTCCAAACGCTCACCGTCAACTATGCTGATAAAATTTTCGACAAAATTATGAACAAGTTTGTTGATCTTTGCCGAAGAGAACTGTCAGAGATGGTGTCGGTAACGTTAAGGTCGCGGGTTCAATGGTTTATTCCCCTTTGTGGAAAAAAATGCCCAAAAATGCTCAAATTCAAAATAAAAAATGTCTATCTACCAACATATAATCACTAGACTTCTCTGGAATATTTCAATACGGACGGATGCTACGCTTTATCGACTCTAAAAGCGTGGGCGAAGCCGCGGGTAGCAGCTAGTATTTACCAAGTATAATCCAAATCTGTTGTCATTCGCGGGTGTGATTAAGCCTCATACAAACACCCTTACTCGGATGTAATGAAATAAATTAATTTAAACAGTCAATTATGGCTATGAGCATCACATATTCAAAATCACTCGGAAACATGATCAAATCTAATAAAGAGCGCGACAATGACTTGGGCTATAGAAAAGGACAAAAGGATTTCGTCCAAAAAAAGTACCGATCCCGAAAGACGAGCTGAATTGATTGACAACATCTCTACGCCGCGGGTAAAAATTGGATGGAAATAAAATAGCAAAATGTAGATAGAAAATCCCCCTGTAAGGTATAATTCTTTAAAAAAGACAGACGGACTAATGTCTGGGATAGATGCTAAGCTCCTGGGAATTCTTGAATAGAGGTGCATGAGGGTGACCACCTTTAAATTAATCTGCTATAACTCCCACCCCTTCGACGGAGCAACTAAAGTAGAGACTACCTACTCGTAAAGTAATATTGTACCACAACGGCTAGTGGGTATTAATTCAAAACATTCCTCGAAGTTTTGTTATTTTGTTCAAATATTATTTTAAAATTTCAGAAAATTCTTTTATTATGAAGTTCTTTTATTATGCGCACTGCAAAAATTTGGAATCAGCTTCCAGCGTCTGTATTTCCGCTAAGCTACGACCCTATTGTTTTTAAGAAGAGAGTTAAGGCACCTTCTGGGTAAGCTCGCTCCATCGTAGACCTCACTCTTACCTGTGTAAGTTCGAGGTCAAGAGCCGACCCATTCATCATAAAAAAATAAATAAAAAATAATAATAAGTTGGTATCTTAAAAATTTATGAAAACTGATACCAAAATTATTATATTATTAATTACGGCGAAAAGTTGAGTATAGGTACCTACATAAAACTAATTTACCTAACGGCCAACTTCAAGGTTCACAGGTCTAGAATTCTAGTAGTCTCTTAAATTCAGGTTTTTATTGTTTCTCAAAGCACAAAGCTTACGATGCGATCAAAACACGCAAACTGACCAATGTTGCTCAACAGGCTACACATTTTTGTTCAGTACTTACCTAGTTCTCTTGAGTACTTAGTACACAGAAAGCCATTTGAAATCTTGTTGTTTTTGTTAGTTCAACGCAATGCGGGCAAGTTCCTTCAAGTGCCTTTCCAAGTTTTCCGGATAAAAGTACCTACACACTTTCTATTCCAAATGTTTCTACTTTAATTATTTTTTATTCATATCTTTTAAAAGTAGGTATTTCACAAATAAATAAATTTCAAATTTGAAATAACTATTCCCTTAGAATTAGTTCTTCTTATTAGGTATAGGTAACTACTTAGATAAACATGAAGCAGAGTAGTAACTCTACTCACTAATGTTTATTTCAAATAAATAGGATCTTCATTAAAATTCTAGAGGTCAGGAATCAACCATTCAATTGAAAAGATGATATTTTTTTAAGAAATAAGTAATTCTGTAAACGGCCCAGGAAGACCCTTATAATGGACTGCCTGGGTCGTTCCTCCCTCTTCAGTCAGATGTCACCGAATTGGTTCACATTAGGACACCGATTAACCCTTTGCATTCCCTTACAGTCGAAAATAACTGTGTGTGTGGTGGATAGTGATAAAATAGGAGGAGCCCGCCGATTCTTCATGTGTTATTAAATTGCCACTTCTGGATCCCGGCTGGCACACTCGTAAAATACCGGAAAGTGGACTGGAACTGTCATATATCTAATTCTGAAACCATTATTACTAAGCTTGCTATAAATTCTGGTTTAGGCTTAGCGCGGAATGTTTTCGAATGTTTACCGAAAGTTTAGGTAGGTACCTACTGCTACGAACTTGACCGTATTAGGTAGGTACCTAATTCAACTTTATTTAGGTGCCCCAATGGATATACGAATTCTGAAATTGTTTTAAGTTCATAATGTTTTTGGTTCAAGCTAATTTATACAACAGCTGACCTTCAAATAATTTTCCGATTACGACCGAAGTCGAGAATCACAATACCCTATAGGTAACCTACATCAAACAATGTATAATTTCTGTTAAGTTGAACAACAGCGTTGGGACAGGTATCTCATCCGCTCTACTGTCTGATATCTTGATAGAAACTATTGTACGTTTCCCTGTAGATAATAATTAATTAATGTTTGATATACTCACACATTATACTCGAAGCAAAGATATGGAGTATTTTCGTTCGAATCTTGTCGTGTTCAAACTTAGAGCATTTGCTTTGTGTTCGAAGCAGAGCGGTGATAAAAGGATTTTAAATGCGCTTCGTGTAGCTCCTTTGGTCTCAAAATCAGTAAGCATTCGATCCTACAGTATTGTTTGTCAACTCAATTCTGTCTACAAATGCACCTATTCTGTTTATATTGCAGTTCCACTTTCAACACAATATTGCCTACAGAACAAACAATTCAATACAAATAACCTATCGCTACCTTTTCCGAATGTTGGAACACTTGTACCGTAATGTTTTGGGTTAATGTTTCGGATGGCAAGTCCTGAGTCCTGACTTTGATAAACGGGCCCTGGGAAAATAGAGTAGGCCACTAATACACCCCTATGGCCTATTAGCGCCTGCGATAGGTATAATAAATAACGTGAAAGGGAACGGAACCCACACTTAGCCCTGCGAAAACATGCGAATGGATTGTGATAAATGGCGAGGGAAAAAACAGGAAATTAAATGCACGATTGCCGGGCATTCGCCACGTTACATTTTGATTTATAAGCAATAAACTATTGAATTTCTATCGCTTTTACCTATTACCAATAGATTGTTCGTCAAAAAACTGACAAAGAGAAAGTGAATCGCTTAACGGAATACTAAATTGATTGACTTCTCGTTAGATAAACAATATTTCTTTAGTTTCAATTACAGGTAATTTTACTGATTTCAGCTTTTTTTATTCACTTTTTAAGTTGTCACTTTTTAAGTGTGTTGCTGGTCAATTTACAATTGATTTAGGCGGTACTTTGCTTACCTATCTCCAATTATATTTTGTATTTTTATGTAATTGAAAATATGGTACGATCGACACACCCTGGTGAACAGACTACGGATGGGTTTAGGATTTATCATATGTACCTACATGATTGGGTTCTAAAAACATTGGACACAATAAGATATTAATCAGAACCCTGTAACACTATATTCAGGCCAATCCTGGATAGGGTCTCGGAGGAATTTTATCTCGGGATGTAGGTATTTAGTTTCGTATGGCACAAGTTTTGCTTTAGATATTTCTCACGAAACGCCCACGGGGATTATCGATAGAGTTTATAAGGACGAAAGCTCTGTCCTTCCAACAGATATGATGTTATCTTATCTGCCAACCCTTTGGTCACCACTCTCTTTGATGTTCGCATAATACTTACTTAATAGGTAATGTTCGATATTAGTACCTACGACTGTAATCGATGCCTACAATTCTGCAGAATATGTCCGTTTTAAGAACATTTTACTTCATAAAGTGAAAGTGGATCGCGATTGATTGGAGATCCTGTTTCGTTTCGCTTTTTATGTTACTCACATTTTTCTTCATAGATCTTTTAGATAGGGAATTCATGTTTCATTTGAAAAATGTCTAATATGGTAGGCACATAAGCAAAACTAAACCAAAAATACATATGAGGCACTTGCTCTTATTTTGCAAAAGTTAATAAGTATCCTTATGGGTTGCTAGCTCATTGCTGCCAATAAAATATAGGGTCTTAACAATCTTAAAGAATCTTAAATAAGTGCTCATTCGTGTACGATAGATTTATTTTCACTTTCCCAAAACCTCTCCCGTGGTTTGACACAAAATATATTTGTAAAAAGTTCGCGGTGATTTGTTGGGAAACGAGGAAAACCATAGCGTTCTGAATTACTAAGTTGAAAGTGGCAATGGACGGGCCAAGCGCGCAAACTCAATCTTTGGGGAATAAAAGCAAATTGAGACTACAAACCGGTAAAACCATTGGCAACGTCTTTTCTGTGGATAAGGCCATTCATGAGGATGGTTTATGTGTTTGCAATACTACTTACATCTCAACAATATCCTAGGCTTTCTTTCTATTGTAAGACCTTAATAATCTAGTAAAGATGTAAATGTTTAAGTTTGCAACTAAAAGTCAGTTATTTACATATAATATGTTGTTACAGTATGGTTAAGATGCACTGGTATGACTGAGTGAGTACACAGTACTTCTGCTTTATGTGTAAAAGCATCTAATGTGCGAGCATTAAAATGATCACTCGTTGAAATTGTATTTGAACACAAGTTTTAAATTAGGCGTTAAAACATAAATGGTGCCGGTATTAAAATTAATAGGTCGATTAGGACTCAACTTACACTGAAACTGCTTTGTAAGAGTTGTTTTAACATCCCAGAGATCTTTTAGTATCCACTAAGTGCCCACTAATATAATGAACGGATTTGTAAGACACGAAATTCGTGTTTTGAAGAAAGTAAAAGGGTCCAATAAGGTACCTAATAGACTTATTTTGACGCTGCCCGAAAGGTTTTAGGTTTTTCTATGTTCCTTAGGGGAAGTCATTAGGTAGGCACTGAGGCATTAGGAGGTTTTAACTCTAAATAAATACATCTCTCATATGAGGTAAAATAAGATAGTAGGTATCAAGTTAAAATTAAATTGTTGTTGAATGCATTCGCCAGATCGGATAAGCATTTCGCGTTATTTGTTCTACAAATGCTGAAAGTTTTCAGTAAATATGAGAGCCAGCAGTTACAATGTAGTGTAGATGCCAAATAAGTTTTCCTTTCCTGGACGAAATAAAACAGAAAGCACTTGCCCCAGTTTTTTTTTGGTTTTAAAGTGGTGTCGAACGATATTACTTTCCTATTTATTTCTTTCCAGAGTGCAATGTGATTATATGCAAAGTGAAACTGCAAAAAGTGAAGTTACAGTCAGCAAAAGATGTTGACTGACCATTAGACATCACTGAAATCAGATTTCGATTAGAATAGAGAGACTATAAGGCTAGACATCGTTTTTTCATTTAAGTGTTCGAAAATGAATAATAAATAATACTTAATAGAAAAAATTACAATTTAATTTATATGAACCTACATTACCACCTACTTTAGGCACCATTATTTAAATTTTACTGTACCTACATGCTGAAATGGAAAATAAATTCAGCTAAGTAATCATTAAAACTATTTAAAACCTTTATGCTACTAATACCTACCTCAAATTTTTCTCAGAATCTCTTTAGAGCTTTGAAGAGTGACGCTGGAAGTCACTCACCTTCTTGAGGAAATTGATGAGTTCAAGCATTTCACAATGCTTTCAGTAAGGACATCTTACAAAGATCTTTAATGGTTTTTTCCTGCAGTTAACTTTTACGATCTACGTAGGATGTGTGGCTTATGCATTTTATTTTTATACCTGTCTATTCATCATACTTATCGGCTACTAGACAGACCATTATGAAGAGAGCCTCTTTAGTTTGTCTTGGTGTCTTAAAACCACAAGTACCTAGGTACAGTCAGCAACTAAAGTCGATTAACATTCGATGTTTCACAAATCTGAATATTTCCGAAATCCGTAAAATCAGGGCCAAAATTTTGACAAATTCTGAAGACCGAGTCCTGTCCATACTAATTTCCTAGACAGAGTTAATTTTATTCGTAGGAATCGAAAAGAAATGGTGTTTTGAAAAATCAGACTGTTAATCGACTTTCGATGCTTACTGTACCTACTAAAAGGATACTTAGCAGTTATCACTTAGGTATGATTCAACAGAAATCTACACTATCAACTCTACCAAGGTACATGTATTTCGCATATTATCGAGATGGAACATAAAAATAAATATATAAACCCAAGTTTAAATAAGAAGGCAAGCATGTTGCTATTTAATAAGAAAACCACCTAAAGCTAAGATTAAATTCCACACCGATCAATCAACACCTATTCTGAAATTCTAACTGGGAACAGACAGGTAAGGGTAAGCTCACACCGAGACGCTAAGGGATGCGACGGCGACGCGAGGCCCCGGCGCCGGTCATACCACTTTCACGCAGGGACTGAACTGTATCCTTTTTTGTGTAGTAAGTATAAATGTAGGGGTTGATATGGCCCGCGGACGGAGTTGACTTGAAAAAAATAAAAATAAATGTCGTGGTGGACGTTTCGGCCCGCGGGCTGAGAGAGGTGTGGGCTGAGTTGACCCAAGATTTTTTTTTCTAATTATTTAAAACATTTTGGTGTGTACTGACCCTTATTCTGAGTGCACAAATAAATGCTTATTAACTCGATTTGAGCCTTTAATGTATGTACACATTTCCATTGAAGAAATAGGGGTACGTCGGCAAATTGTATTTTCAGACTATGTAGAAAGGCGTCAAGAATTCTCCCAATTTCAGAAGATTGCTTCTTTCAAGTGAGTGTTTCCGAGGTCGGCAGTGCGTGAAGATGATACAGATATGACATCAAAAGACGTATTGTGCCTCAATCCAATTCACCCCGAGTTACCTATTCCATAATGTAAATGCGTTAGCCCTTCCGACTTTGTGGAAATTTTCATTCCGTAAAGAACAATTTCAATTTCCTTCTCTTGTTGCCGCAAAATGTTTCCAGCTTATTGATAGATTAATCGACCTGCAAACTCCGGGCTTTGTTTTTAATAATTTGAAGTTGTAAACTTCGTCCTCGCTTGCTTACCCTTTTGTTTTCGTGAAATGAGAAAGTATTGACTCAGTAAAAACGTGATAAAATCAAAAAAGGAATGCTAAGTATGTCAATAAATCTGCTACAAGCCTCCACTATTCTATAAGCAAGCCAAACAAAAACAATAAAACAAGTAAACTTTTGGACATTTGCAAGCACCCTCGATCGTAAATCTGTAACGGGCCACTTTCTACCATAATTGTTCATGTTTTATGGTCAACTCGCCCTCTGTATCTACGTGTGTTTACTCATTTTATTGTTCATACGCTTTGCTACACTTTCAAAGTGAATAACTACAATATGAAAGGTTTTATATCGTTTGGAGAATTTATTTCAGACAGATGTCTCTTGGGGTGCTTGTCTCCGGTTCCAATATTGAAATTATCATAAAATGGAAACATAATACGACGTTGTGGATATAAAACTATAGATGGTTGAGACGCGACAGTAGATACGTTTAATACTAAAGTGCAATGAACGGATTTGTGTAGCTTGTATCCACAATTGCAATATATTAATATAAAGAAAGGTTGGTATTTAAGTGATATCCAGTTTCAATTTACTGAAATGTTCATTAATCTTTCCATTCTGATTTGGCATCCAAGCATAGGTACTCACGTTAAAATGTATATGTATACCATGTGCCGCATGTACCCATGTATTGTGCTGATAACAAATACGGAAAAAATTTTTGCTTGCCAGAAGTTCAAATCCAGCAGTTCAACATGAAGGAATTTTAATTGCTTTGTGATAATCAACTTAATAGCTTTACATACGCAGGTTGTTGATGATCATAATAATTAAAATTATGTTTAAAAACTAAAGTCTTTATTACTTATCTGTAAAGTCGATATACCACGACGGAGGCTTATCGAACTAACTGTTACTTATCAATCAATATGTCTAGTGCAACCAAGACCGATATCGTCCATAGTCATCTTGGCCTCGTACTTTTGTTTGTAGAAGCCGGCGAACAGAACGATGAAGAAACTGAGGTTGCCAAGCCCGATCCAGTAGGTGCCTGTATGCATGGGGCATTGGGACGTGTAGGTTTGGACTATAACATGGCATATCACTAGGATAAACTGAACCTGAAAAAAAAAATCAGTTTTGAGGAATCCTTTTTAAGATTAAGACTGCTTAGCTATAAAAAATGCAGAAAAATATTGTGAGGAAACCAGTTAGTATTTCCAAAGACAATATATACTAGGTATTTCTAAAAAAGAGCGCCGATGGACCTGCAAGTCTTATATGGAACGCTATTACAAAATGTGAGCATGCACTAAACAAACATGCATTCAGTGGCGTAGCTACTGGAGGGCTAGGTGGTGCTGCGCACCGGGGCCCCCCAGCTCAAGGGGCCCTCGTGAGTCAGAGCCCGACGGCTGAAAAAACGTATTTTGAACAAAATCTTCTAACTTCAAAAGAAGAGTAAAATTTTGCCACACCCTGCATATTTATATTTTGACATGATAAAACCTAAACCGTTCAGTTAGGGCCCCAGTATTTTTTTTGCACCAGGGCCCTTGGCTACCTAACAATGCCACTGCATGCATTTGGACGTACCTCTAACTACGAAGAATCTGCTAGGAATACAGATGCTGTATTTTTATATAAAGATAGAGAAAACATAAAAGTGCTCATATATAATGAGACGATTGAGTAACCAAAACTAACCATCTGCAGCATAGTCAAGTATTTTTTCCACCACAAATATTTGGCAAAACCCGGTCCCATAGCAGCGAGACCGTAGTAAGTATACATAACTGTATGTATCAAACAGTTCAGCACTGCCATGAATGCCCAGTGGTCAGACGGATCATACTTCAGGCAGCACCAGGTGATGATGACCATGAATACGTGGTGGTACACGTGCAGGAACGTCACTTGGGTGTATTTTTTCCGAAGGACAAACAACACTGTGTCGAAGAGATCGATTAGCTTGGTTGCCATGTACTTCCAGTATAGTGCTGCAATCGTCTGCAAGAGAGATTGACCTTTTGATCAACGTAGGTAACTCTATGATCCTTGACTAAATCTATGAACAATAACTTTGTTGTAGGTATAGGTTAGGTATTGAAATAAAGGTGCAGCGAAAACATTTTCAGAAGGAAAGAGGCACAAGAACAAAATAGCACGTTACATTTCAGGTCTAAAAATAAATTAAAGTCTTGTCTAGTAAGCTTTCTCTAATTTTATACATGGGTAGAGTCCAGGCGCGGTCCGAGGGGGTCACACATAACCCTCCCCCAAAATCGAAAAATCTTCTAAAAATTTACAAAATAAAAAAAGTCGTTTTAGTAAAGTAAAGAAAATAGATTAGAGACCCCCCCCAAAATTTCAGGCTGCGACCGCGCCTGGTAGAGTCACCAATTAATTGTATTTTGTTGTTTAATTTAACCAAAAGTCATAAATAATGTACAGTAGTTAAAGATTAACTTGTTGGTGAACTAGTAGAAACTCATCAGTATGCAGAAAGTGTTCTTGAAATACTCTACTGCTACCCTCTGCTTGCGATTTCATGCGTATCTCGTGTAGCAAATTTTAAGAATTTATAAACCGTTTTACTAGTAGCAAAGTTGAATTCCAATATTTTATACCATAGTTTATGATGCAGATTGGAAACTAAGTATAGTCAGCCATAAAATTTTTAGGCTCAAATTACGTATTGATCAGTTTTAAGCTCCAATCAATAATCTCTACTTGAACTTTGAATCAAGGATAGAAATAATCTTATTCAGAGGAAATATATACTTAAATAATTTTCCTTCATTACTATCATGTCGATGAATAAACGGGCAAAGTTCCGCAGCTTTTTGGGGATTAGGAAGTATGTTCATAATAAGACAAACTAAAACATATTGTTTTGTAACTCTTCATGGGCCAATGTGTACCCATCTAAGTACTTTGAAAGTCAGAGAGATTAGCTGACTGTGCTTAGGTTTTTTTTACTGGTTTATTTGTTTGAATGCTTAGGCACATCAATATATTGGCGCGTAATGTTGAAATGCGAGACGTACTCGTATATCGCACACAAAATATTTTATTAAAATAAAGTTCAAAAAAAATAAATAATTTAACGCCCGACGATTAGAGTCTTGTCTTTGTTATACTACTTAAGTAAACCTATCTAGAAATAAGTTGTTGTGCCCTCTTTTACGCATGTTGTGATACCCTGTTATTATGGGAACACTAGTTTTAACTCTTGTATGTTAGGTGTACACCCGTGTTGGGTATCCTTAATAAATAAATTAAAATAAAAATAAAATTGAGAAAATAATATTAAATACTTACGTAAACAGTTCGATCGTCGTATTCACAATGTCTCGGAAACAATCCATTTTCTAAAATATATGAAAGAAACTGTAAAAAAAAAAGTTGTGCACTGTTACATACATACATAAAATCACGCCTCTTTCCCGAAGGGGTATCTAGGTAGAGACCACAGATCTCCACTTGCTACGATCCTGACACACAACTTTTGCCTCATTCACTCTCATTACATTCTTCATACATACTGTTACAGGTTACAGGTAATAAATATACGCAAATAGTACTTAGATAATATTAGTGACGAGTACCTAACAGTGAAAAATAAGAAGAGACGTGCGTGTTTATAGATAAACCCACATTAGGTTATATTAGAATAGAATAGAATAGAACAAAGTTTTATTTTCTCCACATCATATACAACAGTTACACAATAGGTACTTAAATCTACACAATTTTATGTGGGTGAAAATACGGCTACCCCTCAGCATTTGCTCCAACAGCTCGAGAGTGTTGGAGCGCTGGTTTTCAGTGGCGCCATACCCGTTGTGGCGCAGCACTTGCTGCGTCACGCGTCTTATTGCATATTAGTTATGTGTGTTAATAACTATGTGTATGAAGATAATTTAGAGCTGTGAAGTATAGTTATTGATATAGGTAGTGCCGGATGGAGTAGAATGGGAGATGAGGATATTAGTAGGAAAGTGTTCCTATAGATAATATGGCTCTGCTCTTTGTCAAATCCTATCCAAAATATAAAGGATAACGACTAAAGTGACTGAGCCTACGATAAGTACCAACTGGTAGAAAGTAAAATTCTATGAGAAATAGATTATTTCAAGCAGATAGTTGTACGCTTACCTTATAAGATAAATACGCAGAGTTCAACACTTTGGCTAAGTTGTAGAAAATAAGAAATCTTTTTATTTGTATGGAGCCGCGTTTCTCCATAAAATAGGGGCCCACTTTGAACACGAACAGGAAGTAAGTGAACAGGATGAATAAAATGTCGTTGGAGTTCATCATCGGCCATTTTTCCACAAAACTCACTGGAAACAAGAAACAAATATGTGAGATATATATAAACTAAAACCGTAGGAATATTAATTAGAAATGAAAAGAAAACTCGCAAAACTAACTGCAATGCATATTTTTCAAATATGAAGAAGTTCACTATAGTTTTAGTCACACTTACACTGGCCTTTTGGTAACTGCAAACTAGTTTTAAAACACCAAGTCATACTGGAAACAAGGCAAAATGCTTATTTTAATGTGAAAAGCCTTGCTTAGTTAGAAGTTATAGATGAACGCTTCAACAACTGATGCTGTAAATTTTTTTCATAAAATGTTTGTGGCCTCCTTAGTGGGCTATGGAAGACCCACAAAAAAGGTTTAATAAACTTCGCGTCCTTTGGATTTCAGACAATTTCAGAGGATTTTCACAACAAAGAAAATGAGCAGTGACCCAGAATACTTTACAGAAACGGAAGTTTTTTTAATGAGTTATAAATAAAATAATAATTAGGACTGTTGGATGCCTGCGGGGTTTCGTAACGTAAGCTTGAATTTTTGTTAATGCTTCCATTCTTCTTGTTCACAGTAGGCTCTCCAATATATCATGTTTATGGCGTAAATGTGGCACGGGCACACTTACGTCTTTTTTGTTCGCATTATAATAATAGCTAGATGGGCCCTTTTGTATCGAAATACTAAAAGCGAATGTACATTGTCAAGGAAAGAGTATCATAGGTACGTTTACTTTAATGGACAAATTCATGAATTAAATAAGCTAGAAAAAAATCACAGAGCTGCCTATTACTCATTATTGCGACGTGAACCATAAAATATCAAAATCAAAGGTGCACGAAAGGAGCCTCTTTGAGGCGCACCACCAAATAACCCTTTTAACACACGTAAAAAACTGGTGACATGACAAGAAAAAGAAACTACCTTTTAAGCGATTAGGTACCTTTGTCAATTATCAGTATCACACATGAAAATGTTTATAAAAGCATGTTCTTCACAGTCCTGGCCGCTTCATCACGTTGCCATATCTTAGAAAACTAGGGAGATACACAGCAGGTGGTTTTAGGAAATGGATGGTGAGAGCTCCACGTAATGTTGTAATTGAATCGGAGAGATAGATAGTCCTTGTTATTGTGGGCGTTATATGCGTATCGTGATAGGGGTTTCTACGTATATTCTATTCCTACTAGGTCAATGACCGGGCTGATGTAATAGGTTTGAGTTACTGTTGTCAGGTTGTCGGACGACTGAGATGGGTTTAAAATAAACGAGTCATTTTGTATGATATTTTTCTTTCACCATTTAGGAACACAGTAGGTTCTACAGAGTTTTGATTATTTTACTCAAATGTAATGGTGAAGTTTCTTAGATTAAGTGACTTGCTTTGCTTACCTATTAGAATCTTATATTAATAATCTGCAAGTTTGCTTACCTACTCACAACTTAGTGTTTTAATCACGCTTAGACCAGTGAACAGAAAGGCAAAAAAACGGATGGAAGGATTTCCATTTCATTGCCAAAAAATCGAACTTATGAAAATGAATGAACAGTAACCGTAAACGTTATCAAGCCTTAAATGTAAAGCGTTTGAAGACTTTCGTCATAGGTCAACGACTTGCTTACTTGTTCAGAATTTGTTGTTAGTTGTTAGCTTAGGAGTTGATTATCTTTGAATCTTTGATTTATCTTTTGGTTGTAGCCTCTCGCCTCTGTGTGTGAGTCAAAGGTATGCAAATACTTAATACTTTCGAACGAATACATACGAGATTTCTCAAGTACTTAACGAAGTTTTCCTTATTTCAAATGTATGCTAGATATACAGGTTGTCGCGTAATGAGTAGATAACTCTTTAACTACGTGTCATAACGGCATCATTTTAATGGATACAACACAAGTTTTGATTTTCTGGTTCGTTATGATGCCCCCTACCCGTAGTTAATGGATTAGGTATCCACTCATTACGGGACATGTATAACACATAGACCTGTATAATAACAAATTCACAACTGAAAACGTAATATAAACATTGCGTTGATGTATGATATTAATAGGTATTAACCGACGACGTTAGTTTTTGGGTTCATCTAGTACCTACCTAGGTGCTTATTATACGAGTAGGTACCTACATCTTTGGGTTCAGCAGATACGTACTCTAGCCTAGTACGTACCTGTGTGATCAATTGTGATCTAGGAAGGACGGAAGTTTATGAATGGCGCGACGTGTCCGTCGCGCGACCGCGGCGTAGCCTTCGCGCAACCGCAACGAATCCGCCGCACGCCCGCCCGCTGTCGCCTTGAATCCGCTCGTCAATCGCCAGTGTGATAAGGCTCTAAAATGAAAATAATTTGATTATTCTTTTTAAAGAAGTAATGGAGGTTGACATTTCACACCAACGCTGTGAGTATTTATCTCAAAGCACTGACGAGGTTATACAATGTAACCTTCATACTAAAATATTTGTAATCTGTATTCCAAATTAAAATTCTGTCATTACTTTTTTATCCTTAGATACCTAACTGATTTTATCAATACTACTGTATACTACAGTAATAATGATGTCAAATTGTAAAAAAACTATTAAAATAATCCTGTGATTTCAATGAGCAAAGAAAAGTTTCACAAATCCACAGATAAACAATAGGTAGGTAGCTAGAAGCTTATATTATGCCAAAAGTATCAATTTATCCCTTGCTCTTGGATTTATCCTGTCCCAAAGGCGGTCTATCATTCACTCGAGCGAGATAAGTAATTAACCACCATAAAGTGGGTGTGTGTTCTATTAGTCTTAGTACCTACTTTTTTTTGCCTAGCTGTAAGTTTTCCAATATATTGTATAATAAATAAATAAATAAAAGAAATAGACCATTCTATTCTGCTTCTGTTTTGATGTAGGTAGGTCTAAATCAAACTGTTTATATTTGTTTCTAAAAGTTTGTTCGAAATACAAAGGCCTACAACCTATAACAATAACCTAAACTAAAGGTTATTTCTAAATAATACCCATTAGATACTTAGTTCATCACAGTTTGACTTTCTAGGTAAATAGCCTAAAACCAGCTCGCTCCCACTTTAATAGCTTTACACTTTATCGGTCGGGCAACTCGGGTACCTAAAATAAATATCGTAAGCGAAACCCAATGTTCTCGACAAACAGGCCAATATTTGTATAATATTTTGGGAGCTCAGAGGTATTACATACATTTATTACGTAAACAAGATTTGATTTTCCAATTTTCTTTTGAAGATCTGTAAGTATTTTTTATCTCCAATCAATTTTGGAGATAAAAGCAAATAGGAAGGTAACTATAAATAACGGAATTGATTCGGAATTCATTAAATAGTATTCTGATGCCGCGAAAGTCGAGAAATTATTTCCCTAATATGAATTTTCGATCGAAAAAAAATATTTCGAAGAGATGAGTACAATGAATGGCGAGGGCTTTTCGGGAATTATATTTTCATCTGTAATAAATTGAGGAATCCATTTTCGAGAGTATGCTACAAAATTTTATTTCAATGTAAATTGCTAGAGACTTCCACCGTAATCCTCTAAATGGCCATCAATAAAATAGCTGAAGTAGGGCACGAAGGTACACTGATTGAAGAACACTTAGGTACTCAGACACAGGTTCGTCATTGTAAAAGGGGTTTCTATTTCCATTTGCAATTTCAATGAAAAAATAAACGAGGCGGTACTTCATCATCATCATCATGCTCTGCCTAATATCCGCCCACAGTTGGGCATAAGACTATTCCTGTTATACGTCTCATACGTCTTAGGCCTAAAAATTCCGTCAATAGAGTTGGCCACTGACTCATACGAACTTACTAAATAAGTCTTGGCCTAAATCCTGTCCATGTCGACCCACATGGTAGTCAATACAATACATTTTTAGTACTTTTTTTATTACTTATGTTATCATTATTATTGGCGTTGTCTAATAAATAAAATAAAATAAAATTATTTGAATATTAATCTGCATACGAAAATAGCTTCAGTAAGCAGAATAGACTCGGCCTGACTGAATTTAATTAATAACTTTTCGACGTCCTTAATCTGTTTGTTGTATATTTTCAGAGTTTTGCTAATAAAAAGGGATTCCCGTTATGAGAGTGAATAATGAGGTTCGCGTGACTAACCCTCGGCCACTCACGGATAAAATGAAAACGACCATTTTTAAAAGAAATACGGAGCTATACAATTCACGGAGATGCTTAATTGGGCTTTGACCCCAGTAGACAGTTACAAATGATGCTCTATCATTGCTTTTATGATGTTCAAAAAAAGAAAAAGTGAGAAATGTTCCAAGATCGTACTGGCTTACATAATATGATAAGGTATTAAAAAATATCTAGGATTTTCAGTAACCTCATATCAAACATAAGTCTACTAAATATTTAGTGATTTTCTTTTAAATAAATTAATTTAATTTATCCAACAAAAATTAATTTATACTGTAGAGACTTTAACTTGACAAAAAGAAGGGAAATAAAGAAACCTTATCATAATCAGCAAGCTTTTATTCAATAAGACACTGGATAGCTTTGAATTTGAACTTCTATTCTTTTGCGGCCAATACCGTAAAGAATCAAGGCAATGAAAAACTAAATTCGGTTTGAGGGCTTTATTTCTTCTTACTTCATTTAAAGCTTATCTAAATATCCAGAGCAGAACCCAAAAGTGTTTGCTGTCTATTTTTCACGGCTTAGCAGGCACTATCACCGAACTCAGTAAACCGTAGCGAAAATTATCTTTGAAATATCGTCGCCCTAGCCAAACTTGTTGTTCGCCAATAAATTGTTGTTAACACGTTGGCTGCCAACTACGAGTATATTCGTAGCAACGTATCTAGGATCCAGTGCCAGCTACGAGTTTATACGTAGAAGTTTAGTTAGGCTACCTACAAAATTAAAAGCGTTGGCAGTGTAAACAGGACGGGAATCGATTGGTTGGCATTGGAAATGAAACTTACAAAATAAAATGAGAACACTTTCATATATATTTTTTTCAGAGTTAGCTAAGATGTGCTGCTAGCTACGTAAATACTCGTAGTGATGATTTTGTATGGATGGCAATGGGTATAGGTTTTTTTTACTACGAATATATTCGTATGGCAGCCAACGTGTTAAGCAATCATTGATCAGATAGATCTACTAGACAGATATTTATCTGATCAATGATTGCATTATTCTACGCTTTCCGATCGAGCGACCTAAATCCATAATTCTGTGACACTCTGTGGAATTGCCTGCAATTTAAGAGGCTGCCTGCATCCTATTTGTTTAAATTACGCTGAAGTTTATGGCACTGAGTTTACTACCTACTAGATAACTAGAAACACTTGGTTATTTTGTATTCACTTATGAATATGAATGTTAGAATACTTTAACTGCTATAATGGGTGTAAAAAGACGTCTACTCAAGCCGAAAGGGTACAGCATCCCAACACACAACCAAATCAAAAGGATTTTCCGAAAAAATAATTATATCTGGAGAAAACAGCGTTTGAAGATTACTGTTTGCGTATGTACTGTGCGCTTTGTTTTACGTAGATTGCTGGATTTAATGGTTTTTTATTTTATTAATGAAATTATCAGGTAGGTATGGTCTTATTATGTTGTCCTAGTAGTAAATAACCGAAAATAACATAAAATGATGTAGCTAAGTCAAAATGTTTTTTTTGCGTTTTTTTTGTCGCTAAATATGTTTAGAATCAAGATCTGATTGCAACCCCCCAGTTTTCGAAGAGATCATACATTTGAGTAAGTACTTCTCTTATTACCTACTGATATCCAGAGAATAGTCGCAAAGCGAAAGTTTAAAAAAAACAAACGTTTTAAGTAAGTACCAACTACTTCGTACAAGTCAAATAACACATCCCACATCTTACAAGTAGTTAAGTTTATCTAGAATTCTTTGGAAAGAAGAATAGAGAATTCTTAGGTAATTGACTGTGAATTTCTTTTTTTTGTTAATGTCTTTTTATTACATCAGACACGCAAATGACCAACAATATATTTAAATTCTACCACACAGGTGCTTTTGTAGTCGAGTGATGTGTCTGTACGTGAAAAACTTTCAACTGTGTACGTGGTATGGTTGCAAAAACCTAAAAAAGCCTCATTTAAATCCATCTTCGGGGTACCTAAGGATTTTATTCAGCTATCTGAAGCATAGATCTCTCAAGCTTAGGCCCAAAATTGAAGAAAAAACGGGGCGTAAATAATTCGTCGCATGTCTGTCTTGAGGAGATTAGAGAATATTTATTTCAGACATGGGTTAGGGTTTCTAGGCTTTTACTGAAATGTTACAGTATAACGAGTATAACAGTTTTAGTATTTCATTCAACCGACAAGGGTCAAATTGACGTGGTAAATATCAGAAGTTTAGTCTAGATTAATGTTGCTCACAGTATATCGAAGTCACTTTTGGTGTAGCAATATTTAGCAACACAATTAAGATGATGACATTTTCAGTATTTTTTTCAGTATCCTTTTTTGTCGTTTCAAGTCAGTTCCATGTTATGTTCGATCCGTACATCCGTAGGTACTCGAACGTATCATCATCGTGTTTGTGTTGATGTTAGTATTATGCAATACTATTAATATTATTATATTATTATTATATCTATATTTTTTTTAATATTATGCAAAAATATTTAAATCTAAACCTGTTAACCACGTTACAGATCTCACGATACAGATTTATCTAGTGTGGGTGCCATTGCTAACTAATAGCAACAATTGGCTCGCATTATACGACCACCTATCTGACGCTCTGACTACCTTTTAATTATTGTATATTAAGTTACCTATATTTTTATCTCTGTTATACTCTTACTACTTAAGTAAACCTATCTAGAAATAAGTTGTTATGCCCTCTTTTACGCATGTTGTGATACCCTTTAATTATGGGAACGTCTAGTGTTCCCATAATTATAGGGTATCACATCACTAAGACATTTTGTTTTAACTCTTGTATGTAAGGTGTACACCCGTATTGGGTATCCTTAATAAATAAAATAAAATAAAATAAATAAATAAAATAGCCCTGAACTCTCATCCCAGTAAAGATTAAGTTAAGTTAAGAAGTTTATTGTACCTACCTACTTTAAGTTACTTCATACTTATGTTTTAACTGTAAATAAATATTTTTCATTTTTTTTTTCAATCATGACTTGTACTTGGTACGTGACTTGATCATGATAATTCTGTAGACACTTTAAATAGATAATGCCGAGTTTACTGATGTGTCCACAACCACAACTAAATACCAAGCTTGATACGAACAAATTATGAAACGGATTTATGGCTACAATTTGTAGGATCGCTCTCCGCAAAAAGTCGCTTGGTGTGGAAGCACCTTAAGTTTTGGTTTTGTGCGTTACAAAAACCTTTACCACGAACACAAACGGTTTTACCTGTATAGGATTACTAGGTAGAATATGAAACGTTACCAGAGTGTAACTAATCGCTCTCCAACAATTCGAACTGAAATATAATACCTTTTAATATTTCTATAGAATCAGGAACAATTCCTAAAGAGGTAGAACGATTGAATGAACAAAATGTACCCCAAATAATTTTAATAATACAAGCACGAAATACTCCGTTGTACTTAGGTATAACTTAAGTCTTCTTGTTTTAGTTAGTTCATTGTATAATATCGCTTCTTCAAAAAAATAATTAAATACAGCCAGCGCAGGGTCACGTTGAATGCAGGTAGTTGCCTCCTGATACTGTAAAAACATTTGAACCCTTATTAATAAACGTGGCGTAAAGTTACGCCGAGTATAACTTAAGAGTAACCATAAAATTTTTGGAGTTTAAACCTGGCGTAACTTATACCACGTTAATTATAAGGGCCTAAATGTTTTACAGCAATTGTATTTTAATCTTAAATTGTATGATCCCCTGTTGATTGAAATAAATGAATTTAATAATAATGAATTGATTAAGAAATAAATAACTAAGACCCGGTGACCGTCGCACTTACTAAAGCCGGGCGCATACATACTGATTCCTGATCAGGTTTCCGTATCAGGGTTTCAGATTCGGACACCTGAATGGTCCGCGTGCATACAAAATGTTCGAGAAGGCGCACACCGTTCTTACTTTTTCCGGACAGAAAAAAACCTGACGTTCGGTTCGGAATTTCTCCGTGCGTTCGTTTTGGAAGATCGGAAAAAAACCTGATGACGTCATCCCGAACGCAGCATTCGCATACATTTTGGCTCGATCGCCGCACACGTACGGAAATTTTTATTCAGAATCGCGTAGGCGCTGTGCCGAGTAGACGTACGACATGTAACGTATTTTGCTTTTTTATTTTATCTCGTATGCTATTATGAAGCTCATCAAAGGATTTCATTGACATCCTGTAATATTTGAAGAATTCTTCTGGGTATGCCCGTAACTTTGCTCTTTTGACATAGAATTGACTCTCAGTTAATCTTTGGGTATTCAGTGGATGCACCCAATAACGACGTTTTATGCCCTTTTTGTCTAGCGCCAATAAAAGAGCAATGAGCATCAATTCGTCTTCGTCGTCCATACTCGTGCGTTATCAGAAGCGTCTATGATCGAACTGATCGTTTAAATTCCGAATGCAAAAAACAGAATGTGTGCGCTCTCCACACGGAATTCTTGATTAGGAAACCTGATCAGGTTTTCTGGTCAGGAATCAGTATGTATGCGCCCGGCTTAAGACATTAAGCGTACGGTGAGCGTTTACACGTGAAAAATTGGCATGCGATGCTAAATCGTACGCGCTTAGACCGTGTCGTGTAAATGCCCCATTAGGTTTTAGAGTTACTTTCACTTCCCATTTATAATTCTGGACAAAGGTCGCTGACCATTAGAGTATAGGAAATGTTCCCACTGTCTATTATCAAGGGAACAACATCATTACTAATCATGTCGTTATAGTTAATTATGTAAGCTTACTCGGGTCCAAGCCATCTGGAGGTTTACCTTTGTTAATAAGACCCTGTAAATGTCTTTAGTCAAACATCTACGTAATACATTGTTCTACAGGGTATTACTAATAATACTCGTACTTAGCATTTATTTATGTAAGTACGCGCGCCCAACGCGAGTTTTGAATATTTATCCGGAAAATTCAATGTTACAAAAGGGATAAAGTTTTCTTTCGTTTCAAGTTTCGCTCTCTCTTCGTTCAAAGTTTTCTTTTCAAAATAACATGTCTTATCTCTGATTCTCTATATTCATTATCACAAAACAACATGAGTTATGATCTCCCAGGACTAATTAGAACCCGACCCAACTGTAAAAAAGCTTTCTGATTGAATTATGGAACACAATTTTGCATTTCATTTTAATTTTAAAAATAATAATCACAGTCAAAATATTCAGGTATTTGTATTGCAATGTGTTATAATGACACACTGGAATCACTCACGTATGTACAATAATTACTCGTATATTTCGATACTTACCAACATTTCGTTTCATATGATCCCAAATACCAAGTGTGTCGAAGAGTTTGACGAGGAATTATTATTATTATTGCCTATTTATTCCAAATATCTAGTTAGTAAATAATGCTATCTAAGTTTTTCGATGGATTAATATTATTTCATTAGGAACACACGTCATAGTGGAAACTAAATTGAGTGCTACGTGGCGTAGCAGGTGCTACGAACATTTCTTGATAACGTAGCACTAGATTACAGTTACAGTTAGTTTATTATAGCTTAATAAGATTTGATTTCCTGTGATTAAACATGTACATATACACACACATACCTAGCTACCTATTTACTTCATCATTTTGTTTTCTACTTTCTTTGTTTTGGGTATCGAGATCAAGCAACGGAAGTCTTAGAGGCGATTTGTAAGCGATACGAATCTTTGCAATGAATTAAAGAAAGGTAGGCGGAAAATGAGAAATTTTCGAAGGCTGTCAAAGACTTTTTTGGCATCACAAATATTTCATTTTCAATTATATCAAAAATATTTGTTTCGGTTATAAGTATAACACAAGGTGCATTTTTAATTTGACGCGTTGTCAATATCTACAGTGAGTTTGAGACGATGTAATACAAAATGTAGGAAAAAATCGCGCAATAATATCACGCGTTATAACGCACCTTTATGTTGTTTTCTTAGGCAACTGTATTAGAACTTATTTATTCAATACAATAACAACCATCCGAGACAACAGACAAAATCTGTTCCACTATAAACAATAGTACCAAGAAATTACAACTCCAAAACAGTTCCTAAGAATAATTTTATTTGAGCTAAAACAAACAAACCATCTTCCATACTTTTCCCCCTACTCAAAGAATAAATTAATGTGCAAAATTCTTGGTATCTCACAAAACATATTTTTCCTAAGTGTGGTTGAGATTTTCGGTATTTTTTCCCCAAAAAAAATTTTTGAGCGGGATTTCAGAGCTCATCTTACGACAATCGCTGTAAAGAGCAACATGACAGCGATTTCATTAAAGTAAAAACATACAAACGAATGAAAATATTCGCTTCCTTTCGCTGAATCGATGCAAAATCATCGCTCAAGGAGCGAAAACTCGTTGATTCAGGAACCTCATATTAATTAATATTGGTTCATTAGTTTTAGATCTTTTCAATAAAAACTTTATTCGAACCGCCAAATTGATACATCCTACCTATCTTCGGAAAAGATTAATCTAATTAGTATTTCATTAGTTTGAGACTCAATAGATTTTTATTTCAGAAGGATATTATTGAAAAGGTTTGTATAGTCAATCTTTATTGTATGAACAAAAGTAAATATAAAAGTAATAGCGATCATTCAGCATTCACGAGGGAGTACAAAAGCCATCCATTATTTCTTTTGAAATCCCCCGGTGCAGATTTTAGAAAATGCTTCGCAATATGTGACAATAATCACAATGTTTTATTTATGCGCAACAAAAATTTCTTACCAATTTTTTTGACCACTAAATACTGAGTATACTGAGTATAATTATTTTGACTCTCGTTGTACATCAGCAAAAAAAAACATTTTCAAATTAAAAAGTTTTGTCAAAGCCTTTCTCCAGCTAGTAAACGCATTTAGTGTTTCCAATTCGCAAAATTCGTGGGAAGTAGGAACTCACTATCACCGTCCTATTTATAAAGAAATACTTCCACGAAATTCTCAAGCCATTTAACAATGTCTCGTTATAAAGAGGCAGTAATAAACCTGCCTGTGGGTGTCAACTGTTTTGCTGAAAAAAAAAATTGCAGACGCGACCGTTCCTGTTCTTTTGTTATTACTTTATCCCATAAAACTGGCATAGATGCGAAAGGTGGACGCATATCTTCATAAAATAACTCTCGCCAGAACAAGTAGGTAGATACGTCCCAAACTTAAATATATTTTTTTATCAACTAGACCTGCAGGTCGAATCTAATGAGAAATAAACTCAAAAGTTCATCGACACGACAGGTAGTCTCTTTTCGTCGACTTTTGGTCGGATCCGACACATTCCGTCCTAATCTTACACATTTACGGGGCTTCCCGTTTGTAGGCTTGTAGGTCACTAGCCAGACTTTTTCAAAACCAGTGATTTGTCAACGTTGCCCTCACTAGATATAGGTTAAGATAATCATGTGTCTGTGTCTACTTTTGGGGTCAGAATGAAGCGGATAGATTGGATAAGTTGCGAATGCAGGGGGAAAACATGGGGGTATCATTATTCAATGCCGCGGAAATATTTCAGCCACGTGCTTTTTGACCCAGTTTAATTGATTTGTCTTTCAAAGATTAACTGGCTTGAAGTCCTGAGTTATTGTATGGGCCCGAAGCCTATGTAAATAAATACATATCTATAAGGGCTATCCAATGTAAAGAAATAGATCCAAGGACTTTTATTCAGCCAATAACGAGAACTGTTTAATCACTGAACCAATGCCAAAAATTTCGAATCATATTCTTTTTTTGCATTAAAAAAGAAAAAAGTATTTGGATTATTTGAATAAAATATTCCATAATGGATGCGACTTTTACGAATCTGCAAGCAACATTCACATCAAATACGGATCAACGCCCGATCCTGAAGCTGCAACTATTTATCCTACAAATTGTGTCTTGAAAATTTTCTCTGCTAAAAATGTAAAGTTAAGCATTTGAAGGAAAGATATAACATAGTAGCGAGCTCGCAAGAATGTGTCACTTTCAGGAGCTATTAGGGAGCGCAGTCAAGCGTTTTTTTGAATGGATCTATAAATAAATGGACAAAATATGTTTACAAATATTCCTATACTTTTGTCAAACGTCCTTATGTTTGGTATGGACTTTAAACTCCATACCAAACGCGAATTTTAATATCATGCTGCACTTTACACCTTATTCGTTACTATATTGTGCTTACCTATCTCCACGGGTGAAATTGCTTCTTAATAACTGTCCAATTAATTTGAACAGTTTAATCGGCTTAATCTAGGAATAAGCCGGTAAACAGCCTCCCGGGATCTTAAGAACAACTTTGATATAATACCTCTACGAGTATGGAAACTTTAGGGCATGAATTGCTGTACGTCTTTACATAATGTGTTTAAAATAATGCTTGTTTTCTATGACATTTTGTTAACAGAAACTGTTCATTCCTGAATAACAATACTGCCACGTTAAAACATTACCGTTTCTACAATAAATCAACGAAAGCAAACAAAAATGTACAATGGAAATACAGTAAAAATCAGGATTTTCCAATTACTTAGGTATTCGGTTGAAATAACAATATTCATAAAAAATAACTGCTACGATTCTAGCAGAATTGTTAACAACAGACGCGAATATTATTACGGTGAAAATATTTTGCTGAACGTTCGAAGGTTCTACGTATTAGAAGATAATTTTGAAGACATTGAGCATAAAGTTGCGGACACATGCATAATAATAATCACATCACAACGCTACTAATGTTACGGATGTACATTTGTGAATTTGGATTTTGTTCCGATTCGAGAGACGTAATTGATTAGATTAATAGAGCGAGCAATCCGTTGTTCAGTTTCTATATTCACAAGAACTGCTTTGGTATGGAGTACAGGCCTTTAAACATTACTGTAGCTATTTATGTGAAATATGATGAGTGTCCTTCAAAAGATTCCGCCAACCATCTTTGTAATAATGTAAACGAAGATTCTACTCGTATGTGTAAGTTTCTACCCATGTAGAAACTAGTTAAGTAAATATACCTTTGTTAATTAAAGTCAGTAGATAAAATGCTACTTTCACTGGTCAGACATTAAGGTCCTTTCTCCTTAGTATGCGGCTGCTTCTATCACGGTTTCTACTATTCTGTCGTAGATATTTGACCATAAATTCTCTAACTAACAGGGGTTACTTTTTACACAAGAGTAAGTAAGTAACAGAGTGGAAGCTTTAGGCTGCTTGAAAAGATGATGATCCATTATTTGTATAACACACATTTCAAGTCTGTAAGACCAGCAGATTAATCACATTCGACAAACTCATTCATACTTCTCGCATAAAATCTAGACTAGTATTATAAAATACTTCGTGAAATCAGGCTTTACTCACTTCTGGAAACAGTACCTATAGGCCTTTTTTCTCTTGCCACATTTCCCAGCTCTGTGCAATAAATGAATTAAATAAATGAATGGTAGGTTACAGGTTACAATGGTAGGATACATAATTTATTTACAAATTGTTTGGAATATTTGTATGCGTTATTTACTCGTGTGCCTTCACCAAGTTACAAGGCTCTGGGTAATCTGTGGGTCAGCCTATCAGGAAAAACCTCTGACCCATGATTCCGTGTCACACGATTCGGATAACTTAAAGGACTTTACGACAGATTACTAAGGAGCTTAGTAGACAGTAATTACAAAGATTATAAGTTGTGGATTTTGGTTCTCTTGGTAAGACTTCAATTGCTTCTGCGAAATGTAATTTGATGTAATCTTCTGTACAAGGTTACGCCGCTTAAGTTTGATGTATACATGAATCCACAAATTGATTTTAGTTGAGATCAGTATATCCTGCTAATTTTGACGTGTGTCTAGTTGAATACCGGGCATGGGGTGTAAAATTTATTGTAAAAAAAATTGAAAATAACACTATTTAATGAGCAACTCATGATCATAAGCTTATTTTCAAAAAAGTAGTATAGGTACTTACCAATACTATATATTGTCTTTGCCTATACCTACCTACTGTGTTAGGTTAAAGCTATGTCAGCCAGCCGAACCGCGGTGATTTGAGTCAAACCAGGAGACGAAGGTCGCAAAATATTTAACGTATGAATGCGCACATTTATTGCTAATTTTGACGTGTGTCTAGTTGAATACCGGGCATGGGGTGTAAAATTTAAGGTAAAAAAAATTGAAAATAACACTATTTAATGAGCAACTCATGATCATAAGCTTATTTTCAAAAAGTAGTATAGGTACTTACCAATACCATATATTGTCTTTGCCTATACCTACCTACTGTGTTAGGTTAAAGCTATGTAAGCCAGCCGAACCGCGGTGATTTGAGTCAAACCAGGAGACGAAGGTCGCAAAATATTTAACGTATGAATGCGCACATTTATTGCATGAAATTAGATCGGGAGACCTTTACGTGACGGGAAACCGGATCGTTTGGCTCGACCCGACGGATTATCAAATGTGATGACATGATGATTTTGTTACCTGATCTACCCTCTATTATCAGATTATCTTGGAAGATCAAGGAATAAATCGGGACCCTGTTTATAATGTGATTTAGGTGCGTTACTTTGTTTGCTTATATTATTATCACTAGATAGATTATAATGGCTCAGATAGTGTGTAATGTGTGTTTATACAAAAATGATAAAGCTTAACGTTGTTTGAAGTATATATTTTCAGTTTTATTTATTAAAAAACTGTCATGCTCCACACTGGTCCTGGTCCCTAATAGAAGATCTTTTAAAGTACAGCGAGCATTTTCTTCAGAGATTTTTTTGCTTTTAAAAAATGAAATCTCCCTTTATGAGTTGTAAGGTCAGTCAGTGCTTTTACCTTACCGCTAGATAAACTTCTAAAAATAGAGACTGAATAATGTAAAAACTACATTCTGCCAATTTTTGCTATGAATCATGTTTATGAGCTTAATTTTCTTGAAATCGGAGGCTTCAAAGGCTTCGTTAGATAATTGAATTATTCGATCTAATGGACCGCAATACCCACAGGAATTGTAGATTTTTTTCCAGAAATCAACTTTTTATACCACACAAATCGCTCTGTCCTGAAAGCAAGATGATGTATTATTTTTACCTCCCGAGCCTTGGCGTGGGAAGAGTAATTGTTGCCTATAATCTGTCTTTTTTCATCAAGAATATTCAGATTTACATTGTATTATTCAGAAAAAACTATCAAAGGATTGAGATTTATTTTCTTGGTTAACGTAGGTAAAAAGACAAATTTTTGGGTGAATCATCCATGTCTCGTACTTTCCTAAGCCTTTTTCCTGTTATATTTTGAATTTTATGTAAAATTTAATGAAATAAACAAAAACAAGGTAAGATAAGGGTTTTCGGGTCAGTTCACACCACACTGAAAAGAAAGAAGAAAACGCGGGGCACACCAAATAGTAAAATAAATATAGCTTTATATAATATATACTACGAGTATGGATAAAAAAACAGAAATACCACCAAGAAGTAGAAGCATTTTGTTAGACAGTTTGTATTCTAGGTTTTTTTGAAGACTTTATTCCTAAATATTCTTGGCTCCATCAAAAATCAATGTTCTAACAGTTAATTAGTCACGGTCTAGGATCGCAAGGCAAACAGTACCGAGCTCGTAGGAATAGTATAGTAAAGTAAAGTACCTAATGCCATCATGCGACTCATCCCTTTGTTATTTTTCTCCAAGCTTTTTCAATGGAAGACGTAAGAAACTGTCACTGAGAAAAACCTCTCATATCTTGATAAACGCGAATGACGTGTGGAAGCGCCGATTACTGCTACCATTCTCTGTTTTTATAGCCTTGTTAAATGTTATTATAATAAAGAGTGCCTCTGCCTTTTATTACTGTCATTTTCAGACACGGAAACCATTAAGGCATTTTTTGCTGCGTGGTGAACTTTACCGTAATTTTGTGAAGTCGAGAACATACTATCACGGCTCTCAGTCTTTATGAGAGTATGCAAACAAGATACTATGAAATTCCAATTTATTTCAGAATTAATATAACTATCATAAAGAGGGTTGACCGATTAGAGAAGTGCCGACGTTCAGAAATCTGGGTCGTAGGTTCGAATGGCATCAATTAACTTTTAATTCCGAAAATTTACATTAAATCCAGCTCTATTTTATAAAGAAAAACATTGGGCTTGCAACCTGTTCGTATAAGGCTTATGCAAAATATTGTAATCTATTTCATAACAGAAAACGTAACTTCCTTTTTATAGACGTACCTTAAGAAACCTCAACCAACATTCCCGTTTGTTCTTTCATGAAAGGACAAAATTAATTCAAATTAATATTGTGTACCTACTGTGGTTTTCTGTACTCGTATTTTTAAAAGAGCAACCTAATGTTTTCCGGTTTCGTTATAAGTTACAGTTCCATAAATGAAGTCCCAAGTGAAAAGATTTCTTCTGGGTGTCCTTCGGACTATGAATCTCACCTAGTAGATGCTGATAATGACACAATTTTTTGTTTTGGTACGAAGTTTTATTATTAAAAACTAGCTGACCCGCGACTTCGTCTGCGCATGATTCATTTTTTCCGCGCAATTTTTTAATTTTTTTCTGTCATAAGAACCTTCTCCTTCGAACAAACACAACAAAAAAAAATTAGCGAAATCGGTCCAGCCGTTCACGCGTGATCCCGTGACCAAGGGAAAAAGGGATTCATTTTTATATATAAGATTGTACCGTGTAAAGATACCTTTACCTCCTTGTTTTACTGTGATACTTTTACGAAAGTAGTATACAGGGTGTAAAAAGACGTCTAGCGAAGCTGAAAGGGGTAGGTACAGCATCCCAACACACAACAAAATCCAAAAGGATTTTCCGAAAAAATCATTATATCCAGAGAAAACAGCGTTTGAAGATTACTGTTTGCGTATTTTGAGATTTAATTGGTTTTTTTCTTTTATTTATCAAATTATCAGGTAGGTCTTATTATATTGTCCTAGTAGTAAATAACCGAAAATAACATAAAATGACGTAGCTAAGTCAAATTATTTTTTGTTTTTTTTTTTTCACTAAATATGTTTAGAATCATGCTCTGATTGCAACCCCTCAGTTTTCGGTAGTAGTCTTTTTATAACCTGTATATAGTCATATATGTAGAACTAAGTTTATGACGAGATTGAACAAGCCAGTCTTAACGGCTAATAAAATAAAGCTCATCAATCTAAAACTGACTGGCGTTCTCCTTCATAATCTCATATCATACAGGACGCCTGAAATTTTTATTTATTTTGTTCACTCTCGTTTCTTTTCAATATATCTTACAGACCTCAATATTGCCTAAATGTTTGTTTTCGTGTGAAGAGGAGAGCGATTTAGACGTGACTGAAATGCCTCAACATAGGTAGCCAAGGAGCCGTAAATCAGTACCTGCTAAATATTTCCTCCATAAATGCGTGGTAAATGATTATTTTCGCGTGTAAATCAGTTTTTATGATGGTTATTTATTTTTTTGGGAAATTCTCACGAGCGGTTGTAGGAAGTTTGATCACGCACCAAATAATAGGTAGACCAACTGGTTACGTTCACAAAAGCAATTTATTATACCTAGGTTGATTGAAGATGAGTGCCTCTTATTTCGTGCGCGCAAATCAATTGTTATTAAATAACACCCAACAGTCACATAGTCTTGATCCCATACGGGGACTCTCAGATCTTGAGGAAATTGAGGAACTTTTGTTTTAAAAATGCCTCTTTTGAGTGATTTAGTGAGTGCCTACTCAACTGTATATTTAGGTAACACACCGGCCTTATTTCTTTCTAAAAAGTTCTCAAAACAAAAACTTAAATCTTAAATAACAAAGCCTCATATTTATTGGTTTTGTTTATTAGACAAGATTAAAATTTGAATTGTTTGAAAGTTTTATAAAGTTGCCTGTTTTTACTGTATATGGAACGAAAAACCTACATTTATTTGAAAAATCCAAAACCTACTACTTAAGCTAAATATTACTGCAATGTCCAATGCATGCTACCAATGCAAACATGCAATTGCATTGGTAATGGTGTAATTGTATTGGTCATTAATTAATGACAAATTGAGATATGCAAAATGAGAAAGAAGAACAGAAAAGTCACGTCAGTGACAGAATTATTGATATTTTGAGCCCATTTTATTAGTACTCGTACCTATCAGTAATGTTAGTAGAAGTAGGGTCTTGTCTTTTGGTTACAGAAAATTAAATGTTAGGTGGTAACTCCGAAAAAAAAGAACATCTTGTCTTCATCTTTATTTTTCAAATTGTCGGAACAGGCATTTCAAAAACAAACACGACCCAAAAAAATAATCATAATGATTGGAAATTGTAGGTTGCTTAATATTCATAGCCTAAAAGATGGGAGATTTACCTTTTTGGTACAAATATTTGACCAAAAATATTTTATTCATACAATTTCTTTCATCTACACAGATATTAACATGAATTGGTGGCTCAAAACAGCTGAATAGAAAGAAAACTTCGCCGTCAGACATTATTTTTGCAAAAGGCTGCATAATTTAGATGTAAATTATGTGACGCCATTTTATTTGCGTGAAATTGTTAAAAACTTCCTGTTCCTCAGCAAGCATCATTCATTTACATTGGAACGAACATAGATGGGAATGATTTGGACGTAAACTAACTTCGATTTTTATAATGTTATATACGAATGTTGAAAAATAACTGGCAACACTTTTTCCATGCTCTATTTTTCATTTTTATCTGCGAGAACGTATGTACATCAATCCTTAGTCGTCTGGATTTTCTCACTGTGAAAAACTCGAATATTTCATGCCGATAACATCTTGAGGGTTGGGGAAATTGATAGAGTAATTTACAAATCGTTAGAGATAGCAGTAATGGGAAGCTTTATCGGGGTTCTGGCGGAACCTTTGTTTAAAACCTATTTGTCTCAATTTGTTTAGGACCTGTGGTTATACGCTTGTGTATCGTGCCCGTTTTACTACCGGAAAGGTACACTGAGGGCAAAAATTACTTGATTCAAGTTTTACTCTCAGTGTACCTTTCCGATAATCTATAACCACGTGCAATAAAATAAACTGATCACGTGTCAGGCCCACACAAAACCACAACTGTGCTACATTTAGCTTTTATTTGTTGTGTTCGAACTTTTTCGTGGATAATTTTTTACCATCAATTCCTAGATTCAATTTCCAGATGCTCAGAAATTCTGATGGAAACGCTTGTCGAAAAATTGCTTGTTTATTTAGAGCGTCGTTGTTCCGAGACATAACAAAGGGGCACATTTGGCTGACTGATGTTTTCATTCATTGAGAAGATAGAGGCACGTTTCTTTAACCTTATTTATGTTTAAACGAAGCGGTCGTGTTCATGCAAAATTAGATAG
Organism: Epirrhoe tristata; assembly: GCA_951394285.1. NCBI lineage: Eukaryota > Metazoa > Arthropoda > Insecta > Lepidoptera > Geometridae > Epirrhoe > Epirrhoe tristata. The sequence continues at coordinate 3,926,371 of OX596150.1, read as the reverse complement.
TGCTTCATAAGGCGAGGCAAACGTTCTGAGAACCATGTGCGAGTTTTTACAAACTCTGAAACTGACCCGAATCTGGTTATAAATACGATTAGCCATGACGGAAGCCTTCAGGTGACCTTTCAGGTAATGTGATCTCCAGGTTCAATAATTACTTTTCACCTCACTAGCTCAAAGAGGGCGCTTTTGCCGCGTAAAAACAGTGAGTAAATCTCTAATTTGCTTACAATATGTGGAAAAATGATTTGAATTTAGAATGATGCAAGCAATGAGAATCGAATCGAAGATGGTCTGGTTTTTGGACTGTAGCCTGCCACTTGCGCAGCAAAAAAAAATAGCGCGAATTGATTTTCCTTACATCTTGCATCTTTTCGCTAGTAAGGTGAAAAGTTGTATGTATCACACGAGAGCAAAATAATTTGATGCTTGTGCTTTTGAATCCCTTACTACACTCAGGATTCTAATTTAGAATCACTCACTGCGCTCATGATTCAATAATAGAATCCTTCGCTTGTTCGGGTGAAGGATAAGCTATTATCTACTCTCAACAAAAACTAATTTTGCTCTCTTGTGGTACAATGTAACTACAGTGTAAAGTCGTTAGCTAGCCGCCAGAATAAGTAGGTAATAAGCTGGACTCACAAGGCGATTAAGTTTCATTTGTCTTTCTTTACATTTTTATTTATTAGACTTTTTTCCCTAGTTTTCCTCGCGACAGCAGGATGAAAATTAATAAAGAAAAGAGAATAAAATAACAATTACCTACGCTAGTTTAATTACCTACATTATCTTTTAATTTATTTCATTGGGATTTGCAAAGTTTGAATACATGAATGGATGTTTGTTTTTCTTCATGCTGTAACAGCTGATTGCATTTGGGTAAAAAAAATGAAGGTAACTTGCCTGGATTAACACATTGAATTTTATCCCGGAAAAGTTATATCCCCGAGGGACAGCGGGTGACACCGCGGGGCGTAGCGAGTTTTACAGGGTGTAAAAAGACGTCTACCGAAGCTGAAAGGGGTAGGTACAGCATCCCAACACACAACCAAATCCAAAAGGATTTTCCGAAAAATTAATATATCCAGAGAAAACAGCGTTTGAACATTACTATTTGCGTATGTACTAGGCGCGTTTTTATACGTAGATTGCTGGATTTTGAGTTTTAATAGTTTTTTTCTTTTATAAATGAAATTATTAGGTAGGTATGGTCTTATTATGTTATACTAGTAGTAAATAACTAGAAAATAAAATAAAATGACGTAGCTAAGTCAAAAAAAATAATATTTTTTTTTCGCTAAATATGTCCAGAATCATGGTCTGATTGAAACCCCTCAGTTTTCGGTAACAGTCTTTTTACACCCTGTATACCTATATCTCGGTCTATGATATACTACTACTAATAGAAAGGGTTTTTTATATAGTTAAATAAATGAGTATTTGACCTCACTCTGTCTGATGTTAAGCAACCCCTGTTGCTTAACATAAGACAGAGTGAGGTCAAATACTTGCCTTAAGATGAAGCATGCTTACCTACGAATAGAAGGAACTTATTTACTTTCGATAACTAAGTTTCGTTGATTAATGTGCAAATAAGCGATCAATCTCAGTAGATCCACCATAGATCTTGTTATGAATAATAATTAAAACCTAATCATATTTAACGCTACTTAGAAGTAATCTACGCTTTATGCTCGACAGTAAATTCTAATTACTTAAATTAATTAACTAAAGCGATAACCAAAATACTGTAAAATTTTGAGCTCTATTATAATGGTTCTTGTGATTTTAATGAAATCTAATGTTTAAACAAGTTTAATGTAAGTACTTAACAGCTTAGATCCAACTGATAATTAATCAAAATTAATCGCTCCCGTCTCCGTTGTGTAAAACCACAGACTAGGTAATAAAACTGGCCAAAACAAGATCGGACATGATACATTAAATCTAAAGCATCCATAATTTACTAAAAACTTAGCAATGTGCTGAAAATTTGGTGCTGGATACAGTGAGTATTGATAGGTAAAATAATGATAAAAGTCTTATAAATGAAAGTCTTTGGTAATTGAACATTTTAATTTATTTATTACATCTTTGGTACGCACAATGGCTGAGTATGGCCCCGGCGTTTTTGGTTCTTTGGTACTGAAGCAGTTTGGTATTTGTTTTTATTTAATTGTATACATTTAGTACTGATACGGATTTACATTACTGAGTATTGAATCTTATAAAATACGTTGTCTATTAATATCGATGTTATTCCCTTATAATAATAATATCCACTAATTTTGATGTTTTACGCATACCTACTATTATTTAGTAGTTAATTTGTATTTTTCATTATAAATACTAAAACAAAATAGTGTGGATATTTTAATAGAAATACGAGTAGTTAATTAAGTACATAATTTATGTCTTAATAGTACATTTTATTACTAACCAAAGACAATGAACAAGTAAATGGCGGTAGAAAAAAATATACATAATAATTAACTTCAGTCAATTGTTTAAATAATAATAATATAATTATTGTGATCACCTCAATAAGTCTCATTACATAAAAGACATGACAAGACTGGTTGCATCTCAAGCATAAGTTTAAAAAACATGACTTTAAGGTTATTTTTACTTAACTAATTCTCATATAACTTAATTCCGGTAACACATTAATTTTAATATAACATCCATCAACAAAGAAAGCTTGCGCGTGTTGGTACAGTTTTATGAAAATCCTTGAAACCTCATTAGACCCACATCAAACCCGAACGCCAATTTGTTCAACAGATGAACGAACCAAAATCCTTTAGGTACATTAAAGTCAAACTTTACATGACATGAAAAAAAAGTTATGAAAACTCTCTTGAGTATGCGGGCATAAGGTACGCAACTAACTAGGTCCCCGCTGATTTTTGTTGACGTACCCAAAAGCACTCAAAACATGAATGTTATTTATAAAGCTTACTTTGGGGCTAGATGATGCTGTGTGAAAAGTCCAGCATTATTTATTTATTATTATTATTTATTTATTTAATTTTAAACATTGTAGTATTTAAAATCGTAACAGAACTTGAAGGTAGCATCGTTTACTTAACTTTAATCCAAAAGTAATTCGTTTTTAGTTCAAGTAAAAATAATAGTTTGGAATGCAACTTTGAAATCGTTGATATTTTAGGAAAAAAATCTCATTGCTAATAGTTGTAGTATTTTTATCGAATATATTTAGAGTACTTATACTAATCTTAATAATAAACTTCTGATAATATTATACAATAAGTCTAATATTGCATAAAATATTCTTTACAATTTGGTAAATCTTAAACGCTACGTAAATTCCACTTTTAGTGAAATACAGTTTTACTTTCATCTTTTAATTTTAAATCGTATTGTTGATTAGTATGTACATTTAATATCAATGTGGAAATATCGTCGATTAAACATTTTATGTGGGTTATACGAATTTTATCAGCACCTTAAAACATTAGTTTTTCATTATTTATTTATTTAGTTTTTCGTGAAAACATAGTCTCATATCGACACGATGAACATGTACAGCAAATACTATTATCAGGTTATATTTCTAAGTTCAATACTTCATACTTTGAAGATGATGGATTATATTATTCAGCGGAATAGATAATCGGTTATGTACCGTTTAAGTTTATAACAAAGTTACTTTATAGAACAAAATGCTGGATTCATTTATATCAGTATGGTTATAAATATGAGGAAAACCATCAATTCATCTCATGGACTTTTATCCTGTGCTGAGTTCAATACGAGTAATGTACCTTTACTGAATCTGAAATAACAAAGGTGTGTTGTGACAAGGAAATAAATATATCGTGTCGATTTACTTGCGAACATAATTTTGTCTTTAGACACAACATTTATAAATATCACTTTTACGTACGTTTCGTACAATAATTTGTAGAGCAGTTTATTGGCGAAGTAAATATATTTATATCTTTGTATGAGAAATGAGGGTGCCTTGCCTGCGTAATATAAAGTCCAATTACAATCTCAACGAGGCTTTTAGCAGAATTTCCGACCACGATTTAATACGTCATCATAATACACAATAGTCACCATAATATAAACGAGCATAATAAACTTTGTAATTGGATTCTGCTCGAGCATTTACCCTAAATTGCAGATGGTTGAATCTGTTGTACGCTTAGAGTTTTTATTACTTTTTCAAATTATAATTTCATTAGCTTTAATATAGCTACCAATCTTCCAACTTTTTATACTATTTACTACTTATTCTGTCATAATACAATTAATTGCTTAAAAATTATATCATACAGATTTGATTTATTTCAGTATTCAGTCACGGACGGTTCTCACTTTCATATTTAACAATCACACACACACTAATCTCTCTATGAAATCAAAATAGGTACTCCGTTATTTTAGTTCTCATCGACACACGAACAGTTTTAAGTATGCTTGTCGGTACTCAACTGACATGACCACGTAAATGATAGGATTGATGCACGTCGTCATATAAATGAGAACGTAGCCTGCTATGTTTGCTGACGGATGCGACTTATACTCACTAACAATCGTCTTTGCCAATGTTATAGGAAGATGACAGATTAGAAATGATGTTATGATAGCCACTATCATTGTTAAAAGCCTCTTGTCTTTCTTCGTCGGAAGGCGCGGTTTTATCATGGCAGTGGACCTTCTGAACGTAGCTACAAAGCTTTGTCGGATCCTTTTAGCCCTCTCGCCATTTAGTGGACTACCATTAAATTCGGGGGCGCACTTCTTATCGAGTTCGTCGCGTGACGAGCTGTCGTTGCAAGAGGTCGATAGCTCTGGGTAAAGGCAGGGCATTGCAAATTGAGTTTTCTTCTCCCTTCGTTGAACAACTTCGTCAGTCACGCTCGGGATCGAAGTCTCCGGTACTTCAGTGATAGTTGGCTCAACTGTTTTGAATTTTCTTATTTGCATCGGGCGTTGCGATGCCGATTGTTTTGAGGCTTTTCTTACGATCCACATAATGCGAGCGTAGCATACAATAATTGCTATGCTTGGTAGTGCAAATGCTATAATGAAGATGAGCTGTTTCGGGTTTCTGCCATATTCGTCAGGAACTATTGTGCAGGATCCCGTAGTGAGGTGCAAGCTAAACTGTCCCCACTGCTCGAAATAGGTTGGAGTTACAGATCCAATCGACATGATCCAGATGGCGACGATCATGGCTATAACGTAGCGTGTCTTGTAGATCCTGGTGACAAACAAAATACTGAGTTATTTATTTTACTTAAAAAGTAAGAAAGTTCGTATGATTTAGGCCTCCGTCATGACTGTACGACTTAAAGTTATTTATGTTCTGAACGAATGCAAGCATACTTTTAAATACGTTACATATTCGTTAACTTGAATTGTATAGTATTAATGCTTACTTTGGATAGAGTATCGGGTTCGATATCATGACGTATCTGCTGATGGTGATAGCCAGAACCGTGAAGAGTGACACTGCGACTAGCGAATATCTGGCCATCGGGAACAAGCGACAAAGTTCCTTTCCATGCACCCAGGAGTGTTTCAAGAATGTGGACGCAGCCAGGGGAAGGTTGAAGCAGCAGAACAGCAGATCAGAGACTGATAGATTTATGATGAACATTGACGTCGCATTACGAACCTGTTGAGAAGAAATAAACCGGTCAATGATGATTCACAAGAAAAATTATGACAAATAGATTTTTATAATACATAGGGGAGTACGGTTAGCAACAAAAGTAGGTTGAAAATATTACAATCAGGTACACCAAAACCATAGGACAAGCTGATTTTTGATTTTTTTGAAAAGGCACTAAACATTCTCTGAGATACAGTTTTTTAACTAGTTCAAGGGTTGGTGAATACCTAAAGTGCGGAACTTCGTAGTCTGTTGTCTTACATTTACCTAGCTTTAGTATTACTTAGTATAAGTATAAGGTTGTCTGGAAGAAATCGCCTTGAGCGATAAGACCGCCGATTGTAGGACAATACTGTCGAAACTTAGCACGTAATTACTTCATGTAACACTGTGTCCTCAATAAAGTTCTTATTTATTTATTTATATTCTAAATTGCTTGATAATTCATTCAGTGGCTATAAAAGATCAGTAAATACTCTTATTAAATGCATATGACTTAGACTTTTACCTAGTCTCACTAATCCTTCATATTTCAAAGCTAAATTATAATTGAAGAATGTAATGAGAGTGAATGAGGCAAAAGTTTTGTGTCAGACTCGTAGCAAGTGGAAATCCGTGGTCTATGCCTACCCCATAGAGAAAGAGGCAAGATTTTATGTATGTATGTAAGTAAATTGTAATTGTATCTAAACCTACTCTTAGAATTTTATAAATTTTATTGATTTTGTTGCTAACCATGCTCACCCTAAGAGAACAATAGTTTTGTAAACAGCTGATTCACAGGAATTGAATAAGTAAACATCTACGCGCTATTGTTACATGACGGCAAATAGTCTAACATGGAATTTGATAACAAATTAACAGCCAATAAGAGTCATTGATAGACGTTATCACAACTTTCGGTTCAGTGTTATCACTGAACCGAAAGTTGTTATTGCTCAGCTTTTTATGAATTTACACATCCCGGACAAATCACAATGTGAATCACTGTTGAAAAAAAAACAAACGAGATTATTGAATAAGTAGTAAGTAATTTGATAACAGAAATTGTAGGTACCTACCGTATGTACAAGTACAAAGTACATATGACGTAATGTAATTTAAAGAGGCATAATGTACCTAAGATGTGGGCATGTATCAAATATGTCTTAGGACATGCCTCTGACTACCCCCCTTAGACATTTTCAAAAGATCTGGAATAAGTAACAAAAAGATCTAAGAGAATGTCTACCGCACCTTGGGGATACAGTCGTGATTTAATTTATCCCATTTTTTTATCTTGGCATGATGTTGCTGAGATTTTAAAGTAGGGCCTATTCAAAATCTATTGAAATTAGTAAGGATTTATCCAATAAAACTATAAAATCAGCTTTTCTGCAGACCAATGATTTCCACCTTAGGCTACCTTTTATCCCGAAAAAAATGAAAAAATCCCGAGGGACCGTGGGTCACACCGCGGGAGCGCAGCTAGTACTTTCATAATGACGTCATCGAAGTTGATTAAACGGGTATAATACCACGTAGCCCACTGGCTCTTGCACTAACAGTAGGTATTCGTTTACCTCGATAGCTACAGTCACGTTCATAATTATAAAGTTATAGTGCGATGCAACAATAATATTGAACAAATATGAACAAGTTGCGTTGGTGGTATGACCGGTTATCGTTGTTTAATTGTTATTAATGACGCAAGGCACCCATAATAAATCCATGACTGATCGTTTCTGATAGCAACTGGATTTACTTCCAGCTGCTTTTTTTTAATACAAAAGCTCCTTTTTCTGGTACGAATTCATACAAAATTGTATAAATCAGAAAGCTTGTTTGTCAAAATGGATATTTGAATTGTTTTGATGGAACGAAATGTATCTAGATTGTATCAAATACCTACTGTTTTTAGTAGAAAAACGGTTAAATGAAACATTTGAAAATGATAGTCTTACCTTTTTGCAGCGTGCAAGAGCCAATATGGTGATGAAATTCCCTGGGATGCCGATGATCATGAACACCACGCAGCAGCCGAAGGCAAAGTTCAGCAGCGATTCAGGGTAGTCCGTGAAAAGATCCACCTCTGCCAGTTCTGCATCAGAGCTGTAGTTATAAAGCCCCAGCACTACACTCTCGTTTATTCCACCCATATTCAATATCCACTTCACTCAACAAACAACTTACAACTGAATATGAATTGACTATGCTACATACATTGTTTGATTTTTCCTTAATGAGTCAATTTTGTGCGTACTGCTATGGGTATGCCCACTGATAAACTATAAAATGCGTAAACTGTTTCCCTTTGACCCTACTAGCACTTGGATTTTGGTTTTCAGTATTAACAAATAAAAACCTAGGTTATTCAATGGTATGCTCGACCATTATAGGTAGATTCTCTACATATTCTTAGATCATAACTAGATATCTCTTAAGATTATTCATTTTTGATTTTAAGATGGACCAATACAATGTAAGTAGTTAATTTATCTTACGTTGTTCTTACACAATTTTGAATGTAGAATACATCTTTCGTTATCTAAGTAAAATTGATATTCTTACAATTACAACTTATATAAAATTCAGTACAAAACACGACATTACAAAATTGCTACTTCATTCCTTTAGCACAATCACGGACGGGCTCGTGCCTGCAAACACAACATTCGATCCTCGCTTACGTCAGTTCCACTAAACACATCAATGTTACATAAAGTTGATTTATCGTCTCTATCGGTTAGACTCGTGCACATTCACTGTTCATAGTTCATGTCCACGGGTTGATGAGTAGTCACGGCGGGCGCTTCTCCGAGGCGCCGTCGCCGGGCGAGCGTCACGCCCACCGCCGACACATCAGCAGGTTCTTGTAAGCTTGTCGGTACTCACTCGACATCACCACATAAATAATAGGATTGATACACGTCGTCAGATATATCAGGATGTAACCCGCGATGTTCGCCGCTGGATGCGACGTGAACTCCCGAAAAATTTTCGTTAGTGTGATGGGGAGATAGCACACCCAGAATGAAAGCATAATTGCCATTATCATCTTCAGCAGTTTTCTGTCTTTTGGTGTAAGTCTAGGAGGCCTGACGGAAGCTGGCGAGCGTTTTAGAGCAACAGCTGCCTGGCGCAGACGTTTAGCGGTCTCGCCACCACTGTTCGTTCGTGGTTTAGCATCTAAGGCGGCTTCTTCATCATGACCATCTAAGGTGTCCACGCCCGATGATGATGACCGCTCAGGGCATGGCGTTGGAGGGCAATGCAGAACAGGTGGGGCAAGTAATGCTCTACGCGGTGGGGCTAAGTGGTTGGTTCCGTTCTCAGGACCTGGAGATCTTTCCAATGCTGTAGACGCAGAACCCACTGCGGAGTCTTCAAGACCAGTTCTAGCTTTACCTCTGATTGGTGCACGTGATTTTCTTGCAGCTGCTCTTACTATGCAGAAAATTCGAGCATAGCATATCACTATTGCTAAACAGGGAAGCATAAAAGCTCCCACAAAGAGGAATTCTTTGGGAGATCTGTTATTTTTGTCCGGAAGTATTGAGCAGGATCCGATTGTTGGGTCTAAGCCAAAGCGGCCCCATTTCTCAAGCCAAGTCGCAATCAGTGCCCCAAATGAAAACACCCATGTGCTAGCGACCATTACAGCTAGATACTGCCGTTTGTAGAGCCTGTAGAATGAAATAAAAATTAGAAACTAATGATTTTGGAAAAATAATATCTCAGTTTGTAAAATACTGACCTAGGGTAGAGTCTTGGATGAGATATCATAACGTATCTGTTGATTGTTATGGCGAGAACTGTGAAGAGCGAGACTGCTACCAGTGCGTATCTCGCCAGTGGGAACATGCGGCACAGGATCTTGCCATGTGCCCAGGATCTCCTCCAGAAGGTAGACGCAGCGAGGGGGAGATTGAAGCAGCAGAACAGAAGATCCGAACATGATAAGTTCATTATAAATACTGCAGTCGCGTTCCGCACCTGAAATATAAAAAAATATTTAGTCATCCTAAACATGAAATCCAAATAAAGTTCTCCAGGTGTCAAGTCACACACCCTTGGGGGCAGTTCAGCCAGCTAGACCTTCGCTTGAGTTGAGCTTTGGCTATCGTTCCTTTGCCTGTCTAATAAGTATATCCATTTGAGTCTATGTACCATATAGCGCATGCATCATATTGTTTGGGTGGGCTGCCAGTATACACTAGAATGTATCTTGGCCACTGATATAAGACTGAGCACTGACCTAGGACAAGACAAACGTAACAATTTATTGATTGGCAGAAATAATTTATGCCTCAGGCACGTCTCATCAATCACGCGCATGAATGTGAATTATTATTATCTTAAATATTATTATACAGGGTGTAAAAAGACGTCTACCGAAGCCGAAAGGGGTAGGTACAGCATCCCAACACCAAATCCAAAAGGATTTTCCGAAAAAAATCATTATATCCGGAGAAAACAGCGTTTGAAGATTACTGTTTGCGTATGTACTGGGCGCGATGTTTTACGTAGATTGCTGGATTTTGAGTTTTAAATGTTTTTTTTTCTTTTATAAATAAAATTATTAGGTAGGTATGGTCTTATTATGTTGTACTAATAGCAAATAACCGGAAATAACATAAAATGACATAGCTAAGGCAAAAAAATGTTTTGCGTTTTTTTTTGCTAAATATGTTTAGAATTATGGTCTGATTTCAACCCCTCAGTTTTCGGTAGCAGTCTTTTTACACCCTGTATAGTTATAATAATTAGTTTTTTTAAGAGTTACATATTATTGTGTTAAAAATGAATTTGTTCCAAATAATCAACTAAAATAGCAAAGTACTGCGTAAGTAATGTTGATCAGAACAACAAAATAATTGCAAAAAAATTGTGATCTGATCCAGTGGCGTAGCTACCGAATGGCTAGGTGGTGCAGTGCACCGGGGCCCCTAAGCTCAAGGGGCCCTCGGACTCTGTGCCCCGGCAGTCCGGAAGGTTTTGTTCTTAGGAAACTATAGGTATGATTATTTTGAAAATAAAAATAACTGCATTATTAGATTTTTGTAGTTACCCAGAAAATGACGAATCAAATCTAAAGTTTTTACAAAAAAAAATACGTTTACATTTTGCCACACCCTGCATATTTTGACTTGATAAAACCTAAACCTAAGCCGGTGGTGAAAAACAAAAATGGTGATTTGTCTGATATTAAAAATTATAGGCCTATATCTCTAGCAACAATTGTATCGAAGGTGTTTGACAGCATTCTTAACACACAATTAAATAAGTATCTTCAGGTGCACGACAACCAGTTTGGTTTTCGGCAAGGACTTTCAACAGAATCTGCCATATTGTGTCTTAAGAGTGCTGTTAGATACTACACTGAAAGAAAAACCTCTGTCTACGCTTGCTTCCTCGACCTTTCTAAGGCTTTCGACCTGGTCTCGTATGACATACTTTGGGGGTAGATGAGGTCATCCCGTGTGCCTGAAGAAATGATCAACATCTTCAGGTACTGGTATGGGAACCAGGTGAATCACGTGAAGTGGGCGGGGACTTTGTCAAGTCCGTACAGGTTGGAATGCGGGGTTCGGCAGGGGGGGTTAAGTTCCACCACAATTTTCAACCTGTACGTTAATGAACTGATCGAGGCGCTCAGCAAGCAGCATGTTGGTTGTCACATAGATGGTGTCTGTTTTAATAACATAAGCTACGCGGACGACATGGTGTTGCTGAGTGCATCGGTATGTGGTCTCAGGCGGCTCTTGGGTATCTGTGAGGGCTACGCAGCAAAGCATGGGTTGCTTTACAATGTAAGCAAAAGTAAATGTATGGTCTTTCAGGGCGGGTCGCGAAAAGTAACTGAGATGATACCCATAAAGCTTAGCGGTACACCGTTAGAAAGGGTAGAATACTTTAAATATTTGGGGCATTTCGTTACACCGGCTCTGAAAGATGATGCAGACATTGAAAGGGAGCGAAGGGCGATGTCGGTCAGAGCGAACATGGTAATTCGCAGGTTTGCAAAATGTTCTACGGATGTAAAGTTAACCCTCTTAAGAGCTTACTGCACAACATTTTACACCTGCAGCCTATGGGCCAACTACTCGCGAAGATCGTACAGCGCCCTTCGTGTTCAGTTCAACAATGCATTCAGGATGTTGCTGGGGCTCCCTCGCTTCTGCAGCGCATCGGCGATGTTTGCTGAAGCGCGCGTAGACTGCTTCTACTCAATAATGCGAAAGAGAGGTACGTCGCTGGTGCGGCGGACGCGGGGGAGCACCAACAGCTTGCTGGCCACGCTTGCAGAGAGGCTTGATAATGCATACATCAATCACTGTTGCAGATTGCATATTAATTTGCTGTAAAGAGGGTCTTATTTGAGCTCGAATGCTATGTGTTATTGACTTTATTTAATGTATTTTATTACCTATGTACTTACCTATTATTTATGACTAGTTGTAACTATAATCTAATATGACTAAGCAGACTGACATTGTAATTTTAATGAGTTTATAATACTTGAAATAAATGAAATTATTAATTATTATTATTATAAACCGTTCAGTTAGGGCCCCGGTTTATTTTGCACCAGGGCCCTTGGCTACCTAACTACGCCACTGATCTGATCCGCTCCATGCTAAATTACCATCGCTATTCATTATGTTTGCCTTATTTTCATATTCTCAATATGCCTTAATTTATGGTAACTACCTTCATAGTTTTATTTATCACTAGTCAGGTTTGCAATCTTGATAAAAACTGTCAGTAAACATTTAAAGTAACACACCTTACTTTTAATGTTTGCTCAAGGATCTGAGCTATCAACGGCCCCGCAAAAGTGACCAAGATTATTTTGTCATAGCACACTGACATCGTTATAATACGGTATGTAAATATTTTAGCGTTGAGTTCCTGGATAAGGAAGGCTGTTGAAAATAGAGAGCATAAACATTCTAACAAAAATAGATTAACTAAATAACGGATTGATGGACATGCTTGATCGAGAAACAGGTGTGTTTTCGATTACCATTCCTAGATGTATTACGTATAATAATATGTGCAATGTTATTACACAATATCATAGTAGGTACGTATTCTACTCATAGCTGTTATGCACACATATGTTATACACATAGATAACTCTACTAAAGAATCAAAGGTCAATGGTATTGTCAGTACTACTTATGCAACTGTTGGATGCTAGATAAAATTATTTCAAATCATATTTTTGGAATATCTAGTGGAAGGCAAAAACTGATAGACCAGTCTATGACACGGTATAGAAAACAATGTGGCAGTGAAATATGATTATAGTTTTTAATATTTTTGACCTCGATTATCACGACTATTATGATAATTTTCAATTCATGATCACCTTGAGTCAAACTAAACTCCTTCATACATTTGAAAAAATGTACACAGTCGCATGAGCTAAAAGCAAATGTTGCGGATTTGATTATTGTGCTAAGACATGATTTGCAAATATTTATATTCCAGAGCTATTATTACTCATTGTTTAAAATAACTTCGACACGAAAAAATTTAGTGAACAGAGTACTTACGTATACTCGTATATCAATTTTCGTGTCGCTAGATTTAATTTAAACTATCACAGAGGTAGTTCCGCGTTTAATAGCTTTTGTGTGACAACAGTTGCATCAACACGTCGCAAAATTAATGTGTTACGAGTTTGGACGTCATATCGTTGCAATATGTTTGGTTCCAAGGATTGCCTATATCTGAACCGTGTTGTCGTCTGAGTAGCACTTCCGACACGTTTACTGCCTTTGTGACGTTCGTGGCGGTTTAATTCTAATTTTGGTGTAAGGTTCGTTGGTATCCTAACCAATCATGTATCATGTATCATGGCAATGGCAAACTATTACAGTGAAAAATTGTATTGTTCTGATTGTTACCTTCTTGCAGCGTGCCAATGCGATGATTGTGATGAGGTTCCCCGGAATGCCAACAAGCATGAACAGCACGCAGCAAGCCGAGGCAAACCTCAGCAGAGGCTCCGGATAGTCCTTGAAGAGAAGCACTCCAGCCAGCTCCGCGTCCGACTTGTACTCATCCAGCCCCACCACTCTCTCACTCCAGTTCCTCTCAACTTCACTCGCGAACGTACTCTTCGGTATACTCGGAAACAAATCACCCATTTTACTCGCAGTATCATCCGTTCACGAAGCGAGCTATCATTGTGTCTCAGAGTCGCAGCAACTTCATGATTAAGTAGATACGCGCGCCGAGTTCGACCGCGACTGATTACTGTTCAAACTATCCCAGAACTCAACTCGCTGTGTCAATAGTAGACTGGCAATGGTGTGTAGATAACGCATTTTGTCGATGCGAGGTTATCAGGTCACAGCTGCTCAGGAAGCAGTTATCAGGTCCCACTGTTGTACCGCCGTATCTGCACAGATAAATTAGATTTGTTTATTTGTGAATGCATTATAATTGTTATCGTTTGTTTCGGAACAGCATTCATTTGTTTCATTAGCTTATCTATGGGATAGTTACTTTTATTTTTAAATATTATTGTTTACATTTATCTTTCTACTACGAGTATACTCGTTTAAGTAGGTATTAGTTTTGAAAAGTTATGACTTATTTAGTAACAAAGGACAAATTTTAGATTGTCTTCTAGAAAAAAGAATGAACGTTGGGGAACGTTTAGATTAAGACAGTACAAATAAGTAAAGTTTTATATTCAAATAGCATTTGAGTAGGTAAGAATATAAATAGTTCAGCGTCCTGAGAGCTACAACCAATCTGGCATGAAGGGGCGACGTTGAGTAATTGATTGTCAAAGTTGCACCAACACCGATTCTCAGGACCGCTGCTAAAGTTAGATTGTGCGAAAACCGAATTTTCTATTATAGAAAATCATGATTTATGGACTGGAGGTGATGTATTACCTGACGTAGGAAGCAAAGTTTATGAGGCATAGAGATAGAGATTTTACTTTGACTGATGGATATGGAAATCTGGTATACTTTGTAGTCTGTCGTAAGAGTTCAAAGTACAGCATGTTTCATTAATAGACCAACAATTAGGTAGAGATTCTATTGACATGCAGACGTTGATCGAATGTATACAAAATCATGTTACGCTATTGTAAGATGTAAACGGTCTTGTTTACACGGTGAAACAATAGACATTTGGGGCAGCGAGCGAATCATTCAATCAATGTAAACAAGAACTCAATTCGCGTTAGTAGGCCGTATGAGTAAGATAGAAAACGGCTCAAAAGGAAAAGGTTCTTTTTGTGCTGAAAACAGATATGGGTAAATAGAGTTCTGTTTACCCAACTACAAGCGAGCAAAAATTAGATTTTGCATATGTTTTGAGCTAGCGCTCATAGTTTTAAAACTGCTAATTCCTTTACTAAGATGGTTCATTGTAGTCTCTGCAAAATATTCATGGCATCAACTGGGTCTAGTTCAAAAAATCTTTGGGGTCTTTCACTGACTTGAACAATACCTAGATAAAAGGAAGGATTATTCAACAGCATTGTCACCGGCGCTGTTGACCTGCTTTCTATGATAAATTTTCCAAAGGGTTACGTTTATGTCATTGACCCGTGCGGGTCATTCGATTCTTCTCAGCACCCACGTCAGACCTCTGACATGACCCCAACGCAACCTAAGCGTTTCTTATAATGTAATATTAGACAGGATCTACATTCATTTAGCTGTCACAGCTTTCTTGTTTTCTTGCTTAAAATACAATTCCATACAATCAGCCTATTGGATCCCACTGCTGTGCAAAGGCCTTCCTTCTTTTTTTCCATTCCTCCCGGTCCAGAGCCTCAGTTTGCGAATTTGCGCAATGCCCGTCAAGCCATCTCCGTCTAGGCCGACCACGAGACCGTTATGCACAGAGAAAGCATTTCGTTAAAATTTTTTTAAGATCAATAATACATAATTAAAATAATTATTTAGTTTCATAAGAGGGAATTCTGACAAAACGTTGTAATGAAGACGCTAGCCGCACTTATTCAAGCGTTTCGACATTTTCTTCGTAAAAAATGTGGTGTAAAATTCCGTACCTCGCGCTTTAGTATCCATAAAAAATCTTTATGAAAAGTACAATCGAGTATAAAGTTGAATTATGTAAAGTTAACCGCAAAAAGCTTGTAGATATTGTTATACACAGTCTAGTACCTAAGGCTTTTTATATTAAACTTATTTTGCAGCAAACATTTTAACCTAAGAGTAACTTTAGAACGACGCCTAAAATATTTTGGGCTTCTTTAGGCTTATTTTGGGCTTCCATGCCCTGGAAGTGCTAATATAGATTTCCTAGGTTTTAATGGAACACTATAGTTAAAATACTACATAACTTAGCTTGTATATAGATGTTAATAATCTACCAGCTAAGTTAAAAATGAGCAGTACAGCAGTACCGAGCAACATAGGTATCATGTATAAAAATATCAAGCTTTTTATTGAACATAATCTTCTCACCTACGCCAGAGCATCCATAAAAACCTCCACAGGGGTAATATAAAATCGTGCATCAATGCCTATTACGACCAAATATACCATTACAAACGACCTAAAGACATGAAACAGTGAAGATTAAAAAAAACAGTGAAGATCAGTTCCCAATTATTATAAAAAATTGGGGGTGTTAAGTAGAGCCTGAAGAAACAAACATTATGGCCGTTCAATCGCCTAAAATTTGACTGCTGTGAAGTGGGGCATAGCCTATTTCACGGCCATTACATAAGTGATACTTCAGGGCTTAGGCTCGGATCACGTCAAAGCGTTATAATGCTGGAAAAAGAATTATTGATATTTATTATTATTATTATTATTTATTTACAAAAAAATGAAAAGGGCTTTGTCGCTGAGCGACTATATCGCCCAATCGGTAACAAACATCTTAGCTTAGTCTTCATCATATAGGTCTTCATATTCTAACACGGCATGACTTCTTAGGTACTAGGTACTTAAAAAGTAACTGGCACAGTCAAATGACAAAGTTACCCATCTAAGGGGTTGGGTAGTTTGAAAAAATAATAAATACGTGTTTCACTATTTAAAAAAAAACTTATTTTGGCATCACAATCCCACAAATCCATATCCATACTATCCATACTAATATTATAAATGTGAAAGTAACTCTGTCTGTCTGTCTGTCCGTCTATCTGTCTGTCTGTCTGTTTGTTACGCTTTCACGCCCAAACCGCTGAACAGATTAAGCTGAAATTTGGCATAGTTAAAGGTTGTATCCCAGGGAAGGACATAGGCTACTTTTTATCCCAAAAAAGTAAAAAAATCCCAAGGGACATAGAACAAAATGACATCGCCATTGGTTGTCATGGCAACCTTAGAGCAGTGCTCTTTGCGTCAAACAGAGTACTGCTGAAGTTTTTATGCAATATTCCCGTTGTCCTTTTACATATTTTTTTATTTTTTGGAACGTTTTTCGGGATAAAAGTAGCCTATATGCTATTCTGGAGTTATACCTTTCACCTTACCAAATTTTATTGTAAACTGTTTCGTCGTTCGGGCCTGATTCTTACACAAACATACAAACATCCAAATATCCAAACATCTAAACAAACTCGCAACTTTATTATATGAGTGGGATAATTATAATAAATAATTAATTTAACTATTGTGGATGTATTTTGTTTATTTTCCTTATGAACTCATAAACATGTCTATACTGACGTGATTTTAACCACCAACGAGTTACTAGTAGCTGGCTGTTTAGTAGGCATATAGGTACAAGTAATAACATCTTACGTAATTTCGATTCGATGACTTGGATCTACATATTTGGTCAACGACTATGTTGAGTCACTTACGGCTGTGAAAAGAGCCGTTTTATTCAAGAGCGTGTCATTATGTCTGTTTAATTCATTGGGCCTGGGTGTTTCTATGTATATTATGTATGTATTTACAAACAAAAAGTATATAAGTAGTAATATCAGTTATCTGGTTCCCATACAGTACAGGCTTTGCTTAGTTTGGGGTTAGATGATGCTGTGTGAAAATGTCCAGCATTATTTATTTATTTATTCTGACATACCTGTTTCTCCTCATTTATCTCTCAACACATTCTTCATTCATTTGGTTCTAGTAGGTCTTCCTAATTCAGCTGTCTCATGCACACTCACCTCATACACACATTTTCTTCATCATTAGATTACAATAGACGAGAAATGGAATAATTTGGTTCGGTACTCTCAATTTTCATCGCTAAAATAGATCAATCAAACAAACGCTCCACAAATACGCGCCATTACAATGTCCTCTCATCCTCCTATTAATCACAGCTTTAAGGCTCTGAGTGACCCGATTCTGGTTTTTAGGTCGAGAGCTGTGTTAATGAAATATTGTTTGCCATTCCAATGCCTTTATAGGCTCTAAAACGTACACTTGTATAGCGTGACATCACAGTACTTCGATCTAGAGTGTGTATTCTGAATCCAAATGATCTACTTACATTTTATATTTTGAAAATATCAGGGGTTACAGCTATAGTACTTTTATACTCGTATTATGAGACTATTGAATGTTATTATTAAAGTAAGTTTGTACCTATTAGAAATATATTGTATTTTAACTACAGAACAGCAAATAAGTACATTCTTCTTCTTCTTGTGTATTTATTTTAATGTAAATTTTGTTTGTGAGAGAAAATAAATGAATATTTGTTACCTTAGTAGGAAAATAAAATTATAAAAGTATACATAGTGGTGTTCAAAGGCTAATTTATGTGAAACCATTAATTATGTAATTACAACTCGCACTCGGCCACATTCGTTTAAACTTGAGTTTGTTTGCTAATTAACCTTTTTGACGATGTAACACGCTTATTAAGTATGCTCAAATAGGTTTATGAAGGTGTGGGCGATGACCGATGAATATTTATCATAATATAACTACATAATAATAATGTACGTACTATTTCATTGACTTATAATCTGACGACGTCGTCGATTATGTTTAAAATGACATTGCCGTTAGAAATTTTCGAAAAACCAACCGCTAAGTGGGACTTACTTACAAGTCCCACTTAGCAGTTGGTTTTTCGATGACGTTCATTTCACATTTAACATTTATGACATTCCACATACATATTTACCGCTACTTTCATGTAACGGTAAACGTTTTTCTCTTGAACCTAGCTCCAATCATTTATGTCTGTGACCTAAGAAAATAGAAGCCCTAGGTATATGGCTGAGTTAATTAACCATTAAATTAGCCTGGGTTGCAATCAATTATTCGTATCAAGTAGATTGGTCTAATCAAGCTTCATTATGGGGTCTAACGAGCTAAATTCATCATTGTGTAATAGCTTACATGGATTTCTCACGCACAACCTTGATGTCTTTTGACCAACTTTTGATAGGTAAAAGAGGTACTGCAGCAATGGCAAAAATATGCATCAAATCTGAACTGTCACAAAAAGTTTTTAATTACAAAATTTAAAGGAATTGCCTTCGATCTTCTCAAGGCTAATGCTCCCACATCAGTGGACCAAGTGATATAACAATATTATGGTTAGAGCGATTCACTTATCAATATCCAAAAAACGGGTTCGAAATTTTTTTTAAAGCCGCTAAGGCTATTATAAAAGCCTGACATGTCCTTCAGTTATAATTTGAGTTTTAGTTGGTTATACTTACATACGAAGAAAATAATCGTTTTTTTCTTTTATTTTTTAATGCAAAGCTTGGAACGACTACGTCGGGATACAGTCAGTCAACTGTTTGCCTGCTGCGTCGGCATCCGGGCGCCTGGAGCCATGTAGCTATAATGTACAAATGCCGTACGAGATTCAGTCATCGAAGCTTAGTCCATTATTGCTCTATTCAGGTCAGGCGGATTGAATTCAGTTTGTTAAACGGCTGAAGACGCAGTAAGAGTACGTGCTAGTATTAAATATTTATATAGTAAATCGTTCAATAATTAGTAGTCGTTCGAAAAGTGAGTGTAGGCAGAAAATTATGTCAACTCTGCCTAAAAGTTACTACCCTAATGTTAAACTTTTAAGAGCATAGCAATATAGAATTTTCCCGAGGCAACAAAAACCCTCATAAAATGAAACAAAAGACGTGAAAGTGGTTCTGCATACACACGAAAGTGTTTTCGATTTAGTCCCTTTGTTTAAAGATAAAAAGTGTTATTTCGCAGATATAGGCTTAGTAATTTTCTAGTACCATTTTATTCTCGCGAATATTTCACGAGGAGTGTTCGGGAATTTGCAGTGTTTTTTGGCATCGTAGGTGCCGCACGCATTGTTGTCATCAATGAAAGCTGCAAGCTTCCATAATATGATTTTATACGACAATTTCGTAAGCGTCATTGAAAAAAATGGTTTGTCTAAAATTAAATTGCAATTTCTGTACGACGAGAAAAGTTATAATAAGGTAATCTTTTGAAAACAATCAACTCATAATTGGTTTTTTTTATGAGAAAATAAATAAATTAACAACCTAATAACTAATTAGAAGTTAACAAATCTTTTCTTCATGTTTCTTTATATGGAACCAACTTATTTCTGTTACATTTTATGAATGTCTCACGAGACTGTTCGAAAAACCTTTTTTCTTATCTCAGAGCAAGTTTTTGACAAGCGACCCTAATTTTGACCGAAATCAGATTTCCTGTAGCAATAAGAAAAGTTCTAGCTAAAAGCAAACCTCCAGGTACATTTTAAGCTTTAATCGGGCCTTGAGTAATGGTCAATGATTCAATTTGCCGGTTTTGTTGGGAGTCAGCTGTCGTTCATTTTGATTGATTTGTGCAGAATCTGAATTGCTTCAGCTGTGCCATAGCCTCACGTAATAACTGGTTCATTGAAACTCACCTTACTAAAATAAGATTGGTTGGAGCGGTTCAGCCCTCTACAATTCCCTTAATTAAATAGTTACTCGTGCAGTTTTTGATTGGTTATTCAAAACTC
This sequence comes from Epirrhoe tristata, assembly GCA_951394285.1. NCBI lineage: Eukaryota > Metazoa > Arthropoda > Insecta > Lepidoptera > Geometridae > Epirrhoe > Epirrhoe tristata. The sequence continues at coordinate 3,905,814 of OX596150.1, read as the reverse complement.
AATGAACGGAATTATTTAATTAAAATCGAGGGCAGCTTTATAGTTGACTAGTGGACCCGGGCGCGACTTCGTCTGCGCATTGTTTCGTCATAATACAAACTTTAGAGATAGGACTACCTTGTTCCAATCCAACCCATGAAAACACTGAATTCATTTTTGGATTTGCTGTCTTTGATAAATATAAATAATTACTAAGTCTAGTTTCGAAAAAATAATAAATACTTAAAATTTAATTACTTAAAAAAACTTATTTAGACATCACACATACAAATAGTATTTTAATTTAATTAATAAAAATTGTTCAAAGCATAGTAGAACGAAATGACATGGCAATTTTGAAAAGATAAGTTTTTGGTTGTCATGGCAATCTTAGAGCAGTGCTTTTTGTGTCAAACAGAGTACTGCTAAAGTTTTTATGCAATATTCTCGTTGTCCTTTAACATATTTTTTGGTGTTCAGGGACGTTTTTCGGGATAAAAAGTAGCCTATATGCTATTCTGGAGTTATACCTTTCACCTTATCAAATTTCATTGTAAACTGTTTCGTCGTTTGGTCCTGATCCTTACATAAACATACAAACATCCAAACATCTAAACAAACTCACAAACTTTCAGCTTTATTATATATGAGTGGGATTGACTGATATATTTATTATTAGAACATTGTTGAACTTAAGTAACTTATTTTGGGATTTTGGAGAAGCAGGATTTAAAAATTATTTTGACCTAGATTCGAAAAAGCATTCAAAAACTCTGAAGCAATTTGCTGCGCACGTGACAGGGCATTCATCAACTGAAACTATCAATAAAAAAAGTTTATTTCAGGGTTAAGGTTTTTGAGACCGCATTTTTAGTTTTATACTGGAACACAAGTTCCAACTGCTTTTCAATTGTAAAGTATCGTCGCAACTAATATTATAGAAGTCAGACCGTGCTAAATCGCAGTCACTGATTTGATTTCGCATGCCATAAATCCCCAGCTTTTATGAACAGATTTCACCTTTACAGCTCAAACTTCTGTGTTTTACAACACACATTAAAAGTTGCTGAAACCGAACGGCAAAGTGAAATAAATCAGCAAGAATGCTTCCCCGCAGATTTTCACGTAATAACAACTTTGGGGAATAACTCCTAATTCATATCTGTCGGGTAATCGAGACAGCGGATTAATGTCTCCGAGAGATATAGGGTGTCTGAGAAGAACCTAAAGTGTAATAAAAAATGTTCTGTCAAATTATAACTTGCAGCTAAAAATTAATGATCTTAATAAATCGGACTGGTATATTTATCTTAGGGATACTTAACTTTTCACGTACTTAAAAGTACTTTCAAATACTTAAAATCAACGTATTTCACTATAAGTATAGTAAGTAGTAACGCAAGTGCGTTTGGATGCTTATTTGGCTGATTTTGGAAAATGTAAAACTGCCCAGTAGTTAAAGAAGTTTATAAATAAATCTATATCTCCTACCTCGAAACCTGTGATGACTGTTACAGAACGACATCCCTGTTACAGCTATAAGTTCATATAAAACTTTACTGATTGGAGCAACTCCTATAAAGGTAAAGTGCCCATCACGCAACTACCACTCACTGTGTTTGGTGTAATAAATCCCCATTGACGTATTACGTGCGAATGGATCGCTTGACCGAGATTTTTGGTAACAAAATGAGGGGAGACGAGCAAAGTGGGTTACAAAAGCAGACGAGTATACTTAGGATCGAGGCTCAATTATTATGGGTTGGATGATAAGTGGATGTTGTGTGTTTGTTGGCGGAATAAGTTACAAGTGGCTGGATTCATCAGTGTCATATCAGATTGGACATTATTATTGTACTCGTATAGCAATCGCTTTCTCGTCATGCGATGCCACTTATTATTTATCTATCGCGGTGCTTTTTAAATATGTTTGTGAAAACCCCGTGTGCTTTCAACTACTATCTATTCATTTGGTAGATGATAATATGATGATGATCGACGATAGATAGAAAAGAAGAAAGGAGTTTTTTACTTGACAGCGCGTGTTTTTGCTTTTGAATTGTGGAATGTATCAGTTAGGGTTAATCAACATCAAACCTTTACATACTGTAGGTACACTGGTACTCTACGTGTTGAAATAAATGCTCGATTTATGACAATTATACATTGTGTGAAATTTCATAGTAGCAAAATGGATGGAGCAGTGTTCTAGCGTTCCATTTTTAGTTCATCGACAACAGTATTGATATGGAAATTGCAGGAAATTGAACTTGTTCAATTACCATATCAATACTGTCAGTTATTGGAAACCACCGCGTTACGTCACAGTTTGGTTTATCTGATCCATCCTCCTTTTGTTTGCCGATAGTAACGCGAAGATGATTTTATTTATCTTAACTATACACACGCATAAGTTTTTTGTAAATAAGATAATAATATTGTTATGGGAAATACAAGTACCTATGTATAAAATATTATTATAGATATATAAAAAAAACCTATCGTCTATGGAATAAATATACATTTTAGCAGTTGCAGGTGTTTTGGTTATCCAATTTAAATTTGTTATTCAGTGATTAAGTTGGAAACTACGAGATATCGTAGTTGCTACACATGTCATGTAATTTGTTGTAGCGAGCTACGCCGTAGCAAAAGTGCTATTTTAGTCTCTAGCTGGTTGGTATGTATTAAAATATCATCTTTAAAAAAATGTTGAAATAGTAAGTATTTAATATTTTGTATCGAACATTTAACTTGCTATGATCATTTAACCAAAACTGTTGAATCAAAGCCTTAAACATCAACAAAAAGTAAGTTTTATATGTTTGAGTCAATTGTAAAAATTGTGTTAATCATTTATTTAGACGGCATTTATAAAAAATACGCTTTTAAATTTTCGATTTCCTCAAATAACTTTGGAGAAACATAAATACATCGGTTGAAAAAAAATTATTATTTCTGCTAACTTCAACATGCTTGTTGTTTTTGAGTTGAAATGAGGACTGTTTCGGGAACATAATATTTTGTGTTCGCTAAGGAGGGTGTGAAAACAATCTGATGCGCGTTCACTGTATGTATTATTAGTATATTTTTGTTACATTTCCATTGGTTAGTATCATTTATTCAATAGCAATTCTTATTTTTGTACATTTTTTTAAGAAACTTTCTATAGTTAGGTACAAATTAGAAAGAGAGTTTTATCCTTGGACTTCTTCTCCATTTGAAAATAGTTTTTTAATGGTTTAACTATTCCTGATATAACCAGTGTTGACAGGCTGCTTTTTCAGAAAATATTGCTGGCTCTTACGAAGGCATGCTTATGTACTTGTACTACCTACAAAAGGTTGGTCTATTTTGGCATAATCTATTAAGTTAAGCGGATGCTTACCGTTGTCCTAATATTAGGTTTAAATGTCGAGCGGTCAACGTGGGCAAACACACGATGATGCCAAGGCTACGCTCTCAATCCCTTTGCTTTTGAAGGCGACGTGTCGGATTAAGGTCATAGCTAACTTGGGTGTTTTTTCGACGGTATTCTATCAAAGAATTCCATGCATACAGAATGAAGCACTTACCTTTTTTATGTTTAGCTTATGTCTATTTTTGCACCCTGTAAGTGACAGATTCTTAGCCTCCATCCCACTATCTTTCGCAAGTAAATATTTTGTGAGATCTAAGATGACTTAATGATATTAACCATTTCACGCTCATTAATAAGAAAAAGTATTACGTCATAATGTATAATTGAAATGAATCTTATAATATGAAATGCCTCAGGAATATTGCGTTAAACAAGCAAGGTCTTAACTCGCATTCATGGCATGCCTATTAAAACTGGAAACAAAATAATAAAACGTTTTTCATAATTAATGCGGCTATTACAAAAATATCTGCGTTAACCTCACACCCAACTGACCTTGCTTGTAAAAATAAATTAGTAAAAAAATTCAAAAATAAACAAGCTAGAGAATTGGAGAAAGATGAAAGTGAAACGGATGAACTTGTTGACTTGCAGTTTAGGAAATAGTTTAAATCCAGATTAGTTAGTAGCGTAACCAAACATTAATAGGTAAATAGGTCAGGAGTTTACGACTGCAATAAAACTTGTAGCAGTCAAACGTTCAACTATTTTATAGCCTTTTTTTGCGAATGTTTGCGAGGTGGTATGAATATTGCAGTGAGACGAAACTATGCTTATAAACTTGACTTGGGACCTATTAACTTTTACTACGAGTACAATTCTTAAAAAAATATTTCAAGTTGTGTTTTCAAACTATACCTACTTGGTTGGTTTTGACTTGATTGAAACAGTCACCAAATACATCTTATTTTTTTTTTCATTCTTCAGATGATTCCAATAACTATGATAGCAGTCAAAGTGTTTTTCAAACTTAAAATTTTAATCAACTTTTAGGCATAAAAAGCAGCGTATAATGTCAAAGATGTGCTAGAGATCTACAAAGCCTTTGTCAAAATTTTCTTGCCCTTTCATATTGGGGGCTCAAGATGTATCGATTCACATTTGACCCTTGAGCTGGATTATATCGTTACGATCCACTCAACTCTAGAGTGAAACCCTGAATCTCTTCAGTGATAAAACACAATTTGCTGACTAAAATATTTGTGAATATACAAGAATGTTTTATCATGTATAAGAAGAATAAAGAAAACCATTGTGCGAGAGAGATTACAGTTTTCTCAAACCTAGCGATTATAGTTAAAACAGAAAGCGATTACGAGATGAGAGACGACCTTAGCTTTACCAAGCTCTACCAAGAACTACATTTAGGAAGAGTTCACATTAAAGAAGAGGGAAGAAAGGAAGGGATTCCTTTGCCCTGTAGTGTTATCACAGGTGCATCTTAATTCCCAGCATCCATACATACATACATAAAATCACGCCTCTAGGCAGAGACCACGAATCTCCACTTGCTACGATCCTGACACACAACTTCTTTCCCAGCATCAAATCCCAATAATATCCAATTACTGGATGTAGGCCTGTTAACATTTTATCAGTTTATTATAATTTGTTTATGCCGACTGTTGTTACATAGCCACAATTGTAACTTTTATTGTTATTGCTTCAAAAAAAATTCAATCACAGCGGTTTTACATAATCTAGATAGAAACGTACGCAGAATACGTAAGTTCGGGTAACGCATGCATCAATCCATACGTGATTGTTTTTCAAAATGCAAATTGTTGCCCAATTTTGCGGGAAAAATAAAATAACGTCAGTCGTACACGAGCTGAATAATTTAAGGTTTCTTTGCTGAGTTCGGCAAAACTCATATACGAATACTTATGGTTATATTCTAATCTATGCTATAGATGCTAGAGAGATATATAACACTTATATAAAATGAGAAACGGTTCAGGATCACGTATATCCCTAATTTACCCATGAAGTAAATTTTATTGAATGTGAACTCGATGTGACGTGTAGCGTATATAAGGTATCAGATCTATTCAATAGACTTTGAACTGTAATATATTAATTCCAGAATCTCAGTAAGTATACCATGAGGCTGTCTTGAAATTTTAATATAAAGTATGAATAAAGCAAGCTTTAAAAAATATATTTTCATTTCAATAGTGCACATAAAACGAAATAAACGCAGCTTTTGTATCTTATTATACTAATGTTTTATTCAAATCCTGAAGAAACATTATATTCCTTTCTTTTTGAATTAAAAAGGCCGTTATCAGCAAAACGGGCGATCATCACAACGGGGCTTATTGAGCGACGCCTTATCAGAGGTCATTATAGCTGGGAGCGAAGATACAAGCAATAAGGGCTTTCAGCTTTGAATTTTTATTTTACCCATATTTTAACAAAAAAATCGTTTAAACTAGTGACTTTTAGGCCAAGGTATCTGTTGCGGTTGAATTTTTCACTAATGAAAGTAATGTATGTATGGATTATCTTGTTTATATTTAACCTACATATTAATTCTTAAAGTTTTGTATAAATAAATTATTATTTTTTTCAAACCAAGTTAAATAGTTAGAATAGAAGTTGAGGAATTATTGCTTATAAATTAGACATCTTTGGACCGAAAATCAAATTGTTATCTAACATTACAAAGGAAAGCATTAAATGAGAATAATCTTGCTAGTCATGGAACTTTTATTGCTTCTTGTAACCTACTTTAGCGTAATACGACCTTCTTATTAAAATGTACCATAATCATTTCATTGTAAACTTGAACGCAATGTTTTTACGCAAGTAATATCTTATTGACGTGACGTAATACATATTTTGAAGAAAGATTTGACGTGAAGTCATGAAAAGAAGAAGAAGGAATAAAAGAAGAAGAAGAAACCAATAAGTGAAGTGAAACCATAAAGAAATGACCTATATGATGAAGACTAAGTTAAGATGTTTATTACCGATTGGGCGATATAGTCACTTAGCGACAAAGCACTTTTTTTTGTGAATAAATAATAATAAACAAAATGACAGACAATTCCATTGAATTTAAATAGGTCATATTTGTAACAGTGACTTACTAAGTTGCTAATCCAAGTGATATGAAACAAGATCTTGTAAATATGGTTGTATTTACCTCATTTAGTATTCATTAAGTAGTGACCAGTGACCTAATATTAAATCTCCCCTATCCCTATCGTATCAAAGCTTCCTCGATACAGGTTGTGCCTAGTGAGGAAGCTGATAGATCATTTTCAATTTAACTCTTCGGTATCTGAAAATAAGTCATTTTTCTTTTGTTAACCTTGTTCTTTGCTACTTTTATAACTTTTCTTTTGATTTCATTTTCCTGCCCATCGAAGATCTATATAATTTAAAGTTATTGACCAACATTTTATGTCTAACTTTTTGTCTTAGCCTACACTACTACTATAGTAGTAGTCTATTATAGCATAACAACGTCCCAGGCACTACAGCGTCACGTTAAGTGTAGGCATATGTTGCCTCCTGACGCTGTCTGAATCATCTAATATAGATGTAAAGGCCTTAAGTTTTTTTTTACATCAGATTTTATAAAGAAGTCTTCACAAAAGGGTTATGAGTACCTAGGTATTACATGGAAGGTATCGGTAAAGGTTAAGTTCAATGAGCAAATGGACAGCATATGACGTACTTTTTAGGTTAACCGAAGGCTTTCATCAGGATTGTCTGTTTTATAGCCGGGATCGAGGCAATATCTTAAAGTGCTGATTGAAATACGGAGGTGCCATTTTTTTGTAATCACGTAGAAGAGACCGTGAAAGTAAATAAAACATGAAAAACTACCGCAAGTAATATGTTATACTAATATTCTCCTTTTTAAGGGAATTGAAACTATGACACAGCCTACAGCGCGAAAGCCATGGCTACTAGCTGTAAGTAACTGAGCTAATCAGGACAGTCAAAATGACCTATTGCAAAGTCAGCTGAGGTTGCAGCTCTTACCTACAATTACATAAGTGTTATTTATTGCTATTTTTAAAACAGCGCTTGTGCTTCTCAGTACCAGTTGACCTGATTTACAAAAAAGTTATGTAACTCTACTAAGAAACATAAACGACTAACTTCCACAACGTGATAGATGAAAGTAAAACTCGGATACAGGTATATTCATTAGTCTATATTTTTAATATTCTGAGACATAGAAAATGATCGCGCAATTAATGTCAGAAGCTGTCATCTACTACGAACTGCTGGGCTCACTGCCAATATATTTGACTTCCCTGTTATTTAGGGTTGGCATTTATGTGTAAAAAATATTTGTTAACTTCATATCCCTATATAATTTAATTTAATTTTAATCAGAAACTAAGCTACTACATACATATATTTACAAAATACAACAGGATTATTCAAGCTATCTAAGGATCGTTAGAAACGATCTATAGATAGCTCAACTTTTTTGACTCAACGCCAGTGTTTTGGGCATGCTTCCGACTAACAGTGACCATGACCATATCACTTATCAAAGATGATGCGAACGCGATATGCTATTCCAAGGAAAGTATGTAATTTTTATTTGACATGAATCCTAAAGATCTATACAGCGCTATTTTATGACTACCAAAAAAATAATTAAGGACGGTTGCAGTAGATGCAGAAAATGATAATGGCATGGTCAGTTTTTTTTTATTTAACCATCACAAACTTATCGAGGATTGTAGTCAACCAAAACCGAACAAAATTTTATGAAAACTGTACAAAAAAGTACTACAGACAACAATCGCTCACGGATTCTCATTTAAACTATGCTCTCGTATCATCCCCAGTCAATAAAAACGCAGTAGCTATCATAAATCCATGTTTGACTCGTTATAATTTTTTTAACTAAGTACATAAATGTGATAAGTAACAGACGCCGAGTCCATGTTTAGAATTTTTTGGTAATTAAAAAATAGGGGTGTATGTGTGTACAATATACTTACATTAATTAATGTAGTGGTTTAGTAGGAATCAGAATCGATCCATTGTGCCATTCATTGATAATGCTTACATCATTTACTAAGAAAATTAATTATACAGCGTCATGACCCCATCTGCTTATATTATTCAACATAGTGTAATAAGGAATTCTTACCAAGATATGAAAAGATTTGTTCATATTTAAATGTCTTGTTCTTGCTTGCATGTCAACCCTCAGTATATCCAAGGTACAGCATAATTGTTCGTGTCGGAGCATTCACACGAACTTCTCCACACGTGTTCACTTTCAAGGGACACTCCTTTATTTGTTTCTTAGTTCATCTGCATAGCATGTGATACGGCAATGGGTTCTTTTCGTTTCATTGCAGTGAAGATGAGATTGCAATCACAGATTAGAAAAAGAGAAAAAATGTTAAAGAGAAAATCTACCTTAATAGTGCGTATCTCTTCCACGCTCATTCCCGCTTTCTACCATCGGCATCAGTGAGAGTAATAATACAAACTTATATCTAGATAAATATTTGAGTCATTAGCGCCTAAGTTGGTTCGATGATATCTAAAAATTCAAGGGCAAAACCTCATCATTCGGCACAGGACTGTGAATTTAGGCAGTGGTAAAGTGTGGATGATGATGGCTAATATAAATGTAGTGTTCATAAAGTGTTTATTTCACTAAAATCCCTAGAATTTGCTTCTAGCATCTTAGCTCGACGTCACCTATTGCTAGATGTTTATGTAGAAGGAAGCTAGATAATATTAGAACACTGAAAGCATAGAACAAAATAAATAGGAAGCTTTAGCTCGCCGGAGACACTAAGACATTCTTGTTTTACTTCCCTGTAAAGTTTATTGAACTAATAGAGGTTCCTTTACGGTTAGACATGCTGTCTTTTGTGCTGGACGTTGGTCTAGAAAAAAAATATACTATGCCTTTTAGGTACTATTTATCTGATAAAATAGTAAGAGGTGATATTTTTGTTTGTTTGTAGTTACATGTCTACGAATTTTATTTTCTTGTTACCTAGGCTAGACAGTTCTCACAATTTTGAGCGAGTTCACACTTAATAGGAACTAATATGACCTACTTCAGCATGTCATGTGTGCAGCACATTATCGTAACTCTGTTCCAGACCTATGGCATCATAAACAGAGCTTTAATAATGGAATATGCTATTTAAGCTGGCATATTCAAAGAGAGTCAGAAAGTTATTTCAGCCATCATTTTGTAAAAAATGACAGGAGTAATGAAAAATCTACTCGTTATGATTGACACATGACAAACAGTACAATAATAACCCAAAAAGGTACCATGCTAAATCTATGATAATAACATTTCAGATTCATAATGAACACTAGATGGCGCTCATTACAGGCATTTCAACCTGTACTACTACTACTACTACTTATCATGTCACCAATTCTTTAGAACCAGTGTGGTGAAAGGATTTTAACCTGTTTTTTTTTATTTTAACCTGTAATGTGTCATGTACTATGTCATGAAATACTTCAATTTACTAGCCCGTCTAAGAGTTTAAGGGACTGTCAATAAAGATAACCTTTTCAAATTATATCTATGTTGACTTCATTCTGTCGTCTCTACGGAACAGTAAACGTCGTAAGATTGCCATTCACGATCCTTTCGGGGAACAATTTCATTGATTTCCGCTTGAATAAAAAGATTGCGTCCTTTTCAAATACATACAGACAGACCCCTAACTTACTTAGTATGGGTCTGTCTTTGTGACAGATAGCGTTTTGATACTTTGATGAAATAGATTTGTTTGTCTGTCTGAAGTGATACAATTTACACCATTACTTACCGGTAGCACCACTGGTAGTACACCAGTGGTACTACCGGTAGTACCACGAGAAATATTTTTGGGCCGTGGTACTGGTGCTGGTGGTACTAAGACCAGCCTGTCTGGCCATGATACTAAGACTAACTTTTGCATACCATTAGTTTTTCATTACTAAAATTACTTTTTATACAAAAAAGAAGCAAAGAAAAGATGTCTTGTCAACCGCTCATAGGTCTTTAAACTTTATTTCGACTTTGAAAAATGGTCGCGAGTTTTTATTCGATTAGGAACAAAAATCAATGGTATAATGAAGTTTTCGTTGTTTTTTCAGGTTTTCCTTCAATGTAACTTTCCTGGTTTTGTGTTGTAAAAAGGCTCTACAGCTGCCGAAAGCTCTCGCAAAGATCTTCGCACTTTGTTCTTGTTTTCTTTTATTAACTTTTATTTCGGTAGTGTCACATTGTTTACAGCCCTTAATACCAGTCTTTACGTTTTGAAGAGTTTATTGTTTTTTTTGTTATTGGATGAGTGAGAGTTCTTTTTTTTGCGATTGGTTGTGGTGTTGAATTCCGGTCATCGCGCGCTAATGGAATTTTTTGTAGTGCTTACGTACCTCGTTCTTCTAAAGAAGGCTGAGTAAATAAATCTTTTTCAAGGTCGTTGCTGATCTTATCTTCGAATCTTTGTTGTACCTGAAACGAAACAAAATGTCAACCATAAATCCAACACAGATAAACGCAATAGATACCATAGCATGCCGAACTTACTTTATTGGTGGAATATCTTGGGCCTCTTTGTTTATCAAAATATTTAAAAAAAAATATTTTTTAAGATATTGAAAATAATGTCTATTGTACCTTGGGGATGCTACAATCGTTATCCTGGTTTGTATTGCCTTTGCATTTGAATAATAATGTAAATTAACATTGGCTCAATATTCCCGAAAACAACAGTAGATAAAATGTGTTTATATGAATGAACTCTAAGCACGGAATACATAGTCGTAAGAGTCCTCTTAGTCTTTTTACTCTGTTAAAAGTAAATTAAAGTAAAAAAAATCGTTTATTGACATATCTAGAGAGTGTCCAATGAAACATTGAATCCATAGACTCCCAAACTAGTTAAAACTGTATTTCAGGAGCTTCTCAAAAATGAGCATTAAAAAAAATTTGGTTATATTTTGCTGTGATTATACAAGCGTTGAATAAATCAAATTGAAAGCTTTCATCAGTTATTAATTAGAAAAGCTCCAAGCTTGGGTTTGGGTAACAGATACCAGTAATTAGTCGTCTCGACTCTTTAATAGATCTTTGCTTCGCCAACTAAACATGACGGTTTTATGTTGCAAAAAGCATCAACTTTAGACATAGACGGTATAGTCACACTGAGATGTGTATCATGACTTGTATATCATCCGTAACTAGAAGTAACACGAATATCTGTAAAGTATGTTACTTATCACCTACTGACCGCTTCCAGTAAACTTCGTCGTACAGTGTTGTTTTCGTGCTGGTTAATAAAATGTATACACAAAATGTATACTACCAAAAAATTAAAACTATAGCCTCAGCAATAGTGTTGATTCCCCATTATCTCTGTTGGTAGAGTGTTGCTACGTATTGGCAAAGTCGTAGATTCAGATCTCATTGGGGCAATTTTTGGAATTCAATGTAGTACACTCAAATCTATTTCACTGCAATTGTTACTGTATTTATTATATTACTAAAATCATGTGGGACACTGCGCTAATACAGACGATCTAACTATGCAGACCTCACTGTGGAGATATGAAGCAAATGCTGACATAGCAACACTTTATTTTACGGCAGTGTTTTAATATATTTACTTACAAAACAAAATAAATATACTGCGGGGTAACTATTTTTATATAAATTAATTCTTAAAAGCCCTCATGTATGTACCTATAGTAAATAACACGAGATTATTTTCACTAACTAAACTACTACAATGTAAAATGTGTTTCTTTTGTTTCCTTTTAAATCTGTTTACAAACTAATTTATTTTATGAAGTCGGTTAAAGGTCACCTTTTAACTTTTTAAGCCGGACTTAGATAGAAATTCTCCACATCATCATACATAATTGGGTCCGTCTGTTTGCTTGTTCCTACTGTCATTAGGCGGTTCTCGTTACAGGATTTTGCTGGAATGGTTCAATTTGTTCAAAGTTTTTATCTGAAACGCAAACTGACCTGATTAGCTACATTTTTCAACCCGTATGTAATGTAATCAAGATAAATTAAATTGCTTTGAAAAATAAAACCATTTAGTTGACACCCCACTTTTTGGATATTTTTTTACTTTTATTCATACATTCTTTTAATTCCTGATTTTGGTTTTCTTTCTAAGATGAAATATATTTTGTTTTCGTTTTCTAAAAAAACAAATAAGTGCATCCGACCTACCACACTGAAAAACAAAACGATAAAATGAAGTAGGTGAGGACAAATGCGACTTGTTTTTGTGCATTGAATCACACATGCCAACCAAATGTTGAATAACATACAAGTATATAACAATTGAATTCGTAATCACCCCAGATGTAATACAGTTTGTTTACAATTCCCGACAATAATCACCCATCCGAACGAGATTAGTGTGAAACTACTCAGCATAATGGGTTAACTGCCTCTTAAAACTCGGCTGAATGAATTTATTATCGTACCTATATTTATTTTTACGATGTATCCGTTCCAATCGATTCTCCATATCTAAACAAAAGTTCAAAGGTCTATCAAATGAGCTACGTACATTTTCGACTACTTTTCCATATAGGTATACTTCAGTTTCATAGTAGGTAATGATTTTTTTGTAGGTGCACTATATTTTTATCAAGCTGGCTGTGCGATGCTTTTGCTACGAGTAGAGCCCACAGTTCATATTACGAGTAATGAACAAATTCGGGTTCTTGTTTAATCTGGAGTTTTTAGGTCTGAAGACAATGGTGGTCCGAGGCGGTAGAAGATAGACAATTACTGGTTATTTAATTAATAATTTTACACATTTTAATTAATCATAGGCAAGTCCAAAAATTCGACTGAAATATGCTTAAATTTTGCAAGTGATTTTTGCATTGTATAAATCTCGACTCCATGATGAGACCTTACCCCACCTTCGTTTTGTTCACGCGACCTCAATCCTTAGCTTTATTGCGTTTTAAAGCTTATTTTATTCCCTTAAATTTAAACGGCATTGTAACATGTTAAGCCCAGGAAAGCTCCTAAATTGCTCACGAGTTTATAAGGCCACGTTAATTTTATAGACTCATTCTCATTCGATTTTGGGGCACATTGTTTATGTCTCTGTTACTGGTAAAAAGAAGTGACTTTCTATAAGTTGTTTAACATTTTTTTTAACATAATAGTTATACTGAGCTACGACTTCTTAGAATATGGGTGTCAGCTAACTGACGCCCACGATAGTGGTGATGCTAACATCACTATTTTTGTAGGTTAATTTTTAAAAACAATAATGGACATTTTTCTAATATTCACACTCAAGATGATGTTCACGGCAGATGGTTTTTAAGGATCCTTGCCCAAAGGGTGTATGTAAATGGTCCGCTGCCTATCCGACTGTCACAGGGTTGCTAAAAAAAAAATGACTTTTGCGCGACCTAAAAAAATTCTTCTCCAAGGTTTTCACTTTTGCAGTTCTGTAATTAAGTTTCTTCGCTATAGATATCAGACGTGTTTTCTCAAAATACGTATTTATTAATTCTGAAACAGTAGCCACTGAAAATGCACAGCTAATATTAAATTTGATGAGTTTAATAACCGCAGACAGCTTTCATTACACTGATATAACAGTACCATTAAAATGTAATGTTGCCATATTTTACGTTAAATTCTACAGGTGAAAATGATATCGCGGTTATTGGTAAATTTCAGTGCCAATTGACATTATATCGTTTAATGTATCTTGGGATTTATATTCGACGAAAATAGCTTGTTTTATATTTTTTTACAAAGGTTTTGTTACTTTTCGGAATATTTTTTGAGAAGACGATTATTATGATTTCTTAGTGTTGCGGGTAGACAAATATGAATTAGGACTTACCCCTTAGGACATCTTTAAATTATCGAGATAATGAAATGAAAAGACTTACCGGTGCTATAACCGATAGAATATGAGCTTAGCAAAAATTTCGACTGCGACGAACAAGGATTCCGTAGCCGAATTGGTAAAAGGCGGCTCCAGCTTTAGAAGGATCGTCGTATCATTGCGGGTTTGAATCCCGTCGGAATCGAAAATTTTGATAAGTCTTTTCATTTAATTTTATCGATGAAATACCGAGGTGTGGTATAACACTATAAAAATAATTTAAAAAATCAAATTACTTAATTACTTACATGAAGGATCTAATAATATATGGGTACTTAGGCAAAGTGAAAGACCGTGGATGGACAAGATTAGCACCGGATCGTTCCGTATTAGTTAGTAGGTAAACTCACAAGTTATAAATAGATTTGATCATTAGCTTCAGAAACAACATCGTGGGTAGTTTGTTTTCCGTTTACATTATTTTGTAAACTTGTGTTACTGAGCGCACATTTGGACATAAATAGCACAATAATTAGCTAATGCAAAAGTACATACATCATCGTCTTGAATTTTTTTTAAAACATGAAGTTTAATAAAATAAGTTTAAAAAAATATTATGGAAATTTCTGTACGTGTGATTTAAGTTCAGACGTGTCTTTGTATAATCTAGTCGTTTTCGATAAAGGCAACTCTGTGATTTATTAACAATAAACTTGAAAACGAATTTCTATAATACCTAGGTTTACTCAAATTAATCATTTTTGTTACAGACTTATCTGTAAAATATATCTGAGGACGCCTAGAGTTATATTATTGTCTTGAGTAAGGGATATAGAATAAAAGTACAGCTACGTATACAGGGTTATTTTTAAAACACCGGTAACCTCTCAGGACCGTATCTCTATCATCATATATAACAACTTTTGTTTTATGACTTTTTACGAAACATACCAAAAAAAAAAAAAACCTTCAAGATTTCCTTGTCATATCTAACACATTTCAACTCTGTATTAAATGGGTCAATTTCAAGCGCCCCCACCGCCCTAACCCCACTCCCCCAGCTTTCTTTTCCTTCGCATAGACTTCGTTACATTTAGAGCGTTCAACATAATTTTTTAATTTTTGCATGAAAAAAAATATTATGAATTTTTGCAAAGTTATTGTTTATATAGTAATACAGTCCTGAGTGGTTACCGGTGTTTTAACCCTGTATATCATATAATAACACTTAAAATATATACTCGTATAGATCGTTTCTAACGATCCTTAGATAGCTTGACTAATCCTGTTGTATTTTGTAAATATATGTAAATTATGTAGTACTTAGCTTAGTTTCTGTAAATAAATTATTATTAAAATATTATACAAGAACAAAACATCCGTCTCCGCTCTTGACACTATGATATATTTTCGTAACAAACTTATGTCATACATCAAAAAATTAGCACGGAACAAAAAGTAGGTCAAACAATACATGTAGGACATCGCATAGAATATGCGTTATTAAGTGTGCCATCAGATATATTAATAGTCATTCTTTCACGCCATCCATCTCGACCGACAACCATTAGTGAATTGAGGAAATTCCACATCAGGACTTCAAGCCTAGAATGTGAGATAATGTGCTTTTTATAGCCACTTTAACAAAAGATTATGTGTGCCTCAACGGCGATAATCAGCATTTATCCAGATATTTTATATTATTTATTTTTCGACATTATTTCATGTGAATCATAATTTTTTGATAATACAAAATGAAATAAAAATATTAGTAGTTTCAGATTTACATACCTACAAACTGAAACACAAATACCACTTTTTATGAGTACCTACTTACAGGAAAGTTAGTTGGTCTTGATCTCATTGTAGATAGTATTCTGAGCAACAAACTTTTCTATCTGCCACGAACCAAAACAAAGATGGTTTTTGTAGATATTAGGATATTTTCCGTGTAATCTCATCTTAGTAAATCACTGGGGAGTAGCAGTTCATTCAGACCAGAGATAATAGGGTAAACATTCCATTAAGTGGAAAATATTAATATAACACATGGCTGTTATGGGAATTCATGTCAATGCAATTATGGTTGAAGACAAATATGAATGACGTATGAAAATATTGTTAACCGAGTAATTGAACCATACAATAGTCTTTTGAGTCCGAGGTTCGTGGTAACTAGTAAATGAACATAGATGAGCGCATTTATCTCGCGGTATCTATGTGATAGGCCAGGCCTGGGTGAGTTTTATTTATTTCCGTAATAATTTTTTACAGTGATGAAAATAAAAAAATTGTTATGAAAGTTGCAAAGTCATAGGTTTACGAGCGGAGTTTTATTCAAATGAAAGTTGGTTTGTTAAGTGCTCATTTAGAGAATTGTGGGAAACGTAACTAGAATCAAAGCTTTGTGGTTATCGGGATTCAATGATTCATGAAAAGTTTATGTAGGTAGGTAAATTTAAGTACCTATACTTTGTATTGACCAATCCTGTTGTATTTTGTAAATATATGTAAATATGTAGTAGCTTAGTTTCTGTAAATAAATTGTGCTTTAATTTGAATCTCATTATAAAAATAACTGTAGTATTGTATTAATAGTATGAGAATAAAAATGTTTTTAAACCTATATCAGCTACTTTGGAAGCGGTAAAACTTAGGCTTCTATATAACTAGATGATTTATACAGCGTCAATAGGCAACCTATGCCTACACTTCACGGCTCGCTCATGCGCTCGTGTCTGGGACATAGTCTAAGATGGGATAGGCTTGTCCAGCACCTAAATCATTCTCTCAGCTTAATCGACCTTGCCTACAGGAAAGACAACGGCTTCCTCACGATGTTTTCCTTCATCGTTTGGAGCTTGAAAGCGGTAATAATGTAGTAAATCAGTTGCTTTGCACGAGCGGGTTTTTTATCCTTTTAGAAAAAAAATGGTTGTCTGTAAAGTCGGTTTACTGACAATAGTTGACGTGACGTGACAACGCAAAGGCCGATTGTGCTTCTTTGTCGCTCGTTCCGCGCTCTCGCTTGCACTTGCGGAAGCCTTACATGGAACGCCCCAGAGCGAGGTAACGCCTCATGACGTCATGTTTTTTCGTCCGTGCAGCCGGCTCTATCGAATTATAAGACGTAGTCACGTCAAAAAATGAAAACGACGTTATTAAAGTTGTATCTAACTAAGGAAGAGATAAAGTTTTGTATTACATTAAAGTTCTAGCATTGTTTGAAGGAAACTTGAAGGCTCAAGTGTCAAAAGAGTCGTTAAATGCAAGTAATTGTACTTCACTCTCATTTACAAATTTTCAGTTAAACAAGCAAAAGACATACAAAACTGATTGCTATCTTTCCTAGTTTTTACTTGCTTCGTATAAATGTTAACTGCGCGTAAAAATCTGACTGTTATCCGAAGATTTTTTCTGAAGCGCATTCGAAACAAAAAATCCTATGATACACGACTGGGATTTAAACAAGCTTTTATGGATCGTATAGATAAATGTTTATAGGCCAACTTGGTCCAAAACTAAAACAAATATTTTAGCAAATTACCAAGTCTAACATGTAACTTTTAATCAGCTTTCTGAAGCTTAAAGAGCTTTATGATCCGAAGCGATTCAGGAAATCGGTGCGAGGCATTGGTTACGACAAATCTCGCGTGAAAATAAATAGGCTTACTCATGACGGCTTTATAGCAATAATATCAGGGATTTCGGGATTCCGACAAACTCGCTTCTATTCGAACGAAAGGGTAATAAGATTATTTACCTCTGAATATTTGGGTTTGTAATCTAATGGTTTTACTTTGGAAGGTACTAATTCGATAAAGTTTTTTTTGTTATCATATCTTAAGCTCAACCAACTGGATAATGAATGTCAGACTCAAAATCAAAAAGCAATTATTCAGTAGGAACGCTAGGATCACTTTGTATTCTAATCTAGTAACCTATAGACACGTATTAATTCCTCGCATATTCACTACTTAAGACTTTTTAAAGTAAAGAGAAGACCTCTCAACTCATCCTTTTTTTTAGACATTAAAACATTTGCATAGAATGACAAATAGTAAATTAGATAAAAGTCGTGATGGTTGAAGTCAGCCTTTGGTTTATGCTTTTGTTTATTTCTGTATCCAAAACAAAAATTACCATGCCACATTGTAGGTAAGTTTTTATGTATGTCATAAAACGAAGACAATTTGTAGCAAGGAAACAAATATTTTATGATTTGTCTCCATGTTGAAACCGAAACGCTGAAATGAATATTTACGTGTGCCAGGTGCCCTAGTGAGCCATAAAATCTGCTTAGAGCTGCTTGCTACGCAACGAATCCTCTCATTTAAAAGTAAAAACGTCGCACTTACACGTGACTTCCGTTTATCCATACTATCCATACTGTGAAAGTAACTCTGTCTGTCTGTCTGTCTGTCTGTTTGTTACGCTTTCATGCCCAAACCGCTGAACAGATTAACCTGAAATTTGGCATAGTTAAAGGTTGTATCCCATGGAAGGACATAGGCTACTTTTTATCCCGAAAAAATCCCGAGGGACCGCGGGTCACACCGCGGGAGCGCAGCTAGTTTGTAATATTTTAATTGTAGCCAGTATTTTAATTAGCATTACATTATATTTAAATGAGGGGGCTATTGAACGCCTTGCAACAGATTACATGAAATATTATCTTATTAAAAATATTACATAATCATTCTAAAGAGATATATACCAACTTATAAAGTGGGTAAACTGTGCCGATTTTTCAATCAACATCATCGTGGTATCATGTTAGTCATCTAAATGTGAAACACTTATAAACATACACTGAGCAAATCTTGTTGTTCGAGGCGTGACCTAGGCGTGAAACTGTAAATGGACCATGCAAAACCCAGGTGTATCTTTTTATAGCAGATAAAATTAGTTAATCATTAATCATGTTATTTTCCCTATGTTTACTGAACATCTGTAGCCTAATTTCATTTTTGTGAGCACATTTTAACCTTGCGGTTAACTAGGTTTTTCCTAAACTTTGTACGACATAAAAATCTCATCTGCTTTGCAATCTTGTAGCTTACGCTTTGGTATTGGCAATTTACCTTCACCTTTGTAACACTGAAAAAATATATCCCTCTTAAAATTTTATTAAAACTTTTATAAAATACTTGTGTAATATAAATACATATCAAATTTTATGAAAATACAACCTATCATCAGGCTGCTTAAACTCCGGCTATAGGTAGTGGTCAATATTTCAACAAGAAACAATTTATATTAATCTATACTAACGATAAATTTTCATTTTGAGTAAAGAACTTTATAATAATTATTTAACAAGCGCCCTAGAGGCTGTTTATAATTTATTTCTAAAATTAAATTCATAAACTTGTAAAATAAAACCTTTGTTCATTATTTTCTAATTAAAAGCCGTTCGAACCTCAAGTTCTCATTAGTGCTCAATTCAAATGTTTTTTTATAAATAAATATAAAGCTCTACCTTGATAAAAAATTGCAATACTATAAATGTTGATTGATATTAACCACTGGCTGGATAAATAGGTAATTATGTAAAAGCACTGAATATCTGAAACTCATGACAAGAAACAAATATTAAAAGCTTGGATAGCTTTATCGGTTTTTTCGACGTTATAATTTCAAAACGAATTTCAACAGAGTTTCCGTTCAATTTCGCAAATTGTAGTCGGAAAAATCACGGTCGGCAATTTATTTGTGCCGAAAAACCTAAAAGGATTGTCTTCGTAATCATTACCCATTTTTCTCAGTAAGCAAAATGGTGATTATGTAAATTGGCGCAATCAATTTGATAACGCGATCCGCCGGCCGCAGATTGTGTAACTCGGTCATCGCGCCCAATGTCACGATAATGAAGTCACGGAATTATTCGTGAAGATAACCCATTTAGAAAAGGTTTTTGAGGTCACCTAGGCACTATGAAAAATCACTGAAATAAAAACTGTTAGCTAAAGAAAATTCTAACCAACTCCGCAGCACGCTAATTTAAAAAGTACTAAAACATTGAAAAAACAGACACCTAAATATATTAAAGCGAAGTGAATAATATTTTAGTCCCGTACTTCCATTACGCGCTACGCGTTCTTCAAGACAATACCGCTAGTTTACTTCTTACCACGTAAGATTATTATGTTATAACTTTTAGCTTTACGACCCATAGAACAAAGCTCTATTTTCTTTATTTACTGTAAATGTAGTTCTACCCGAATAATGTATAAACACAGTTTCTATTACAATAATGTAATGTAGACAAGGGTTCAACCAAAACACCTCGAATCGGAAGTTTATCATAGTTTATCCCATATATATAGGAAAAAGGTACCATGCTAAATCTATGGTTTATCCAAAGCTCTACGATAAATATAAATAAGCTTCGTCCATTATAAAAATAGGTGCACCATCGCGTGGAAAGGGTCATAAAGCCATATTCATAATCGTTTTTTCAGGCGAGTGTGTTTTTGTTATAATAAGGATCGTCATACACATTTTTTATTATGACAGCTAATGTTGTGGGAAAACATTCTCGGGTCATTTAGGCCCGTTTTAGATACTCGTACAGCGTGAATAACTCATAAAAAATTGAGAAATTATAAATAAATATTTTTGCCTTCATATTTTGAGCACAATAAAATTTAAGTAAACTTAGCCCAATCCTATTCACCTATTCATAGTGAAAACCTGTAATGAGTCTATTGGATAGTAGACAAGTAAGTAAATACAGACTACCACCATGTATGGCGAGTCCTTTACGGTACAAGCTGTAGCTCTTTGGAACTTTCATCTAAATCCATTCACATCTTTAAATCTTAAGTCCATGAACACATTTGTTCATGTCAGTATAATGCTAATTTGACAGTGTGCTTATTTTGTATGTTGTGGTTTATTCATATATATGTATGTATAACAATATATTTGTAAGTACTATATTATTATTATTTATTATAGGTATCTATGTCATTGTTTTTATATTATTATTAATGTTTCGTTTTCGTATTAGGTATGTTGTATAAGTTATTCGTATACTCACTTACTTACTCATAATTATGCATTTAGGGTATTAATGTATTTTTAACTTTTTGTACACCGCCTTTTTTCTGTTACTTTTCCAGTCCACCCAAAGGTTGTCTGGAAGAGATAGCTTTCAGCGATAGATCCGCCCATTGTTTTTATGTATTTCCTGTAATGTGTTTCTTTTGTATACAATAAAGTGTTTTTCTATTCTATTCAATTATAAATAAACTTGAGAAGTTCATGTAGGTACAAATTACAAAGTTTCACTTTTCACTAACTACCTGTTAGGTAAATAATTTTTCAACACACTTGCTCATAAAGTGGCTTTATGGTCACCGCAATTAGGCACATAATGACACCCATAATCAAACTGTGACTTTTTCATTACTATAACTCACTAGTGAGTAATAGAATTTTTTTTTAATTTTATTGATTGAGTTGCTTTGTTCTTAAAAAAGTTTTTATTCAGAAAAAAGATCGTGTATAAACAGAATAAATAAATTAATGTTCCTATTGCTTGCTCATTTTATGCAACTTCTTATTTAAATAAGATAATAATTTTAAGTCGTACGTGTTTAATAAATAAAACTTTCACTCAAATATAACTTTTGTTTTCTCTGTAATAAAAGAAAACTTTAAATTCCCCATTTTGTACGTGGCAGAATAGGCGCAAACCCTGTGCGCGGCGCGGAAATATAGTCTATGGCCGATCGCAATGCGCGCGCATAGGAAAACTGATTCATTTTTCCCGCAGTAGCGAAACATTTTTCACAACTCGTTTTCACTGTTTGAAATTAGTTTTTATTGTTATTTTATTCACAAGTGTGTTGAAAAACGTCGTATGATACACGTGTGTATTGATGATTACCTTCCTCGGCTATATTAAGACCCTCGCCGATGGCTCGGGTTTCAATTATTTGCCTCGGCGGTAATCACCAATATTACACACTAGTACCATAATGTACTATACTTTGATCAAGAACAAACAAGAACATGATACGTGCTAGAGATCTTCCAAAATTATATTATGCGCCACTTATGAATTCGCCTTATCACTCCTAAAATCAAGTTTACGTATCTACCTGATTCCATACGGCAATTGCTTCCCTTTGAGAGGGAGCACATTTCAGTTTAGTAGATCTCTAACGAACTTAAGAATAAGTATGCTTTAATTTCGTAAATATCACTTACTCACTACAATATGAGCACCTAATTAAGTCAAAATGTACGTTCGTTATAAGGTGCTACGATACCCTGTTTAGCGTGAATGCAATTTATGTTCACTAATTGGCAATTTTGTAAATTAGAAGAACATTGCTAAGATTTCAACAAGCACCTACAATTCACAGAAGCAATTAGTAAAAGCGAATGTAATATCAATAGAACGGTAATTAAGGTACCTGTGGAACTTGTAGAAAGAAGGTGAAGCTAAGTATTTTATAAGCGACCGTCACTGAACGGTCGTTGGCTAACGGACGTTTGCTAGACGGAGTATATGATTTCATCCGCTATTTTAGTGATTTAGTTAGAGTATCATTTTACAAATCACGATCTCGTTCCTTTATTGGAACGAAGTTCCTTTTCGGATGATATCGGATGGGGATACGAAAAAAAGTGTTCGATTTTTGCGTCACGACTCATGTACGAGTATATGTCAAATTGTCACGAAGTGCGCTGTCGCGAAACAGTCCACTTATTTTTACATTATTCTAAAGTACGGAAGAGCGTTTCTAGGATTTTAATAATTGACTATAATTTATTTGACAAATGCCAAATGTCAAAGTTGAAACTTCGTTCCGACCGAGTGTTCCACGACTCATTTTTATATTAGCAGCCTTTCATTTTCCTCAAGTTATTCTGCAAGAGGCCAAGCAAATATAAATATCACACACACAATATTACTTGACCTAAAGAACCTCAGTCGGTAACTACAACCACAGATAAAATAATACAGGAGTACGTACTACAAAGAAAGAAGTGATATTGTGTTTGTAGAAAGTCACGTACCTACTACAGATTTAATTTGAAAAATCTTAAACAGATAGTATACTCGTACTATGCAGAAGTGACAGCGTGTTTTTTGCCGAAAATATACGGTTCCTGTGGGAGTCCACGTGACATTGTAGAGCGTTCTTCTAGCTATGTATAAAATGAGGTTCTTTTATCCCTAACACATTTCTCGATGCCACATCTTAAATTCCAAAAGCTCGCTTTGAAATGACAATTATTGTACAGATATCATTGTATCTTTTAAAAGAAATTAATTTATTATTGTATCTTTTAAAAGAAACGAAGACAAGGCGTGTGAAATTTTAACATACAAACTTACAAACGTAAACTTGTTAAAACAGTCATCAGGTTTAATCTGATGGTCTCAAAATCCATATCCATACTAATATTATAAATGTGAAAGTAACTCTGTCTGTCCGTCTGTCTGTCTATTTGTTACGCTATCACGCTCAAACCGCTGAAAAGATTAAGCTGAAATGTGGCATAGTGAAAGGTTGTATCCCAGGGAAGGACATAGGCTACTTTTTATCCCGAAAAAAAGAAAAAATCCCGAGGGACCGCGGGTCTCACCGCGGGAGCGCAGCTAGTGTAATATAAAATATGATGCTGTGTGGAAAGTCCAGCATTATTTATTTATTTATTTTTATTTAAAATGGTAAAAACTCCTACGTTTCATGCACGTTTTGAAAACAGATTTTTGTAGGAAGTTCCAGATCTCATTTTGAAATACAGACGTTTGAGAATATACTTCTAGATACGTATCGTGCGTGAGTTATACTTTTTATCGTCTGAAACTGCTTGCTCGATTCAGACAAGGCTCGTTCAAACGGTGGACGTTTTATTAGCTCACTCGTTAGTTAAGTTCGTCTATCTAGAGTCTAGGGACGAAATGTAATGGTTGAAGTGAAGTATGATTACCTGAGTAATTTATGATAATATAATTTTTTTTATAAAAAAACAAGAAAAATTAAGAACCTAATACACATTTGTTTTAATTGTGTAATGAAGCTCTGTCGGCAAGGTGGAAAATTATGAAAATGATATGAATAAATATTAACATTTAACAATTCGCATATTAAATTACGTTTTTACTCTTAGGGGACCTTCCCTAACTTTTTGAGATATTTTTAACTGCATTCACAGATTTTGAAAAAAAATTACAGTAGTGACAGAAATGACAAAGTAAAATGTATAATATTTTCTAATCTCTAATCCAACCAAAATCGGTACAGCGCAAGCATTTACGGCAACTTCAGAGTATTAAATCGGTTGCATCTGTAATAGCTAGTAAGAGCTATCTCGACTAAACAAGGCATGCAATCGTAAAGTTCTGCTACAATGATTAGGCAACAGATGCGACTCATGAATCACTCCTACATTAATGACTTTATTTTTATACGTTTTGAATACTTTCTCTGAGTACTTCCAACGTACGCGCTTTCAAGACAAATAGTTAACTGATATGCGTTTTTAAACAAGACAAATATATAACTGATATGTGTAAAGAGTGAAAAAAAATAATCATTTGGGACATTTGTAAAAAAAACATTTGAGACATTTGTTAGAGCACTACCAGCTCCCAAACAAACATAGGCAAGCAACAAATTGATATATTTTACAACACAAATCAAATTAATAGGTAAGTTTATGTCTTTCATAAAATAAATTAACAGTCGAAACTTTTTAATTGTTTGATGTTATTTTCAGTAAAATTAGTACCTCCTTAGATATTAATTTAATTAGAAACTGTAAAAAAATTATAAACCTTATTTTTATGTAACCCATACCAACATTTTACGATTCAAAACGGTTATTCAAAGTTTTTTAATAAAGGAACCCTTATACCTGCTGAAAATATCTACACTTATGTACCTGAAACAGAATATAAACTCAGGTACAGTTAGGTATTACTAAAAAACTGTAGGTGAAAAAACTTAAGACTAACATACAATACCTCGGGCATTAAAATACGGATCATTCGGTTTTCCATTCGGAATACCTCATTTGGATAATTCTTAAGTTAAACTACACATAGATGTCAGACGTAAACTTACATAAGTAATGTATTAAGTTCACTTTGTACTGGAATCTACATTAACTCGATAAATGTGCGAAATTCACGAAAATTTAATGTCCATGAATGGATTTCCGAGCAACGTGAATTCTATCAGTATTTCAATTATCAAGGTATGTAACCGACGACATAAAGGATATACTACCAGAGTAGTAATAAGGAAGAATTTTCTCTGGGTCTGAACTGGTTAAAAATAAACAAGTTCAGAGTAGTGATTCAGAGTTCTAAGGTATTCGGGTCGGAATCAGTCAGCTGTTCAACCGACCGCAACCAATCACAGTGCAGGGAACGTCAGTTTTGGATCAATTTCACGTAACGGATGAGTTCCGCTGAAGCATGAATCCACTCCTTTCGTATCCTTATATCTTCTTTCACACAATCCATCCATCTTTTCTTACATATCCATCCACATTATTTTCCATCACTCTTTTAGTTATATGACTATCATCCCTCCGCATTACATGCCCATACCACGCTTCTTAACTTTTCAGTCACCGGCGCTACTTTCAGACTTCCCCTAATATATTCATTCCCCACCTTATCCATTCGCGTCACTCCGCACAACCATCTCAACATTCGTATCTCTGTCGCATGCACTCTTCTTTCATCCGTCGTTCTCGTAGCCCAGCACTCAGATCCATACAGCACGACTGGTCTAATAGATCTTGTAGATTTTTCCCTTAAGTTTAAGTGACAAGGGTCACATGTTGTCCCTGAGACCTGTTACCACTTTATCCATCCCGCATTAATTCTATTTTTCTCTATCTGCCTTCATAAGAAAACAGACTAGGGTACATTTGACGACGTATGTTTTAGAGGCTATTGTTTGTTGTTTTATACTCTCCTCTCTCATTGATCTCGTCAATACATTATTGGTTCAGGATCGGAAAAGGCTTCCTTTATCACCTCATAACTCACGACCGGAACTAATTTCATTTATTGTTTTCGCGAAACAGGATTGTAACACGCTGAGCGATTGTTCTGTTTTATTATTATGAGCATTTGTCTGTACTTGTAATAATGTTGTAATTATCTTGATGGTTAAATAATAATAAAACATTTATTTATTTAAAGGTAAGAACTTCTCGTACTCGTTTAGTGAAGCTGCTTCGATAATAATTATAAAACTTATTTATTTTCTTTCTTACTTCTGCATAAGTTTAATAGGTAGGTACCTACCTGAGTTAAAAGTCACCAGTACGAATAATAATACGGGTTACATTGTAATAAGTATAGGTTTTTTTTATTAAGGGATCAAAAAAACTTTAAAATAGGTTTGTGCACAATGTGCACCAGTACAATTGTCAGCTCAAAAATAATCAATGATCCAGCTTTAGTATGCAACTAGTGTAAAAAATCTTCTGCAAATAAAGTAATTGTTTTTCTTATCTGTAGTCTGTTTGTGTAACAAGATTAAGACGAGATATACTCGAATAAAATATTCTTGTTGCACCTTTTAACCGTCGATGTATTTTTAACAGCGAGTAGCGGTTAAACTTCGTGTGAGATAACCACGCGGTTAAACCAAAGTTTATAGTCAGTTTGTAACCAAATGTTTAGTTTATGTTACAATAAACTATTGTAACAAAATGTTTGGGTTTGTTTTATTAGTTTATTTAGAGCGTTATAAATTCGGTAAGGGTGAAGATGTTTTAATTATCTGTCGGTGGTAACAGCTCATTTTGAACTGTTGAAAATACATTTAGAACTGTTGCTTCTCAAAATAATAGGTAGATAGATAATTCTTTATTGCATATCACACGTAAAAGTCATACAAGAAATAAATAAATAAAATAAATAATGCTGGACTTTTCACACAGCATCATCTAGCCCCAAAGTAAGCAGAGCTTGTGTTATGGGTAATAGATGACTGATATACTACTTATATACTTTTTGTTTGTAAATACATACATATTATACATAGAAACACCCAGACCCGAGACAAATATTTGTAGATCATACAAACTTTGGTCCCGCCGCGGGGATCGAACCCGCAACCTTTTGCGTCGCAGGCGGGCCTTCGCCCACCGCGCTACAGAGGTCGTCAGAAAAAGAAGAAGAAAAAAGACACTTAACTTATTGGTAGACAACTGGCGGCCTTATCGCTGAAAGCTACTCCATTCTTTACAGCGTTTATTTGAGTGTATTAGGCGTAGGTTGTCTTCAGACGATAAAATAATTACAAATGATTATTTTTTCATCAGAAAGAGTTAAAAGCCTGGGGTTATTTATAAAATCACGAATTAATAATTTCATACATTTTATTCTGAATGTAATTAAAGTAATTACTTTTTTTTAGGTCTCTTTAGTGGGAATGAAGAGCATTAATGTTAACTCTACATGTCGTCTTGTACAGTTTCGTAGTTGAATAACGCAATTAATTATAATCTCGAGAGTTAATAGGATTTTCTGCACCCACAGTGCGGTACCTAACGAGAAAACTTGTGAAGATAAAGATAATTAACAAGTTAGAAAATTAGTAGATGCATAAATTATGCTAACTGTTTGTCTATTTGACAAATTGCCAGCACAAAAAAAAAATATATGTTTAATCTAAATTTTTACAGAAACTAAGCTACATAAATAAAAAATAGGTACACTATTTAGTTGAGCTATATAAGAATCGCAAAAAACTATCTATAGATAGCACAACTGATCTAGAGATGTATGTATATTTTATATTCTGGACTTCCAACCGGTGAATATCCACGCCACGTCAGTTTAATGGAACACGTAATAGGCTCAGGAGAGGCGGTGGATCACAGCAGCCGTTTGGAGCCGAAGTTTTGGCGTTTATAGCTCTATCTCGTCCCTTTATCCTAGATCTGGGATTAGATAAGACTACCGCAGTACACAATTTCCCCACTTTATTCGTATTAAACGTGAAAGTTTGTTTGATGTTTACAACACCGATTAATAAATTATGAGGATATTAAATTGTGCGTTTGATATAATCAGTTAATCACGCCTGAACCACTGAAGGAGTTTATGAAACTTGATTTTTTATTTGACTTTGGCGGCATTTCTGGATAATGTCATGTTTTTATTTGACTGGAATAAAATTATGCTTTTATTATTTTTCAACATCTTTCGTTTAAAGCCGCTGTAAATATATGAGAATATTATTAAAATAAATTAAGCTCATCTCAAACAAAGATATGCTATTAAAGAGCAACGCAAGTATATTTATGTTCGATTACTATGGTTTATTTGTTCAAGGTATCGTAGGCTTGTGAAGACTTGTTAACGTAGCTCTTTCGATAATCATTAACACAGGTTAAAACAATATGAACAAAGTAGACTACTGTGGTAATTCTAACTAAGGCAAGGAATTTTTTTACTCAGTATTTATGGTTTCTTTTATCAAGTTAAGTATTCTAAATCATACTAAAAGCCGAGCCTAGCAGCTGTGATAAAATATATCGGCATTACAAAGGTCTAAAAAGAGTATTAAAAGCAATAACTTCAAGGAAATGAAAAAGCTCTCATTCAAATTAAATCATTCGGGAGAACTGTAAAGAGAAGAGTTTTATGGTTGCCTATTCATAGTCATTAGAGTCATTAAATGTTAACAGTTTATTTTCACGCATACAGCTAATAATTTGCTTTCAACAGTTTTACTATGCTTTTACGATTCTTTGCTGGGGAGATGGAGTAGCCAAAGCGGCTTTGATTATACAGACGGTGTTTTATCGTGGTTTAAATTATCGGAATAAAACTCTTGGTTATTGGTTAGTAGGGTAATTCAAAATCATAATTTTTATCTGTAGAGATGGGTCCATCTTGGGATTAAAAAAGTGACCATGAGTTAGTAAAAAAAACGGAATACACCTTCTTCTTACGTTTACGTTTCTCAGGTTCCCTACTTTAGAACCTTTGAACTTATACGGAAAAGAAATCAGTGCAAACATCATGAAGACATACGAAAGCTTCCCTCGATGTAGCAGACAAGATAAACCAAGATTGTATACGGAGTACGAATACATTTATATTATACAGGCATCTACATAGTTACAGGGCGGCTCGGTAAACAGACAAGCAGTGAAATTGAATGAACACCCTAATAAAGTTATACTCTCAATGTGAACGTATAGGGTAAAGATATACGAGAAGGAATTGACAGCTGTAACCCTAGGAGTGATCAATGTTTCGCTATCAAGGGAATAGGGTTATGTAAGAATATGAATGGACAGAAATTTCGTATACAGGTTGTTCTAAGAATCGTGCCAAGCGGATGTAGGGAGAAACAGTATAGATATCCGGTAACAAGATTTATTGAAGATCTACAGATTGTGTTGTAGCATCGGAGAGCTTAATTTTATTCAAGTTTCTCTGTTTTATCACATTCTTGTAAGAGAACACGAATGTGTTTTTGTAATTTATTTTGCATAGATTTATTTATTGAAATGTAAACGTTATGTTTTGTAAAAATGAAGTTAGTAATCACTTATAGATTTTAATTGTCATTCTTGGAAAAATATTTTCCTCGCTCCCAGTCAACAAACAGAGTTCGTTCACATAATTATAACATTGGGCCACGCGTAATGCGATGGTTTTAGGAGCAAGTCACAAGAAATATATACAACAATAGTGCTTCTGATTTATTGGGCGTAGCATTATGGCATTGTATTGTAACCGACCAAAGACCCGGAAGCATTAACTTATGATATTATACGATATTCCCGGCAATGTGGAAAATCTTTTTTACCGCGTGTGAAAGCGAAATGATGACATCAAACACTTTACGGTTCAAACGGGACGCAGGAAACTGCGCATGTTTCGAATAATCTACACTATATATATATTATATATAATATTATAAAGAGGAAATATTTGTTTGTTTGTTTGAATTGAATAGGCTAGGAAACTACTGGACCGATTACAAAAATTCTTACACCATTAGAATCCTACATTATCCCTAATGAACATAGGCTATATTTTATCCCAGGAAAGTAAAGTTTTCCCGAGGGACCGTGGGAAACACCACGATGGACTTGGACAGCTAGTCGATAAATAAAGCAATTTACAAATCTTTATAGATATCGAATTTATCAAATATAATATACTCTACTCTAATGATTTTACTACAAAAGCATGATTATCTTTCGTAAAAAGATCAAAACATTTTTCTATTAATTCAAAATGTATTCAAATTCTTCGAATATATTTTGTTAGTCAGTATAAAGAGCAATTTATTGCCAGTTAACATGATTTTCCTGTCACAACTTTATTAATGTAAGTATAGTAATACAGGAATAAAATCATATAACAATTTTGCTCCACATTTACCCAAGGTCGACCATCGCCCCCGATAAACGTTGAAATATCCTTTATCAGACAAGGCTTCAAGAGTGACATAAAAATCCTACAATAAAGATATTAAATTCTGTCGCAGACTCGAATTTTAATGGACTTGAATGAAAGATTGAAGTGCAGTTTATGGGGTGATGTAGACAACAGCTGGTTTATGACATACTATGCTTGAATACTGATTTGTTGTATCAAGATTCGTGTAAAATGAATATTCTATTTAAGTACTCATTCCATCGGTCATTGCCTTGCCTTAGCCAAAATGCAAGGCTTTGCCATTAAATTTCCCCATACATTTCGCAATGCCAACAAATTATAAGAACCAATATATAACAGAGGCAATTTTTTTATATTTTGCCATTGTTTAGCACATTTCTTAGCAGCCGATTATATTGCTCACAGCGATTACAGGATACCGCATTAAAAGTAAAAAAACACGTATCTTTCTCTTGATGAAATTGTGTTATTCAAAAGACGCATTTTCTATGCTTGAAGACCTGAGATGATGAGTTAAAATCCTGATTTTAATATTAATAATAAATAATAATAATAATTTTGAATAAGTTTACTCCTGAGTAAACTTATTTAGTTTTGTTTGAACTAAAGTCATTTTATGTTTTTCTGTTAAAAGCTCATATGAAAGGGACAGTAAAGATGGTCTTAGTCATAATGTTTTACGTCGTATGCTATAAGGCTGGTACTTCCTATTTCCTGTGGTTTTATAGACTTTTTTTATATATTAAGGGTTTATAGCAACAAATTGTTTAACAACATAAAATGTTATAGATGTGTGGGCAAGTCATCGATTTCACTTATATAGGTTTAGGACCTAAGTTTATCTAGACTACGACTATAAGAATCTACTGTAACAGTACAGTAACTTTCATCTAAAAAACAAGATGGCAACATTCAATAAACTTTTACAACACTTATTTTTTTTCGTATCAACATCAGCCAACGTTTCAGCTATTTCACTGCGGCAAATTTTATCTGAAGCTCAAACGTCTATTATTATGATATTTTAACATAATATATCCCGAGAGAACCTTCCGAGGCACGAGTGAAATTATTTATTGATTTTGTGTGCGAAAACAGATATTGTTTACGTTGTACAGACCGACGCTCTTTTCAACATCTCTGAGGACCTCGACTCCATCGTTTGTATTTTATTTTCTACTATCCAGGTTTCTAGAGCTAAAATATTGACATAACAAAGATAAATGAGTTTTCAGACCAATGGAAAATTAGAGCATGTTTTCTTACACAAAATAGTTAAAAGATTTCCTTTCATGTTGAATAAGTTTTGGAAGCTGTTGGATAACACGAGCTTTGATACGAGCACTAACCTCAGACAAACTAGAATGGACGAGTTATCGACATTTTCTTTCAACATTTTCTGTCGAATATGTCGTATATGATGTAAGTGATACTACAAGACGCACATGATTCGGAATCGTATACATTTTGGCACAGGGGATATACAAGGTAAAAGCGCACCCCGTCTTTATGATCTTGTTTCTGTCATAACCGCATGCTTCTTTATGTTTGTAGTTTCTCTATCAAATACACTCGTTGCAAATTAAACTAGTTTCCACGAGATAAAAGGTCTTACTTTTGATTCTCTCGACAGAATCTAGATGAGAGCCAGTAGTATGTCTGGTTATTTTCGATTGAGTTACTCTACCTCTCAAACAGGTTTGAAACAAACAGTGTTCACGGTCAGAGCACTAAAATAATGGGTATCTTGTGGCACGTGCCTTTTGTGCCATAATCTCTATTGTTGTTACTGCAAGACAGTAGCACTTTGCAATATTCACTGTCTGTGATGCCTTTTGTTCAATTTCTCCTTCCAATTATACGTAAGAATGCCGAGAATATTAGGTGTACCGAGTAAATGAGTGTAAATAATTAATTAAATAATATATAATAATTAATAATAGATAGATTGTTTCTAACGATCCTCAGATAGCTTGACTAATCCTGTAGTATTTTGTAAATATATGTAAATATGTAGTACCTTAGTTTCTGTAAATAAAAATATTTAACAATTAAAATAATTATGGACATTTCACACAGCGTCATCTAGCTTCAAACTATGTAAAGCTTGTACTATGGGAACCAGGTGACTGTTAAACTACTTATATACTTTTTTTTTGTAAATACATAAATATTATACAGAGGTCGTCAAGCGTAGGTAACATTTTATAATATGCTTACAGCTATTATTAAATTTATGTTAGTTTGTTGCATTATTGTAGTTTACATCCTTTGAAAAACAACTAAAATTATTAGCCAATTACAATAACTTAACTGTCATATTCATTGCGGTTGTAACTCTGAACAGCTATTATCTGGGATCTCTCCTAGCCACAAAAATTGGGAAGCTAGGAGTTATTTAATATTTATGAGTATAAAAGAAATAAAATAAGTTATTTTATAACTTACAGCTTACCAATAAATTTTGTAGTAGTGCTTTTAAAAGATAAGCGTAAGACCGCAATGAATATGACCATACTTCATAGTAATTGGTTAGATTTTGTTATGGTTGGCTAATATTGCTATAAAATATTTTTGTTCTTCCATCTATCCGTAGCAGCAGTCTTTGTCTTTGAATAAAATTACTATGTTTTCCATCTCTCCAATATTTTAGTTCAGATTAAAGAAGACAAACTTATTCCTTCATAAAATAGCTTCTCCTTATCTTTATAGTAACAGGTAAAGCTTGACGGCGATTGATGTTTATTTTATTTTTCAACAATATCCTTTGTTTTTTTAACATAAATAAAGTTGAGAAATAATAAGCGAGGAATAAAAAAGTACGTGAGTGTCGTGGAACCTCCGTGGAACACTCGGTTGGAAAGACATCTGACATTTGTCAAATATTAAAATCCTAGAAACGCTCTTCCGTACTAACAATTTAACAATCTATGGACTGTTTCGCGTTTGCGCACGTTGCATTGTGACGTTTTGACCTATGTATGTTGTTGTGACGGTAAAATCGAACGCTTTTTTTCTTCTAGACCCCATTCTAGATACCGTCCGAAAAGGAACTTCGTTCCAATACTAATACTGTTTTTTTTAAAACGTCGGATAGTGAACTTTTTGATACCATCGAAAATGAGGAGAAAACGAAGTCTTTTGCAGTTGACATATTTACACAAAAAATACAATAGTATTTACATTTCCTCCGACAGCTCACCCCCCACCTCATAGCTAACAATACAACACCGGCACTTATCGAGCTGTCAAAAGTAGGTGCCTCAAGTTGTTTGTCGAACCAATGGTAGAGTATATACCTATGGTTCAATATGGCTTTTATCGTGTTTTCACAGACTTTCAATATTTACACGCTTAGCTTCATGACTTAGCGAGAAAATTGTTGTTTGAGTATTCATACAGAATTATAGGTACTTATGTATTTCATCAAAGGTAATTTTAGAATTGGATGGAGAAAAGAAGTAGACTAAATAATAGTGAACGCACATTGTAGCTCACACACTTATGAATTGCCAACATTTGTGCAAGCCCCACCAATAGCGGCTCTGTCTAGTTGGGTAAACTTCAGTAATATAGGCCTCAAATAATATTATTTAGGTACCCTTAGCTAACACTAATGGTCAAAAGTTTCCAAAGATCATTGTTAATAGTTTAATGTTTCTATTGTGTAGTTGAGGCTTCGTTATTCAATCAGTACAAATTGAATACCGCAAACTTTGTCCGCATTCCATTATGTTTAGCGAATGCGACCTTAGCTTCCAACTTATTCTATTACCCAAACTAGGTAATCCAACAAACTTATCGGAAAGTTCCTAAAATTATTGATTTATGTAAGTATGAATTTACTCAGAAAACCGATCTGATCGTAAAAGCGTGAAAAAATAACTTTAATATCCAGTAGAACCGTTGGAATTTCCATCCCCGTTTGACCGTATCAATTTAATTCTTAAGCCCATTTAAGTTTTCACTTCAAAATTTATCATTTATTGATATTTTAGAATTGTTGCATAATGATTTTCAAGGAGAACAGACGTTCCACCAATCGCAGCGCAGCTACATCACGAATGGGTTTAGTTATACAATAAGCAACAATCAATTGAAAGGATAGTCTTTATCGATTTTCTCGGGATTTCCGTAACAAAACAAAAAAACAAAAACATTACATAAATATTTTTTTATTTATTTTTGAACCCAATTCCTGAATTAAGTTAATATAAAATATGTGTGTACCCTATATGCAAATGAAAATGCGTTTACATTGTTATTGTAAACCTACGCATTTGCTTGCTCCTCGTGTCCTGGCACTTAGACTATCAAATCTAGTTAGTCCGTTGCAAATGTTCTAAGGTGTAAACGCTTTATTTAACCGGTATTCTGACAGTAAACAGAAATTAGTAACCTGCTTTCTGAGAAAATGGCGCTGTAAATAATATCGAATATTGGTATCTTCCAGA
This sequence comes from Epirrhoe tristata, assembly GCA_951394285.1. Lineage (NCBI taxonomy): Eukaryota > Metazoa > Arthropoda > Insecta > Lepidoptera > Geometridae > Epirrhoe > Epirrhoe tristata. The sequence goes on along the minus strand of OX596150.1, from coordinate 3,870,702 downwards.
CATCTCTGATAATGTAATTACGAAAGTTTTCGGATTAGCTCCGTGGTAATTGATAGGAAGTGGGTCATTCCGATAGGGTACCTCCACTCTGTGATCAGAATTCATTAGGCCAAGTTGAGAAAGTGATAATTAAAGATCCCGACTGGGTCGTGACTGGTCACTTTGTAATCTTTAGCTTCTTACTTGTAGCACGAATGAGGTTATCCTCGAAATCTCATCGAATATAGGTCAAATAATTAAGCAATAGTAAATTGCCTATAAAGTAGTACATTTGAGAGTAAAATATTGTTTTTTTCTTATGTTCGGCTGTTTGTGGATTTTCGCATCACTCCATAAATATCTGAGAGAATGTCTACCGCACCTTGAGGATAAAGCTGTGATCCTGTTTACGTTCCATAGAGACCCTAGATATTCTCAATTTTTACTCAAAAAGTAAAAATATATTATATAAGCACATCATCTATACACTCACAGGCCATTGACCATTTACTCATACGAACTTACTTTTTTATACATAGACGTAGGCTAGTTATAGATAATTAGACTGGATACTAATGACGATGACTAACTAATATTCCAGCAATGGCGATCATCCATCACTATGCCAGAGCTTCGTCTTATCGTTCTTGGAGTGTTCTCAATGACTCGCATATTTTATCTGCAAAAGGATGGTGATCCATTGGACGGCTCCTTACATTGCAACAGTTGCGAGATTTTTATACCGCATTCGTTAGGATTTAAAAAAAACGAAGAGCCAGCGTGCCTCATCAGCGAACATAAGTGTGATCTGTTCTTTAAGTTCGCCCCGGTTCGCTAGGATTCCAGATATTTCACTCATCAATGGATTACTCCCATAAGAGATTTGCTTAGGGTATTTATTCTCGTGTGTCAATCGCAAATACTTTCCAAATGCCATTTGCAAACATTCAGACATGTTCAGACGGTAATGCCGAGTAAATGCAAAAGAAAAAGTTAGGATGGCCTTGGATGGCTTGAAGTTATTCTGAATGGATGTCTTCGACTTTGCCAGACGTCAACAACATTGGATGGCATTCAATGCATCGACTTATAAGTTTCTAGACGTATTTCGAGCTAAAGACGAGCGTAGTACTAATATGTTTGTTGTTGGGATGCGAACTCTCTCGAAGTTTGTTTAACGATTTATATTTCAACTGATTGTTTTATAATGGACATAATTTGTTATATTTTGTAAGAATAAGGTGTTAGATTTCGAAGAGTTTATAAGTGCCTCAATTTTCAAACTTAGAAGTTCTTCTAGCTAGAAGTTAAAGCTTTTAAACAAACCTTCTCCGTTTTATTTATAGTTTACATGATACAAAAAACGGAGGAGTTGGAAATAGCGAATTGAAAACGAAAGTAGGTTGTCATGATACAACGAACAATTATTAAAAACTAGAATAAACAGACATCTGTTTTCATTAGAAACGATTCGTAATATTTTATTTTGAGTTCACTTCTACCAATATTATTAGATCCGATTAGGAATTCTGAGTAAGAGTTTTCATATTATATTTGTATTTCAATATTTAAGATTTTCATCGTAAAAATATCGATCGATCGTAAAATATATTTTACGATGCTAACATGACAATAGAAACAAAATGATTTTGGCCGAGCGGTTGCAATTCCTGATATTGTACTTTTTGAAAGTTAATATAAAGAAGAAAAATATCGCGAGGTCAGTCATCACTTTGTAGGTGGTGGTAGGATTGCTACCTGTAACTTGGAATCTACTTATAATCGAATAACTACTTGTAAGGAGTGAGACTAACAAAGATGTATTAGGATATGCCTCTGCTTACCACTTAAACCTGTTACTTTCCCTGTTTACGTTCTATTATTTGAAAGAAGTGAACAGATGTTATTTGGTTATAAATAACAATGTTTATATTAATAGAACAAAAATAAATTCGCATTGTATTACCGTTTCTTTGGAAGTTGCGGATGTTTACACCTGTGGTGTTGTTCTATCTTACGCAGGCGGGTTAGTCTAAATTGTGTGTATTGATGCACATGCACGTTGTTTCTGTGTGCGTAAGACTCGGGAATGCTCCACGAACGAATGAGCGCTCAGTATCGCTTGCGCACATAGAAACAAATCTACACACACAAATAAATACCAACCTGCCTTCGCGAGATAGGACTATGTTTTAATTCAGGAAAATTTCCACGGTTAGTAAAAGTCCACGGTAGCAAAGTTCACTTCTATCACGTGCAGTACAAAAAGTGTCGGTAAAAAAATCTACCATGATAGGCCATTTATTAGATGAACAGAAAAGGTTAATTTATTATTGTAGGTTTTTACAGTAGTAAGGTTTCAAGGTTGAGCGGTACTTCACATTTAATCCGATACTTTTACTTGCTTACACATTTTGCTTTACTTTTGACTTCAACGTGCCTTCTGAAGCACTCAGTTGATATTTCCACTAGCTATCTATCCTTATTGTGAGCGCATCTACTCAACGAACTGCACTTCGAAGATCTATCAAGAACAACCAAGCAAACTAATAAAGACCACGAGTGACGAGAGCTTAGTAACAAAACTTCTGGCCGATTATAAAAACCTTTATACAGCCTATTGGTTGTTTTTTTTTTATCTAAGTTATCTAAGTAATTAATTTTTAATTAATTAAAGTTGTTTTGTTTCAAAATCATTAAAAAAAGTCCATCTTGCATTGATTTTAGACGCCTGGTGCCAACAACCATTAAAAATAAGTTCTATGAATTATTATTAAAAAAAAAAAAAAAAAAACTCTGGTGATTTCTTGGCCCACTTGAAGGCATTTAGATTAATGTTTAGCAGGTATAGCTACTTTCTGGGTTTAATTAAATCTTTGAAGAATACGCATCAGGTGACTTCGTCATCTGCAGGTGCCCTACGATTTTATATTTGCTGAATGCTAAATCAGGCATAAACCTGAAATGTGAAGAAAAAAAGTATTTTTGTTCCAGCGCCACGAAAAAGTCCAATGCAATTTGGCAGAACATTGATAAAACTTGGAATTTATCTTTACACGCTCTCTAGTACCACTCCAAAAATACTTTTTGTGGCACGGAAAAAAGGACCACTTTTAACAGAATTATTTCCATGTTTTTGATTTTTTATGTTGATAATTAATTTATGTCCGTAACCAATATAGTTTCTTAAATTATATTCACCATTTTTGTCATTATCTCCTACGAATTTTACTTTTTTGTTACGGCCATTTTTGTTACGACAAATAAACTGAATCTGATTTTGAATTGTGTTCAGTTTTTACAAAATTTTATATCGCAAGGTCGTAAAACGTGAGTGTCGTGGAACACTCGGTTGGAACGAAGCAAAGAGTACTTATCTATTGGGAATATAATAAATTAATTGTCATTAGGTAGGTATCTTAGAAACGCTCTTCCGTACTAACAATGTAACAATCTATGGACTGTGTCGCGGCTGCGCATTTCGCACTGTGATGATTTGACATAATATACATGTCTCGTGACGGTAAAATGGAACAAATTCTTTTCCACCTCATTCTTTTTTTTCTTCGATACCGTCCGAAAAGGAACTTCGTTCCAAAAAACACATTCTGAACGAATTTATGTACATTATGTGAGACAATACTAAATATTATTAGAGCTCAAAATGGCCATCTGTTTGTCCACTTAAAAAATATAGCTGAAAATACAGCTTATTTTGTATAGGTAGGTGGCTAGACCGAGAGCAAAGACATAATCAATCATCCGCATTTCCTTCCCCAAATAAATCTGGGACAGTAAAAAAGAGAACTTCTGTCACAAAAGTAGGCTAGGAGTTTGCGTAATTTGCACAAAAAATTATGAACCAGAAAGTTGTCTGAACTTTGTCAAGGATTAACCAGATTAGCTTCCTTTAAAACTGGGTTATTTTTTCCGAGATAAAAAGCGTGATTGAATAATCTTGGGGTTGAAAGTTTCAGGGAAGTTATGTAATACGACAGTTTGTAAGAAGTTACACTCGGATGAAGTATTGGCTGATTTATATCTACTATGTGTTATCATTTAAACCTACATTTTTTTAATCTACATTATCCCACTGCTGGGCAAAGGTCTCCCCCATATCTTTCCAATCATCTCTGTCTAACATAAAAACTAATATTGTGGAAAATGAAGTAGATTTATCATTCAAATCAACTGTTCGTATGTAACAAAAAATTGCAGATATCTGACAATAAAAATATGTTGCAATTAATTATGTATTTGCATATAGATAGAACAAGTGATACCGCGGGGTACAGCTAGTCTCTTATAAAAAGGTCAACGCTATAAAATTAGGTTCAAATAAAGGTATCGTATCGCGTGGAACACTGATAGATTTTATTCGATATGATAATATTTCATAGCCGTCGGATTGGTTAAAGGGTGTTCGTCGGTGTAGTTTCTCATAAAACGAATGTAGTTTTATGACCAATTTTCCACTCCAAGAGAAATGGTCTTGGAGTGAATTACAAGGACTTTAGTGCATGTAGCTTATCTTTTTTATTATACGAGGGGGCTAGATAAGAACTTAATGTAGGTTTCAGCACTCAGGGTGGCAAACTGATAGGTAAATGTAATTTTATACTCATAATTGTATACTCTACATTATGACACTCGACATTTCGTTTAGCTCTGCCATCACACTTCTCGTCGTTATTTTGATAAGAGCAAAATGATGACAGAAAGACTGTGTATACAGCTGAGTTTTTTTCAGAGCCATTTGGAGGAAGTCTGAAATCCTGACAACTATCAAAAAGTCGTGTTTCCGCTTGATTTTATTAAATGTTCCGTTGTAAAACCGTTCAAAATCTTAACGTAGCCTACATTATATGAACTTAATAGTATACAAAATTACAACATTTTTGTGAATCAGTGCCGAATTACCATTATTGAGTGCTTCTGAACGAGGGAAATCTGACCAGGTCCGTATTCGCGTTCCTTTTTTCGTTCGTTTGATGAATATTCGGATGCTTCCCAGCACTATTTCTGACTTCAAGAGCCAATTTTTCAAACGTTAAAACACGGTCCTAACCTTGGACCAAATATTCCAAACCGAAAAATTGGCCCTTGAAGTCAGATATCGTGGGGGGAAGCATCCGAAGATTTATCGAACGAACGAAAAAAGGAACGCGAATACGGCCCCAGAGATGATAACATTTTCTCAATATAACTAAGGATTAATTCCCTTCCTTCAAATATAATAATATAATTAATATGTATGCTCACCAGACACTCATTAAATTATTCATGAATTAACACAGCAGTCAGACATCATGTCCTTACGTAACGTTATTATGATATTTGTTTCGTTGGAGCTCGGGTGCAATATTTGTTTAGCTGGCGATTTCGTTACCAAAAAGGTTAATATCGACAAATGAGGTACAGTCAGCAACGAAAGTCGATTAACAGTTTGACTTTTTAGAATGGCTGTTGTTTTCGTTATCTAAGAAAAAAGAAACTTCTCTTGGGAAATTATTACGAACCAAGATTTAATCACCAAACATTTCTCAAAATTTTGGGCATGATGTTACGGATTTCTGAAATATTCAGATCTGTGAAACATGAAATGTTAATCGACTTTCGTTGATGACTGTACCGATGATTGAAAAGCCAATGATTTCAAAATGAAAACAAATAATGTAAAGTAGGTAATTAAAATTAGTTTCTGGCTCGTATAGAACGTTACATAGCTACTATGCTATAGAAAACCGGCAATATAATTATAATGATGTTGCTTTTGAATATGTATTGCATAAAAATAATTATTGCCTTTTGTAAAGAAAAAATAATACAAAGGTCATGAAAAAAAAGCGAGCTTCTAAAAAAAGAATGAGAGTAGGCAAGTAAGTAGGTAAATGAGGCGAAAGATGGTGTTACAAATCCGTGGTCTCTGCCTACCCCCGAGAAAGAGGTGTGTGTGATGTATTCTCTATTATAATGTATTTGCATAACATTCATTAAAATTCATGCCGATATTTTTCAAGGTAATTTATACTGTTTTTACAGAACTGCAATTTTTCTTTTCTGTTTGTTGCCGATTTCACAAAAGTAAACAGATACTGGTTAGGCGCGGTAAACATTATCGCACTCGTATCTCAGAGGATATTGATAGGGTAAACTGAGATGCGGGTAGGTACATGGTGCTTCTACAGTGCCTATATTTCGAACACTGGATTGATTGATTTCGAACTTTCATTGTAAAAAGATTACAGACTTTTGTGTGAGTAAACGATATTAAAACGAAAGCCGATTATTAAACGATGTACAATGTAGAAGTTCCAAAGAAAACTCAAAAAATATATATATTTTTGATTATTCATGTAAATATAGGTACACGGTGAGTACCTGGTTCAATATTTTAAAGAAATTTAAGAAATTTAAGCTTGAGCTTACCAATTTTAGATTATTTTCGCTGAATTACATATTAAATCTCTCTGAAACCCAATTACATTTTAACTGACGATGCTTTAATTTGACACCATTTCAAATACAAAATATGCGTGTTAATAAGCGATTTAAAGTACGTATATATTATATAGCACTCATAAACAAATACCTATGCACGCTATTTAAAAATTGTGATTTAATTTGAAACAAAAACTAAGCACTTAGGTATCAACTAAGTATAGCAAGAGCAACGAACGAACAGTTCAGTTTATAAACATACCAAATTAAACACATACGCAAGTAGGAACATTGGTAGTATCATATCTCTCATAATGTGTATTGTTATCTCAATAAACAGGCAGACGTAACTTACCGTTCGCTGTATCGTGTTCTATTTCGGTGCAGTGTGCTATAACTTTGTACTGCGTTTCCGGCGTCTTAGTAGGAAGCCGCCAGTCAAAGTATAAAATAATTCACACTACGCGCGAAGATTGTTTTTAAATACACCCGAACATATCGATTGTCCTCGCACAGTTTACATTTCGCCAAAACGATTTGCGTGCGATTTATATCTTCAACTCAGTTGAAAAGTTTATACAAGTTTTAAAACTACACTTTTTACGGATATATTTACAATTTAGTATATTTTTACAATTATGTCTATGAAAAAGAAAATTCTAAGATTAAGTAATTGGTGAGATGAAACTTTTTTGGTATCGATGTTTTTTACGCGATGTGTTCGAAAGACAAGCGGCGGCACGTCTTTCTCCGACGACGGCTCGCCGTAGACTGGTTCCTTCAGCTGAAAACACAAGCACATGGAGTTCTCGGAGTTTTTATGAAACAGCCTCCGGGGTCAATAAACTCTTGAGGGATGGAGGCGATAAGTGCTCTTGACGCCTGCTGGGCTCCGAAGTGTAGGTACAAATTATAGGGCCAGTTTGATTTTAATGGAACCGCGAACACTGAAATTGACTGTCAAACACGGAGCTTTGGAGGAGCTTTTGTGAAGTTGGAGAGTTGTTACCACTACTTCGAATTTACGTAATCACTAATTACTTCGGTTGGATTGGCCTAATAGACTTTGGGTTGGCCACAAAATTACAGAGATGATTCGAATATTTTGTAAGTTATTTCATAATTGTCAGCTTTTATTTAATATAGTTTATTTACTATAAATAATTAATTTATGTTTACTGTTGCATTTTGTTTAAATAATATATGTAAATATGTAGTAGCGTAGTGTCTGTAAATAAAATAGTTTATTGTAACATTATTTGATTTGACATCCAATTTTTTGTGTTATGTTAAAAATTAAACTGGTTTTGCTACGAATATTTTCATATGAATAAGAAACCAATAAGTATTAGAGTCAAAGACGTTCAACAATAAAACTAAGATTAAGCCCCGCCCCTCGGCGATTCCTACTTGATAGCCAAATATTAACAAAAACTGGGTCAAGGATACCATGATCTTTATTTTTTTTCTATAGAATCCTTGACATGGGTTGGCCTGTAAGTGACCTGTGCATAAAATCTCCTTTACATGCTCCATTCTATATGTGAATGATGTGTTAGGATCATCTCTCATACAATCCAACCACTTCTTCTTCTGCCTTCCTCTTCCTGCATAACCAGCCACACTTATATTCATACCAAAATTTGCGCCTAAATGAACTTAAAACAGACAGATGGACAACAAAGTGATCCTATATCCTATAAGGGTTTCGTTTTTTTCTGAAGTACGGAACCCTAAGTATTCTGTAAGCAAAATGGGAATATCTATATGGCGTACCTTTGTTGCTAGGTAAGTACCTACTGATTTCCGTAAGGACAGTAGAATTGCTAAATCTATTGGAACGTTTCCTAAGTAAACTATAAGCGTAGGTTTGATTGGAATAACTTTATCAAATGAACTTTCAGTTTCACTTGTAGGTGGGGTAAATGGCTATTCATCTCTAGAGACGAAGTTAGATTATTGCTATTCAAATTGGTATAGGTACTACTTACCCAAATTGGTAGGTAGTACCTTTGAAGTTAAAATGACAACAATCTCTTTTTTTTTTCATCCTATTGATATTGGTTATAATTATGGATACAAAATATTTGAAAACTAAACTAAGTTGAGTGGCTTGTTTCTCTTCGGTGAATTGTATTGCAACTGAAAAGATAAGGCTGCTCGCCCACGACGACTTTTTGTAGCGATGCCGTCGCGCGTTTTGTAATCGCGTGACTGCATCGCTACTATCGCGTGTACCTATAATCATATACAAAATCGACAGAATCGCGACTGTATCGCTACAAAAAACCGTGGGCAAGGGCCTTAAGAGTACCCACAAAAACGGGCTTAATGCCTCGCATTGTAATAAATCACCTTCAGTTACCCCGCGTCAGCACACAATGTAGGTACCTACCTAGGTATAATGAAAGTTTACATGTTTGTTTTTCTTATAAAAGAAAGTCAGCGTTTTCCTCGCAATGAATGTAAAACAAAACTTTAAGCTAATAATAGCTATTATTTTACAAAGTTTGCTAATAAAACGTCGGGTTTATAATCCCAGTCTGGAAAACTAACTTAATAGATGTCTTCTTATAAAAATGCGCTTGAAAGTGATGTTACTAGTTACAAGATTAAATTAGAACAGTTGAAAGGAGAACGAACGCTCAATGGAAATCAAAGTTCGATAAATCGGAAAGAATAATAGAGTAGGTACGTTTATATTCTGGAATGTTCATTACTTAAGAATGTTGGCGGGTGCCAAATACTGACCTATAAGCAATGAAAGTGGACGTGTTTCTGACCCATCTTAAAGAGCGGGATTTTCAAGAACCGAATGTGAAACCGAACGGTAGATATTCTACTTTGTCTAGCTACGCATTTTTATTGAACACAAACGGCTTACCCGCCTGTCAGGTGAGACAAACATCAACTAGGACCTAGTTGATGTTTCTAGGTAAACACCCATGATCGTTTTTTCGTCGAATCTAGTTGGCATGAAAACGCGATACTCATTTAAGTAATTACTTTACCTTTTTAAAATGAAGGAAATGGATTTTTCGTTTCGCAAAACGTACGGCGTAGGAAAACATCCTGGAAAAATCAGTTAGTAAAAACCAGTAAGTAATGGAGCGATCAGCTTGCTGCCTATCACGCATGGATCTTGCCGATACCACGTGATAATTCTTACAGACCTTGTAAGTTATCTAAGAAGACGATTATTAGTCGTCATCATGATTATCCACAGCCTGACTTTATCAGGTTTCTGTGCTATTCTCTCCCACTCTGACCCGTGACATGAACAATAAATACAATAACAATATTGTATTAGTCATCTTAGTTATAATTGAAATTCGCAAACAAAAACAATCATTCTGCAAATCTAACTGTATGGCCATTTCCTCCGCCAATATCCAAAGCTTGAGTTCCGTCGACGTGACTAGCACTTTAATTACAACCACTTAATATTCCGGCTGTGGGCTCCGTGTACTGCCCTTTTACGAGTGTTTAGCCTTATGCATTGCAAGACTGCTAGACGTTTCGTCTCATCCTGGTAATCTTGGTAATGGGCTTGCAACCTGTCATTGGCATATGGAATGCTGAAAAATACATGATCGCGACTGTGGTTAAATGTGGGCATATATGTACCAAATATGTACAATCGTGATTCTGTAGGTACGAAAAATATTATTGTATTTTATGAGATCGGTATTCTGGTTTTTTACTTAGTTAGGGACTGGACGAAGCCATGTTAAACATCCATCAAATGCTGAAAATTGCATTGCAAGTAGCGACAATCAAACCCATTAAGCCACGACCTTAAAGTGTTATTGATAGTCGAGTTTTGCGTTTTTGATTGAAAACGATGGCGTTCCCAATGATTTAAATGCCAAAATATAACTTTGCTTCTTAGAAATAGATTTCAAAATCAAATAGAAAATTATTTTCAGGTATGTTTATAGAAGATTATATATATCAACATTCTACCATCAATGAACGAAAATAAACTTGTAAAGCCTATCTACACAGGATATTTATCATCACCACAGCCTGGCTAAGATAATTAATATTATTGACATGATATTAGATTACCTAAGAATTAAAATTAAAATTTAATTTAATACTTGCAGCACTAGGCTTGAAGCTACGCGAATACGGCCCTGTTTATATATGTAGTATATATATGTAGTCCAATTGAACGACATGTATAGCTCCTGCTGCATTCGACCTTTGGCACTAAAAGTAACACCATCGTGTTTAAAAGTCATTTTCATACTATTTTTATGGTTCCGTCGCTTTATTGCTCTTAAATATTTGAGTATTCCAACTTCGTGACTTTTTTTTAACTGAATATTTTACTTACAGGCCTTCAAACGAACGCCATTTCCCGGCGTTCGTTTGAAGGCCTTGTCGAGAATTTAGATGGATTCATTAATCTATCTATCATCTGAGTCATATTCATAACCTCTCAATTGAATTGATGTAGGCTGTGATCTAGACAATATTTTTTTCCTTTTTACTCTCATTTAACAGCAACATTTCAATTTTAACTATAATCTTATCTTGTCTCCATCACTTACTATAGGTACTACCTAAACCTAACCTATATACTACTCTAGTATAGTTTAGCTTAGATAAACTATTGTAAACCTTTATCTGAAATAAATCTTATCTTATCTTAACATTAGAACAACACAGTTTGTTAATTAAACTATCTACAAAATAGTACTTAAGTTATTAGATACATGATACATTATTATTAATAAACATAATTACAGTTAATAAACATAATTTAAATTAAAAGAGATAGCAACAGATTTAGTCAGTCTATTATGCTTTGACAAAGTACATATTTTATAAATGTATTATTTATTTATACTATTTAAGCAAATCGTTGCTATGAGAAATAAATTATTTAAAGCTGAAAATTTTTTTTAAATGAGCCAACTCTGGATAAATCTGTTTAGATGTCATACTCTGATATTATTTTTAATTAACTCATTTACTTGACAAACTAATTTGAAACTCAACTTGGACAAAAATATCTGCTCTTGATATTCTACAAATATTTTAGCAGCGTCGTATTTTCTTGTCAAAGTAACTTGGAATTGCAATGCAAATTATTAAAATATTTGTGATTGACATTTTTGGCCCTACTACCAACCGAAGTAATTTTTGGCCCGGAATTATTTATTGGCAAATATTTTTGCAAGAAAAGTTAGAATGAAATTATTAATTTAGCTTTAAGAAGTCATATTTTGTGAAGGTTTTATTTGCCGGAACAATCATAAGAAGTAAAATACCTGTTATTATTGCGCGTTGTTGTATTTACACGACGCGATTTCAACCCATACGATATCGTATCACACGGCAATTTTTCTTGTGTAAACGCTCATCGTATGCGATTGCTCATAGTTAGCGCGACGCTCGTCGGCACATCTGGAGCTTAGCAAATCGTATGAAAAATCGCATCGTGTAAATGCACCTTTACGTGTACAATGTGTACATACCTGTCTATACTAACAAGTATTGGATTGTGCACACAAATACGTTTTGGCAAGCAAAACATTTGACAATTTTGTTAGCATATTTAAAAGTAAAACTTAGACTGTCTTGAGAAAATCATCAGGGAATGTCTACCGTGAATTGTGGGTGGAAGTGATCGTTTTTTGTGTTTTTTTCCTTTATTTAACGCAAAAAATCTTAAAGGCAAGCATTAAACTAAGCGCACAGTTCGGCTTAGTCTAAGTAAAATTAGATAATGACGTCATAAATCCTTAAATAATTTGATAATTTTGAGTGATATTTTAAATTTCAATCTAATGAGTTGGGTACGAGTATTATTCGTAAACTCTTAGTAGGGGAAGTTTGGTGCATTTCACTTATTACTGCAACGATACTGTGACGTCAAAGCTATTAAATCAACGGAGAAATGTCGAGACAAACCTAATTACCCATAGTTTGATATAAATTAATCTCGCCCACTCTGTTTGTGTATTGTTATTGACAAATTCTGAATTCATGGAAATCAAAATACTCTATTGTATCTGATATTGTTGTTCTGATTTAAAATATAATAAAACCCACGTTGGCACTGTTATTGTGATTTTAATAGGATGTTTATTTAATGTGGAAATAATAAATAGGTTCAAGGATGTATCCTTCGGGAAGTAGATAACTGCATTATAACAAAAAAACCAAATCTTTGACATATCTGAAGAATAGTTTAGTTCATGGTTTTAAGATCACATTATGTCAATTGTCAACATAAACCAGTGTAGTAAATTACACGATTTTCACTTTGATAGCAACATTTATTTATAAGCTCAGCTAATTATAGAAAACGACGGCATTTCTGGACCGACAGTCAATGCCCTGTCATTTCAACAATAAGCTTTCCTTTACGATCAAGTTTACTTCATCGTTTTACTAAAACTCAGTTTTTATTTGTAATTTAAATGGCCCAATTATAGATTTTTATCTGTGTATTAGCTGTGACCTGGGTAAAAAAAAATTGTTTCCAGAATTGATTTACAGCCTGATTTCTTGTTTACAAAGCCACTTACCGTATGCAATTCGTAATTAGTTTTTATCAAGCCGAAAAATAATAATTGCTATATTTATTTATCCCTAAAATGTACTGAATTTGGTATATTTTTTATCTGTGGAAAATGTGAGGTCCGATATTACAATGATTCTTTCAGTCCGATGGGAATATCGCATCGACCTTCTTAGAAAGTCTTTCGTCTTTGTCGTATAATAGCGTTGACTAGCAACTGACGGTCGTAATTTAAACTAAATGGCTAGTAGGGATCATAATGCAAAATGGAAAAGCAATTTCTATTAAATAATTGGCAATTTCGATATCATTAAGAATTTGTAGGGGTTTAAAAGTTCTTTGTTCACTAATGGGCCAGGGACCTCTTGTTTGTTCGTGATTTTTGATCGTTGATGTTATTTTAAGTTTTTTAACCGACTTCAAAAAAAGGAGGAGGTTATATGTTCGGCTGTATGTATGTTTTTTTTTTTTTTTATTTTTTTTTTTATGTATGTTCACCGATATTTCCGTCAGTTGTGGACCGATTTCCAAATTATTTTTTTTGTTTGAAAGGGTATACTCTTATAGTGGTCCCATATAAATTTTATTCCTGAGGGATTAATAGTTTTCCCGTAAAACTAAAACAATCACTGAACTTTAAGAAAATTGTGGCCGGATTTCCAAAATTTTTTTTTGTTAGAAAGAGGTATACTCTCAAGGTGGCGCCATATATTTTTTTTTCCTGAGGGATTAATAGTTTTCCTGTAAAACTAAAACAATCACTGAACTTTAAGAAAATTGTGGACCGATTTCCAAAATTTTTTTTGTTAGAAAGTGTAAAGGACACACTCTCAAGGTGGCGCCATAAATTTTTTTTCCTGAGGGATTGACAGTTTTCCCGTAACATTCAAAAAACCTCATTATCACTACACAACACACCCTGACTCACAATCTGAGTCAAACATTAAATAGTTTGAAAGGGTATTACACCCGAGGTAGTCCAAAATATTTTCTTTTCCTTATGGATTGATAGTTTTCCCCCTTGCTGAACTCCGGTGTGCCCTTTAGTAGGTCTGCCCATGACTTCTCTTATCCTTTCCTACTTAAGCTACGATAAGCAAAGTCTTAATGTACTCGTAGCTTACTATATTATTTACACATACACTTTTATTTACACAGTATCTATTTACTTACACTAAAAAGTGAAAAATAAAACATTTTTGAAAAAAAAAAATTGAACCGACTTCACAGAACACAAACAGAAGAACCTTCTACACACTAAAAAGAGAAAAATAAGAATATAATTTGAAGTCGGTGCCAAGTGAATACGATTAAGTACCTATCAAAAAAAGAAATCGAGCGATAGCGTACCAGGATACAATTTTGCACCCAAGTTCTTTTGAATTTCTTAGATGTAAATGAATAGTTGGCACCGACTTCAAATTATATTCTTATTTTTCTCTTTTTAGTGTGTAGAAGGTTCTTCTGTTTGTGTTCTGTGAAGTCGGTTCAATTTTTTTTTTTCAAAAATGTTTTTTTGACATCAATTTAATTCTGAGGGAATTACGGCCATATCTTATCACTATAAAATATAATCATTTTTATGTCTTTGTTGGGGTAGAAATATTCTAATCATAATTTAACATTGCATTAATACAATTAAATACCAACTTATTATAGAAATAGAAATAGAAAAATATTTATTTTGTGTTACAAACAGCATAAAATACATTTAGGAACTATACTAACACTTAATACTAGACACAAAAATGGACACCACTCAGCGTGTGCTGCAGCAACTTAGAGGTGCTGCAGCGCTGGTACTCTCAACAACTGAGCCGTCTATACAGGGTGTAAAAAGACGTCTACCGAAGCCGAAAGGGGTAGGTACAGCATCCCAACACACAACCAAATCCAAAAGGATTTTCCGAAAAAATCAGTATATCCGGAGAAAACAGCGTTTGAAGATCACTGTTTGCGTATGTACTGGGCGCGTTTTTATACGTAGATTGCTGGATTTTGAGTTTTAATTGTTTTTTTCTTTTATAAATGAAATGATTAGGTAGGTATGGTCTGATTATGTTATACTAGTAGCAAAAAACTAGAAAATAAAAAAAAATGACGTAGCTAAGTCAAAATTTTTTTTGTGTTTTTTTTCGATAAATATGTTCAGAATCATGGTCTGATTGCAATCCCTCAGTTTTCAGTAGCAGTCTTTTTACACCCTGTATGAAGACTATGGTCAGGATCCTTGCATTAGTAAAAAGGTTTTCCTGCAGCGACATGGGTAAACGTTTAACCTGCGTCACTGGCTGCACTTGGCTATAGCTAGCCTGAGGCCGGTAGGAAGTGCAAAAATGAGAAGTTAAGAATACCTAGAACTGGGTGAAATTAGGCTGTGGATGATGATGATGGTGATACTTAATACCAAGAAAATCCATCCGATTTTACATTTTTGAAGTTCCCGCAATCCTCAAAGAACCTTGACTTTAAGTAAATACTTTCATTGCTCTCACCGGAAAAGTGGTTGTGGTAACTTAATTACTGATTAGGCAAAATAGCTGTTAGAATTTTGTAACCACATTTTGGAAATGTCAATCGAGAATTGATCAAATACAAAACTCGGAATCCTAAATGTTTACATTTCAAGTATTTTTGCCATAAATCGTATTTGATCGGTCTTTTGTAGCAATATCTGAACAATTTAGGGTAATTTTTGGACGCTTTTAAGTAGTAAGCAACGTAAAATGATTCGCAAATTACGCTTGTTTGATCTCAATCTTAGTAATAAAAATCAACGAAACGCTAATTTTTTTTCCAACTAATCAAAACAGGCAATCCTTGAAAGAAAATTGCCTTGTAATTGGCTAATTCTATTTCTTTTTAATCCATCTGCCGTTCCAATTAAACACAGGAAAAACATTGTAGAACCATGGCAGTGCCCTGTGCCCAATCGTTTGGCGTAGGCTGACTCAAATTGTGCTAAAGCTCAAGAAAAATAAACGACCCACTTTCAGAGGTGTTTCCACTTTGTTATTCAAAGAACACTTATAAAGGGCTCGGATATGAGTACCTTGATTGTGGCTTTGAAAGTCTCAAATCCTTCAGCGGCACAAGTCGTTGAAAGCGTACATATTCATGATCAAAAGGTATGAGGAAAACGAAAAAACCTGGCCTTCTTAATGTTGAAGCCATTGCAATGAAAACTTAGAGATGTTTGTGTTTGAAGTATTTTCTGTTTCATATTTTTCTAATGAATTCGTTTGTAGTATTCGTGTAGTACCTAATCTCAAATTAATTGATACACATTTAAGCTGCTGAGTACCTAACCCATCGAACAAATATTTATCAAAACTGAGTAGGTAGATGCTTGTTAGGCTAAACAAATTCATTAAAATGCTGTTGATAAGCTCATACTTTGTATAACCACGAGAGCTTTATTTGCTTGCCAATTACGCTAATTGGCGTGTTTGGTTTTTGAAAACAACAGCTTGTGTACTAAGGTTGCCAAGTGGCTACACGGATTAAATCCTAGTGTCAACACAAGTTTACTACTCGTACACATGAAGTGTTTCGAGTTTATTTCGAGCACTGGTGATCTAGTGGTAGTGGCCACGCCTTCCAATCGTTTGGTCGTGGGTTCAATCCCGGTCGTGCACCAATAAGTTTTTCTGCCGAAAAACTTAAGCGCATTATGGCAGTACTCTCTAACGGTGAAGGAACACATCGTGAGGAAACCGGCATGTCGTAGAACCTATAAAGTTCTAAAACATGTGTCAAGTGCACGAAAGGAGCCTCTTTGAGGCGCACTTAAAATCATTTCACCACACTGATTCGAAAGAACTGGTGACACGATAAGAAGAAGATGATTTCGAGCTTTAGCATAGTATTTTCACTTTTATGTGGGTTCGGCACCTACTATTAAATAACGTATATACCAATACAAAATTCCACAATCTATTTATCTATCTCTTCAGCCCGGTTGCACCCCCTACTGAGTATAGGCCTCCTCTCTACAACGCCATTCTTCTCAGATTCAAAAAATTCTCCATTTATTTATAAAAGTAACAACGTCAGTGAACAAATATATCAGACTCGTGCAGTGCAAAGCTTCAAGATGATTATTTATTTCAAGATAATTAGAATGCGTTTATATAATCTTACTCTGACACTAAAACGTGGTGTAAATTTACGCCGGGTGTAACTTAGGAGTACCCATAAAATGTTTGGGATTTAAAACTGGCATAGTTTTACACCACGTTTAATAAGGGCCTAAGTGATTTGGCAATGCTTATGTTATGTTATGAGAACGATTGGCGTGCTTTACAAAAATCGATCTTATTTCCTGTAAGTTTAGATTCTTCGCTCGGTTCAATGGCTCAGCTTACGTATAGTCATTTTATAGCGATAGTGAGAGCGGTAGAGTTACTTGTTTTATCCTATCACTGGATACACGATATACGACTTAGCACCTAACTGAACTGATAGCTTTACGCGTTTGGTTGGGTTGTGAGTAAATCCATTTAGAGAGACATTCATATTTATAGTATCTCATATTTATGGGACTTGCTGGAATCGGGAACTATAACTATTCTGGGAATCGAGTACAAATGTGGTGTAATGCGAATAACACATTTCCCTTGAGGCTTCCGTGAGGGATGATATTCCTATAAAACTTTTTGTAACAGTTGATCATGTCCTTAGTTTAGCATCCTTTCGTAATCAACAAAATATTATATAAGTCATCTGAGTAGTACTCATATGCTTATGTATTATTATATGCTTATTATTTTTATTAAAAGCCCTCAATGTCCAACTGCTGGCTTCCCCCCACTCTCTCCATTCATCTCCCTCCTGTGCTATTTGTGGTCCAGTATTATTTACTTCTGGGATATTTTCAATAAACCTAGTAAATAAGTCTTCAAGAATCTAATGGAATTTTCTTGGCTATTAATACTGCCGCAGCTTAGTCAGCTCCGCACGTATTGACGTGTCTCTCCTGTGGGCCAGGCTGATTAAGCTGAGAGGATGGTTTAGGTGCTGGGCAAGCTTTTTCCATCTCAAACAATGTCCCAGGCACTACAGCGTCCCGTTAAGTGTAGACAGACATAGGTAGGTAGCCTCCTGACGCTGTATAAATCATCTAATATACAAAAGGCCTAAGAAGATTAATATTGCAATTTCCAGTAACGCAATGCAATAATTTTAAAATCGTAACTAGTTTCAAAGCGGCAAGCTCGCAAAAAAATGTAACTCGAATAAAATCTCTTAATGTTGTTTTTTTAACCTGATCGCAAATTTGGCTGCGCCGTACGCGCCGCAGTCATTTTTCTATACAAAAAATACTGATGACGTCAGAAAATACGGCTCGTTTCTGACGTCTCAGCGTTTCTTCTATTGAATTGACAGTTCGGCGCGGATAAGTCAGCGACCACCATATTAATAAATGATGTTATTAGTTGAAAGTTCTGGTTTAATCAAGATACTCTTGAAACTGTTTACGGAGGTAGTCAGGCACATCCAATTCATATTCTACATTTTGAAGATGTTAGCAGTCCATACGTGACAGGATGCAAGCCCATCACCAGCTATGTAACAATAATAATAAAAATTAAACAATGATAACACAAAATAACCCTCAGGCAATATTGATAGAAATAAAACAGAAAAGAGCAAAACTAAAGTGAATAAACAACCCACTCTATCAATTGATCTGTCGATAGCCAGAATCTAAACACAGGATCTTATTAGTGCAGCCCACACTTATCTACTCTTATTTTCAATAGAATGGTGCTAAAATACGAATATTACATTGTTCCTACTTGTACAGCTAGCAAGTTTGTCGTTTGGAGATTAAAAAACTAAAATAATTTAAGAAGTCTTTCGTACACAACGTTATTGCTGACTAACCAGAAATGCAGAACAGTCAGCAACAGAAATTGATTAAAAAAGTATTATGGAAATACTTAAGCTTCGGCCAAACCTGTGCGTCAACCACGAGGGATGTGTGGGAGCGTCAAGAACGTAAAACTAGTTTTATGAAGCTGTCACATATGTGTGCAAGACGCTATTAAAAATCCGCTGCAACGTCAGCCGCGCCGTAGACGTTGCGTTGTTGCGTGTCCCACGTGTTTGACGCACAGGTTTGGCTGAAAATTAATTCTTTCCGCACTGCTATTTCAGAAGATGGTACACACAAGTGTGGACACAGACAATCAGTCCGCTCAGACGGGTAGAACGTTCTCTCTAATATAATTATAGCTAATGCGCCCTATGTCTGAGTCCACAACAATAATTCGTGGTTTAATATATTTATTTTATTTATTTATTTGATATATTTTCATCACTGATTAATATTATGTTCTTGGCAATGGCAAAATATTTATCTTTTAATGTGATTTTATTAATCCGTCTAAACCGCTCCGTTTGCCTCTGCTGAATTGAGTGAAGAAACTCAACGGAAAAATTACACAGTACTTACACTTTCTTCATTTTGTTACTGAGTGTTTCTTAAATAATAAGATGACCTAGCCCAGCATGCCTAATGCCTAATGTGGACTTAAATATACCAAAATATTCATAGTAAAGTTATCAAAACGGATATTTAAATTCAAAAATAAAAATAAACTCTTTTGCGCTCTATTCATATTTTTAAGAGAAAACTCTATTGATGTACATACCTACAGCTGTACAGGTTAGTAACGAAAGAAGAACAAAACATTGAATGTAACGAGTTTAATAGACGAGTAGAAGTTTTAATTATGTACTTAAATCACAAATATATTTTAATAAACAGTCTACTTCGCAGAATATTTCTGACGAACGTTATTTTCCTATAATAATAAGGGACTCACTTAAAACAATACGCATCTTCTGAAATTGGATGTATAGGCCTAGCGAACATAAGTAGGCCGTCGACCGAACCCATCTAACCTCGATTATTCATTGTTTGGCTCTAGTCTCAAATCGAAACTTAAGAATAAAGCAAACTGAAGACACAGCTTAGAAATTTAGGCTAAATCACTCCTGAAACAAAATTCCTCAATGGGAGAGAACTTTGCCCAGCAGAGGGACAGCATAGGTGGAAAATGAATAATTGTCGACCTATACCTAGTTTTTCAGCAGTTTCCTAGAAGAATTATGTCACAGCAGTTCTTAGCAGCACACGTACCTACGTGTTTTAAATGCTAGATAAGTCTATTCTTTCCACTGGTCAAAGTTTTGCATGGCAGATATTTGCTCCGTATTATGTTAGTAGTACCATTACACCAAGACCTGTTACTCGTATTTTCTGGTTCCGTCACAGCGACACCGACACAGGGAAATTCTAGTTTTAGATCAGGAATGCTTTTTAACTTTTGGGCATCTGACAGATCCAGCCATGATTTTTTTAGCTGTTTTTTAGCAGCGGTGAAGGGCGCAGTCGTCCCTAAGCAAATATTTCCTTTCACAGTCATCTCGTTATAAGACGTCAACCTCTACAAGAGCTTTGTAAAAACTTAAGCACTCTGTTTTGACCCCGCTTTTAACAGCTTCTAACAATAACGAGTACTTTCTTGACATCATTGTGTTGCCAAAAGATGCTTATACAAGTATTGGTATTGGTATTGTGGAAGAATCTTGTTCTATTAAAAATTTAAACGATTAAAAATGAAGCGCTCGTAGTCGTGCTTGCTTAGTCGTTCTTGATAGATTGTCGAAGTTAAGCAACGTTCGAAACGGTCTGTAAGTGGAGGGGTGACCGCCGGTGGCATTTTCATCTGAGAGCTTCCGTGCTTCGGAGGGCACGTTAAATTATCGGTCCCGGCTATTCAACTCGTTAAGCCATGACGTAGGCCTTAAGGCGGCCTAAAAACTCCGTCACCAGAGTTGGCCACTGACTCATACATACTTACTTACTATTAAAAATGATGATCAATATTGAAGTTTATTACCACCAGAATGACAATGTCGTAATGGCCGTGTGAATAAGAATCTCAATTTTCAATTCAAATGTAATGGGTAGGTACGTACAATAATCACGGCCGTACACCATGAATCAAAGTTTTTTTTTGACATAATTATTGAGATCTAAACGGCGGCGAAGAAAATCATCATGAGGAAATAGAAATACTTATGTTGGTATTTTAGTGCCTACTAATGGATGATATTGATGATACACGATGGATTTTACGCTTCTTTACTCATAAATGTATTTTACAGTTAAAAAGTATCTAAAAAAATGTATATCTACCTATAAGTGTGGCACCCGTTGTATGGTCACTTGTTCGTTCGTGTCGTGTCGTTAATAATCTGCTTTATTACCAAGATATTGAATGCTGACGTGCGACTATCGACCTTTCCATTGTTAGTTAAATTCCCTGCAAGCAATTTGTTTTTACTTTGGCACAGAATAAATAATCTTGCTGTCTCCAGCGATAGTAACTTTACAATATTTATGATAGATTTTTAAGGAATGATTCAGCAGTATATTTTTTGAGACTAAGATAAATAAAACAAGCTCATAAATTTGTTTTTTGTGACAGGTTGCAAGCCAATCTCCGCTACTAAAAACAAGTAATTTATGTAGTTGCTTAGCAGTTTGGGGGAAAATTTGATACTTCAATTTATTTTGTTTTTAAACAAGCTGTCGGCCAGGAGGACTATAGAAATGTACACAGCTATACAAGCTTTTGTTGTGTGGATGTTTGTTACTCAATCACGCTGAAACTACTGAACGGATCTAAATGACATTTGGTATTGAGATAAAAATATACTCTGAAATAACACATATAATAGGCTACTCGGAAAAGCGAAGTATTTCCAAAGGATCACGGGTCTGCGGAGTGCCGCTATAGTTATACTTTAAGATATCTGAAAGGGAGGCAGATAACATCAATCATAATAGTTAATTTAATAGCAGCCGGGAAAATTGGTCCCAATAGGCTTTAAACGTCTTTAGAATAATAGGGTAGCATCGCAGAACAACGCCTTAATGAATTTAGTTACCAACAAACTTATAATGGCCATTACTAACTTAGGTACTCCTAACATATACTCGTAGTTTAACATTTTGATTTGGAATAGGCAGTTAAAGTTCTGCGGGAGTTTTAACGTTCTATTCCACTCTGATCCACTAAACAAATCTATCCATCAATGGATTTGTTTCTACTTTTTATTCCACTCTAACCCATCAATGGATCTCAGATTAAAAAAAATGATGTTCTATTTTTATTTTTTATTATTTGTTTGAAAGGGTCTCTCATTTTTATTCCTGAGAAAGAGTTTTGCCCAGCTGTGGGACACCAAAAGCTGGAAATAAAATAAAATAATGTAAATTTGGCAAAAACCTCTTACTGTACTAATGCTCTCTTGGAATGTTCAACTGACTGCGTAGAACGTTACGTAGCATCGTAGAGGCTCCGTGAAGTCTGCTACGATTTCTTACACCGTAAAACT
The DNA here is from genome assembly GCA_951394285.1 of Epirrhoe tristata. Taxonomy (NCBI): domain Eukaryota; kingdom Metazoa; phylum Arthropoda; class Insecta; order Lepidoptera; family Geometridae; genus Epirrhoe; species Epirrhoe tristata. The sequence goes on along the minus strand of OX596150.1, from coordinate 3,848,327 downwards.
AAGACAAAAATTAAAGCCATCTGAAGATCAAAGTATAGCGTGTAATAATTGGCACCTTCTAGTAGATATTTTTATGTGACTAGCTTTTAGTGATATTTTATCACCCTATAATGCTTTTTACGTGTAGTTTAAAAAGTTTTTAGATGTGTGTATGCGGTGAATATCCACAATTTACTGCATCAATGTCGAAAAGAAAAGAAGAGAGTTGATAAAAGGAACAGAAAAAAATACATAATGTAGCAAAACGGGCCTTAACTCAGCATATGCTGGGTTGCAGTGAGTAATCACTACAAAAGTAACAAGAAAAAGTACTCAGAGATTATCTGCAAATATTTTTTTTATAACTATCTTTTGATAAGAAGTGCATTAAAACTATACGAACTAACGACCAGCTCTATGTAGTATAACTCTTAAGTCTGACTAGTAATCACGTAAACCAACACCCGAAATAATTATTCTTGCTTTCTAAAGCGAATATTGTAAAGTCTTGGTACTGAGTAATAATTAATTGGGTAGTAGGTATCCACAGTACGATCATGAACTTGTCAGTAAATATGCTTTTGTGATAGATAACTTAAGTGGATGTTCTTTTGCTTTGCATACTAATTAAATAGTGTTTATCAATCAATAGATTCCTCAATATTTACAATAAAGTCATGTTCAATGTAGATATCATCATCTCTCTGACCTTATCCCATGCTAGGTGGGTCGGCACAACATGTCTTCTTCTTCCACTCACTCCTATCACTTGTCAACTGTGCATCCACTCCTTTAACATTCATATCATCTCTCACACAATCCAACCACTTCTTTGGCCTTCCTCTTCTTGCATACCCAGCCACACGCATATTCATAGCTCATTATCATGTACATAATTATTTATATAATTATGTGGGCACTGTACTGCTCCCGTCAAGACAAGCGAAAAGAAGGGAGGCACTGCCCATTCTCCATGTCCCATTCTCGAAGCGTCTCGTCGATTTTTTATTCCCATGAAACCACGTGGTAAAAATAAAACTGATGTAGTGGTGAGCTTGATATCAAGTCACATGATTTCATAATAATTATGCCTCTACGGAGCAGTACAATAGCAACGTATAGCTGATTCACCGCTTTGATTTATGCCCCTCGAGTGAACATGAAACACTCGTTAGTACGGAATGATAGATTGGAAGAGTTTTACTTACGTTGGGTCTGGGATAAATTAGTGACGTATTACTTACTACCTACTCGTATAATGCCTGTACCCTAATTGCCTTCCTCAGTTTGAGACCAAGTACTCATCAGTAAGTACTTGTCAGCCAATAATATCCCACTGCTATGCTAGGTGTACCTAAGTCTTCCTCTGTTTACACCAATCATTCCGGCCCTGTGCCTCATGCATTCACAATGGTGAATTTTTTATGTCGTTGACGCGTCGTAGAAAAAAAAAATTAACGGTAAAACAATAGCGTTCCCACTTTCCAACCATTTTTAAGCTAGTGATGAATGAGAAAGATGCTATTTTGAATGAATTTCAGGGAAAATGAAATAAGCAATTTCAGACCCAGTATGCTTTTTTGCTCCTATTCCTAGATTCGTGCACTTTTATTCTAATCTTTTGAGCTCGACATGAAAGTACCAGCCGATTTTGCAGTCATTTTTATAGCATCTATGTTGAAATTTTTCCTTCAATTTAGATTCATTGTTGCGAGTTGATTACAGTGACAACGCGGGTTTTCATATAATTTGGCACGCTACATTTGCTCTAAATCTCTCTGAAATTCTGAACATCTTTGGAGGAAGAATTTTGGAGCTATTATTTATCTATGTCATGACTATGAAATCGTGACTATAGTGACTCTTCAAAAAGAAAACTAGAAGTAAAAAAAAGGACTACGAGCAGAGGGAAAGTAATCTAGGTATTTTTCTATACAAAAATGACTAAGGCGCGTACGGCGTGGACATAACTATGTGCGATATCTGCAAACAGACCGAATACCTACGCATCTGGGGTCATATTCCCGTTCTTATTTTTGTTCGTTTGATGAATATTCGGATGCTTTTTACTGCGATTTCTGTCTTCAAGGGGCAATTTTATTTTTTATATTTTTTCGTTTGGAATATTTGGTCCTAGGTTAGGATCGTGTTTTAATGTTGATTTTATCGACTGAATACAATGTAGCTAGTAAAAAGCATCCGAATATTCAACAAACGAACGAAAAAACGAACGCGAATAACCGCCCAGCGCAGTAATTGAAACACTTAAAATTTTCCTCTGCATTTATGTTATATAAGAACTCTTGTTCAGTTTTATTCGTCCAAAGGGTTTTATTGATTGAATATGGAACGAAACCTAACAGGCTTCACTTTGAACCGTACTGTGCTCACTTTGTTCCTGCCTCGTGGATACATTCGTATCCAATTTCCGCAAAACTCTTCAATTGGGAACGTTGCGTTGCTATTTTTAAATACTTCCTTCCTCATTCTAATTATTGTTTTTTTTTACCGTTTATTGTTTTTTTATGGTTTAAAACGTAGATAAAAGGTCAAAAAAGTTTGTCGTGAGTTATTGGCAGAACAAATGAAACCTGCTGTATAAATAGACTAGAAGTAAAAGTAAGTTCGTATGAGTCAGTGGCCAACGTGACGGAGTTTTTAGGCCGCCTTAAGGACTCCGTCACTTAACGACTAAATTTTGCACGGAAGTACTCAGATGATAATGCCACTATCGGTCACTCATTCACTTACAGACCGTTTTGAACGTTGCTTAGCTTCGACGATCTATAAAAAACGACTAAGCAAGCACGACCACGAGCACTTCACTTCACTAGACTAGAAGTGACCTGTGGTTACAACTCCGTTTCATAAGATAGATAGATCTTTATTTGGCAACACACACAGACACAGGTACATCTAACAAACGAACAAGAAAAAAAATGGGTTACAAAATAGGATAAAAATCCGATTTTATTTTAGTCAACTACAAAAAACTGGAGGCTTTACATTGTAAACTTACCTTATTTATATATTTCGTTATCTCTCAATGAATAGGCAAATTCCCAACTAAAACTGCAATTTTACTAAATACGTTTATATATTTTAATAGGTTAAATAATTAAATAGAATAGAATATAAAATACTTTATTGTACACCACATGGACATTACAAACAAAGATACAGGAGAATATTTAAAGCGAAGTACAATGTCTCGGGTCTGGGTGTTTCTATGTACAATAATATGTATGTATTTACAAACAAAAAGTATATAAGTAGTTTATCAGTCATCTAGTACCCATAACACAAGCTCTGCTTACTTTGGGGCTAGATGATGCTGTGTGAGAAGTCCAGCATTATTTATTATTATTTTTTATTAATTAATGATGTTTTATCGAATAAATTGCAGGAGGTAAAGGACTGATAAAAATCTAATCCTGAATATCTCGGACTAAGCACGTTGGGCACACGCACTGAATGCAATGCAGTTTGGAATACAGGGAGGATTTTTGAGATGGGACATGGAGGGCAGGTACGGTCAGCGTCACCAACTGGTAACCCCTCACATAGGCAGTTGTAACGTGAATCTACACCTACATTCATATCGTTCATCGGTTCAGACCCTTGAGAGCCCGGCCGAGTACAGCGAAAGATTATTAATCAGAGTGAATATTACCGTCCTGAGTTACAGTCGCGTAAAGGTTTCTGAAGCCACACTCAGCCGCGCGCTCATTACGTATATTTATTTAAATCGCAGTATCACGCTCATGTTATCAAAGACATTAAACAATGTGTAAAGTTATTTAATCTTTTATTTTTAGTGACTTAAATCAAAGAACACTAAACAGTTTGTTCCTGCGAGCCTCAAGGTAACCAGTTGGTGACGCTGCCTGTACCTTAACCGTTGTAGATACAGGAAAACGCTCTTCTGAGACCTTCCCTAACTTTTTGAGATAATTATTATGAACTGCATTCACAGATTTTGAAAAATACGTACAGTCAGCGACAAAAATGCTAAAAGTAAAAAAAAAATTATGTCCATCGATTCAGTTTCATGTAGTGATCAAAATACTCTATGGGACCATTTAACGTTTTGAGTGAGAAAAGTCAGAAATCGACAAAAACTTTTCCCATACATTTTGTACTAAAATCTATAAATCTCATAATCTCATAAGGTCTGTTAATGTTGCAACAGCAGCACCAAATGCAAAATCCGTAGAAAATGCATTTACAATACTGTCGTGACAGCATTTGCATTAGATTGTAGCTTTTTTTGTTTTTTTAATTGCCCAACAGCGGGCATAAGCAATTTGCGTTTATGTATGTATACTAGATGACCCCGGCAATTGACCTGAAGGGTCAGTCGGCTTCCTCGCCCCACATAGCAGTTGGCAGAGCTCTGGACTTGCATGCCAAATGATAACTATAAAATGCAAACCGTAAATGCAATTGAGGCATTCATACGGACCTTGAGAGCAAAACTTGTGTGTAATGAATGCGGATATCAAAACACTTCGCTCATAGTTTAAACTCCAATCGTACAAACTTAGGTACTACTATTAATAAAGCGAATGTTTGGATGGATGTATGTTTTTTGGTCCACCACGATGAAATGGTGGAATGGATTCGGATATTTTTTATACTTTAGGTATCATTATTTTATTGCACAAAAGCGGGTTGGTCTTAATTGTGTATGTAGATTTGTTTTTATGCGATACTGAGCGCTATCTGTCCATGGTGCGTTCCCTAGCACGCACAGAGAAACAACGTGCATGTACAGTCACGGACAATAAGATGTATAGCTACACGTAAAATTAAAAAAAAAAATTAAACAGCTAGAATTTTCAAATACATGTATCCACATCTACTCATAAAAGACGATGAGTTAAAACAACTGTAGTCACAAACAAGTCCTGAAACTATAAACTTCTGCTCTACTTCTAGTTCTTCATTCAATGAATATTGTTTAGTATTGTCAATGTCAGAAAAACTAAAAAGTAAGGTTAGGCTGTCACTGTCAAACGTGGGGTCTGTTTTGCTGTAAAACGAATGGCTGGCACACGTCGATCTACAATATTTAGAAAATTAAACCACCAGCCGTAAATAAGACTGTCTATGTACCTACTATGTGAACTGTGAGTAAATAAACTAAAGTGCAGTGCAAATCGAGTTTTCATCCATATCCTGAACATCTGGTCCTTCGAAAGCCTCAGTAAGGATCGCCATCTTTTTTCACCGCGTCTTCGTGTCGTGCGGAGGCAGAAAAACGAAGCCGAAGCAAACATCGCTCTGCGCACACACACATACATGCAGGAAACGCGGGAGTTCAGACGGCGAACCAGCGGCAATCAATCAATCAATCAATCAAGTAATCGGGCACTGCTTTACCGACAGTCATCTCTGCGCTGGGGCCGACCAACAGGTCTGCAATCTGCTTTACCGATACAGCGAGACAATTTTCATACCTCACAGCGACATCTACATTCGCTCACGGGAGTCTCTAAAAACTCCATCGGCAACAGCCAATCAACAAACTCCATCGGCATCTCTAATTGGCCAGTCGGCGAACACGCCCTATCAAACGTCAGCTACACGACGCTACACTACACACACACTGATATACCTACATCGATCGAGAAGATACATCCTATTCCAAATTATCTCCTCCGCCATTGATTTTCCCTTTTTTGCGAGCCGGCGTCGAGGAAAGACGTGCGCGCTCTCATTAAGAAGAGAAGAAGAATACAACATCTCCTGCGAGTACGTGGCTCCTACTCACGTATTCCAAGCAACACGCAAACCACTCCTGCGAGCACGTGGCTACCACGCACGCGCTCCAAGCAACACGCAAAACTTTTTCTGCGAGCACGCGGCTCCCACTCACGTGCTCCATCTTACAACCATGTTACAACTGGGCGAAGAAGACGGCGAAAGTAATTTACAAATCCTCAGACAGCAGAGAAGCGCTCTCAAAGGAAAGCTCACCAGAATAGAAAAATTCTTACAGAACTTTGATACCGATCAACATTCCCTCAGTGAAATCACAGTCCGACAAGGGGATCTAGAACAAGTTATGAGAAGGTTCGAAGAGCTTCAATTGAAAATTGAATTATGTGATGACGCCATGGAAAGGCAACCCATACACGAAGAGGAGCGGTGCACCTTTGAAGACAGGTTTTACGGGCTGAAAGCTCGCATGACGACCATCATGGCACGATCGCCGAAATTCACACCGATGGCGTCACCCTCACGTCACTCTTCGACGCAACACGACCTCGACAAACCACGTGTCAAGCTCCCTCGGCTGGAACTCCCTAAGTTCAGCGGGGACATAAGGCAGTGGCCAGCCTTCAAGAACATATTCAGCGCGTCCGTGGACAGCACCGACCTGCCGGCAATCAGCAAACTACAATACCTGAAGGCGGCGCTGACGGGGGAAGCAGCGGGTCTCATAGCCTCTCTCCTCATCATCGAAGAGAACTACACCAAAGCGCTCGAGATTCTATCTAAGAGGTATGAAAATCAAACTATAATTGTAAACTTTCACTTGAAAAGTATCACTAGCTTCAGTACTATCAGTCGAAATAACCTCAAAGAATACTTGGTTCTACTTCAACAAAGTCTAGACTCCCTAAGAGCCATCCAGCTCCCGGTAGAGCATTGGGATGCATTGTTGGTTTTCCTAATAACACAGAAATTAGACAATTCACTTCGAGCAGCTTGGGAGATTAACCGTAAAGAAAATTCAATTGCTTCCCTGAGTGAGTTGCTTGATTTCCTAAACCAACGTAGAACAGCCTTTGAATTGATGTATGATGCTAAATCTAATAGCGATAGAACTCAAAATGTTAAAGTCTCTCATGTCACATCTACAACAAGCAGAGGAGTAATAACTTGTATTCTATGCAATAGCGATCATGCTTTACATAAATGCCCTACTTATCTTGAGCTTACAACTCAAAAACGCATTGAACTGATCAAATCTAAATCTTTGTGCTATAACTGTTTACAGCCCTACAGGTTCGGGCACAAATGCTCTAAACTTCATTGCCTAAAATGCAAAGGTAAACATCACACATCTATACATGAGGACAGACCTCAACCACAGGTCAGTTACACTACAACTACACACAGCCCACAGGCACACAATCCAATTCATAGTCAACAGACAAACATTCCTACTTACAGTCAACAGACATACAACGCTACACAAAGCCAACAGGCAATCAACCCTACACTTGCAGCAGCAGACACTCTAACAAGAGCCATAACACAAACACACCTGGATTCTACACATCCAACTCACTCACAAAATATAAACACTACATCCTCCACAGTGCTTGTATCAAACACTAACAGATATCAAATGTTGCTTTCCACAGCTCTGGTGCGGGTGCAACATGCGTCGGGCCGGTGGATCACTGCCCGAGCTCTTCTGGACACCGGAAGTGAAGTCAACGTTGCTACCCACAGACTTGCAACTCTACTAGGACTAGAACTTAAGCCGGATTCAAGCCTTATACTCGGGGTAGGCAATAGCCAAGAGCGTACTCAAGTAAGTGTAAACACAAATATTGCATCTCGCTACAATACCTATCAAAGCAACCAAACTTTCTTGCTCATGGACAGTATTTCAGTGCCACTACCTCACACACATGTATGTACACAAACATGGCATATACCAGAAAAACAAGCTAAATCACTTGCTGATCCAACATTCTTCATGCCAGGCTCTATAGACTTGCTATTGAATGCTGAAGTGTTCTATGCTACACTACAAACAGGGCGCATAATGCTTGCTGCGCACCTACCTTTCCTAATTGAAACACTATTTGGTTGGGTTATCTCTGGTTCTTACCTTCCTGATACTCACACGCCTACACCCAAATGCACTATGCATGCTAGTATGCTTTCCACACCTACATCAACAGATGACATATTGAAATCATTCTGGGAGCAAGAAGAATTCTCTCCTCCTAGAAAGTTACTCTCACCTGAGGACAAACACTGTGAAGATTTATACATATCTACAACTACACAGGATAGCTCAGGCAGATACACAGTAGACCTACCACTAAAGGTTGGAAAAATTGAGGATCTAGGTAATTCCTTCAACACAGCTTACAGATGCTTACTAAAACTTGAATCAAAAATGCAGAAAGATACAAACTTCTACACTCAATACAAAGAGTTCATACATGAGTTCATACAGCTTGGTCATGCTCACTACATAGAGAACTTCTCACCCTCTGATACAAATGCTTACTACATGCCACATCTAGCAGTTATAAAACCTGACAGTATCACTACAAAGTTGCGAACAGTTTTCAATGCTAGTGCCAAGACATCCACAGGTGTGTCACTCAATGATATAATGTATGAAGGTCCTAACATATACAATGATCTGTTAGAAATTATTTTCAGATTTAGACTTTACAAATATGCCTTCTCTTGTGACATAGTCAAAATGTTTAGAGCTATAAAGATAAATCCACAACAAACTTCTTTACAAAGGGTCCTATGGAGAGACTCCAGATCTGAACCACTCAAATGCTTAGAGATAGATAGAGTCTGCTATGGTACTAAATGTGCACCCTACTTAGCATGTCGTACCATGATACATTTAGCTGACACAAACTCAGATACACACCCACTAGCAGCTGATTGTATAAAAAGCTCTGGGTACATGGATGATTATTTGTTTGGATCTCAGACTCTAGAACTTTGCAAGCAAGTATGCTCTGAACTCATTGACTTACTGAGCAAAGCAGGGTTTCAATTACACAAGTGGTCATCTAATCACCCTGACATCCTATCACACGTAGGCACAATTTCTACAGAAAACACAACATCCAAACAAGTGCACAACAGTGAACACTCAGCTACACAAGAAAACTACAATTTTACATTGCCAGATTCTGTCAAAACACTTGGCTTGCAATGGCTACCTACACAAGACACACTTCAGGTCCACATACCTGACAACACAGCTTCTCCTTGCACTAAGAGGAACATACTCTCACAAATTGCTCAGATATTTGATCCTATAGGTATCCTAGCACCTACAACTATCCTAGCTAAGCTATTGATGCAAGACATTTGGAAACAAGGTATTGACTGGGACTCTTTGATCTCAAAGGACTCTCTAGTCATCTGGCAGAACTATGTTCAGCAGTTACACCACCTGAAAGCTATACACATACCTAGATATTATTTTACAGACATACCAACAAAAATAATATTATTAGGGTTCTGCGACGCTTCACACAAAGCCTATGGTGCTTGCCTATACCTAAGAGCAACATATCCCAATAAGCCTACTAATAGCACACTGATAACAGCTAAATCAAAGGTTGCGCCTATCAAAAAACAACAATCTATACCTCGCTTAGAGTTGTGCGGATCTCTATTGTTAGCCCAATTAGTAAAACGATTCAAGAGCATTACTAACAACAAGATTAACATTGAGAAAACTTATCTATTCACAGACTCATCAATAGTGCTACATTGGATAAAAGCTCCATACAAACACAAACATGACACCTTTGTCTCACATCGCCTTATGCAGGTCATTGACACCACCAGTGGTGATGACTGGTATTACATAAACACTAAACAAAACCCAGCTGATCTAATCACCCGGGGAGTCATGCCCAAAGAACTTCAAGCTTGCGCGTTATGGTGGCAAGGCCCTACATGGTTGACTCAACATCAATCACAATGGCCATCTACTCAGATACCTAATGTAGACCTAAATACATTACATAACCAACACTCACAAGTCAATGTAGTCAAAGTCAACACTGATAGTGACACTCTCGTCAAACATTCATCTCTCATTGAGAAATTCACTGAATATTCCAGTTTCTCTAAACTTATTAGAATTTTTGCATACATATTAAGATTTGTACATAACACTAAAAACAAGCATAACAAACATACATCACATTTGACTGTTACCGAACTAAAACATGCACATAATTTTGTAGTCCATACAACTCAAAATCATTCCTTCTCTAAGGAAATGGGTGAGTTGCAGTCTATCAAAAATAGTACCAACTCACAGACTTCACAAAAGTCTTACACATTTACATCCAGCGCACTAAGGAAACTGAACCCATTCTTAGACAGTGATAACATACTCAGAGTTGGGGGTCGCATTCAACACTCGGACATTCCATACAACCAAGCACATCCTATCATACTACCTGCTAAAAACCACATCACACAACTCTTGATACAGCATTATCATCTCAAGCTACTTCACTCAGGTGTTCAGAACACACTCAGTAATATAAGACTGAAATACTGGCCTATTAATGGTAGAGGTGAAGTAAAGAAATGCATATATTCGTGTGTTAGATGCGCTAGGTTCAGAGGCAAGATCTGTGGACAGCAAATGTCTGATCTTCCTGCGCCCAGAGTCACGTTGACCCGTGCCTTTGCACATGTAGGCATAGATTATAGTGGAGCTATAGCTATAAGAAGTTCAATGACCCGAAACTGTAGATATTCTAAGGGTTACATATGCCTATTTGTGTGTCTAGCTACTCGAGCAATTCATTTAGAGTTAGTGACTGATCTATCGTCACAAGCTTTTATTTGTGCTCTTAAAAGATTCATTTCTAGAAGAGGCATACCTACTTCCTTGTATACAGACAATGCAACTAACTTCAAAGGTTCCAAAACCGAGCTACATGAGCTCTATAAAATGTTTAAAAATGATACTAGTTATAGTGAAATTATTGATTTATGTACCGCTAACTACATAGAATACAAGTTTACCTGTCCCCTCGCAAGCCACATGGGAGGCATATATGAAGCAGGAATTAAAGCTGTAAAATCTCTTCTTAAGAAACACCTATGTAACACTAAATTAACTTATGAGTTATTGTACACTATTTTAGTTCAAATTGAAGGAATACTTAATTCCAGACCATTGTATCCTATTACTGATTTACCTAATGACTTGACTTGTTTGACACCGGCTCACTTTATTATAGGTAGTACTATAACCGACTTACCTGAACCTAATGTATTAGATGTCAATGAATCCAGACTGAATGTATATCAAAAAATAATACAATGTAAACAAAGATTTTGGAAACAATTTTATTATAGCTATTTATCTGAATTACAAACTAGAAATAAATGGCAGCAGGTACAAAATAACTTAAGTATAGGAGACTTAGTTTTAATTAAAGATGAAGCTTGTCCACCCACTGCATGGGCTTTAGGTAGAATTACCTCTGTAAACATTAACAAGAATGATGGCCTATGTAGATCTGTAAAGATTCGGACTAGTAAAGGAGAATTTACTAGACCTGTAAACAAAGTAATATTGCTACCAAGTAAAGATTGAAATATTATGTTAAAACTTTATTTTTGTGTTTATATTTTGTTACTTACTCATGTTACATATACCTATGTGAAACTAACTGAACACATAGTCATGTGTACCTTTTTATAAATTAGTCGTAAGCTCTAGATTTAATTTAGTTTGAGACATAAGTACTTAGTTATGTTTACTTTACTTTAGCTTTCAATAATGTTAAACTCAATTTTATTGATTTAGTATCCTTACTTATCTAAACTTATTACACTGTATCTACCAAGATGTGATTAAATTAAATACCCAGTAACCTAATTTTGATAAATATCTACTAATGTAATAAACTTCACATGTTACCTAGCCAATGCTACACAACTTTATGTAAGATTGTATTTAGACAACTTAGCTAACTGTAGGTACTGAGCCTTTCCTTCCGGAGGCCCGAGAATGTTTAGTATTGTCAATGTCAGAAAAACTAAAAAGTAAGGTTAGGCTGTCACTGTCAAACGTGGGGTCTGTTTTGCTGTAAAACGAATGGCTGGCACACGTCGATCTACAATATTTAGAAAATTAAACCACCAGCCGTAAATAAGACTGTCTATGTACCTACTATGTGAACTGTGAGTAAATAAACTAAAGTGCAGTGCAAATCGAGTTTTCATCCATATCCTGAACAAATATGATTATCTACAAGTACTATTAGAGGTCCGTCTTCCGTCGGTCAAAGCTGTATTTAATTAGATGAACACGGCAAAGTTGCGAACCTAGAACTTTGTGAGTTATTGCAATTGTTGTTCAGTGACTGTAGTTGGAAACTTCAAATTAGCTCTAGCTTCACTCCTTTTGTTTGTTGACTTTCTGTGATTAACGCATGGTTCCGCGATGGCCTGGTAGGATGATTCGGATCGATCTAGGCTGTGAGATCAAATACTTTATTTATTTTGGCGCTTCAGAATATATAAAAGAACTTTCAATGGTAGAAGTAAATATTGTGAGGAAAATACTTTTTTTATAGTATTTTAATGAACGATATTACTTACTTGCTTAGCTTAAAATGTTGTAGGTATCAACAAAATAGTATCATCATCATCATCATCATCATCAGCCTATGGTAGTCCACTGCTGGACGTAGGCCTCCCCTAATGCGCGCCATTGCGCCCTGTCCTCAGCTCGACGCATCCAGCTTCTGCCGGCAGCCTTTCGCAGATCGTCACTCCACCTGGCCGGGAAAAAATAGTATACCTACATGATAATATGTTTGAATTTGCCTTTTATAAATAAACAGACGCATTTCTAAATATTTTACCGCCTGATGTCATATCATTTTCCCATACCATTTTTCGGTTGAATTCAACGTACGGGTTCTATATTCCCTGAGGCGGAACACGTGCAGGAAAATTCATCAGGTATATTTTGTTTGTGTTATTCAGAGGTTCGCTTTGCATAAACATGGTTTGAGAGCGAGTGAAGCACGAGTTTGCTCTTTGAAGGTCTTATATGAAGAGATATGTGGAAATAATACTAGATATTTTTGTATAGTGAGTAAACTTTATGAAATGATTAAAAAGCATTTAGAGAATTTGATCAAATGTTAACGGTGGTGAGTTTTAGGTAATATAGCTTGCCAAGGTTCAGCAACCATTTGAAATACAGAACGGCTATAAATCTATAAATTGGGTTACACTCGTATATTCATCAATTTCATAGACAATTAATACCGTTCACTAAATTAGTCTATTTGTTAAGAGAATATCTCATTCAGGTAATCAGAATGATTTATGTTGCTATGTTCATTCTAGTCCGTTCAATCATCCGAAGTGGTCCTCACACTTCTCAAGAAGATAAATTGTTGAGGCCTAAATGCGATATGTCCGAAGATAAAATCAGAGTTATAAATCGAGATAGAGTTTTGTTAGGTTACAATATAGAAAAAAAAAGCTGAGTTTTGATAGGTTCTTCCGAAAAATTCTGGTTTCTGTGGTTTACGTAGTGGTATTTTCACAGCTAGTTTCATACTAAGTATTTGTTTTATAAACTATGCGTGAAAAAGCAATTGTAAATCACTTTTCAGAGAATCTAATAATTATGAATTTGATGACCTCTGTGCCGTAGCGGGTGAGGGTTTATTTCAGACGCAAGAGTTCAATTCTCGGCGAAAGTTCACAACATTGTAGTTGGGTGTTATTGAATGAATAAAAAGAAAGAAAAGAAAAAAAAAATACTTAAAAACTACTTACACAACACACATAAAAATACTTAATTGCAGACCTAAAATAACCAAGAAACAAGTTACAGCAAAAGGAAACCTTATTACAATGTACAATAGAGCCTTATCGCTATGAGTACAAAGCAGTTATCTATAGACGCTGACAATTAAATTACAGACAATGCAAAATACCAAGCTTCTTGTTTTCGTTAAGAACGTCATTCGTCCATTGTTACTTTTAATCTATAGCCTATTTTATTACTCTCAGGATTCACTCTTAATGGCCCACCATTAAGTGGTAACAAGTAGGCCCATAATATTCCTGACCCAAATAGGATGTATATTTTTGCAGGAATTTTGCGGCAAATTTTCAAAATTTATTTATAAGGGTCCTTTTAATCAGAAAAGGTAACATACATAACATGTGGTGCTTTTGGGTTGATTTAAATTATAAACTTAAAATTATTCATTTGGGAAAGATAATTTTAAGTACTTTTCAGATTTAGGTAAATTTAAATGTTTTTATAATATTTTTGATTTTTTTTAAATAAGTGACCGCATTCAAGTTTTTCTGTGTGCATTTATCCTGAGGGGCAAATAAACCAAGAGGGGTTTTCTCTCTTCTTAAATTGTGGAAAGTAGGCCACTTTGCACGTGGTGTGTACGTACGTGTAGGCGTGGGCTCGCGTATTCGCCTCCTGCAAATAACGATGATTTCTCAATAAAAATCTTGCCACTTATTGTGTCTTTTTAGTTACCAATTGAAAACTGTAAGCTTTTACTAAATAAGATCATAAATTGCGGCTATAAAAATTGACTTTCCACTACCGAAAAACAATACACTTAAGTATCAGTATTTTGCCACGTCAACTACAATTTTACTGCCATAAAATAATCCACCTAAAAACAAGTTGATCGTGAAAACCCTGATGTTATCCATTAATTGGCTATAAAACTGGGCCATTTGTCAGTATATTGCAGAAGACCAGAAGCGCTACCTACAAATACCCTTGTTCTGCTGGGTAGCGGTTACACCGACATATTTTCAGAAGCAACCCTAAAAAACAGAACTAAAATACGAAACTAATGTAAGAAAATCTCTTAATTCAATTCAATGTTTACAAGATAACGAATCTCGGTGGCATGTCATTCATGAGATACTGATAAACATGGAATTCTCAATTGTTGATTGTTCTTCTAATGTCACTGACTGCATGGGCTCAAGCTTAGGTACTCATTTGCTCTAGTTGTTGTAGCTACCAGCTGTTGTGGCTACAGTTACAACAATTCAGACGTAGCTGTAAATGTAAACGTGCTGTCACACTAGTGTGACAGCACATTTAGTAGCCATTTAGTAGCCATAGGAAGCCTATTAGTCCAATACAAATAATGGGATACTAATCTTAAACTTTTCGGTGTAACGGAAAGTCGAAATTCAAGATGGACTGGTTGTTAAGCGATCCATTGTACTAATCAATCTCATTAGGATTCGGCCCAGTGGAGCAACTGATCCTTTCTGTAAAACCCTGGTCTCTTGAGACACGATGACTATTTAAAAAAGGCTCGGGGCTTTACGACTATAGTATAGGTTTACGTATCATTTATAGGGCAACTGATAATCTGAAAACATACTATATAACTGTGACACGCAAGTACTATTGACACGCAAGGAAGAAGAATCTGAAAACAGAGCATTCAGATAATTATTTCATTATCCTGTGCCGAGACATAAACGTTTCATACTATAGCATAACCATTAAAATAAATAAACATAAAATTAAAAGTTTATATTTCAGACTCTTTTATGGTTCATAGCCTCACATTACCAACCTGGAATGTCGTCCACAACCGTCGCAGCGTCGGGCAGCCAGTTCCCAGCTTATTTTATTCTTAGGTTCTCGTCCACTGTTCTGTGACTTTGTCTTCCTCTTCCTGCCACGTTTTGCCAGTTGCCTCGCCCAACTCCACCAGTTCCATTATGCTCTTTCCAACTTTGGTTCTAAATTATGATAAGAAGCATTATTATACAATTCATTTTACATGCATAGCAGCGTCTAATGTTTATGTTTATTCAACTAGGATGCAATTAAGCTTGCAACACACCTGCACTATCTCAGCTTAACCGGGTTAACACATCCACTTTCTTGCAAGTCGGACGTATATCTAGGAACAAAGCAATCATGAATAGTTGTATGTGCAACGTATCAAAGGCTCTCCAACTGCAACATGCTTACTATCACAAGGAGTTTCGGCATTGTTCTGGCATATCGCGTCTTATGAGAAACTTCGGAATTAAAGCAACTCCTCAAAGAACTTATCAAATATAAAAAGTGTTATAAAATATGCAACAGCTATTTATGCACCTTACGCTGAAGAGAGTGACAAGCTACATCCCCTTCATATCAGGGACGTAAGTATAAGTACCCAAGACGTGGTATACGTGGTATCATGAGCTCAATGAGATTTTGGTATATTTGTACCTACATTTTGTATTTTTGACTAAAATAATCTTGGACTTATTTTACAGTCACGCCGCACCGGTGAGTGTGACTGGAATATCGCAACGCGGCGCATGGTCTAAGCACGGTTACGGTCCTATTACGTCTCGGGCAGAGCTCTGGATGGATAGGATTATTATTCGGCCATCTTATAAGATGGTCTTACACCTATGGACTGTCACCATTTTATAGAAAAGTATAGCTTTAGATCAATGGTGACATGCTTTGTTAGTAATTGCTTTACGGCCGAACATTCTACAAGACAAGGGAACTCGTTATATTGAACAAAGAGACCATTTTTAGCGTGATTAGCCGAACATGGGTCAAAAGTTCCACATTCTTCCTGCATCCAATTTAATTTAACCAGCAATATGCTTACAAATACGGAATGCTAACTACTATTTATTTTATTTTTTTCTGACCACACATTATAAAAAGTTATCAGAGGTGTCTATCGCACCTTGGAAGTTGGAGATACAGATACGATGCCCGCTACTTATCACTAATCTTCTATAAACCTGTGTTAAATATTGTACTGAAACTTTGTGTACGATTCTGTCTCGCACTTGTCTGATTTCTTCTTCTCTAATCTAGTTAAAAACTCAGGTTTTATTGAGAAGAGTAGAAACTCTTCTCAATAAAACCAATGACGTAAAAACAAATGTGAAGGTAAAAGCTCTTGCTTCAGTTCGCACAATTAGTTTTTTACAGCAATTTTATGAAACGTTTTTCAATTCAATTACTTATTTCACTACGACGTAAACTTTTACGGCGTCTCGTTTTCAGTGCAACTTATATGTTTCGCAGAAGTAATTTCTTCTAGTTATGTGAAAATATTATTTTACATTGGAACTATGAAATTGCTCCATTTCCATTATGGAGAAAATTACACTTTTGTGGATGTAGAATTGCAACTTTTATTACTGCGAGTACTATATTTCTTTCCGCTATAAAATAGGAGCACAAAAGGTAGCATGTTGTTCGCTTCTTGGTATTTTCTTTGAAAAATAAAGCTATCAGCGTCATGTATACTCGTATGTATAAAGTAACACAATGAAAAAAAAGTACTTGAGTGTCGTGGAACACTCGGTTGGAACGAAGCAAAGAGTACTTTTCTATACTGGGAATATAGTTGTCAATTGGGTATCCTAGAAATTCCGTACTAACAATCTAACAATCTATGGACGGTGTCGCGGCTGCGCATTTCGCACTGTAAC
Organism: Epirrhoe tristata; assembly: GCA_951394285.1. Classification (NCBI taxonomy): domain Eukaryota; kingdom Metazoa; phylum Arthropoda; class Insecta; order Lepidoptera; family Geometridae; genus Epirrhoe; species Epirrhoe tristata. The sequence continues at coordinate 3,831,098 of OX596150.1, read as the reverse complement.
GATTTGACATAAGTATATGTGTCGTGACGGTAAAAGGAAACAATTTTTTTTTCCAGCCTTAGTCTTTTTTTTTCTTTGATACCGTCCGAAAAGGAACTTCGTTCCAATTAGTTACTGAAAACTAACTCTACTTTGAATTTGATAATTGTTGAGACTCCATCACTATGATCTAGATAAGGTGACGGTAAGAATTTTTTTTCTGAAATTTTATTTATCTTTCCATCATACAATTACTTTGGAATCAGTCCTCCTTTTTTGTAAATTTATAAAAGTATGAAGCAGTATAGTTTCCGTAAATAAACTGCATACAATCAGAGATGTGATAAGATTTTAAATTTTACTTGAAAAACATGTAAATATCCAGAGTATACCATAAACAAATAACAGTTGTACCTGCAAGAATTTAATTTCAACAACCACAATTCAGCATATGAATGCCTTGACCTGAATTCTTCCCCAAACGTGATCGCTTCTCGTGGTAGTGCTTGCTAAGTTATGTGAGATTATTAATATGGTAAGAAGTTACGATGGCACTTGAATTATTTGGGTCAAACGGCCAAATTGAGGGCTCTAGCTTGACCTAGGGTCGGTTAAGGTGAGCTAACGAGTCTGGTATTCTCGTAAAAATTTAAACGATAGGTCGTTTTGCCGGATTCCATCCAATATAATGATATCAACTTTGAACAGAAAATGAGCAATAGCACTCTAAGTGGCGAAGGAAAACTATTTAGTATTTAATAGTTGACGATGAGCTTGCAACTCGTCACGTATGGTTTGTTTGTTGAACTGTTTTTCTCGCTATTTTCGGTATCAAAACCTAAAACTTACAAATACGAAATCCACTATAAAAACATTGGAACGAATTTCCAGTGTTATTGATTAGACCATCAATCAACGCGTTCGCCCAAACAAGGACATCCCGATGGGGATCGTAAAACTTCAAAATTTCATTTTGTGTTGAAAAATTGCTGTCAATATTTATTTATGTAAGCTGAATAAACTCCATGTAGAATAGAATAGAATAGAAAAACATTTATTTTGTGTTTCATAAACATAAAATACAATTAGGAACTATACTAACTTAATACTATACACAAAAATGGACACCACTCAGCGTGTGCTGCAGCAACTTAGAGGTGCTGCAGCGCTGGTATTCTGTGGCACCGGTGAGCTCATATGCAGCAGCAGCTGCACACGCATGAACATCGCTTTAAAATTTAAACTTTTTTAACTAAAATATAAAAATCCAGGTAAGTACTTAGTTAACAATTTAGGTATAGGTACATCTTATCTAATTATAAAATATAATATAAATATTAATAGTAAGTATTTAGTAAAATATAAATGAAAGAAAAATATTGTTAAGTAGAAATTACGCCAAGAACGACTACCTTTGAGATTGAACTTGTGTCATTAATAAATGATATTTTAATGATTTTTTAAAAGAGTAAATAGTTTTGGAGTTTCTAACTGGGGGAGGTAAATTGTTCCAGCATTTCGTGGCAGCATATCGAAAGCTACCACGAAAGGCAGTCGTTCTGTGGCGAGGACAGATGAGGCGTATAGCAAAGCGCATATGACGCTGAGAAATTTAAAGTTTTTCGTATAAATAGTGCGGTTGCTGAAATTTAATGACACCGAAAAGCAGAGTAGCAAAGTGTAGAGTACGGCGTGATGACATGTTCAGTAGTTTGTGATTATTGATGTAAGGAGATATGTGGGCTCGTTGCGGGATAGGGAAACAGAATCTTACGCAAGCATTCTGTATGCGCTGAATTAATTTTTTAGAACGCGCCAATAAGCATTCTCCAAACACATGTAGAGGTTGAATAAGTTTAAAGTTATAACTATTTCTACTTTAGGTTATTTTAAGGTCATAGTTACAATACACAAAATGTACCATGTGTATGGATTGCAATCTTAACAAAGTACCAAGCATGGAAGTTATTTAGGTCAATAGAATTCAAGTACAATAGAGCTCGTAGTAAGAAACATCCGAATATTCATCAAACGAACGAAAAAAAGAGTAAAGTTAAACATACAACTATTTATACTGCGAATAGGTACCTCTAATATTAACTTACCTACCCCACATTGAATATTCATTCAGTTGATTAGCATAATAAAGACATTATGAACACAATCAGCGGGGGTATTATAAGATGTCAGAGTTACTTCTACTCGTAATTTACACTCGCATTGTAAATTCGCATATTTAATACTATATTAACACTCGACACGGGTGCTAAGTCAACTTAACAAAAGTAAGTACAAATTGGCATAATGTTTATGTACTACACTACCTTATATATTATTATATGCATTATGAATTGTAGAAGCCTGCTCTGCTGGCAAGTTTATTCCATCTCAAACAATGGCCCACTACCAACGCTGCAGCCAGTTGTTCGGTGTAGGACAGATTCAGGATTGGGCAGATTCGTAATTCGGCAGATTCGCTACTCGACAGAGTCTGGATTAGACAGATTAGTAATTTGTCCTACACCGAAAAAAACAACAAACATAGTCCAGTTGTCAAAAAGCCAAAAATAATGTATTCTTCAGCAAGACCACTGGGATCACATAGATCACACCTAGTCTTTATAACTAGGTGATTCTGTTCCTGTTGCTTCGCGAACAATACTGTGAAGAATTAATGCTAATACTAACTACTATATAACTAATGTTTAGGTCCTAGCTTTCTTTAGGTGGTCCATCTTCAAATAGTCAAACTCCAGCGTCAAATGAAGATTAGGTTCTACTCGTAGTTGTAGGCATATACGAGTAGGTTACCTTCTGGACGCTTGCATCATAATTATTTACGTAAAAAAAAAAAAAAACAGGTTCACGACTGTATCCCCAAGGTGCGGTAGACATTCATAGTGTAAAAATGCTTTTTGAAAAAACGGCGTGAATATTCTGGGCACTTAACAAGCGACACGAAAAACTTTTAACCCAATGCCTCAGATTTATTTTCTTCCTACTATCTAGAATTTAATTAAATTGAAACGAATTTCCCAATAGGGATCCATTTGTGTCCAAACTATTTGTTTCATGTAATCCAACGTTGATCTCCGATCTTCCACTAGCCCGAATACTGTGGGCACAGAATAAATATTTGAGTAAAGATATTCAGATCGGAGATACGTACTACAGCTTTTTTTTTGCGTATATTTATCACCCACAACCCAATCTCACCTACTGCACTGCTTCCAATATTTTAGCGAATTGATATAAGATTTGAATATTTTAAGATACAAAGGAGCCGTTTATGCTAAAACTGTGTTAATGTTTACAGGAGTAAACATTAACACAGTTTTACAATGAAGCTAAAATTAATTTATATTCAGAGACAGAAAAATATCACAATTTTAAATAGTAAGTTTACTGTTAAGTATGATTACTGTGGATCAGTTTTACAGACAGTCAGATTATAAGGATCAAATATTCCGTTTAGCAAGGGATTTATCACGACGTCTCTTTCAACCACAATTCTGATGAAACCACAAAATTAAATTTCAAACCTACACGATAAATTAATGTCGAAATGTGATAATTCTTCAGTCTAAATCAGAATAGAAGTGTTCTCTACACTCAGTTGGTCGTTGACTGATAATTCTAAAACGTTTTTGTGCTGCACTAAAATGCCAATTGATGAAGTTACTTTCTTAGAGACTCCGTCACAGACATTCGTAGCTCTGCTACGAAAACTGCTACGATTTAACGACTCTTATGGAAATCATAACCACTTTATAACTACGCAATTGAAAATCGAGGTAAAAAGTATCGAAGGTCAGCCTTGGTCCATGATTCTGTAATGACAATCAGATGAACGTCCATTACCGTCGATTTTCGTCATCCGAACGGTTGAGCTGATACGTCGATCAAAGACCGGATCTCATTGATAATGGATCAAAGTATCATGTTTTAGATGATTTGAATTGGGTGAGGCAAGCGAAATATAGGATCATGGGTGACACAAGAATTATTTCATCCATTGAATTGAAATTCATTTATCTGCCTACGGACGAAACGATAGTTTCAGAACTTTCAGCATTAGAGAAAAAAAATATGGAAAACGAATTACGTTGAATATTGCGATTCAAATATAGTAAAGTAAGAATGTAATCTACGTCTGTTTTATCTCTTAAACTATATATTAATAAAGATAAGCACAGACAGAAATAAAAATCTTGAAAAACCTATGTCAGATGAATAAACTTCTAACGATATATCTCCTAAACCAAATCATTTCAGGTATAAAAATGGCCCTGATTTAATAGACCGAAACGAGCGTTTGAACAAAAAATACAGTCGATTTGTTCGATAAACCCTCAGGCCTGGTATGAGCATATAATTTTCCAACCTACCGATCTATGAGCCATAAATCTTTATACCGAAGTGAGTCCATCTCTCAGTGACTCCCACGAGCATTCTGACCATAGATCCTGTATAATACAACAATTAATAACCCCACAGTATACAGCTTAGTTTACTCGCGTCGGTCCCTTTTCATGAATTATTGAACACAGCACACTTTTATTACACTTTTGAAGTGACCTTTATTTTATGGTGTGTAAGATTCAATATTGCAATCGCAGAAGCCCTATCACTCATCCTTATCATCAACTGTTAAGGGAATTTCTAGACAACTCAAAGAAAGAAATAGGTAACCTAAGTCCACATGGTTTTTTGTGTGGTTTTTTGCTAATACCAGTTTCAGCAAAACCGGAGGAAATGATGACACTTGTAGGGAGTTCAAGTGGGGGGGGGGGAGGTTCAAAGTGAACTCACTGTCAGTTGAAGCGAGAACTATTGCTCCTACAGCTTGCTTGGAAAGGAAAGGTGCAGAGAAAGCGTCAAAACTTACCTACTTAATAGTAGGACATAAGTTCGTATAAGTCCACCAACTATATTAAAAGTATGGTACTTGGTACGGAACCAATCAATTAGATTTCTATGGCATCTATAGACCGCTAAGTAGTGGTAATCATAAATGAATGCAAACTTCGAATTGTAAGAAGTGAGACCGTAGCGGAGGCATCAATTAATTCCACTTCAACTTTCTTGAATTACAAATTAACGAAGTTCAAAACTGTCACAAACTTTCCTAATTGCCCGAAGTTAATCCGTTTTGGCATTACGTATAGCTTTATGCCTTACACTAATAATTAGGGTTCCGTAAAAGGGTAGCACGGGATCCCTATTACTAAGACTGCGCTGTCTGTCGGTCTGTCACCAGGCTGTCTCATGAACCGTGATACGTGACATTTGAAATTTTCACATATGAAGTATTTCTGTTGCTGTTAACAACAAATACTAAAAAACAGAATAAAATAAATATTTAAGGGGGCTCCGATAAAACAAACGTGATTTATTTTGCCGTTTTTATAGATAAAGGTACGGATCCCTTCGTGCGAGAGTCCGACTCGCACTTGGCCGGTTTTTTTGGAATTATTATTAACAAAATAACTTAGATATTATGTGGATGACAAGAGATCGACATACGCCAGCTCTCTGCTCGTTCCGACTGTTTTATTAAGAGTCGGATCATCTAGCTAAGCTTTAATGATAATAGGATAACGGGCAATCTCCCATTAGAGTAATGCCAAACGAACATAAAAAACATTATTAAAATAAAAATAAAAAATATTTATCTCGGGTCTGGGTGTTTCTATGTACGAGTGTATGTATTAAAAAAAAGTATATAAGTATGTAGTATATCAGTTATCTGGTTCCCATAGTACAAGCTTTGCTTAGTTTGGGGCTAGTTGATGCTGTGTGAAATATCCAGCATTATTTATTATTATTTCCTATTCAATTCGACTCAAAAATAGTCAAGCATCAATAAAATAAAATCTCTGTTCGATATAAACAAGAGCTAGCAAGAATTACCAACCACCAAAGTGAAAGTCAAAAAGCATTTTACGAGTATATAGTAGGACCGCTGGGATCACTAGAATAGTTTTAAAAGCTATGTGTTTCTACTCATCTTTAGCGTAGCTTAGACCAGGGGGTTATTCGCGTTCGTTTTTTCATTCGTTCGATGAATATTCGGATGCTTCTTACTACGAGCTACATTCTATTAAGTCGATAAGATCAACGTTAAAACACGGTCCTAACCTAGGAAGAAATATTCCAAACCGAAATATTGGCCCTTGAAGTCGGAAATCGTAGTAAGAAACATCCGAATATTCATCAAACGCACGAAAATAAGAACGCGAATACGGCCCCAGACCCGCACTTCTGACAGTTTCATTGCCACTGTTCCCGTGTGCCGAAGATTCTAAGCAATATTGTTTGTCCGGTAAGTCTGCAAGTTTGTTCATAAATCACGTCAAACGTCGGAACTCATTTTAATAAAAGGATCAAAGGTTGGCTATTGGTAAGCAGATTAAATATTAAAATATCTAAAAACAGTGAGAATAGCGAAAGATTTTATAAATAATTACAATTTGTTATAATTACGTTTTAGGAACTAAAAAGAAAACCAACTTACATTACTAAGTATATAAATTCGAGCCCCTTAAAAAGATTCACCTTTTTTAGGTTTTTTTTAATGAAATGGGGTTAAACCAAATGGTTTTTAAATCAGATCATAAATGACGGAGGCAATAACAAACAAAGCGTAGTATACCCCCTTATTAACGGGAATGGGAAGAAAAACTCTAGCAAAGTTTCTTTAAATTTTTAACAGCTATGTCACCTTTGGATAAAGTATTCTCAGTACGATCAAAACAAGCCTAAATATTATATCACAAAAGATCCTCATCAAAATTATTTAACCCGGTTGTATTTTTACGAGCCACAAGTTTATGAACGAAGGAATTTTAATCTCCGGTTTTCTTGTTAACTTTTATACTTACTATGTTAAGTCGCAGTTCACCATGAAAATATTGTTTTTTAAGTCTAGCGTATGAAGCTTATGCCACACTCGTGCTGCTTAAATTTGATGAAATAAAACAAACTATGTACGATGAAAATGGTGTTTCACACCTCTGTTTATGAATTACTTTGTAAATGGTTGAAATTTCCAAGCTACACTTAAGAGTTAATCTTTCAATGATTTTTATAAGTAAACAGCCGTTAAATTTTTAGTGAACGTTGAGTTGCGCCTAATTGTTAATTTTGCAAGGTAGGAAATTTCATAAAGGTAAATTGGTTTAAACTGTCACAAAACAGCGAAACAACGAACTTTTGTATTCCTGACACAATCAGGGTTTTTTATACAAAAGTTATGATATTACTAGCTCTCGCCCACTTTTTTACTCACGTGGTGCCAACATTCAAAGCCTATGCACGTTACGATCTACATTTTATTCTTTCAAGTTTCCTCCTATGTCCACTGTTTAAGGCGTGAGATTAACAAAAACAATTTTTTAACATCAGTGAACACAAACATACCAACGTTATGTTACTCACAAACTTTGAGACTGATAATATTACTGGGAAGGAAGTAGGATAGGATACTTTGTTGGATTTTTTATAAGCAATGTGTAGTAATGTGACAAATGTATTTCTGTATAATACGTTATGTTAATGTCTTGTTTCAAAAGATATCGTTACAAGGGCTGGTGAAAACCTAAACCTTTACTTTCAATACGAAGCTTTCTTTTATTTATTTTCAATTACTTATCCAAAAACATTAAAAAAATATTCGATGTTTTCTTGGAAGATAGATAAGGTATTATCAAAAGCCCTTAGCAACCTTTTAGAAATATATGTAAATTTCTCAATTTAAATTCTCGTTATTTTGGTATGCTTTCAAGTAGACGAGTAGAAATCATTCTGAATCTGTCAAAAACTCTAAGTTTTTTGCCATTTCGATAGAAAAACTTCTGTTGTCTGCTGCTGTATACAGTACCTCGAAGTATTGTATAACTAGCTGCGCTCCCGCGGTGTGACCTGCGATATCTCGGGATTATTTCATGACCTTCCCTGAGACACAATCTTTATCCATGCCTTTCAGCTTAATCTGTTCAGCGGTATGGGCGTGAAAAGGTAACAAGCAGACAGAGAGAGTTACTTTAACATTTATAAAATACTAGCTGCGCTCCCGCGGTGTGACCCGCGGTCTCTCGGGATTTTTTCATTTTTTCGGGATAAAAAGTAGCCTATGCCAAATTTCAGCTTAATCTGTTCAGCGGTTTTTGGGCGTGAAAGCGTAACAAACAAACAGACAGACAGACAGACAGAGTTAGTTTCACATTTATAATATTATATATAGTATGTTATGGCTGTGGATGATATAGTATAGTATGCATAATATGGTATGGATTAGTATGATAGATTCTTCAATTGTAGTCCTGCTTTTAGTAGTTATTTCAAAACTTAGCCGTTAGGCAGAAGGCATAAATCGGGTTAGCCACTATTTTATTCAAAATTACTATTTATTTGTAGGTCCCTAGACAGACTGCCAATAAATGAATTTATTTTGCATAAATATACCATTTTAAGAATCCAAGCTTTCAATAAGCCCTTAGCAAAGCGTAGGTTTTCATATAATAGACAAATCTCCCGAGGCATGTAAACAGTGCATTTTACTAAGCGAAATAGCATCTAAATCGAATCTTTTATTGAAAGTTATTTATATTAGAGCTGGCTTATAGGATTTCCAGTATTGCCAGACGTTAAAGCCGGAATCTCTTACATTTAATAGAGATAGTCTGGCTAAATGGCCGTTACAATGACCCTTAAAAACATTAGGCAATAGAGTGAATAAGAACAGCTGGTATACTTTGCCGACAAGTTTTCTCAATACCATAAGGTTGACAATGCGTTTATCTGTAAACACAACTATCATTCTTTCTTTTGTTCTCTTTAGATACAGGAATTGATCCGAATTTGACGTTTCTTGCACTGTGATTGGTTGCTGTCGGTCGATTCCTATCCGAATGCATTCCGCTGTATTATGAATCAAGGCCCAGGGCTGGGGCAAAATGTTACTTATTGAGGCACCTTTTCTTTTATGTTACTAAGTAATTTTAAGTTTATTTTGAAGATAAAAACTAAAATTTTGTCATTTTAGGATTTTTAAAATGGAATATTTGTCAAAAATTTGGTTGTTCACACGATTTTACAAAACAAAAATGGAATAAATAAATAAATAAAATAATAAATAATGCTGGACTTTTTCACACAGCATCATCTAGCCCCAAAGTAAGCTTGAGCTTGTGGTATGGGTACAAGATGACTGATAAACTACTTATATACATTTTTTGTTTGTAAATACATACATATTATACATAGAAACACCCAGACCCGAGACAAATATGTGTAGGTCATACAAACATTTGTCCCGCGGCGGGGATCGAACCCGCAACCTTCTGCATCGCAGGCGGACCTTCGCCCACTGCGCCACAGAGGTCGTCATAGAGGAATAGTGATATAGACGCGTCTTTTCTTTTCCTATTGAAATTTAAATCCTGATCGAGCTAGTCTAATCTAATCTATGGATAGTGGGGAAGTAATTAAACAAACTCACCAAACGGCATTCAAATGGCAAATAAAATTAATTAGAGTTTAAACTTCTTTGTCTTTTGGTAGACGTTTACAATTCTGACAGCTGCTTCTATTTAATGACAATTCGTCTAATGACAAGTCGTTTATTTTGATTGGCTTGGTCCTGAGTAACTATTATAAGTATTTTAGATGATTTTATACTGATTAATTAAATGCTTTGCTTAGGGTTTTGATATGTAAGTTAATATTGATCACCTGTTTTAACGGTGGTAAAATTGCTTGTTAGTACAATCTCATAAAACAAAATGTAAACAAGGCGAAGCCATCCGAGAACGTATGCAATTCAGTGTTTGTTATAGCCCTCATGAAAATGTTTTAAATGTGTACCTAATACTTTATCTAAATTTACAGAAACTAAGCTACTACATATTTACATATATTTACAAAATACAATAGGATTAGTCAAGCTATCTAAGGATCGTTAGAAACGATCTATAGATAGCTCAACTGATCCAGATCACTGTCAGTCGGAAGCGTGCCCAGAACACTGGCGGCATTACTACGCTTGATGGCAATGCTGATCCTTTGACCCAAAATGTGCCAGCTCTCGGATCACGCGTCGCTTCGACCAGACGCATATTATCATATTATCTAAATGTAAGATAGTGAGTAATTTGATGATTAGTTTCAGTGCCTTCGGAATGAGCTCTTCGCTTGATGGATGCCTTCGCCGCTGTGATCGTGGAGTTGATATCGATTATATACAAGATAATAGAAGCAATAATCCGGGCGTTGCTCGAGACTGTTGTAGATGCAGCTACATACACAGTAGTCTGCGCCTTCGGTCTAGTGATAGGATATTATTTTGTAAAGTAAGTAAAATAGCTGCCGACGAATATATATACCTAGTTTTTCATACTACCTCTATTTACAGTAACTGCTGGTGACCCGCCTGTGGCATTATATACGTGGTACCAACAATGCGTATGTTACTCAGGGATACTGTACATTTCAACCCGTGAAACATTTTGAAATCGGATATTATATCGTTTCGGAGATGATCTGCCTTAAACAAACTGTGGCTTATTACAAGAAAATGAACCGAGTTTAGACCAAGTCTAACAAAAAAACTGTCCCTGGAAAAACGATCTTTAAATACTCGTACATAGAACGCTTTTTGTGGTAACAGTTTTGTTTTGACATGGTGTCACATGGAGTTCAACCAAGGTTTTACGTTTTTATAATAAGCAGCACCGTCTTTTTATAATATTACCGTAGATTAATTGTAAAGAAAAAAAAGCAAATGAATTTGCTTTTGTGTGAAAGATAATTCCCGGAAACACTGCATAGCTATTTCAGGTAATGAAACATGAATAAATTATTTATCCACAGGGTTGGGGTTTGCGATGAAGAAGGTTGCTTTAACTCACACGGCCTCGTCAACTTCGCCGTGTTCACAACTTGTGCTGTACTTATTTACACAGCTTTTTCTGTCTGCCGACGGTTATTCTAACTTCTAGCTAAACTTCTATAAGTCTAAATTGATATTTATTTACTGCTAGAGTTGAAGAGATAATAAAAAGTATATTATACTTACTCATTTGATATTTTTATTAGAACCGATTTTTTTATAATAAGATTCGTGGCAGATATTTTTCTTCGAATTAAAAAGTTTTTTTTCTTTGGGTTGCTTACAGGATATTAGGGCAGAGAAATCAACGTCTACTGGGTCAACCTATTAATAAATAATAAATAAATAATGCTGGACTTTTTCAGACAGCATCATCTAGCCCCAAAGTAAGCAAAGCTTGTGTTATGGGTTATTAGATAGATATAAATTATTTATTTGACACACATAATATTTCAACACAGATACAAAAACAAAGACAAGAAACAAGTAGGTAGGTGCATACGTAAAAACGAACTAGAAAAAAATAGAATGAACAAAATTATTATACCACCTAATACGGGCACCTACATCGGTGGATGCAGCAGTGGTATGTGTGCTGTAGTGAGCCAAAATGGTCCAGTCTCAATTAGTATTGTTACTCCATGACTGATATACTACTTTATATATATTTTTTTTAAATACATACCTACATACGAGTATTATACATAGGAACACCCAGACCCCAGACAAATATTTGTAGATCATATAAACATTGGCCCCGCGGCGGGGATCGAACCCGCAACCTTCTGCGTCACAGGCGGGCCCTCGCCCACTGCGCTACAGAGGTCGCCGTTAATAACTTGTGGGTACCTAGAACAAACCTTCTACTGTCTTTGGACCTCTTTAGACAAATAATTCAGGATCTTCGCGAGAAGACCATTGTATATCACCATAAATTTAGCATGGTACCTTTTTGGTACATATATATAGGATATATGTATGTCACCACTATAACAGTTCAAGACCCTGGTAACATTTCAAAAATGATAAGTACCATTCAAATACCGCAATTAATATGCCATTTTGGTCCATAACTGTAACGGTCACAACAAGCTGTTGCTTCCTAATTGATTTGCATAACATAGCTGTAGGATATAAATAATTTGTTCCTGTCATATACTTACAAATATATCAAGGACTACCCGGATGCGGCAGCGGATGGCTGCCCTGGAGAGAACTACGTGAAAAGTTATGCATCGGTGCCGACAAGGGCCGATCCCTTAAACAAGAAGAAATTATTATGTCTGTTAAGATTTTTCTCACTAAATGGTTGCCTGGAAGCTTTCAGCGATAAAGCCGCCAGTTGTCTTACTATAAGTTAAGTGTCTTTTTCTTGTATCTATGTCTTTTTCGTTATTGGTATGCAATAAATAGTTATCTATCTATCTATCTATCTAAATAATTTGTTAAAATTTAAATACCTACAAATAAATACTAGAAACCTTTTAATAAATACTGGAACGTTAGACCAATGGCGTAAAACTTTGTCGCAACTCAGGACTCAGGACTAAAGAAAAGCTCTGTCAGCTAAATAACTACCTGAAGGTTACAGGTAAACTTTAGAAGCATCAATCTCTACTCCACTTGCCCCATAAAGTTCCCCAGACGATTGGAGCATTAAGTCTGTCTGAGAGATGGGGCCAACTTTGATCCTGTACAGTTTTTGGGTCACGTTGCTCTGATATTTATTACAGGCGTTTACAACTTTAAGGCGATAAAAATTCTTGCTGGCTGTTATGTGAGTAGCAATGAGATTAGAATTAAGTGTTGTAATTATAAAGCTCACTATTATTTACAGGAACACCTGCAGATGTTACTATACTCATAACCAGTGTTATAAGAGTCCTGGGTAGAGCCCATAAAGGTATTATGCAATGAGATTTATAGCTTACTAACTGCGCTCCCGCGGTGTAACCCGCGGTCCCTCGGGATTGTTTCATTTTTTCGGGATAAAAAGTAGCCTATGTCCTTCCCTGGGATACAACCTTTAATTACGCCAAATTTCAGCTGAATCTGTTCAGCAGTTTGGGCGTGAAAGCGTAACAAACAGACAGACAGAAAGACAGACAGACAGAGTTACTTACACATTTATAATATTAGTATGGAAGTATGGAAGTATGGAAGTATGGATAGTATGGATGTTATATGAATTAATTTATAAGCTTACCTACTTTGTACACGTTTTTAATAAGAAATAGCTACGCACTGCGTTTCGCGATGCCCTGATAAGTTACGAGTTTTATTACATTTTTTCTGGAAAAGTTTTCCAATATCCGGAAAATATTTTGTCTCGTCATAAATATAGATTGAAGAGTTGCTCTGAAAGCCGTAAATCCTAAACTAGAAAAACTCATTTGAATTCTTATAGAACTATTTCTTATTCATATAACCAAATCCGCATATGGAACCAATACATACTTCCTTACTACGAGTATATGCATAAAATACCCTAGATTCCAAAATAGGAAATTGTAAAATCCTAGAACTCCCTGTAACACTCGGTTGGAACGAAGTTTAAAATTTGACATTTCACTTTTGTCAAATAAATTATTGTAAAATATTAAAATCCTAGAAACGCTCTACCGTACTAACAATGTAATAATCTATGGACTGTTTCGAGTCTGCGCACTTGGCACTGTGACATTTTGACCTATGTATGAGTCGTGACGGTAAAATAGAACGCTTTTTTTTTCAATAAAGATAAGTAAAAATGTCTAGCCCCTTGCTTATTTTGATCTGAGTTTTAATAAGGTGATTTTGACTTTGATTTGAAGAACCTAAAAAATAGGCTCCAAATTGAAAATCTGGAGCGAAAATGCCCAACTTCATGTAATTGATTGATCTGAAAAAGTTTGATTGCTTTCGCGTCAGCCTCAGGTAGGTGACAGATCTGGGGCTTCAATTTCAAAGTTGGGATTAGCAGAATTCGGGTGATTTAGTACATTGGTATTGAATTAGTTAATGGGGTCAAACATGGACGTTTTAAGGTTACAGTATAAATCGATTTTAAAACGAACTACTTATTTCAAGAATTAAAGAACTCTTATTAGAAATAGTACCTATACAACAGGTACATTTCTCACCCACACAAACCTGGACCTGTTCCGGCGGTGTGGAATAAATGCAGCCCGCGCCCTACGGAGGAATAGCTACCACTACCGCCTATAGTCTTTTTCTTCCGGTTCCGTGACGAGGCTCTTTTAAGTTAATTTCTGAAATTATTAAAAAGGAAATTAGGCGAAACTTTTTTTAAGTTGTATCTTTTAGTACTATCACTAGATTTCATTTATTTCAAAATGTTTCTTTGTTGTTCAGCGTGAAACGTAAAAGTTCTATGTGTCAGGGATACGTTCCTACGTGAAAAATACTATAGACTCAGTTACATGCGAATTAAAAAAAACCGAAAGGTCTGTATACGTAATGGGGCCCGAGGTATACAACAGACTACCGGAGAGGATCCGAGACGCGGTTTCCACGCCTTTATTCAAAAGTAGGCTTAAGAAATGGCTTATCGAGTCGGTGTTCTATGATGTAAGCGACTTTCTCGAGTTACCTCTAATATAATTGATATAATACTTACATAAATTACTAATTTGTGTGTTTAATAAACCTCATCCTAAATTAATGACATGTAACAATGGTGTTATCAATAAATTCTATATTTCTGTTCAACCAACTGGTTGAACTAACATATAGTCTTTGGGTATACTCGTATAAAGGTGGGTAGGTACTTACCTTTTTTAAAAATGCTCAAAACAAAGGAGCTACTTCAGTTGATAAACGAGATTTCGCTGAAAAAGTTTAAATCAACCAAATGGGTCAAGAAAACGCAAATAATTTGAATATTTCATGTAATAAAATTTTCCTCGTTTCTAAAGTTTTCGTATCGAATACCCAAAACACGCGCCATTTAATCCCTTTAAAATAAATTATGGCTTCCCAATAATATTGTTCATCGATAATTCTACCCGTTCAAAGCTGGAGCCCGCGTTAATAACTCGCATTTTGAAGTAAAAGGTAGATGGATTTTAGTAGAATTCCGTTTCATTTCAATAGAAAATCCGTGTTGATGGACTATAATTAATTTAATATTTTATTTTATCAAAATAGTCTTTGCTGGTAAAATGTCTTCTAAGCTCGCCAATCATCTGTTCTTTGAGATTTATTACGGCTACTTTTCAAAATCATGCAATTTTTGATCGTGATCATTTATCCGAGTTGCACCCACTGAGGGTATAGTATATTTAGGCCTCCTCTCTATTACGCCATTCTTTTCGGTCTCACCCGGTAATTTCCGACTATTTATTAGTGTTGATTATGTTAGTGCGATTTATAATTAAGTACCTTTAAGTAATTATTTTTTATATAGTAGCACTTTGATTATTTCTGGACAGATTGGTGAGTTTTCTCAATTACTCCATTTAAAACTATCATGGTTTCGAACATGAACACTGCTATCAACGGGTTAATAAAACGGGAAACAACAATTCTCAAAAATCATGGTAATTATCCCGTTGATAACAGTGTTTATTTCATTATTTGTTTTCAAGACAAATAAAAGTTGCAATCCGATTTCAATCTAACGGCACCTCTTCACATTGGCCAAGTCTACGCTATTGTTGTGGACATGTTGAGTGGAAGCTTGTGGACACCTTGGTACGAATTAGAGCGACCTACATATTGACGCAATACATCTTGCTGTGTTTTGGTGTTTATCAACACAGATTTAACAGTTGTGGCAAACTTATATCACGCTTTTGCCAACACAGGCAAAGCTATTAGCCAATGTGATGCAGTTAATTACAGATGAAACTAAAATGATTATTATTTTTCCAAAATCAATTTTGGCATGAACAAAGTCAGAATGTCTCATTTAATGTTAATCAGTTTGCCCAGTGAACAGAAGAATCGACACCAATATGTCACTCAAATTCGAGACCAACAAACAAAACTCGTAGCACCGAAATTCGTATTTAACCTTTGCATAGCGTTTCCTTTTTATCAGAGGAAAAGGCTTTCACCTAAATCTTTCTGGACATTGTTTATCTGTTGCCAGATTTTATCTTAAAGAGAAAGTGCTGCGAGTATTACACCTTGAACTGTTTTGATCTAGCAAGCGATAGAATCTGCTGAACGACCCCGGTTTCAGATTTAGGGTTTATAACTTTATAAGACTGAAACTAAGTAGATCTAGATTGTTCTTTAGGCTGGTAAAAGTAGTTTGAAGGCAAATGCGTAAACTTAACAGTGTTTCAAGACACTTAAAAAGGTCTGATAGAATAAAATGTAATGGTGTTCGTTGCTAAACCTAAAACTTAAGAATAATATTTTTGGGGAATAAGCCTGTACTCCTAGAAAATTACAAATATAGCTTCGATTGCTTATTAGTTCAGTTGGCAGACCTATACGCTTCCGCAATGCCATGAATACTTTTCCGCGCCTTTTGTTTCTTGAAGAGCAAACAAAACAAATATGTAGCACCACAAGTACTTTAAAGGCGCTTAGAAACAAGCAACTTTGGAGTCGGTTTTCATCTATGTGATTATCTTGATTATATTATAAGGTATCTGCTGTAGTAGGCTGAAATTAATACCAGTATCTCATACGAACTTACGAGTACCTTTATCAGTTTAATATCAGTGAAATCTTCGTTGGAGAGGCACGTGTAGCCTATTACCGCAAAACTTGCACGAGTAGCTTTAAGTTTGCATCTATTTCTCTGAAACTTACCGGGATCACCTTTCACTTATGGCCTTGATTACCTTTGATTTCATATTGATATAATATTTCCGTAAGCCAAATCTATCAAGTTAAAATAGAAAAACAATAAAATGCGTAAGTAGCACAGAACCACGGATCATCATTCGTGGCATCATGTTTTTGATTGCCAAGCTCATTTAAGTTTAAGCTCTGGTTTTCAAAGCTTATGACTATCTTTACTACTTATTGGTTTTATTAGTAAGTTCGTTTTTGACGTGGCAACGTCTTATAATTCGATAGAGCCGGCTGCACGCACGAAAAAACATGACGTCATGCGGCGTTACCTTCATGCGGCGTTACCTCGCTCTGAGGCGTTCCATGTAAGGCTTGAAGTGCAAGCGAGAGCGCGGAACGAGCGACAAAGAAGCACAATCGGCCTATGCGTTCGGCAGCGTTCGACATCCGTCTCTCTCCTACTTGAGTGAGCGATGCGTAGACGTTGTCACGTTCAACTATCGTCAGTAAACCGACTTTACAGACAACTAATTTTTTTTTACGGAATTGCAATCGCCTTTATAAAGTAACAATTTCAAGGGAACGTATTTCATCTGCAAGTTTCATAATATTCTCCACCTTGGAGTTTCTTAATTGAAATGTTTAATTAGCAACCACAAAGGTACTCCTTGTTTAGCTCACGCTGATTTATATTAGTTTATGTTAAGAGTATTTTTAATGAAAAATAATTCTTATTTTTATATTGAATCAGATTTACCCACAGTTTTCACACACATAAAAGCCCAGTATGGTGGCTAGTGGTCATCATCATTTTCCTATATCCTTTTCCCACTTTGTGTGGCGCACGTGTGGAGTAACACATTTATGCTTCTTTTGTTCTTCTTCCATACGCATGTCATTTAGCACACAATCTATCTTTTTCTACTTCAATGCTACTGGGTTATACTGGATAAGTAGGGTAGGATCAGCTCGTGCGTTCACGTCACCTTGGCAGAAGTGTTACACGCCATTTGCTCAGTCCCCCACGCTGTAATGAGGATGTGGATGTAGGGAGCAGCTGTCGCGGCGATCATAACTTGCTGCGATTGATGTCCAATCTAATCCCACTATCGAATTATATTTCCCAACTAAAATGTACCTACCATGCAATAACCCATCTTTCTATTATCAAAGTTTCTAACCAGAATCGTCCAGATATCTTGACGATACCTTCACTGGTAAGCATTTATATGTGGTATATTTTGCATGCGACTTCGTTCAAGTGGTCTAGTTACTCAACACAATTTCTGAAAATTAGTATTTGTTCCGAATTTTATGCAGATCAGTTAACTTATTTAAGCTAGATTGAAATAATTTCAAAAGGAAATTACTAAACTAGTTTCTCGCAACTTGTTTACTGTTAGGATTATGAAATGTTTCTCTTTTCTTCCATATAACGTCTATAGATCGTTTATTGAAAATTTTATAAACAGTATTGCAGTGTTTGATATTCATGCTATAAAAGAAGAGACGTAAATAAGAACTCATAAAAATATTATCACCGGGATTATGGCTTGGACGAAATGTCACGACAATTTTCCTAATTTGATTCCAGAAATGTGACCTACATAGTGTTACCAGACTGTTGTGAAATTCATATAAAATGTACTTGACCATTAAACCGCAAATAAATCGTATCCTAACAGCTTTAGAATTTTATGTGGTTCTCGTAAAATGCATCTCATATATCATAAAACTGAAAGAGCAATTTATATGCACTAGTTTTTATCTTTATGCAATTTTGTTCACATCGTAAATCATAATGATAAAATAAAAAAATGTAATAATATTGTCACTATCTACTAGATTCTCTACATAATAATATATGCAGGTATAGATTCAGTATGTACCTAATTTGCAATATTTGTTTGTGAATAATTCGCATTTAATTTTGTCATTGTAATGTCTTGCTTATTAAATTAGATAATGTTTACGTCATTGTTCAATACTTAAACACCTACAAATGTTTTCCTCCTAAGAATCTTCATTTTACCATTTATAGTGGAGTTTCTTCGTTGGACACTTTGGAGTAATAACCTTTTGGTTTTAACCTCTCAGTTTATTTAAAAAAACATTTCGAGAACAATGCAGGCGTTTGACAAACGACAACAAACTGACGCCCAGCATTGAGAGCGAAACCATTTTTATTCCAATTTCAAGCGCGACCTTTTTTTGTTTTCACAAAATGCTACGGTCTGTGAATTACTGGAACGAATACACGTCCTGAAAATCCGTTCCAGTTTCCTTTCTAGGGGAAGAAATGACGTTTTAATGACCCAAAGGTTCCGGGTGCGAACTCACCTAGATTTGGGACAAGTTATTTTGGAGTCACTTTACAAGATGTGCGTCAGAGCCTAATTTTGTGGGTTTTGCGTTAATATAAGGGCTTCTATTGTAGTCGTACATGACTTTATTTGACGGCGATGGGCTTGGCACTATACTAATTTTTGAAAAATGTAGTGAAATTTAGGCAAATGTGTGTTTTAATCATAACTCAAAACAAATTTAAATTAATAATTAGTATTTTAAATTAGTTACGGGTCTTAATCGTGTAGATATTACTGATTTATTTACCTCGAATATGTTATCATGTCGCGAAAGTTTAAAATGTGTAAATTTCAATCAAATAATTAAATATTCTGCAACAATATTTAGCATAGCAGGTAGCGAAAATTAATTTAAAATTCTAAACTGATTTAAGAACCCTCATTTAGAGGTAATCACCAAAAACGTTTTGACTAATTGTTTTAAATTTAATTACATGTACAATTCAACTACAATAATTATTTTTACTATTGTATAATAACAAAAATAATTCATCATTTTGTTAAATTTTTTTACTATTTCAAGTCGATGACATGCAAGCGATGTCCGTTCTATTCGCACGGTGTGAATACTTATCAAAGTAAGTAGGTAAGTTCTTTTGAGTCAGTGGCCAACTCTGGTGACGGAGTTTTTGGGCCGCCTTAAGGCCTCCGTCATGGCTTAATGACTTAAATAGCCGGGACCGACAATTTAACGTGCCCTCCGAAGCACGGAAGTTCAGATGAAAATGCCACTGGCGGTCACCCATCCACTTACAGACCGTTTCGAACGATCTAATCCGTTAAGAACGACTAAGCAAGCACGACCACGAGCGCTTCGTATAGTATTAGTATTACTCAAATTATATAGTGTGTACACAAAGAGTGTGGGATCAAAACTATGTATGTGACTATAAGGTGCTATTTATTATTATTATTTAGTTAAAACACTTCCGGCGTTGGCTGTAACGAAGGTTACCATTAGTATGTACCTACTAACGACCTTACCCATTCCACAGGTGGATCGTTAGCCCTACATTATATTGTGTAATATCACTTAAACATACCCATTGAATCTCACATTTTGTCCACTTTCCTAAGAGAAACTTGTTCGTATGAAGTCGGATATTTTGGGGCCTAGCTACTTATTCAAAAGCAATTTTGTGTCGATATTTTCAGGTCTTAATTTTCTCTGATTGAGAAATAATAGGGTGCCTGGGCTGAGAAGTTGATGATACTTCTTCACAATAATTCAGAATTTACGGACGATTTTTGGACGGTTCTTTTATTTAATAAACAAAATAACTGAGTGAAAAAAAAAATACATGCCAAGTCAATGGGCCTGTTAGGATATCATTTGAGCAATGGGATAATGTATAAAAATAAGCAGTAAGTTAAAATAAGTAAAACTGGATAAGTACCTACCTACGTAGTAGCTACCCACCTGCATGAATACAACTAACTACACGTAAACAGGTTCACGACTGTATACCTAAGGTGCGGTAGACATTCTCTCAGATATTTTTAGGTTAGGTACTTATTCCAGATCCTATGAAGATGTCTAAGGGGGGTAGTCAGAGGCATGTCCAAACACATATTTGATACATGCCCACATCTTGCATCTTGATCTTACAACTAACTAAGTACCTATAAAAGTATTAAAAGTATTACGCAACTGATTTAATATTTCAAATATGTTTAAAAAAAAAAAAAATTGGTTAGACCATGTTCCAGTTTTAGATTAACTACATAGATAGCACTATTGGTGCCAATGGATAACAAAGTAATACAAATAAAAGCCTTATCGTGACGTAATAACAGCTAAAGCAGGTTTAGTAGTCATGAATGACGCCGCCAGCTGTGAATTGAATGACTCACTCTGTCCCGTTTACTCAACACCATAACCTTTCTAACATTAATATTTCATACCTTATCTGGTTACAGATACGGTCGAGTTTAGATTGAAGCGAAAAACGTTGTAGAATTTATTGACAATGCGTGTGCGCATTGTGCGCTACCGTCTCGTTATGTCAGTATTGTATTGTCAGTGTGACACATGGTACCGCGGTAGACGGACGTCTGTACAAAATACCGCGAAATTTTACGATTTGTGAGTGAAATAATTTGTGATGAAACAAACTATTAGCTACGTGTTGAGAGTTATAACAGTGACAGTTTTTTATTATTTTCTGACTTCTTTTCTGAAAGAAGCAAAGCGATACATATTTGAAACCGAGTAGCAATTGGACGGTTGTCATTGGATTTGGCCTTTATTGCAAAAATACGGTAAGTAGATACAATAGCATGTTGATAAAGTGAGGGTAATTGGACAAGAATATTTTAAAACAAACCACAATCCAACACACAAACCAAAAATAAAAAATTATATAAATACTAGCATTGCCTAAACTTAGTCACTGTTTATTTTACTTACCTACACAAAGGAGAGGTTCTACGGTTCAATAGCGATGACATTATGAGCAAGCATTGTTTAATTTCAAGCATAATCTAAGCTCAAATTTTAATAATCTATAGCCCTGGCCGAAGAACAAGCGCGTAAACTGCTTCCTTTTTCGATTCTTCCTCATTCAATCAGATCCATTATTAGTGGTTGAATCGTCCTGTCGTTGCAGGATTTTACTGCTGCAATAAATTTCAGCTCTATGCGTCCCTAATCCAGGTTTTGCCCGCATTTTTTTCAATATCATCGACTGATGTAGTTATGTTTGCGTTGGAAACATAACTACATCAGTCAAACGTAGAGAACCTCTTTTGCGCTGTGTTTTAAAAAAGTACTATTAGACTAAGTGCTCCTAAATAGGGCAATTCTCTGTTTCATTTCTCCCTCCGCTAAGAGCAAGTTTATTTTAGCATTAACAGTGCAGGTACTACCAAAAAATTTTGTCTCTTTTTAACCGACTTCAAAAAAAGGAGGAGGTTATATGTTCGGCTGTATGTATGTTTTTTTTATGTATGTTCACCGATATTTCCGTCAGTTGTGGACCGATTTCCAAAATTTTTTTTTTGTTAGAAAGAGGTATACTCTCGAGGTGGCGCCATATAATTTTTTTTCCTGAGGGATTGACAGTTTTCCCGTAACATTCAAAAAAACCTCATTCTCACTACACAACACACCCTGACTCACAATCTGAGTCAAACATTAAATAGTTTGAAAGGGTATATTACACCCGAGGTGGTCCAAAAAATTTTTTTTTCCTTAAGGATTAATAGTTTCCCCCTTGCTGAACTCCTTTGAGATGTGTCCTTTAGTAGGCCTGCCCATGACTTCTCTTATCCTTTCCTACTTAAGCTACGATAAGCACGGTCTTAATGTAGCTTACTATATTATTTACACTTACACTTTTATTTACTTACACTAAACAGAGAAAAATAAGAATATAATTTCAGGTCGTTGCCAAGTGAATACGATTAGGTACCTATAAAATAAATAAATCGAGCGATAGCGTACCTGGATACAATTTTGCACCCAAGTCCTTTTGAATTTCTTAGATGTAAATAATAATAAATAAATATATGTAAATGAATAGTTGGAACCGACTTTAAATTATATTCTTATTTTTCTCTTTTTTAGTGTGTAGAAGGTTCGTCTGTTTGTGTTCTGTGAAGTCGGTTCAATTTTTTATTATATCTTTTTTCATCTTTTTATAAACGCAATAACACCGTATTTCAACCAATATCAACGCACAGTGCTGTCTCCTTCGAATTTTGAAGAATGGCATGATGGAGACGGGTGACGTTGCATATTCTGACAAATTTAGTTTTCATACAAAGTAGGTACGAAGTTTGCCGAGGCGGACAAAATATTGTACTTACCTAAGCACACTATTATCACCGGCATAGAACAATGTGTAATCTGTACTAGGATCCCATAACTTACAGAGCAAGTGCTTAGTGTTGGTCATTTATTCGCAGTAGCAAAGCAGTAGGCAATTTAGGTCACCTAGTTTAAACATTTAACATGTACACGGTTCCAGCTTTAAAGCATGACTGAGGCCTTTAGCTGGCTTAAAACTACGCTACCAGAATTAGCTTCCTCATCATATCTATGAGCGAAGGGAACAATACAAAACAATTTGTCGTATGTAAAAAGTTGAGTTATTTCAATGAGTTATTATCTAACTTGTATCGAATAAGTATTTAGGATTTTTAAATTTATATTTCGTTAGCTGGGTTTAAGTATTGACTTATAAGTAATGTTCTGCTATAGTAGGCACATAATTACCGACAATCCAGCGGAGCGTGACTTAAGTGTGTCGTGAGGCGCTACGTGCTACCACACGATTTATTAAATTTCCTTTATTTTTATAGCCCAGCTATCAAAGATGATTTAAGTATATCCTATCCTACATAGATTTATTAATTACTACTAAGTACTTATCAGATAGAAATTAGTATTATAAATCTGAAAGTCTAGCTGTCAAATATCTAATTCATAGGAAAAATACAAGCCTACTAAGAGTATAATTCCTTTAGAATAACAACCTTGAAAAGGCTTTAAGTACCATGTTATGAATTTTACAATGTATTTGAGTGACTCAATGTAATTTATGTGTAAGCTGGCATATTTTTGACTCAAAGGATCAGCATTGCCATCCAGCGTGGTAATGCCGCCAGTGTTTTGAGCACGCTTCCGACTGACAGTGACCTGGATCAGTTGAGCTATCTATAGATCGTTTCTAACGATCCTTAGATAGCTTGACTAATCCTGTTGTACAAATATGTACCTAGTAGCTTTTCTGTAAATAAACATCCTTTCTTAGTACTTATTAGATAGAAATTAGTATTATACTGAAAGTTTAGCTAGTTAACAATAAATCTGTCAAATATCTAATTCATAGGAAAAATACAAGCCTACTATAATTCCTTTAGAATATCAACCTTAAAAAGGCTTTACTATCTTATGAATTTTACAATGTATTTGAGTGACTCAATGTAATTTATGTGTCTACTGTAGTAGGAAATTGTACGAGTTGTATTTTATTTATGTTAATATTATTTATAAATTTATCATTTCATTTATTCATTCTGGGAATTCAGGCTTTTGTACGGTCATCGACAAATGTTCATAAACTTTTTGATGCTTTTCAATATTGAAAATACTTAAATATTTTGAAGTAGGTTAAAAATAGCAACATATCCGTGACCATCAGGAATAAAGAATTCTGTAAAATGGTTTCAATAATAAATTTTGTATTTTGTATTTTTAAGTTTCGAACCAAGATTTTGGCTTACATTAGTTCCTTTGCCTTGTAGATATTTCTATTAGCATGTTAGTAAACAAAATATCACACAATTAGTGGCGTAGCTAGGTAACCAAGGGCCCTGGTGCAAAATAAACCGGGGCCCTAACTGAACGGTTTAGGTTTTATCAAGTCAAAATTTGCAGGGTGTGGCAAAATGTAAACGTATTTTTTTTTGTAAAAACTTAAGATTTGTTTCGTCATTTTCTGGGTAACTATTTCAAAAATCTAATAATGTTTCCTAAGAACAAAACCTTCCGGACTCTCGGGAGTCAGAGTCCGAGGGCCCCTTGAGCCCGGTGCACTGTACCGCCTAGCCATTCGGTAGCTACGCCATTGCACACAAAGCAAGAAATAAAAATTTACTTTTAATTCTTCATGGAATAACATCGCTGACTGTACAGTACAAGTCCAAATTTTCAACAACCAAGTCAACAATGTGTTTTGTCGCCTTGCTTTATACGTATATTTTCTATTAGAACAGAAAAACATAGTTTCTTCCCTACTTAAGCATTTTAAAATTAGTAAACGTAAAAAACGTAAACAGGTTCACGACTGTATCCCCAAGGTGCGGTAGACATTCTCTCAGTATTTTTATGTTACTTATTCCAGAGCTTTTAAAGATGTCTAAGGGGGGTAGTCAGAGGCATGTCCAAACACATACTTGATACATGCCCACATCTTGCAGAAGTTAGTAATCATACGTGACAGGTTGCAAGCCCATCGCCGCCTTTAAGAACACTAACTGGTTTCCTCACGATGTTTTCCTTCACCGTTTAGAGTTTTTAAAATTAGTATTAGTTAGTAATAAAGTTACGACAGGTCTCTAGTAAATTTTAATGAAGTGAAAACTTTTTTAGGCACCTCGGGCATTTTTGAATTCGGCAAATATCGACAAACTACGCCAAAAGTCGTGGTCTGTCAGGGTTTGCCGCCGACGCGCCCGTTACCAAAGTCAAAGTCAAAAAGCATTTATTCAGTAGGACCGCTGGGATCACTTTGAAACGTTTTAAAACTAGGTGAATTCATTTCTCAATTAAATACCTAGTGTGGTTTAACACTATAAAATATAAATTAAGGTTTATTTGTATAAGTATTATATTAAGTAGGTATAATAATATGTTTTTTTTTCATCAGATAACTTACTTAATCTATTTTCAAAGGCTCGATTTTTTACTGCAATTTTCGGAATTCGTTTAAAAAATAATAATACACAAAGCATAACTCCCGATTCCCTACGGCGACTCACGCCACTTGAGGAATATACTTAAAGCACTTTCATTCGACTGGATTCATTTGCATTCCACGTGCAAAACATCTAATAGCTCTAGAGTTACCTAAGAAATTGCATCTATCATCATCAGTCACGTCTCAAACATACAAATATAGAATAGAATAGCTATTCTATTCTAAAATGCTTTATTCTACCTACACCACAATAATTAAACAGATTACAACAGGTAAGAAAAATACTTATTTATTTACAGAAACTAAGCTACTACATATTTACATATATTTACAAAATACAACAGGATTAGTCAAGCTATCTAAGGATCGTTATGTACAGGTAAGTACACGAAATTTCAAGCAAAGTACAATAGGCGGTCTTATCACCGTGAGAAATTTCTTTCAGACAACCTTAGGCTGGATTGATAGGAAGGCAAAATATAAATGATTGTGAGTATTTTGTTATTGCGCGTTGAACGAATTTGGGTGAGATATGCAAGTTTTGTGTCAATATTCACGCACTCTTATCATTTTTAGTCGCTTCCGTTAACATTATAAAAGTCTTACATGATTTAGATACGTCATTAAATAAAAAAAATAGTATCTACTCTTATACAACACCTAGGTGCATTTACACGATGCGATTTTTCGTACGATTTTCTAAGCCCCGCCCATTGACGGACGAGTGTCGCGCTAAATAGTTAGCGACTAATCGCAAACGATTTACGTTTACACGTGAAAAGTTGCCGTTCGATACGATTTCGTATGGGTTGAAATCGCATCGTGTAAATGCACCTTAATGTCATTTACAAATACCAATTTATTAATAAAACATAAAAAGTTATAGAAGTAGGTATAGAAGTAGGTATTCCCAAGGCGCGGTGTCTTGACTTATTTCAGAAGATATATTAAATACTAATGATTTTTTGTTTTTTATTAACCTATACTATCCCACTGCTGGGCAAAGTCTCCCCCAATTGCTTCTATCTGTCACGGTCTTCTGCCACGCCTCACCAGTTCTTATATGTATCATCACTACATAGTATAAAACAAATTCGCCTTTTCTGTCCCTATATCCCTATGTGCGCTTAAATCTTTAAAACTACGCAACGGATTTTAATGCGATTTTTTCCATTAGATAGAGTGATTCAAGAGGAAGGTTTATATGTATAATACATGCATCATATACTAAGGCAACATTGCTAATTTTAGAGGTTTCTAACGTGATGTCGTAAATTAACCTATTTTTTTGGGCTTATTTATGCCCGTGCAAAGTCGGAGCGGGCCGCTATGTTTATCAGCATTGCACCCGTGCGAAGCCGGGGCGGGTCGCTAGTATTAAATAATTTACTAAAAAAAACAATTATCTTCGCATCATTTTTGCTCTCACGACATATATACTTATAATGCTATGTACTTATGTAATGAATTTATTGTAAGTACATCTAACATTCCTGATACAAGGCCGCGACCTGAGATACAGTGTGTGACTAATTGCGACAAATAGGCATCTTATTTATAAACGCAACAGATAACTGCCTTAATTCATAACTAGCTGTCCGTTGCGGTCTTACCGGCGGTCCCTCGGAAAAACTTCACGTTCCCGGAATATAATATAGCCTATGTTCATCAGGGATAATGTAAGGATTCTAGTGGAGAAATATTATTTTTCAAATCGGTCCAGTTTCGGAGCCTCTTCAATTCAAACAAATCTTTCCTCTTTATAATATTAGTGTAGATGTTGATAATCGGACATCTAGCTAAAATGGTTGATACTTTCTATTACGAATTGCAACTATTGATTGAATAAAAGTATTACAAAAAGCTGAGCTACTGTAATTAAAATAACTATGTTTACGAAGAAGACCCTATAGTTTGTGTGATGCTTGATTAATATTAAGTAATTCAATATTAATACGTACTATTTAATATTGATTTCATACAAGACGCGTCCGTCGTGATTATTTTCGTTTTTTTTAAAGCAGTTTTATTATAGAAGAATAGGGTACGTCAAGAAAAATGTGATGATAGTGGGATTTAATTTGTTATCTGTCGTATCTCAACTACTTAATTATGTAATTTGTCGTATGTTAAATATATCCTTTTTAAAAAGTATTTAAGTAGTAGGTATATCAATTATCTAGTACACATAACACAAGCTCTGCTTACTTTGGGGCTAGATGATGCTGTGTGGAAAAGTCCAGTTATTTATTTATTTTACACTAAAGAATTACTAAAATTTACATTATTTTAGTCAGTGAACACAGAATAAACACCTTATTTGCACCAAGTAGGTAATTTAAAATAATTTTGCAAAGTAAATAATTTATTCAGAACCAGACTTATTTACAAGCCATAAAATACTTTTAATTGAGCCTAAGAAAAATTAAAGAATATCAAAATGGCTTCCGTGCAATTTATGTGTCACTAATGGCTTTCAAACGGCTCATATAAGAGCAGTGCCAAACGACAATGACGTCACAAGCGTAAATTATAAAGACTAGTTTTTATTCGTTCACTTATGTTTTGATACAAACGCAAGCTACGATTGATAGTTTCAATATTTTTTTTCAATATATTTCTACCTAAACCTATCTTTCTGTATATCTTATCAGCCCACATCCACCCTCTGCTGAATACCTACCTATAGGCCTAAACCTACGTGCTTACTACGTATATTACTCAATATTGTAAGTAAGTAGGTACCCAATTAAAAACAAAAGTTTCCCCTACTTCACTATAAATATGAATTAAAATAATATTTATAACGTGAAAACCCAAGGTATACATACAAAACAAGCGTAAGATACAAAAATAGCAAAATGTAAAAAACAAAGTTAAAATTCGCATTTGTCGTTGTGCCAGGTCAAACTTTCATGGCAAAACTGATATCACAACATGATATGACAGTTATCATAACAAAGAACACACACTGTTCACCAAGAACTTGAACATTAAATTTACTGCATTAGTGTGTCTGACTATTTTAAGTCTAATGTGTAGTTATCGGAGCCCATTTTAGCTTATTGGCCTCTTAATTCTATTAAGAAAATTAATTAATAAATAATGCTGGACATTTTCACGCAGCATCATCTAAGCTTGTACTATGGGAACCAGATAACTGAGATAGGTACTATGTATATACTTAAAGATTTTTAATATCTATATCCCTAAGTGTGCGGTTAACACTATAAAAATATAGTCCTTATGTATATACTTTTTGTTTGTAAATACATAGGTACATTAATATGTACCTATACATATAATGAATCCTAGAATATGAATCCTCCTTAGTAGGTAAGGGCCGTAATTTATAATTTATATTGTCAAAAAAAGATCACGACTTCCCACAAGACACGGTAGGCATCTTTCAGATTAAGTCAAAATCAATTGAATATCTTTAAGGCTGTCATTAATAAACACGAACTAAGGTGGTATTAGCGCTAATCCAAAGCATAAGGCTGTAGTAGGTCAATTCAGTATTAATAAATAAAGACCAAGGACGAACTAAGCTAATTCGACTCTGCTCTCGGAGTAAGAGTTACGCCTAGGCGCCACCTAGTATAGAGATGGAGTAGGCAGACGTATCATGAATTTTGACATTTTTACGTCACAAAAAAAGGTTGTGCAAATAGATGGATTATGTTGATGATTTGAGGAAGAATTGAATGAGGATGGATACCAGTTTCAAAAATGTGGCGAGTGAAAATTTACAAGAATCTATTGGACGATCTCGAAAAACTGAACTTAAAATCCAAGTAACACTGCATAGGTATAGATTTTGTGGTGAAAAACCATTCGGATTAGCAAGAAACAATAAAACAGTTAAAATGACTAAATACTTTTTTATGATTAAAACTTTTTGGTCAACAATGAACACCAAAAAGTTTTAGAAGAATAAAACCTCTTTGAATAAAACAGATTGTCAAATACAAATTATTGTCTATCTCTGTCATTCATATAATTAATGACAGAGATAGACAATATTTTGAAGATAAGATAAAGATAAAGATGGTTTATTTGCTTGAACACAATGTAGGTTACGTGTTGAAATATTTTGGTTTCAATCATGTTCTACTAGGATTAGCATGCAAATGTTACAGTTGGTACATTCAGATTAATATTAAGTAACTATTCAAATTAATTTTCACATAGATTTGTAATTTAAACATTGGTTAGTATTAGTTATTGTAACAGGTCAAATATTAGAATAGAAATTAGGTAATGTCAAAATTTATCTGTCATGAAATCGTTGATATTATAATAACATTTATTAATCAATAATTGTTTCAATTTACTCCTAAACATATTGTCGCCAAGATCTTTCAATGATTTAGGTATTTTATTATAAATTGCACGTGACATATAGACTACACTTTTTTTTTTGAAGAAGAGAGAGAAGAGTGAATGAATGAATGATAATATCATTCGTTCATTCACTCTTTTTCTACTAATCCCGATGTAAAGAATGTATTACTCATTCGAGGCTACTACCAGTTTATTAATAACATCAAAATATTCAAGTTGCTCCTTCGTTACTAAAGAAGTAACAAGTCTGAGAGTAGTCTCGTATTAAGCTAGAATTAGGGTAATCTAATTAATAAGGCCGTAAGGCTGTCATTAATAAACACGAACTAGGGTGGTATTAGCGCTAATCCAAAGCTTAAGGCTGTAGTAGGTCAATTCAGTATTAATAAACAAAGACCAAGGAAGAACTAAGCTAATTCGACTCTACTCTCGGAGTAAGAGTTACTCCTAGGCGCCACCTAGTATAGAGATGGAGTAGGCAGACGTATCATGAATTTTGACATTTTTACACAAAAAAAGGTTGTGCAAATAGATGGATTATGTTGATGATTTGAGGAAGAATTGAATGAGGATGGATACCAGTTTCAAAAATGTGGCGAGTGAAAATTTACAAGAATCTATTGGACGATCTCGAAAAACTGAACTTAAAATCCAAGTAACACTGCATAGGTATAGATTTTGTGGTGAAAAACCATTCGGATTAGCAAGAAACAATAAAACAGTTAAAATGACTAAATACTTTTTTATTATTAAAAATTTTTTGGTCAACAATGAAAACCAAAAAGTTTTAGAAGAATAAAACCTCTTTGAATAAAACAGATTGTCAAATACAAATTATTGTCTATCTCTGTCATTCATATAATTAATGACAGAGATAGACAATATTTTGAATGATAATATCATTCGTTCATTCACTCTTTTTCTACTAATCCCGATGTAAGGAATGTATTACTCATTCGAGGCTACTACCAGTTTATTAATAACATCAAAATATTCAAGTTGCTCCTTTGTTACTAAAGAAGTAACAAGTCTGAGAGTAGTCTCGTATTAAGCTAGAATTAGGGTAATCTAATTAATAAGGCCGTAAGAGTTGTTATAATAGGTATTGATGAAACTGATAAAGCGGTACCTATCCGACTTATTTTTCATTAACTCTTGTTTTAGACAAATTTGGGATAGAATAACTTCATGCTATACTGCTTCGTCTAAAGATGCAATCCTATACTTAGCTCCGAAGTGTCTATTTAGATATTGAAAACGAAAATAGAATTGAGTTATTTTCTCTTATATTGTTGTATCCGGCAACTAAGATACAACGGAGTTGCACGATACTGGAACATACATAAAGTAACAGAACTAAAATTAAGTAGGTATACTTATTTAGTTACCTACTTAAACAAATTATGAATTACATAAGTAATTATTATTTATTTATCTACATCAATTTCATGTTACGAGCACTTTTTATGCAAATGTTGCATTAAGCCCAGTGACATTGATTTAAAATGTTGGTTACCCCAGATTGTGTAGAAATAGGATGGAAAGATAATATTACCTATTGGTAATCACTCATGTAACTTAATGTTTTAGAAAAAATATTGAGTACTTGCATGAGTACCTACATACTATCGAGAGTACATAAATGTTTGGAAGACATAAGTCATATTATGGGCTGTAGGTGACCAACAAGGAAATAATAATGAGTTTTAAAACATCTATGAATAACACTGATCTCATTTATAATAACTCCGAAGGTATCCATCCAGTCCTACCAGTAGTTCGATAGTCGAACTAAGCCATCAACTCCAAAACGAAAACGCATAGGCATCCGTCAAACACGTTTCTGGAAATTATTTATTTTATTTACTTTTAGGAAAAATAATAGCTATGTACCTATAAACAATTTAGAGTATAACATACGCACAACCGATCTTTAGCTATTTGAAGATAGGTGCACTAAACGATTGCGCGAGTAGGTGAGATAGCACGATGCAACAAACTAAGCGAGTGAGCGAGGCAGCTATACAACGCTGTCTTTGTCTTTTAGGCGTCATCAAAAATGGGTTCTGCGCAGCTACTTCAGATAGCTAGAGATTGGTTGTGCGTATTGTACTTAATGATGATACAAACGTCCATCCATCCAAACTTTCGCATTTAAATTGTTGTAAGATTATGTAGGGGAGAGCGGGGTTGGAAGTGCCGGGGGTAAGTAGTGCCGGCGAACATAACTCGAAGACGAAAAGAGATAGCTCCATTTCTATTTTGCATCTCAGAATGTCTAACGCGCGTGCATCGCCGGCAGCCACTTTAGTAGCGGCTGCGACGCGTATCGAGTGGTGGCATGCAGTGTGATGCTCTGACTACACGTTAGTAAATATTTTGTGTTTTAAACTTTTTGGTCAATCGCCTTGCTTTTTAAAGCTACTTATGCCAGTGTTTCACTAGGTCAGTGGTTATTTATTCATACATCGCTTTTCGGTTTGTTTTGTAGGTTCTGATAAGCAAATCATTTTAAATTTGACAGAAAGTGCGTGTACGGGGCTGAAAGTGCCTCTCATTGGGGGCTAGTTGTGCCGCGGCACAACCGACCCCAAGCGATCCATTGTTATAGTCTACGTTTTTGTCTTATAGTATTCTATGTATAATATGTAAGTATTTACAAACAAAAAATATATAATTAGTTTATCAGTCATTCTAGTACACATAACACAAGTTCTGCTTGCTTTAGGGCTAGATGATCCTGTGTGAAAAGTCCACCATTATTTTTTATTATTATTATTATTATTATAGGATGAGGACAGACAAACGAAAGACCAAGAGAGGGATTACTTCGAAGGAGCTTCTACAAAGAGCTGCTGATGCCGTAAATTGAAAACTGTAGCTGGGAAGGAAAAAAAGACATGCAGCGCATTAAGAAAATCAACAAATGTATAATGTAAAATACAATTTATTGTATTTTACATGTTATTAATAATTATACATAATAAAAAAATGTATAATTATTATAACACTTAAAAATGAAAATTGATCTTTCTGATAGTGCAAATTATAAGTTATGTTGAGTTTTTTAGTTAAGAAAGAAGAAAAATGTTGATTGTTTTTGTTGTTATCTATGTCAGTTAGTTTAGTAAGAGTTTAATTAGAAAAAACATTGTGAATGTAAGAAGTATTTTTTTTATATAAAGAAATAGCTTAAATATAACAATTTTTGTCATATTTTTTATTTAAACACCATTATTTTTTATATAAAATATCCACTTTTAGAACGGCACAACCAACCTCAGCATTGGCACAACCCGCCCCACGACGGGGTCAATTGTGCCTCAAGGTCTCGTTGCACTAATTTCAATGTCACAAAAAAACTATTGCAAAATAGCCAATTATTAATTTAAATTCAAAAACTACAATAAATTTAACATAAGTGTTAAAGAAACTGAGAATGCACGATTTCATTTCAATAGTTTTTTTAAGTGATTTATCAAAATTGGCACTTTCAGCCCCGCTCTCCCCTAAATAAGAAGGTTAATGGTAATATTCGAAAACACAAAAGGAATACTTGAAGCAATTTGGTTTAAGGCTTTTTAAGTCAAGGGGCTGAAAAGGCTTTAGGCAAAACATTACCTTGGAGACTTAGCAAATTTCCGACAAATTGAGTACCTCTCGCAAACATTATATAAGTACTTATTTATATTCTGTTGTTGGTTGTTGTTTGACTGAATCAAAGTGCTGGATGGAAACGGACGAAATCCTAGAAGGAAAAGTTCAGATTCAGATTCATTTATTACGTACTGTTGGTACCTGTCAGTTCAAAAATTTCAATATAGCGGATTAATACATTGTATCAACGTTAAAGATTCAAATTAATCAAATTAAAAGAAATAAAACAAAGACGAAAAATTAAAAAAAAATACATCAAGAATAATAATAATAATCTACTTGCTTATATTAAGGCTGGCAAACTCATCAAAGGAGTAGAACGTCTGCTCGATCAGCCATCGCTTTAGGCAGGATTTAAACATGTTCAGGCTAGGAGCCTGCGTAACCGTCCTCGGGATCCGTTTATAAACAATCGGACCCATGACATAAGTTAATTTCATTCATATTTTGGCTAGATTTTTGAAAGAATCTCAGTAATTTTTTCCAGAATTATGTGACAAGCAAGTCATGGAGACTCTACTAGTCAAAAGTATCTCTGTGAATACGTAATTTAATCTTGTTTTGACCTTAGAGGCTACGCTTAGGTTAAACAAGTATCTAGCAGATTAAGGTATGATACTTGATACCCTTTTGGGAACAATGCCATCTCAAATTGAGCAAATAATGCTGACACGCGTTGGGAACTTAGGTCCTAACCAGACTTCTTGTACTCGATTTGATGATGTTTTCGATTGTCATTTGGCTGTTGTAGTTGTGGGAGGAGGGGGACAATCGTGCACTCAGCAATTAATCGTAATTGGTACCATTTGGTGCCGCTTGAGAGGTCATTCTGACAGCCACGTTTATACGGGCAGTGCAGGCGCAGTTATTGCATTACATTATACTTATGCTCGCCTGCGATGCAAAAGGTTGCGGGTTCGATCCTCGCGGCGGGACCAATGTTTGTATGATCTACAAATATTTGTCTCGCGTCTGGGTGTTTCTATGTATAATATGTATGTATTTACAAACAAAAAGTATATAAGTAGTATATCAGTCATCTAGTACCCATAACACAAGCTCTGCTTACTTTGGGGCTAGATGATGCTGTGTGAAAAAGTCCAGCATTATTTATTATTTATATAAAGTGTTGTTTAATCACCAATTGTCAATTTGTATCAATGGGCATATTACTTTCAGACTATAATATTATTTTCACGATTAGTTAGTTTTATGAAAACACTATACACTGCCATGGTAATCTAACTTAGACCGTATTAAAGATCACTATCTTTTTGTACCATCCTACACAGTCCACTGGACTGTACTTTGTAGTCTCCGCGTGTATCTAAACAATGCTGACCTTTACTTTCATTGTATATTCACACAGCTGTTGGGGAAAACCTATAGGAGAATATGCAAATAAGTGACCACCTGGCTTTGAGTAAGACATTTAAATGCGCTGACACGTGTGAGCAGCGTCACGCCATCTGTGAGTGTACGCCTAGACCTAGATTTTTACTCGACATCGGCTAAGCTAAAACTGTTATATCACACTTGGCTATCAAGTTGTACAGGGTAATATTTGTATAATGATTTAATTTGCAGAATTAAAACAGATGCAACTTCTTAATCAGCTATTTCTCCACGATGAAATAGTGACCATCATTTTTCTCTGTGATAATGCCGCCATAAAAGAAAAAATATGAGGGTAGCGTTTTTCTCATAGAAACGTATTTTTCTATTTCCTCTCAGTATGGTATTAGTAATCCATAAGCAATAGGTAGTAAAGAATACCCACAACAGTCAAGTTTTATCCTGCTTCATACATTCAAAATTTTCCGGTCCTCAGTCATATCGAAACCCTTCCAAAGCTACCCAAGGTTTCTGAAGTGTCGATAAGTTAAAACGAAGTAACACACTTTTAAAATCGTTTCCCTTTAATGGATATTCGATGGAGAATTATGCAAAGTATATTCCTCGCCGTATTAAAAACATGTTGACATAATTCTCGTCTGCATAATAACCGAAAAGTTTTTCGGTTATTGAGTTTGATTGATTCGGAAAGTTTACCCTTTTCCTAAAAATACAAGCATATAAACATTTTGCATTTTGTTTCTACAGGTTGATAACCTACGTAGGTAAATAGATTTGTCTTCGGCAAAAAGACGTAACATCCGAAAATTCATCAAACGTACGAAAAAATGAACGGGAATAACCTCCCAAGATTGCGACTGTTTTGTATGAAAACCGAACGAACTTTAAGCGACAGAACATGATTAAAATCATCTAGCTAAAGACTACCTTTTAATCCAAGAAATCCCTGCGGTCTTGATTAAAAAAATTTTTTTGACTCCTAAGTCCTAATAATTTATGTCTTTGAGTGGCCCACCAACTTTTTTTAGTTGGTGTAGCTACTTTCCGATTAACATGAAGATGTGCAAATAAGAATGTTGAATAAACAAACAACGCTGTCGAATTCTGCAAACTACGAATAATCCTATAGCTTACGGCTCGTCATCGATTAGTCATCGCTGTGGGAATCGCTTTCCAATCGATACGAATGTGCAACGAATCTCAAACACCAAAATCGATTTCCAATCGATACGAATGTGCAACGAATCTCAAACGTCATAACAGTTGTTTTTGTCATCTTATTTATTTAGTTACGATCAGACCTAAATAAGTACATCTCTTTCGCCGATATTTGGATGAAAACATTTTTGATGACAAGACATGCAAACTCGTTGAAAACAAGTTTTTGATTACTATACTGACTCATATCTAGCAAATCTGTAATGTTTCCACATCATTGACCGCCCTCGTTTGCTATTCTCATGGTATCCTTCGATTACCCATCAATATGAATTACTCTCTATAGGAATATGAGCTTAACAGCACTTTTATTAACGTTCAAAGTCGTAGTTATCGTCATGGAACACTAACTTAACGTTATATGAAGTGAAAATTGCAGCTATTAAGTCAGTTGAAAATCAACTCTAAGCGTCTAGTTCTAAGGTTTTTATTATCTTTGCGAATTGTAAGCTTACTGACGCATTACAATCGGAAAATGGCGGGAAAGGGAGGCAATATGTCGAGTTAAAAAGCGTGGAAACGGATCTTAGAGATCCAAATTAGGCTCAGGCTGAACTAATGTTGTGTGAAAAACAACGACGCACGTCAAAGATTAGGCAGGATAAAAAAGTTATAAGTAGTTAGTAGAAAAACAACTGTAGGCACCTACCAGTGGTAGGCACTTCTACTTCGTTTGGCAGAAGGACAACCATACTTTGCATATAAAAATGTACACAATGAGCTTGTTATTATCATCAATATTCATAATAAGTACTATTGACGGTCTACTTCCAAAGCTCGATATCAAGCATACTACATTAATACGATAGGTTGATCGCAATTATCCTTATCTCTCAGATTACACTCAAGTGTATACCCGTTGAACTGTTTGAACTTTATCTGAACGGCAAAATAATGTACCCATTGCTAACATTATTTTGTAAATTACCTAATAAGCTTTCATGTGTTTGACTACCTATACTTAGGTTATATAAAAACTAGCGGCTGAGATTGTGCGTAAATAAAATAAAATTAATAATAATTGCGGAAGTATACCTACGAAGGCATCGTCATACCAAAAAAATGTAGATTCATGTTCTGCGTCATAATTTTTTACCTCTCCAGTTCTCAGATGTGACGAATCAGTTCCTACTTCGCGGTAGAATGTTTTTCCTTCTAAGCAAAGGTATTCGTACAAACTTATATCAGAGCTGAGTATGATTCATAAAACGTTCTCGTCTCAGGTGAATGAGTCATTATAGTGAATGTCACGTATTTTGCATAAACGATCATTGTTCATGTAACTTATTATCTGTTTCTCTGTTTACTATGGGTATTGAGTATATGGCCAGTGTTTTTGATGAATCACGTCTTACTTAACAATGCAAATGGCTCTACTTTGACAAGCCTCACTTTTGGATAAATTCAAAGTAAAAAAACATTTTATACCGCTAAAAACCAATCTAGGTAACAGTAATTAGTATGCCTTTATTACTCTAGTTAATTTTGATCCAGAGACCTTAAATTACTTGACATGTTTGATTTTCAAAGTTCTGTACCTACCTACGCATACCGAAATAAAATCTACCTATTTAACAAAATACCAAAGCTTTTTACCAAAATTCGCTCTACTTCCTGTGATTTGGTTTTCAGGATCTATTGAAAGTAAAAAAGCTTAACAAATAAGAAAAGCATCACGACTATAATCACAGTGTAAATGTAAAAAATCCGATGTCAACACCAGGCAAAACATGTCCAAATGGCTCATTGTGTTTGAATATAGAGTCAATCAATTTATAGAATAAACAGAAGAATTCGGTTACAATTGAACGCTCAATCTTGTATTAGTGTAGGTGGGTAGCAATGACCTATGAATTGTCTCCATTTAACACCTTATTCTGAGCAATCTTAAGGTGCATTTAGACGATACGGTATGACGCACGTTTTGCTAAGCTAAGTCCATTCAGCGTGCGGTCTCCAGTTAGAGTTAGCGCATTTACACGACACGGTATACCGTATGACTAGGTTACTTAGTCGCACGGTGAGCGCGCCGGGTGGCTAACACTGCGGCGAGTAGGGTTACCATACGGAAAATTTTAAACGCGGACAAAGACCAGAGAAAAAAATCTATTTCAATGGAAAAGTCGCGAGTGCGTGGGCGTTTTCGTGGGCGTGGGCGTGGGCGTGGGCGTGGGCGTGGGCGTGGGCGTGGGCGTACGCGTGGGCTCAGAATTTCTCCTATGACAAGGTCTATGTTGGTAACACGTAAGTGAAGCCACGTGCGTTCCGCAAGCTCACATACCTAAATGTACGTATTGATATTTTTATCTTAATAATAATAATCGTCCTGTTGTAGGTGAATTTGATTATTTTTCTACTTAAAAAAAGAATCTTAAACATATTTTGTATCCTATTATCTTAGAAAAATCCTGATAATTCTAAAATAAAACGACATG
Source organism: Epirrhoe tristata (assembly GCA_951394285.1). Classification (NCBI taxonomy): domain Eukaryota; kingdom Metazoa; phylum Arthropoda; class Insecta; order Lepidoptera; family Geometridae; genus Epirrhoe; species Epirrhoe tristata. The sequence goes on along the minus strand of OX596150.1, from coordinate 3,792,670 downwards.
TCTGGAGAAATTTTAACGTATGGTCACTGTAAAGTAGGCGGAACCTGGCCACAGATTACAGAGAGTACCAGTCATAGTTACCTAGTCATGCGTTTTAGCGTACGGTATAACGAGACTATACGATATAATGTTGTATGAACCTTTTTAAAATTTCGGCGTGCAAATCAAGTACACTTTGGATTAGTGGTCTTGTCCGCCGGTTCTCAATATGAGATGAGCCGGTTCGATACCATTAGAAAATTATTTTAATTTTGCTTTTTTTTTTTGCTTTACTATTTTGTATTTTTTTTATGTTGATTGCGAAAAAAGAAAATAAAATTTAAATTCAAGTTCCAAAAAGAGGTACCTACACTACTTGCCTAGAATAATTTTGTTTTATTTTTTCTTCACTAGTTTGTAATTATTTTATGTTAATGACGAAAAAAGAAAATAAAATCAAATTTCAAGGTCCAAAAAGAGGTACTTACACTACTTGCCTAGAATAATTTTCCTTTTTTTTTTCTTCACTAGTTTGTAATTTTTTATGTTAATGACGAAAAAAGCAAATAAAATCAAATTTCAAGGTCCAAAAAGAGGTACTTACACTACTTGCCTAGATGGTAATTTTATCAATTTTAACCTGACTATCATAGGACAACGTACCTACATACCTACCATTCCATGATACCTACGTACATACCTAAATGGTATGGTTCCTATGACACCTACCTATCTAATGGTAGGTTTACCTAATGATGCTCATACCTAACAGAAAAAAGTGAAGCAAAAACTAAAAGAAACTGGTTCACGACTTCCAAGGCACGGTAGACATTTTTTTCAGATCGTCACTCAAGATCCTTTCAACACTTTAAAGTTGTCAAAGGGGTAGGTAAATCAGATAGGCTTCCAAAATTAATAAAAAGTAGGTAGGTACTTGGGTAAGTAAGTTCGTATGAGTACTACATAGGTAGGTAGGTACCTACTCGTACCTCCGTGGCTAAGTATGTAACTAAATAAGTAGGTAGCATCTACCTATTTGGTTACATTTTTTTTTTTTTTTTTTTAAGACATTTTCACACAGCATCATCTAGCCCCAAACTAAGCAAAGCTTGCGTACTATGGGAACCAGATAACTGATATACTACTTATATACTTTTTGTTTGTAAATACATACATATTATACATAGTAACACCCAGACCCGAGACAAATATCTGTAGGTCATACAAACATTTGTCCCGCGGCGGGGATCGAACCCGCAACCTTCTGCGTCGCAGGCATACACATAACATATATATTACACATAATATTGTACTTACACACGTATAGGCACAGATCATATTATGCTGTTATAGGGAATAGGTTTTGCTGTGGATCTACCTACAGCACCCTACAGTTAAAACTGAGGAGTTGGCCACACTGCCTGTGGCTGTGTATCTAACTATAGAAGTCTAGAGAAACGACAGAGAGTTGCTTCATTAATGTGTTTCTAAATAGGCAGGTACTTATCTACTGGGAAATTTTGCGAAATTGTGAATAAGTAGGTACCTACCTACTAGCTACTAGTATACTTACCTTACCTATAAATGTATAACCTACCTACCTAGAAGCCGTGTTGGTCGAATGGGGTTGTGCCTCGACTTTCAATCCGAAGGTCGTGGGTTCGAATCCTGGCCGTGCATCACTGGATTTTTCGTTTCGAAAAATTTATATGCGTTTATACCTGAGTACCTAGGTACCTACCAACAGGAATACTCTACGTAGGTACCTATTTTGGTACCATACTACCAATGTTGGTAGGTACCTAAATAAATACTTACACGTACCTAAGTAGGTAGATAGACGAGAATATGTACTTAGGTATGCTACCCGGGTAGGTAGGTACCTGCATACTTCTAAGTAGAGTTGAGAACCGTGTTAGCCTAGTGAGATGTACCTACGTACCCTCATCAACCTACCTCCGAAGGCTGCGAGTTCGAATCCCAGACGCGCAGATATGTAAATTTATACCTAGGTAGGTACAAACTTTCCTAACTGTGAAGATTTTATTCTATAAAAATTTGTAGGTAACTTCACGAATGTCAAGATCCGTTGGAAGAACTGTACCTGTCTCAGCTTCCTTAGCATCATAGTAGCGAATTGTCTAGGTACCTACCGGAGAATAGATAAAAATGACAGTAATAATGACACTGTGAATGACACACACCACAGAACTATAGTTCTGTGACACACACTAATGCGTAGTTCGGACTAGTCTTGTATTTTAGTCGAGTAGCGAGTAACTTATTACCAAAACGTGTCCGAACAAAAAAGTAATTATCTAAGTACTACACTACCTACCTACCTACCACATTGTTGGGATGGTAGGTACCTACCTAGTAGGTAGGTAGTTATGTGATACAGCTTTATGATAGTACCTAGGTAGGACCCACCTACCTGAGTACCTACCAACAGGACTAAACCTATTAAAAAACTCTACGTAGGTACCTATTTTGGTACCATACTAGTACCTACTTGGTATCGAAACAAATGTACTTGAATCGAATCGAATCATGTACGAACGAACGGAACTATTTTTTTGAACGCATCTTATATTATACAACCTATGAACGCGCCGCAATCCTCGTCGGTGCGTCATCGCCCGCCACTAGCCAGCCAATAGCAGCAATTTGTTTGTTTGATTGAGCCAGCCTTATTGGTTCGATTGTCGGGATATTTCCCCATATTTATTTTCTGACATTGTCTGTAGTAGCAACGTCAGTGCCGAGCGAAAGTCTTTTTTCCGTACCTAAGGGACTAGCAGCTTTGGGCACACGAGAAGGTTGTCTGACATAGTGCTCTAGTACAGTTCGCCCAAGGGATCTAGGCATTCGTGAAGTTAGCCGTTTGTCTGCGTAGAACACAATTTTGTATGAAAAAGCGGTTGCTGCGCAGACAAACGGCTAACTTCACGAAAGCTTAGACTCGTTGGGCGAACAGTAGGTACCTAATGTAGTAGGTACCTACCTACGTATCATAATATTATGTACCTATCTATCTACCTACAATTTTTTATAGTATAAAATCTTCACACATATATAATATAGATAGGTAAGTTTGTACCTACTTATGTATAAATTTACATATCTGCGCGTCTGGGATTCGAACTCGCAGCCTTCGGATGTAGGTTGATGAGGGTACGTAGGTACATCTCACTAGGGTAACACGGTTCTCAACACTACTTAGAAGTATGTACATAGGTACCTACCTACCCGGGTAGCATACCTAGGTACATATTCTCATCTATCTACCTACTTAGGTACGTGTAAGTATTTATTTAGGTACCTACCTACATTGGTAGTATGGTACCAAAATAGGTACCTACGTAGAGTTTTTTAATAGGTTTAGTCCTGTTGGTAGGTACTCAGGTAGGTGGGTCCTACCTAGGTACTATCATAAAGCTGTATCACATAACTACCTACCTACTAGGTAGGTACCTACCATCCCAACAATGTGGTAGGTAGGTAGGTAGTGTAGTACTTAGATAATTACTTTTTTGTTCGGACACGTTTTGGTAATAAGTTACTCGCTACTCGACTAAAATACAAGACTAGTCCGAACTACGCATTAGTGTGTGTCACAGAACTATAGTTCTGTGGTGTGTGTCATTCACAGTGTCATTATTACTGTCATTTTTATCTATTCTCCGGTAGGTACCTAGACAATTCGCTACTATGATGCTAAGGAAGCTGAGACAGGTACAGTTCTTCCAACGGATCTTGACATTCGTGAAGTTACCTACAAATTTTTATAGAATAAAATCTTCACAGTTAGGAAAGTTTGTACCTACCTAGGTATAAATTTACATATCTGCGCGTCTGGGATTCGAACTCGCAGCCTTCGGAGGTAGGTTGATGAGGGTACGTAGGTACATCTCACTAGGCTAACACGGTTCTCAACTCTACTTAGAAGTATGCAGGTACCTACCTACCCGGGTAGCATACCTAAGTACATATTCTCGTCTATCTACCTACTTAGGTACGTGTAAGTATTTATTTAGGTACCTACCAACATTGGTAGTATGGTACCAAAATAGGTACCTACGTAGAGTATTCCTGTTGGTAGGTACCTAGGTACTCAGGTATAAACGCATATAAATTTTTCGAAACGAAAAATCCAGTGATGCACGGCCAGGATTCGAACCCACGACCTTCGGATTGAAAGTCGAGGCACAACCCCATTCGACCAACACGGCTTCTAGGTAGGTAGGTTATACATTTATAGGTAAGGTAAGTATACTAGTAGCTAGTAGGTAGGTACCTACTTATTCACAATTTCGCAAAATTTCCCAGTAGATAAGTACCTGCCTATTTAGAAACACATTAATGAAGCAACTCTCTGTCGTTTCTCTAGACTTCTATAGTTAGATACACAGCCACAGGCAGTGTGGCCAACTCCTCAGTTTTAACTGTAGGGTGCTGTAGGTAGATCCACAGCAAAACCTATTCCCTATAACAGCATAATATGATCTGTGCCTATACGTGTGTAAGTACAATATTATGTGTAATATATATGTTATGTGTATGCCTGCGACGCAGAAGGTTGCGGGTTCGATCCCCGCCGCGGGACAAATGTTTGTATGACCTACAGATATTTGTCTCGGGTCTGGGTGTTACTATGTATAATATGTATGTATTTACAAACAAAAAGTATATAAGTAGTATATCAGTTATCTGGTTCCCATAGTACGCAAGCTTTGCTTAGTTTGGGGCTAGATGATGCTGTGTGAAAATGTCTTAAAAAAAAAAAAAAAAAAATGTAACCAAATAGGTAGATGCTACCTACTTATTTAGTTACATACTTAGCCACGGAGGTACGAGTAGGTACCTACCTACCTATGTAGTACTCATACGAACTTACTTACCCAAGTACCTACCTACTTTTTATTAATTTTGGAAGCCTATCTGATTTACCTACCCCTTTGACAACTTTAAAGTGTTGAAAGGATCTTGAGTGACGATCTGAAAAAAATGTCTACCGTGCCTTGGAAGTCGTGAACCAGTTTCTTTTAGTTTTTGCTTCACTTTTTTCTGTTAGGTATGAGCATCATTAGGTAAACCTACCATTAGATAGGTAGGTGTCATAGGAACCATACCATTTAGGTATGTACGTAGGTATCATGGAATGGTAGGTATGTAGGTACGTTGTCCTATGATAGTCAGGTTAAAATTGATAAAATTACCATCTAGGCAAGTAGTGTAAGTACCTCTTTTTGGACCTTGAAATTTGATTTTATTTGCTTTTTTCGTCATTAACATAAAAAATTACAAACTAGTGAAGAAAAAAAAAAGGAAAATTATTCTAGGCAAGTAGTGTAAGTACCTCTTTTTGGACCTTGAAATTTGATTTTATTTTCTTTTTTCGTCATTAACATAAAATAATTACAAACTAGTGAAGAAAAAATAAAACAAAATTATTCTAGGCAAGTAGTGTAGGTACCTCTTTTTGGAACTTGAATTTAAATTTTATTTTCTTTTTTCGCAATCAACATAAAAAAAATACAAAATAGTAAAGCAAAAAAAAAAAGCAAAATTAAAATAATTTTCTAATGGTATCGAACCGGCTCATCTCATATTGAGAACCGGCGGACAAGACCACTAATCCAAAGTGTACTTGATTTGCACGCCGAAATTTTAAAAAGGTTCATACAACATTATATCGTATAGTCTCGTTATACCGTACGCTAAAACGCATGACTAGGTAACTATGACTGGTACTCTCTGTATTCTGTGGCCAGGTTCCGCCTACTTTACAGTGACCATACGTTAAAATTTCTCCAGACATGTCGTTTTATTTTAGAATTATCAGGATTTTTCTAAGATAATAGGATACAAAATATGTTTAAGATTCTTTTTTTAAGTAGAAAAATAATCAAATTCACCTACAACAGGACGATTATTATTATTACGATAAAAATATCAACGTGTACCTATACGTACATTTAGGTATGTGAGCTTGCGGAACGCACGTGGCTTCACTTACGTGGTACCAACAACACACGCGACTTTTCCATTGAAATTGATTTTTTTCTCTGGTCTTTGTCCGCATTTTAAATTTTCCGTATGGTAACCCTACTCGCCGCAGACTTAGCCGCCGGCGCGCTCACCGTGCGACTAGGTAACTAAGTAACTTAGACCCGATGACCGTCGCACTTTTTAAGACATTTAGCGTGCGGTGAGCATTTACACGGGAAAATTGGCATGCGATGTTAAATCGTACGTGCTTATACCGTGTCATGTAAATGCACCTTTAGGGCTAAACATCTGAGACTTTATTCAGCTTAAAATAAAATCAAAAAATTCAACACAGAAGACTAAAGTCCAGAAATTAAGCACAATTCACTGAATTTATGGAAATGGTTAATTATAATAAGCGCCGAAAAGGACCTCGTCTTTTGTTCCCCTAGGACGTCATATTGCTGGCTTGCATTTGTTTGTAATATACCTACGAATATCTACTGCGTAAAATTATACTGTGCTCAGTGTATATGCTGCTTGTAATCCGATACTGTGCCTTCTCGCTTCGTTCAAAGGTTAATCATGACCAATTTTACAAACGTTTAAATTTCAAACAGCCATTGCTATCTCCACTCTTCACGTCTTATCCATATATTCATAAAATTATGACTCTTTTATAGACTTCAGTAATATCCTAAGCTCTGATTTATTTCGCGGTCTAGGTTCGTATTTAATTGGCTAATGTCTAAGCTTATAGAATAATCTACAATCTTACTTTTTATGGGTTCTACAACCACTTATGTTAATAAATGTTCCGTTTATTCGGATAATGTTTCATCGTTTACGCAATTTTTGTGTGTGCGGAGAAAAGATTAGAAGAGTAATAAATCCAAAATAATAAAATGCGTGACAAAGACTATAAAGAGATATTAGAATAACGTGTTTGATAATAGGATCGTCTCTATTAGTTTTTTGGTCCAGTTTCACAATGCCACGTGATTGTAGGTTTTTAGTAGGATTTTTGAAGTGAAAACTTCTTTAGGCGCGTTGCGCAATTTTGATATGTAAAAAAATTCGAATTCGCGCGGCGCGAGTCATTATTCGTTTATCGGCTTATTGCTTAGCTTGAAATCAATTGTCAGTCATCCCAACCCAATGGCTATTGAAGTCTTGTGAATTGAAGAAAAGAATGGCAATATTAGCAAATTAGGAGTTAGAGTTTTTGAATTGTAGAATATAGTACCTAGTAGTTCAGTTTTCACTTCTGTGGGCACTCCCGGGAGTGACACTGTTTTTTTATTACGTAATTAAGCTATATTTTACAGAACAAATAAATGTTCATATCTCATTACATTACAAAAGAACCACAACCGTAGGTAGAAGCTTCCTCCAATAAAGACAATGAGCTTTATCCACTTATTGCTGCCAATTGGCTAATTGTCGGTGCATCGCTCTCCAAGATAATATCTCAAGCGTCGTTAAAATAGCCTCTATTCTTAAAACTATAAGGTTCACTGGTTATCTAATATCATTGAATCATACAATTCATGCCGGACAAACGCCTACATTGGAAGTTGAATAGTTCTGGTAGTTGAAACCCACGAATTATGTTATCTGATTTGTGTATTTGACTCATAGACTTTAAATGAGATGTATTTTGTTATCCGGCTATTTCTTGGTCACCCATTTGATCCATTTGTAAATAGTTTTTTTCTAAGACTTATGAAACCGTAAGCTTTATTTGCCTATGATTTCTCCCATACTCCCCGATTAACCTAGTTCTCTAAAAGGAATATTGAAATGCATGTGTCGTCGCAAGAAACTTCTAACGTTATGTAGAAACTTTCACATCGGCACTTTGTAACAACTTTAATTAAAGGTGCTGGTGTCTTAATTACTATACGGAAGAGAATAGTTTCGAACTTAATATAGGTAGCTCGCATTTTCCGATTTGGTTTAGGTTGGCAGGCACGTGCATAGTCCTAGAACAGACAGATTAGACACGTGGAAAGGTAGATTTAGGCTTGTAAAATTTATTGTTCAAATGGGAAATGAAGGAAGGACACTTACTAATAACTGGTTAAACATCACAAGATCAGTGATTGGATCGATACTTGGAAATATCGTGGAGTAAGTACCTAAAGTTTTCCAGAATGCTAGCTTAGGTACCACAAGGAGTTATATGGATATGGAATGGATATTTAGTGAACACTTTCGTTTCTCAGGACAAATAAATAGAAAGTCATAAAATTCTAGATTGAAAAAAAAATCTGTTTTATAATAATCCCCTGTGACTTTTGGCCTTAAAAGTTCCCACGATTCATTTCTCGTATAATTCTTCCCTATTAAACCCGGACTTTTCCACTAAACTCACGAATAGTTCCTTCGGGAACCTGACAACAGAAAATAACTTAGTTTCCGAACCAACACCGTGCACCTTTAAATTCTTGTTTGGGTGTCCAAGTTTGTCGATAAACGTGAAACAAAAGCACTTGAAATAAAGATTTTTCCCAAACTTGAATATCATTTACAAAGTCTTTACACAATTATGTTGTTTTGAACGAAGGTGTTTATTTTATAGGTGTTTTTGCGAAGTAGGTACTCGTAAAATACTTAGAAACTTTTGATCTTAACTGGTTAGCGACACCTATAGAATTAGCTAAGTCAGAGTGGATACATCCATAATAGACTTGTAGATTTTTAAAAGTTTTACGGGATTATTTTTTGATCATTTTTTTTTTCAATTTGATTACACTTTCTTTCTGTAAGTAAATCTAAGGGTGGTCGCAGACTTATCCGCGCTGAACTGTCAATTCAATAGAAGAAATGCTGAGATGTCAGAAGCCAGCCGCATTTTCTGACGTCATCAGCATTTTATGTACTTATAGAAAAATGACTGCGGCGCGTACGGCGCAGCCAAATGTGCGATCAGGTTTATAAAGCTATTCAAAGGTACCATTGAATTGTATCGCTCTGTTAAATGGTCTGAATTGGAACACACTTGTCTGGCAGTACAACTAAGTAAGGCAGTATACTAAGGTGTAAATGAGTCTTAATTACTTGAGGAATTCAAGAGGTCAATCAGAGTTGATTTCACTTTTCAAACAGAGTTTTTTGCATATTTTATCGAGTATTCTTTTTTAAAACTTGCGAGTGCTTTTATTATTATTATTTTTTACCACGCTCATTTTTATTTGACCGCATCGTCGTTTCATGAGTTGATGAACACAACAGTTGAGTGCAGTTTTGCACCTCCTTCCATCCGGCCTTCACCTGGGCATCCGTCAAGCGAATGGGGGATCACCCCATGCGGCAATATCCTCATTCAAAAATCAGTGTTCTTCACCTGTATAGAGATCATTTTGTTTTGTATAAAATACCATGCACCTCTTGTAGATCCCTTTGAAATTACTTTTGAAACTATGCATAGGTAAATAAACTTAGCTGCAACCATACAATTCTAAATTAAATAGGACTTTGTTGGCAGGATTTTGATACTCATCTTCATAATAAGACCTCCGTTATTCTAACTGCAACGAAACTGAAACATTCTGATAGATCTCAGATCGAATCACTCAAGATGTTTTGAAAACGTCGTAGTGTAGTGCCGAAAAATGTTTGTTAAGTATACAAAGTTTTTTATAATCAACATTCACGTTTTTGTAACTAATCTCAATGAAACATGCGTTGAAATCACTTTCACTCGATCAGTTTCGCTCTCTCAGATTTTAAGCATTAAAGACGGTATTCAAATATCTAATGGAATTGACAAGCTTTTGATTCTTTCCATTGGAAATAATCATATAAAAAGGTACCATGCTAAATCTATGGAAATAATCAAATACAAACGCCGTGAAAATACTACTTTACTGAGCAGGTATATATTAAGCATACATTCGGCTTGAACTAGTCTTTATAATTTACCAACTTTTCTAAAAAATCTGTTTGTATAATATTTCATGTACTATTTATTAAAAAATCTCATGTATAATCAATACTTAGTAGCATAGATAAGTTAAATACCAATAATAACATTCTTTTATCTATTATGCAAGAAAGAATCTTTTGCAGTCGCCTATTCTTTGAAAACTTTTCAAACTAGTTTAGTTAGAGCGTTGTTGTTTGTTTATTATGTGGGCAAGCTTCGCCATAAAACACTGTGATAGTAAATAGTTAAAACTTTATTAGATAGATGAACAATGTTGAAGTTTGGAGGACCATTCGAAACTTTATGATAAAACTTACAGTCTGTTATTGCCTTGCGAAAAAACAACACTAGTTGATTCGAAGCAAGACTCTTGGACTATTAAATAAGAGTTGGTAAATGAGTTATAATTAGATAATATAAATAAATAAATAATGCTGGACTTTTTACACAGCATCATCTAGCCCCAAAGTAAGCTTGAGCTTGTGGTATGGGTACTAGATGACTGATAAACTACTTATATACTTTTTGTTTGTAAATACATACATATTATACAAAGAAACACCCAGACCCGAGACAAATATCTGTAGGTCATACAAACATTTGTCCCGCGGCGGGGATCGAACCCACAACCTTCTGCATCGCAGGCGGACCTTCGCCCACTGCGCCGCAGAGGTCGTCTGAATAATAAATCATGACTTGTACAAACAACAAAAATCGTTAAGATTTGTAAAAAATATTATTGTTTTTAAAACACATCAATTATAATTATTATATTTTAATATGCTGACTGAATTGATGTTATGATTTTAAACCAGATTATTTATAATTTAGATGATATACCTAATGACTCCATTTCGTATCGAAATAAATTAAGACCAACAGCTGCACCGATCTTTTAAATACGATTTACGAAACAAACTTATTTCATTTGCAAACAAAGTCAGGAACAAAATTATAATCGAGGTGAGTAGTATGATCAAGCTATAGACAAGTTGAATTAAGCCCATTCGCTTATAATAAATTTTATGTAACTCGATGCGTAGATACCAATGGTGCAATAAAAACAATAGGGATTAACTCGTCTTAACCCCTTTTTTACTAGAGGCACTGAAATGGGCTCACGTTGTTTTCTTCTGTCCAATCAAACAGACTCCAGATTCGTTACTGTTTTTATTGACATGAGTGGCAAAAAAATACTTATTTTCAATACTTTTTATACACTGATCCAGTTCACTGCCTGTCGAGAGCCCAAAACAAAGGTGATATTACCACGCTGAATGGCAATCCTAATCTCAGATCCCTTCAACCAGACGCGTCGTTCAGAAAGTCGTCTGAGTGTCAATAACCTGGTTCAGATGAGCTATATAATAGATCGTTTATGGGAAAATGTTCAAAATCTTTCCTACCTGTTTACTAAACAAGCAAAAACAATGTCCCAGGCACATGGATTGCCTCCTGACGCTGTATAAATCATCTAGTATAGATGTAAAGGTGCATCCTTACACGATGCGATTTTTCGTACGATTTGCTAAGCCCCGCCCATTGAACGTGCCGACAAGCGTCGCGATATCTATGACAAATCGCATACGATGAGCGTTTACACGTGGAAAATTGTTGTGCGATACGATATCGTATGGGTTGAAATCGCATCGTGTAAATGCACCTTAAAGGCTTAATTTACTGTTTACTTGCCATCTTTAATACTCTTAGGTGTCTAGAGCTTAAAGCATAGCGTTGTTTTAAATAAGTTTTGTATAATAACTTTAATATCCAAGCTATTGACCTCGACTTTTAATGAAAATTAACTTAGATTTGTATTATTTTTTAATAAAAGTCTTCGAGAATAGATTGTGTCTAAGAAGGTACTTAAGTTTTTTATTAAAAAGAAAATGTCATGAAACTTTTGAGTAGCGTATTAAACGCCAATGTTTTTTCATTGATATACTTAGGGTACGACTTTCGGAACTTCTATTTTACAGCTTATTTTAAGTATATTTATGATACTGTTTTTGTATAATTTACAAGAGATCGCAATCAACGCTTTTTCCCACAAAGAACTAGTGTTCTTTGAGGGAAAAAGCTCAAGAAATAGTTTTCTTGAGTACCTTTTTATTCACTATACTTACTACCTAAATCAAATCGTCAGATTAGATACTATGCAAAAGTTACACAATTAGTTTTTTATCTTTACTTACTCATAAAACATTTTTAAAGGATAAACTCGATGATAAAACCTTGAACTTATAAGGCTTGTTTTGGTATTGGGTGAGTGTATCAAACTCCACAATACCATGGTTCAGTGAACATGCTAGTTACCAGGGCGTTTACTCTAAAGTAATCGATCGGATATTTCGGCTGAATGTTCGGGCATTTCCTTCAACGAGCTACATTGTATTTGGTCGATAAAAAAACTGAAAAAATTGGTTCTGTGTTCAACGATGGCATCTTCAGAATTTTTTTAAAGTTCGTATGAGTTAGTGGTTAACTCTGGTGACGGAGTTTAGAGCACTAAGTAATCTTAAAACTAGAAGATTCTACTCCTGCCTGTTTCCCTCGCGACCAATTCCGTGAAGAACCAGGGCAACAGATACGGTTTGGGGCCTAGCTTTCTTCTACTTAGTACTTGATAGCCGGGACCGACAATTTAATTTAACGTGTCCTCCATTAGAGTAGAGGCCTAGGAGTTGTCCAAGCTGACAACATTGTTCGTCACAAAAGCGTATTACATTTCACTAACCGTGTTGTACGTATGCAGAGTTCACGGTCGACGGAAAAGTTATTGTTGAAATATTGAATAGCTTCTTATGTTACTGATATTGCAGTGGAGTTAGCATTTTTACATAAAAGGTGTGTGTTTGATCGTAGCATATAGAAATAAGATCTACATTATATGGAAAAAAGGAAATTAATATTTACCGTGCCTTGGGGATAAATCCTGCTAAAGATCCTGTCATACCTATGCAACACCTTCATTGGTGTAGCGGACGTATGTTCGACTGAGATTTTAGAGGAGCGTGTTCGATTCAGATATTTACTCCGATTCTGCAGCTCAGCATCTGACCTCAATACCTACAAATCAAAACTAGCTCAATGTGAACATGTCTGGAAAACAAGCCTCACGTTTTATTTTTCCTCCATTAAACAAGGATGTTAAAGCATTTCTTATTACAACAATTTTTCCTTCTAAAATACCTACATCCTCAACTGTCAAAATTGTTACAGTACGTAACATTTGATGCGGCACATTAAGATCATGTTCGTTGATATAATCTGGACCTTGGAAAGCCTTCCGCCGGAATGCCATCGTTGCAACCTAATTGTAGTACTCGTAATCGTAGACCATATAATAGATAGTACCTACTACAGTCAGCGATATTTTGTAGAGCCCTTTTAAAGTAGTCTGTCTGATGGACTCGCACTGGAAGCTATAGCTTCATTTATAAGTTACCAATAAGGATACTTTAACTTTACATAAATAATTCAGATTCCACGTACAAAATCCAATCCGTGAGCAAAGTTGTGGGCAGCAGCTAGTGAACAGCACGCATTGGAGTGGCCACTTAGCTCACATGGACTTTTTTCTACTACAATGTGACAATGGTAACATCCATTGCCATGATAATTTAGTGGCATGACTAACAGCAATTACCGCGATGATCCGACTGTCTGCAAGGCAGGTCATTTGAATTGTCCGGTTGACCTCAATCGTGACGTAATATCCTCAAAAGTATCTGTTGTCTTCGGTAATTTTAACCTAATTTTCAAAATTATCTAATTAGTAAAGATATTGTAGTTTAAGAAAATATGAGGTGATTAGGTACTTTAAACATCTTAATACTTAACTAATTATTATTATCTTATAGTTATTTTATAACGACCTTTAAAGTATCTAGAAAACATACAAGCTCTATGTTTTTTACTAAGTATTAGAAAAAGGAATTATACTAACTCATTCGACTCTTGGTACCAACACGGAAAATATTTATTGGAACATTAACATTCATTTTTTTTCCTTTGTGTTTCTAAAACTTAGATAGAATTGATGAAAATAGAAGATGTTCTCTATATCTATATATAATTAGCTAGCACAACGATAAACAAGTGATGTGTAGGAAGATACATGGCTATACCTAGTGCTACAAGATATGAATCAAATTACTCACGAAGCTTGATTTAGGGGAAATAGATAAGGTTTCTAATAAGGGAAATCCTTTGTTTCAGGGATGGCGGAGGACACAATGAACTTTACTGATGGAATTACAGCTAGTGTGGAGCCGAGTGAATTGTCAAAGTAAGTTATTGGGATCGGAGTTTTTTATTCTGCCACCCATAGCGATAAGATATCATCCCGACCAACACGTCTGGACAATCAATTTGCTTAAATATCACGAATCATTCAGGTGAATTCGAATTGCATTTTCGCAACAAAACTCATGCTATTGTGACACTTCGCGTGCTTTCTGTTTACTGCAGATATATTTTTGATGGAGTCAAGTCTGTGTACTGTAGGTTTTCAAGACATTGTGTCTACTCTAACTTTATATGAGATATGCTTAATGTGCCTCTTTTATGTGAGGTCAGCTGTCACCTCCACATCCAATTCTTCATTTCGCCATTAACTTAATTCATCCAATTTTTCTTTGGTCTGCTACACTATATCCCTCAACAAACCTAACATTCTCGTCACTTATATATAGTAAATAGCAGATAATAAACTAAAAAAATATCCGTTCAATGCAATAAAGTTTCCCCTCTATTGTCATTTCCCCGGTCTGTGTACAAGTATACTTCCACAATACACCATATTGTACGACCTCTAATAATGAAAGCTGCGTCGGCTTACTTTTCAATGTTTTATTTTTATCCATGAATGGTTTGGCCGAGTATAAATGGGCTAGTCATTGAAATTCGAACATTAAAAGAAACCTTTGTTTACCTTCAGCTGTAGAAAGTACAAAAATACAGACAGGCCTAGGAAAAAGCATTTACCTACTGAACTGTCGCCGCTGGATAAACCAGGATAACCATTCTACGTCTGAGTCTATTTTTTCTCGCTCTCTGCATTAGTAATTTGCAGCGATTCTAACAACATTTTTTTTTTTTCAGATTCTCACCCGGTCTTCTGACTTTCGCTGCTGTGATCACTGGTATGATCATGGTGGTGGGACTCTTCGGAAACCTGCTCACTGTGGTAGCTCTACTCAAATGCCCCAAAGTCAGAAACGTTGCCGCAGCTTTTATTATCAGGTAATCTATACAATACCTTTTACCACAAATAGTGCGATTTTTGATAGTTTTTTTTTTATATGAAGTGTAATCCACTCCATACTCCAGTGCACTGAATTTAAATTTTATTTTACTTAGTTTATTACCGTCCATGTATTGTAGGATAGCAAAATCCGGTAAAAATAGACATAGATTACACTCGTAATATCTTAGTATAGGCCGGTTCTTCCCAGATAAATAAAGTAAAAATACCTAAATAATTATGATGTCATATAATGAAGAGTGAATTTTCTAAAAAGGACCATTTTTAACCGACTTCAAAAAAAGGAGGAGGTTATATGTTCGGCTGTATGTATGTTTTTTTTTTTTTTTTTTTTTTTTTTATGTATGTTCACCGATATTTCCGTCAGTTGTGGACCGATTTCCAAAATTTTTTTTTTGTTTGAAAGGGTATACTCTTATAGTGGTCCCATATAAATGTTATTCCTGAGGGATTAATAGTTTTCCCGTAAAACTAAAACAATCACTGAACTTTAAGAAAATTGTGGCCCGATTTCCAAAATTTTTTTTTTGTTAGAAAGAGGTATACTCTCAACGTGGCGCCACATATTTTTTTTTCCTGAGGGATTAATAGTTTTCCCGTAAAACTAAAACAATCACTGAACTTTAAGAAAACGATATTTCCATCACTTGTGGACCGATTTCCAAAATTTTTTTTTTGTTTGAAAGGGTATACTCTTATAGTGGTCCCATATAAATTTTATTCCTGAGGGATTAATAGTTTTCCCGTAAAACTAAAACAATCACTGAACTTTAAGAAAATTGTGGCCCGATTTCCAAATTTTTTTTTTGTTAGAAAGAGGTATACTCTCAAGGTGGCGCCACATATTTTTTTTTCCTGAGGGATTAATAGTTTTCCCGTAAAACTAAAACAATCACTGAACTTTAAGAAAATTGTGGACCGATTTCCAAAATTTTTTTTTTGTTAAAAAGAGGTATACTCTCAAGGTGGCGCCATATATTTTTTTTTCCTGAGGGATTGACAGTTTTCCCGTAACATTAAAAAAACCTCATTCTCACTACACAACACACCCTGACTCACAATCTGAGTCAAACATTAAATAGTTTGAAAGGGTATTACACCCGAGGTAGTACAAAATATTTCTTTTCCTTATGGATTGATAGTTTTCCCCCTTGCTGAACTCCGGTCTGTCCTTTAGTAGGTCTGCCCATGACTTCTCTTATCCTTTCCTACTTACTCATAAGCTACGATAAGCAAAGTCTTAATGTACTCGTAGCTTACTATATTATTTACATATACACTTTTATTTACACAGTATTTATTTACTTACACTAAAAAGTGAAAAATAAAAATTTTTGAAAAAAAAAATTGAACCGACTTCACAGAACACAAACAGAAGAACCTTCTACACACTAAAAAGAGAAAAATAAGAATATAATTTGAAGTCGGTGCCAAGTGAATACGATTAGGTACCTATCAAAAAAAGAAATCGAGCGATAGCGTACCAGGATACAATTTTGCACCCAAGTTCTTTTGAATTTCTTAGATGTAAATGAATAGTTGGCACCGACTTCAAATTATATTCTTATTTTTCTCTTTTTAGTGTGTAGAAGGTTCTTCTGTTTGTGTTCTGTGAAGTCGGTTCAATTTTTTTTTTCAAAAATTTTTATCGCAAATGCATTTGACCAAATAATGACGACAGTATTATGGGCCCTCTCTACATATTCGCCGATGATAGACGAATGCCGATGTTCACGAACGTGTAGAGGGCCTCATCGCCTGTATTCGCCTGTCATCGTCTTTCCAAATAATAGTTCGGCGAAATAGTTCGGCGAATGTGCAGAGTTGCCGTAGGTAGTGTAAATTCACCAATATTCAGAGTCCTATTCTGTATATTACGTATTTCAACAGTGCCCATGCTAAAATACATTTCCACATTAGTGTGCATTAACAGTTGAACCAG
Source organism: Epirrhoe tristata (assembly GCA_951394285.1). NCBI lineage: Eukaryota > Metazoa > Arthropoda > Insecta > Lepidoptera > Geometridae > Epirrhoe > Epirrhoe tristata. The sequence continues at coordinate 3,775,558 of OX596150.1, read as the reverse complement.
CTGGCTTCCGACCACATTTATCCACTAATATTATAGCAGCCCAAACCCAACTTCCGCCGTTTTCGAGAAAATTGAATTACCTATTCTACACCACCCATTCTGATGATTTCATTCATGTTCACAATGAAAGCTTAGCCAGATTCCGCAAAATTGCCAGCCCAAATTACGGATGGCTATAAAATAACAATTCATTTCATTTACAAAGAAGATCATTTTACTGTGCCTATGAATCTACCGAGACGAGCATAGGATTAAACAAAGCAAGAATTTCCAAATAATTACTGAAAAATACAGAAAAATTACTTTGTCTCTTTCATAAAGTGCAGGAAAATACGATGTAGGGTCTCAACTAATCCGAGCCACAGTAGCAGATTCTCAGTTCTTCGGTTTTCTAATCACGATCTTAAAAAAAGTTAAAAGTTCGCTTCTTCATGAGCCATTTATTATTATTATATTTATTTTGTTAGCTAGGTAGGCCAGTGATCATCACTTTCATAACAGTTGTTTGGCAAAATGTATGGCGTCACGATGAGAGAATCTATTGTTATTTATAATAGCCGTAGGACGAGGATTGTATCATTGTGATACAATAGGTACATTTGAATTATAAAACATCGACGTAATGACAAATTCTAGTTACGTAATATTATGCAGTAGAGGACGGCCCCCCGCTAGATGGAAAGACGATCTGGTAAAGGTTGCTGGGAGCCGTTGGGTGCAGGCTGCACAAGATCGATCGCTTTGGAAAGCGATGGGGGAGGCCTATGTTCAGCAGTGGACATAGATGTCTGACATGAGGATGATAATGATGAATAGAATAGAATAGAATAGAATACTATGTAGGGTAGGTAAAAAAAACAAGATAGATAGATAATTCTTTATTACATACAAATAACGAAAAAGACATAGGTACAGTCAGCATCAAAAGTTGATTAACAGTTTGTTTTTTTAAAGCGCCATATCTTTTCGATTGCTAAGAAAAAATAAATTTAGCCTGGGAAATTATTATGGACTGAGAGTTAAACATCAACTATTTGTCAAAATGTTGGTCATGGTACTACGGATTTCGGAAATATTCTGATTCTGGAAATATCAAATGTTAATCACACTGCTTAGGTCCAAAATTTTTAAAATAGACCATGTTCCTAGTTCCTACTAACCCAAATCCTGTCTTTGTAGTACCTAGGTATTAGTTATAAATACTTAAATAATATTAGTTCAAATAAATATATCAGAGTTGGCATCTAACTCATACGAACTTACTTTACTATTAAAAAGTAAAAAAAATATATAAGAAAGTTATTTATGTGATATAAATTAGACAATTATATATATATAAATCAGCATTGCCATTCAGGGTGGTAATGCAGCCAGTGTTTTGGGCACGCTTCCGACTGACAGTGACCTGGATCAGTTGAGCTATCTATAGATCTTTTCTAACGATCCTTAGATAGCTTGACTAATCCTGTTGTATTTTGTAAATATGTAGTAACTTAGTTTCTGTAAATAAACTTCCGATTCTATGAAAAAAAAAATTGGTTGCCTGTAAAGTCGGTATACGGGCGAAAGTTTTACGTGACAACACTTTTTATGTCTGTCTCTCTCGCTCTTAGGCGGGCTAACCATGCCCGAGTGGAAGGGACGCGTGCCTCTCACTCGGTCTCATTGTGAGCGCATAACGTGAGCGGAGCGTAACGCAGTTTCTTGAAGTGTCACCCGGCAAACCAATTTATAAGACGTTTGTCACGTCAAAACAAAAATAGGCAAATTGTCGGATCGTAAGACCTAAAACCGTTACTACTAAACGTAATCAAGGCCACCAAAAGCTTAACAGTACAATTTCCTTTCCAGTCTATGCATAGCGGACTTCCTATTCTGCGCAATGGTGCTCCCGTTCGCCATATCTGGCTTCTGGACCCGCACGTGGTCCCACGGAGGCGTGCTGTGCAAACTGGTACCGTTCTTGCGGTACGGGAATGTTGGCGTGTCGCTTCTTAGCATCGCTTTGATCACTTTGAACAGGTAATCTATAATTATGTCTGAAATAATGACCCAATTAGCAGATGTCTCTTAGATCTGGGCTGACATTTTTAATTTGGGTTGAAAATTTTAAAAATTTAGGTTGATTAAGTATGATTCAATAGTCTTTCTTAAACTTTCGCGATCACAATTCATCTTTAGAGATATATTTTATTACAGGATTTTATCGCGTATTACCTTTATTATTTCCCGACGTTTCCGCTGTAGGTATTGCAACAATCAGTCAGTTCGCACGCGACCACGGTTGTTGCAATACAGCCGAAACGTCGGGAAATAATAAAGGTAATACGCGATAAAATCCTGTAATAAAATATATTTCTAAAGTATGATTCAATTTTTATCCTTGGATCCATAAATGAATACTCAATTGTATATCCATAAGTCAAAATTATTATTTAATTTATGCATAACTGTGGCTCTACGCCGTAGAGGCTACACCGCTACGCGACGCGTTATCAATTGATTAAATAAATTTAGTTACGGCGCGGGCGACACTTAAATGAAATATCTAATATTGGTTGTTAGTAATGAATTTTCCTAGAAGAAGATTACCTATATGCCAATATAAGTAACGGTAGGTACCTAACATTGATTATTTAGAATGTTAGGTACCTACCTACATAAAAATGTATTCTGTAAACTACGACAAAAGATAATCACAAAATCTATAAATGCGTACTTTTTACGGAACAATTTCTGTACTTAGGTATTGTAACGAAATTTTCTTAAACATAGAAATGGATACAATACTTTGATATTCTATTCCCTCAAATTGAGGAGCTCGAAATAAGAGGGCGATATGAGGCCACCTATCCAATTTCTTTATATCCTATGAATGATATGTAGTTCAAGGAAACGTCAGATAAATATACCGATATGATTTAACGGCATAATTCCAACACATCTTATGATAATAGTGTCGTGGTCGGCGAGGGCCTTATAACTGTAGGCAATGAAATCGAGAAAGAGGTCAAAGGTTATATTTAGACTTAGATAAATTCATTCATTTTCCCATTGACAAAATAGTCTTTAGGTATAGGGGTTTTATAGTGTGTGTCAAATTTTACTACAGGGTCTTATTTATTGGCAGGAGGAGTAGGTACTTGATACTCAAAATTATCAGCAAAGTTAAAGTGATCTATAGCGAGAGGAAACGCGAAGCAACACGATAGGTATAGAACTGCCTAAGACACAAAAATTAGGGTAAATTCAATTGAGCAAGGCTCTAAACAATATTTTCTTTTAGGCCAACGATCTCTGATCTCTTTTGTCCATGGTAATCTAGCTTTATTACATTCATGACGTATTGGATTGATTTACATAAGCTACTAGTACTTACATGGAAATGCAATGGAACTCTGGAAGTGCTAAGATTTACCTACTACACCAATTAAGTAGGTACTTTTGAACTAAATTGTCACAAGAATTTTGGATTTACGTTAATCTATCCTACTCGTAGCAGTTGACGCACTTCAGGGAGACGTTACATAAATTCGGTTATGAACCCATTTACCCGCTCGACTGGAATCCACACGCAATCCCTGCCATGTGTTCCAATCCAGTACACTTATGAAAAATCACACAATTTCAGTTGGATCTACACGGCTTATGGATTTTGAAGAGGGTGTTGGGCTTCGTTTATTTTGGATCCAAACCACAGGATTATGGCACGTACACGACCTGTAACAAATAGGCATTTCAGCTTATATATTAGAGAGCATAGCTTTGTACTGCCACTCCTTGCTCCCCGAAGAGGAGGACGCAAGATAGCTCCAAATGTTGAGCATCATTTTATTTATCTACGTTGCTAGCAATGAATGTGTTAAGCACTCAGTGCTATCTTAAAGGGGTAGCTAGTCAGTGTAATAAGATCTTGAAGGGGGTAGTCAGAGCAACATAATTATCCCGTCGCGAGACCTGAGTTTTATCCTTATTATTTTTTATTACAGATACATTATGATAGCCCACCACAGCTGGTACGCGCGGGTGTACAGGAAATGCAACATCGCCCTGATGATCGTATTCTCGTGGATGTTCTCCTATGGCATGCAGATACCGACGCTCGTTGGAATTTGGGGTAAGAACTCTTGATCGTCAGACCTAACTGCTTCGGACTCAAAATCAATTACGGAGATTTTTTATGTAGGTACCTAACATAAAAAAAATACCTTTCGAAATAATTATTTTCCATCTGAGTTTTATTTAGTGTTCCTTTGTCTTTCAGGCACATTCGACTATGATCCTGAACTGGGCACGTGTTCCATCGTCCCGGACCAAAATGGCCACTCAGCGAAGACAGCACTCTTTATCATAGCGTTCATAGTGCCAGCTATGCTTATCTTCATTTGCTACGCCAGAATATTTTGGGTTGTGCACAGGTAAACTTAAACTGGCTTTGACTTTTGACCTACTCTTTTCAATAGGTAATTAATAAAAAAACTCTCAATAGTTGTATCACTCTGTCTGATGATTCTTTAGTTAGTTTCCTGTAAGACTGCATAATCTACAAGGTGCTAAAGCTAGAAGACCTGTCGGTTTTCGCACTTATTAGCAATCTAGGGAAAGGGCATCTGTTAGGGAGCCTAGAAAAAGTCAACTGCTACCAGCAAACAAAAATGGTACTTACTGAATAAGTTGAATAGACTTGTCAGTGTGGCCTTCAGGACCTGCCTGGAAAGGTCTTTTGGGGACCATCATGAATTCCTTTACTTTGGTTCCTTACTTTGGTTTATTTCCAGTTCTGAAGTCAGAATGCGAGAGCACCAAAGATCGCAGCACGCCAGTCCAGGGTCTCTGAACAACAGCACAGCTGACAAGCGGTCTACTGTGAAGGACAACAGAGAAACCAAGGCCAGGAGGAATGAGTGGAGAATTACCAAGATGGTGCTGGCCATCTTTCTGTCGTTCCTGGTGTGCTACCTGCCGATCACTATCGCAAAGGTTGCTGATAATCATGTGCATTATCCAAGTAAGTGCCTAATGATAACAAAAGTCAAGAAGCCAATTTCGCTCAGCCTATTTTTAGAGGCCTACTTATCGTTGTGTTCAACGCAACTCCTTAGAAAAAAGGCCGATTGAGTTGATAAGTACTTGAAACTTCAGTCAAGTTCCGTTGTACAATTTAAAATATGGTGCCAGCGAGCTGGTCTGATGGTGGAGCGAGCTGTTTGAACGAAACTTCTCTTACCGTAAAATATCCGTATTTGGGCTCTCTTGAAAAAGCTCACAGAATCCCATTAAAAGCTTATAATTAAAGAATCTCCCGGCGCGGTAGATTCTTTTAGATCTGTATATTAATTCCAGATCTTTTGAAGACGTCTAAGGGGGCATGTCCCAATATTTGATTGAAAAAATATAAAAAGAACCTTATTCTTATTTCAGTGTTCCATATAGCCGGCTACATCCTCCTCTACGCGAGTGCGTGCGTGAACCCAATCATCTACGTCATAATGAATGCACAATACCGCGCGGCCTACGCGGCAGCACTGTGCTGCCCTCTCGCGCGGCTATCGGGCCTCACCAGCGGTGCGTATCCCACGTCGCCAGCGCCCCCCGCGAAGGAGACCCTCGCCTCGTATGACAGGACGTGAGGTGTGTGCTTGGTGATGGGTTCATGTTGTGTGTTTGTCCTATTTGTTTTGGGTTGTGTGTTCGTTTTGTTCTGGGTTGTGTGTTGCTGTGTTATATTCGTGCTGGGTATCGTGATGTTGTCTGTAATATTTGTTTTCGTTGTAAGTATTGTATGTGCTGTTTCCTAATACTCCTGATCGAAAACCTTCATTCATTCACACATCGAACGCCTGCATAGACCCTAGCATCTACGTGATAATGAATGCACAATACCGCGCGGCGTACGCGACTGCACTGTGCTGCCCTCTCGCGTGGCTGTCTGGCCTCACCAGCGGTGCATATCCCACGTTGCCGGCGCCTCCCGCGAAGGAGACCCTCGCCTCGTATGACAGGACGTGAGGTGTGTGCTTGGTGATGCGTTAATATTGTAACGTTTGTGCTGGGCTAGATTAGATGTTGTGTGTCCTATTGGTTCTGGGTTCTGTGTATTATTTGTTCTGGGTTCTGGGTTGACCTATTTTTTGTGGGTCTCATCAGTGGTGCGTATCCCACGTCGCCGGCGTACCCCGTGAATTAGACCCTCGCCTTGTATGACAGGACATGAGGTTTTTGCTTGGTAATGGGTTAATGTGCCGTTTGTTCTAGGTTACATGTTGTGGGTTTGTTCTGGGGTATGGTGTCTTTGTGCTGAGTCGTGTGTCCTATGTTTTGGTTTGTGTGTAGGTACCTATTTGTTCTGGGTTGTGAGTATTTTTATGGGTTTATTGTCCTATTTTGCCTCGTTTGGTAAGACGGATGGCTGAGTGCTTGGTATAACCTAGGTATTTGTATGTGTGAGTGTAATGTTTGTGCTTGACTATAATGTTGTGTGTAGGTAGGTACCCGTACCTACCTACTTCTTATTCTTAACACTAAGCCAGCAGCTCTTAGGAGGTAAGATGGTACCAATCTACCTACTTCTCTTACGTCTCAGCTCTACGGATTCAGAGCACAAGACTCTAAACGACAATTGATTAGTCTCTAATTCTTTTAGAGAAATGGAACGAGCGTCACGGATACAGCTACAGCAACACGCGAACAGCACTCAGCCAGGTTTCTCTGGGGGAGTCCAGGGTAGACCCTCGCTCGTCCCACAACCCCGGCATTGGAAGGTAGAAAGTTACCCGCACTACTCCCCCAGCCGGTCACAAACCATACAGAACTTCGATCAGACATCGCAAACCTTCGCACCGGAATCGAGATCAAGAACCTTAGAGTCTTTTGGACCAAGAAGAACGGAACAGTTGGAAGGCTCACAGCAAAGTATCAAGATCACGAGGTTCCAGTTGGGTAATGACAGGCAAACGAGAGTGTAGCCGCTTGTCGTTCTTTATTATGATGCCAAAGATATTAAATAGAAGACTTTTGATACCAAAAATGTTTGTACCAAGTACCAACTGATATTTTAGATTTTTAAGACTGCCCCCTTAGCACAGCGATTGATCTTTGTACCGGAGAATAAATAAAAATGACAGTAATTACTTAGGAGTGTGGATAAAAGTCATTTTTATCTTCTCCGGTACAAACTCGCTGTGCTAAGAGGGCTGAATTGAACTTTATTTAACTCATTGACTTGAAGCACAGTGTAGGTACGGTACGGTGCACTTACTTTTTTAGCACAACGTAAGTAGATACTGTACATAAGTAATCATATTTAGGGGTAGTTAAGTTACCTCCTACCTAAATAAAATTGCAGAAGATCCTCACCCTCAGTGCGTTTACCTAATTGTGTGGTAACGATGTCATAGTAAAAAGTTAACTTTTTTACTTCTTGAACTCAAACGAATATGTATTTTTTAGTATTATTACGCTAAAATTACTTAAATTATTACTTACTTATCCGTCCTAATAACGAACGACAAGCTGGCCAAGTAGATAGGCTGGTTTTATGTAAATTGTGTAACGGGTGCCTTATTTTTTGAGGTTAATTTTGATAGGTAAATTAACGTTATTTGATAAGCCAAAGTGTCTTCCAAAATGCCGCCAAACCAAGTCGCTTTTAGATTGTTTTTTTTTATGTTTTGGTATTTTCTGTAGGTATTTCAATGGATTGTGTAATGTATCTACTCAGTAGGTACTCCAGTAGATATAGAAATAGAAATAGAAAAACACTTTATTGTACACAAAAACACATTACAGGAAATACACGAAAACAAGTAAGTAGGTACAATGGGCGGCCTTATCGCTAAAAGCGATCTCTTCCAGAGATAGATATACCTACCTACTTACATAATAAGATGAGCTACGCGCAGTAGGTATAGGTACAGTAATGTATGATGAATGATGATAGATACCTAATGGTGTATATAATTAATTACCTACTTAGTGTAAATTAATCACATTATGTACCTACGTACTATACCTAAATAATTTTATTTATTGAAAATGTACCTACCGTAAGTTACGTTGTAGATAGGTTTAACTAATTAAGTCAAGGTTTTAGATATGTAAGTTACGGTGTTTTAAACATTCCATTTTCTATAATGAAGGTAAAATTTATTGTAAAATAAAAGACCAAAGATTTTAATAAAAAAAATACATATACGTAAGTAGGTACCTAAAGAATTTCAATTTCAAATGATAAATTGTACTACTTATACTCATATCACATAATAATAATATATGTTTTTTACAAGTACCTAATTATTATTTTGACTATGTAGGTACCTATAGGTAGGCTTTTTCAAAATTGCTTGCTTGTAAATTTTTTATAAAAGTAATGAATAGGTACCTATCTAGGTAGGTTAGGTATTGTGAAAACTGTCCTCTAAGACTAAATTGGCAAATGTTTTTTCTGGTTATTATTATGCAGGTAGTTAGTAACTTTAACTGAAAAAAGGCAAGCAATACATAAGTAGTACCAGTAATAATTGAACAAAAATTTTATCAGCATGATGTTTAGATCAAAATATTTTTGTTTATTTGAAATACAGGAATTTACGTTATACAAGTACCTACAGTCAGCAATGAAAATCGATTAACATTTTATGTTTCACTAACCTAAATATTTCCAAAATCCGTAACATCATGACCAACACTTTTACTAATATTTGAAGATGTCTTAGTTCAAAATAATTTAACAAGAAAAGTATATTTTTTTCTTGGTTTTCGAAAACAGAAGCCATTTAAAAAAGTAATAATAATGTGGGAAAAGGGCAGGAAGATGATGAAGCCATTTAAAAAAGTCCAACTGTTAATCGACTTTCGTTGCTGACTGTACCTACCTACTTACCTACACATTTATTCGTGTTACCAATCTTCTGTAGGTAGATCTAGATACCTTCCTAATGTAAAAAAGGAAAACTTTTTTGAGTATTATTTTGAACAACTGGTCCACTATAAAATCAAAGGTTGTTCGAAAATAAAAGACAACTAATAGATTAAAATAATTTGTTTTAATTCCTAACATTATTAAGTACCTGCTTACATACCTACCTATTAAACTTGTCTATACTTTCACAACTAAGCAGTAAAAAAACTGGAAGGTTTAAAAAACAGGTAGATACAGTGGCGTAGCTACCGAAGGGTTAGGCAGTGCAGTGCACCGGGGCCCCCAAGCTCAAGGGGCCCTCGGACTGAGTCCCGAGAGTCCGGAAAGTTTTGTTCTTATGAAACTATAGATATGATTATTTTGAAAATAAAAACAACTGCATTATTAGATTTTCGAAATAGTTACCCAGAAAATGACGAATCAAATCGTATGTTTTTACAAAAAAATCAAATACCTCTACATTTTGCCAAACCCTGCATATTTTGACTTCATAAAACCTAAACCGTTCAGTTAGGGCCCCAGTTTATTTTGCACCAGGGCCCTTGGCTACCTAGCTACGCCACTGGGTAGATAGGTGGAAACTGTACAAAAATAACCCTGATGATTATCTATCTATCCTCGATGAACGAGGTGAAACGTTTGGCTACCATGCATTTGGCATAATTAGGTTTTAAACGCTTTTCAATCAAAAATATAGGCAAGCAGTAAATCCTACCTACTCAGTTTCACAAAAACTGTCATAATTTCAAAAGGCTCAATAAAGTACTCGCCACGACTGAAAATGCGGATTTTAGCAGAACTAACAAAAACGCTATTTAAGTAAGTATATTCATCTTGAAACATCGATAATTAATGGCTTAGGCCCGTGCTCATCATTCAATTACCGACTCCATTGAGTCGAGTAGATGAAAATCTAAAAACGATAATAATAATAATGCTGGACTTTTCACACAGCATCATCTAGCCCCAAAGTAAGCAGAGCTTGTGTTATGGGTACTAGAATGACTGATAAACTACTTATATACTTTTTTTTTTGTTTGTACATACATATTATACATAGAAACACCCAGACCCGGGACAAATATCTGTAGGTCATACAAACATTTGTCCCGCGGCGGGGATCGAACCCGCAACCTTCTGCGTCGCAGGCGGACCTTCGCCCACTGCGCCACAGAGGTCGTCGAAAATACTAGCGCCACACCGAAAGGACTTCAGTCTTGGTGCGGACTCTCTAAATGTAGGTAAGTACCTCAGAGTAAATATAGCGTAGGTACCTAGTTATGTACAGTCAGCGTCACCAACTATCACAATATACACCTGCTTCACGAAGATTTGCTGACCGCTTCCAGTAAACTTCGTCGCGTAGTGTTGTTTTCATGCTGGTTAATAACTAAAATGATCCTAGCGGTTCTACTGAATAAATGGTTTTTTACTTTGACTTTGAATGATATGCGTACCTATATTTTATTTGTTATTGTCATGACAAAAAAATATATCATTCGTCATTGGTATCGCCAAATAATTTGCGAAACTTTAAGTAGGTAGGTACTCCCGTACAGGTTCCAGTAGGTACCTTTAAAGTTGGTTCGTTGGTTCCTCAGAATATGGGTAGAGTGCCACAAACTTATCTGAACAGGTGGCCAAAAGAGGAACTACTAATGAATTTTACTAATAAAAACGATGGTTCAAAGTTTGTTCCATACAGTTCCATAGGTAGGTTGGTTCACTTCATATATATAGGAAAAAAGGTACCATGCTAAATCTATGGGTTCACTTCGTCTTCTTCTTTTATTAGTGGCAACTAACTGTAATATCATTATAATTCTGCCAATGTCAATTTTCAAATATTTATATTCATGTCATGTCATGTTAATCTCTGTCTTATCTTGTCTGTCAGTGTCAAATTCTGTAACATTTTCAATGTCAACGTCAGTTTATCTAACCAATCGGAGACTGGGACGGATGGACGGACGAACACAGACGGATTGTAATGCGATCGATGGTTGATGCTAAAAAATGTTTTTCTTTTTGCTATCTAATTTCCTAATTTACTATGGCAAAATTTTAGTGAATGTTAGTTTTAATTAGTGTGTAAGTGTATTCTTCAGATTCCGTAGTCATTTGCGTAAAAGTGATATAATAATATAGCTCGCCATGGACGTGGTCGGCAGCGAGATTGGCCAGAAGATGAGGGTAAATATAGCAATTGTCGCTGTTATTTCATGACAAAACGTGCAGAATAGCTTATTTAAATATAATTCCTTCTTTTTATGATAAAATTCGGTCATAATTTCATTTATTTACTGGTATTTCGTGTCGAAATCAATAGTCGCTAAGAGCCTGAATCATTGTTTGTAGTATTGATTGATTGCATTTTCTACTCTATTTTCAGTCGGCGATCAAGGCCAAGCTCACAGAATTGGGGTGTTATGTTGGTAAGTACCTTAACTTAATTCTGTAATTATCATAAACCTCAAAAAAATTATACATGAGCCATGTTCAGTTACTTGTTGACCTGTTACTTAAGTGACTAGCAGTAAAAGTTTTTACATCTCGCATTATTGTGTTAATTAGTCTGTAGATAGGTGAACCATCACATTCTATGTTACTGATAATATGTAGCGAATAGAATTTGTTTTAAAGCCATAAACCAAGAAGTGAAGTGAATTTGTTTTAGTTTTATAGTGCCAACATAAACATTATCATTTAAACTGACTCAAACTAAGCCTTACATTTAGTATACTAGAGTCATTATTATGCGCTGATAATGAAAATTTTTAAGTATAGGCAACAAACCAGGCACATTTATAAATGTCGAAAATGGCAGGTTTTCGTTCTCGACTTAGGTTCTTTTCTGCTAATATCTTCTGATAAACATTCTTGACCCAGACGATGAGCTGCCCGATTATGTGATGGTGATGGTAGCCAATAAGCGCACTCGGGCACAGATGGAGGATGATCTTCAGCTGTTTCTCGGAGACAACACAGAGCTGTTTGTGAACTGGCTGCATCAGGTGCTAAAGAAGCTGCAGGAAGTCACTGTTGCTGCTCCGGCAAGTATGTTCACAGATATTCCTAACATTCAAAGAAAATAATTTAGTCAATGTCAGTTTATTTAAAAGTAATAACACCAAGCACAAGCAATCACCCATAGAGTTTTGATCTCACATTATGATTGCATATGGCGAGGCTCATGATCATCATTATCTCCCTTACCTTATCCCACGCTAAGTGGGGTTCGCACATGTCTTCTTTTTCCACTCATGCTTATCACTTGTCAACTGTAATTAAAATTAAAAGGTTGTGGATTAAAATAACATAAAAAATACCTAAATCTGGCAAGTTTGGATCTAACATTTTTATTTTGATATTTATGCCGACACCAGTGCTTAAATTTTGGTATATTGAGAAACGAGACTACAGTCGAGAAAATATTTCAAAGTTTAAACAGCATATTGACTCTCTATCATTCAGTGACATATTCAGCTGCTCTAATCCTCAAACAGCATTTGACATGTTCTTCGATCTGTTCTCATTGATTTATTACCTATGTTTTCCAATCATTCGTATAAAAATACCCATGCAAAGACGTCCGAAATGGATCTCTAAGGGCATACGACAGTGCTGCAAACGAAAGAGACAATTACTATGGAAAATGTCGTAATGTAATAAACAAGAATAACTTTACTGCTCTATCGTCACGTCTAAATCGCATTATCAAGCTTACACAAAAATCTCAAAATGAAAATTATATAAAAACAGCCCGCAATAAATCTAAAGCAACCTGGGACATTATCAATAATGCGAAATATAATTTACCTAAAGAAACTATACAACAAATTGTAGTCAATGGTCTGACCATAACGAATCCTCGTACAATTGCTAACTCATTTAATAACTTTTTTGTGGACCAAGTAACAAAGTCAAACAGTGCAGTCATTGATCCTATTCAAAATAGTGATTACAAATCAATGTTTATGAGCCCTACTATTCCAAATGACATTTACAAATTAATCAATAATTTAAAAAATACAAACAGTACAGGCTACGATGACATATCTAGTATTATAGTAAAGCATGTAGCAAAAAAGATATCGCCAATTTTATCATATTTAATAAATCTGTGTATTGTTGAGGGTGTATATCCTGATAAATTAAAAATAACAGTAATAAAACCCCTATTTAAGAAAGAGAATAAGAATGACATGGCTTGCTACAGACCCATCGCACTGATATCAATATTATCAAAAGTATTCGAAAAGGTTATTAACGACAAAATTTACGAGTATTTCGAATTCAACAATCTTTTCTCACCAGCACAAGTGGGATTTAGGAAAAATAAATCCATAAACCAGGCAATATATAATTTCTTAGAGATTGCACTAAAGACAGTTGATAACAATTCAGTAGCATGTGCTCTGTACATGGACCTAACCAAAGCGTTTGACTTTGTTGATCATAGAATATTAATAAGTAAACTCAACTCGTATGGCATAAGAGGTAATGTATCTAACCTGTTACAATCCTACCTAAGTTGCAGGAAGCAAATGACTGAAATAAAGAAAATTTGTCCTGTGTCAAAAACTGAGCATAAATATTTATCTGAACTTAGGAATGTGAATGTAGGGGTACCACAAGGAAGCATACTGGGACCCTTACTGTTTATCATATACATTAACAATCTACCTAAAATCGCTAACCATCACACAATAATGTTTGCGGATGATAGTACAGTCATGTTTACATGTAAGACCAAATTGTTATTAGAAATTGACATAAATAATACTCTTAGGGATATAATTCAATGGTTGACATCAATAAATTTAAAGATAAATATTAATAAAACAAAATTAATGATTTTTAGAAATAGAGTGAGAAAAATTCAAGATATGGACATACAATATTCTGGAGAAGAAATTAAACTAAACTACTCAAAACAAAATAGGGCCCACTTGAAATATTTCGATATTTTGCCCGACACATTTTTTTTTGTGAGTTATTTGCAAACTGAAGTATGAGAATGTTAAGTAGGCATATTTATTGATCTTATTTAACACTTAAACGCCAAGTTTAGGGTGGTTCTTAAGTGGGTAGACAAAAAAACAAAAATCTCGATAATACCGCGGAATCTATGAGAGCCATTACATTGTTGCTCAGTGGTGTTTGTTGTGTCTAACGAAGAAGTTATCGTAACCTTACCTTTAATTATCGATTAAATTAGTGTTTGCACAAACAATGCCTGGTTCTCGACATCACATGGACACAGAATCCGCGACAAGAGCCATTGGTTTGCTTCAGCAGGGAAATTCGCAAAGATCGGTAGCTTCAAGCTTAGGTGTGTCTAGACGAGCTATTCGAAATGTGTGGGAACGCTATCAAGAGACAGGTAGTGTGAGTAGGAGGCACGGTTCCGGTAGAATCCGAGCCACAACCTCCCAAGAAGACCGATACATCCGACTCTCTGCACGTCGCGAGCGAACTGTAACTGCACGCATATTACGAAATCGCTTACGTGACGCCACTGGAACGCGAGTGAGTGGCCAAACTGTTCGGAACAGACTTCATGAAGACCAACAACGTTCCAGAATGCCAGTTGTTCGGCGCAAATTGACCAGAGCCCACCGTGCAGCGCGATTAAGGTTTGCACGTGATCACCTCGAATGGACGATGGATAATTGGAGGACGGTGCTCTTTACAGATGAATCTAAAGTAAAGTTTTTTAATGATGACAGACGCGTACGAGTTTGGCGACGACCTGGAGAACGTTTCACAGAACCATGTATTCGTGAAACTGACCGCTTTGGTGGACCCAGTATTATGGTATGGGGTGGGATTAGCATAATGGGCAAAACCGAGCTAGTGATTTTGGATGAGGGCAATGTAACGGCCGCCAGCTATGTTCAGCATGTCATCCGACCTCATGTGATCCCTTAATCACAGCGAGTAGGCCCTAACTTTATTCTGATGCAAGACAACGCTCGCCCTCATACTGCCAGAGTGACCCAAAGTGCAATCTCCGAAGCTGGTATCGCAGTTCTAGCCTGGCCTGCCATGAGTCCGGACCTGAATCCGATCGAGCATATCTGGGACCAGTTGAAAAGAAGCCTTAAAGACAACCACACTGAAATTCATAGCCGACAGGAGTTGATAACTGCTTTAAAAGTGTGTTGGGAGCAAATTCCAGATGAAAACGTCATCCACCTCATAGAGAGTGTTCCAAACCGACTCGGAGAGTGTGTGCGCAATAGGGGAGGACCTACGCGTTACTAAACATAAGGCATTAAAGCAACCCTGCAAACTTGTTTAAAAAAAAATGTACTTGTGTCTTCAACGCATTGTTTTGGAAAAAGGTGCAATTTTAAGTTAATGCGTAAAAACGCCCATATCTTTAATGTTTTTTTGAAAAAATAAGGTATTGTAATGTTTTTTTAATTAACCTTAATGTGTTATCCTATTCCTAAATATAAACTCGAAGTAAATTGTACGTATTTTTTATTATTTTAATTTAAATCATATTTTATTGGGTGGGCCCTATTTTGTTTTGAGTAGTTTAATAGAGTCCACCAAGTTTTTAGGTGTACATATAGACTCGAATATCGACTGGAGCTCCCATATCGATAGTTTATGTAATAAAATTAGTCAACAATCTTACGCCCTATATATGCTCTCAAAAGTGTCTAACATGACTACACTATTAACTGCTTACCACGGTTATACAGCATCAATCCTAAGGTATGGCATCATATTCTGGGGAAACGCAACCAGAAAAGAATCCGTTTTTAAAGCTCAGAAGAAATGTGTACGGGCAATATGTAGATTAAAACTAACTGACAGTTGCAAGCCACATTTTATCAATCTTAAGATCCTAACCCTAGCCTCAATTTATATCTTCGAGATGGCTGTATTTGTTAAATTAAATAAGGCACATTTTAGGACTTTTAGAAGTGAACGCCTAAGACTTAAAATATGCATCCCTGAAAGTAGGTCAGCCCAGCTCCGCAACAGCGTCTTCTGTATGGCCCCGATGATTTATAATCAATTACCTAATACACTATTAGAGCTAGAAAATATTGAGCATTTTAAGCACAATCTTAAAAACCTATTGTTTAAAAAGGCGTATTACAATATTAACGAATATTTTATGGACAAATTTGAAGAATATAACTGTTTATAGGACCTACTTGATATTCAATAATTATTGGACTGTTATTAACTTTTAATTGGCATTGACATTGTATTAATTAATTACTTATTTGAATTGACATGTTACTTAATTTAATAGACATTTTACTGTGTGACATTTTGCATGCTTTAAGCTGATCATGGTGGTTCTTTAAATTTAATTATTTCTGTTTTAGACTTAAGTTGACCCATGTATCGCGAAATGAATAAATGAATATGAATATGAATATGCTTTTTAAATTTACAGAGTTAGTTGAACCAGAGAAAAGTAAAGAAAAAGAAAAGTCAAAAGATAAGAAAACTAAAGAAAAGAAAGTCAAAGATAAAACTAAGAAGAGTGATTTGAAAAAATCAAAAAAGAAAGATAAAGAAAAATTGAAGACGCAGCTCAAAAAGAAAGACAAAAAAACGCATAAGAAAAAGAAGAGTAAACATGATGAGATACATCGTCCAAACATACCACCTCTACTCATGAATATTGAGAAAGAATCAGAACCATCCATCACTGACGTTTTTGCTGGACAGATCTTGAAGAACCATGGGATTTTGATAGAGACTGCCAAAGAAGTCACAAAAGAGACAAAACCTGATGTAAAAGTACTAGAACAAAAGGAACCGGAGCCTATTAAAAGACCTATAGTTCCCATCATTGACCCAGCTACAATATTAACAGACCCAACTGACAATATAGAGATCAGTGATGAAAACTCACAAGAAACAGTTAATTCCAATGCACCTAGGGAAGAACAACTGAAGGAAATAAATGAAATTGAAGCTAAAATCCAGGGGTTAAAGCAGAAATTGGCAGAGCAGCTTGATTCTATGTCGGATGATGAAGATTTCTTGAATATTAGGACTGAGGCAGAAGAGCTAATGAATGACTTTGCAGAAGATGTATTTCAGGTATCAAATCCCTTCTTACTCTAGTGTCTTGCTTCCATTGATATAAATTACTTAATGTAATTTTAACGTTCCTAGCGTTAAATTAATGCATGTTACTTCATTTTGTATGTAACAAAATATTTATATTTTTCCCTTTGAATTGTTTGCTCATAATATTTTTGTTGTTTTTTACAACGTTGGCGTTCCTGTCGACAAGGAGTTTTACTTGTGTGAGTTTAAAAAGTGAATATTTTTGTTCTAGGAAATAACACAACAAACTACTACAGCAAGTACGCCACCTATCCCAGCCCAGTCAATCTCTCCGGTTATCACCGCACCTGTCCCTAAGTCACCAATCCGGCTGCCTGAGCCACAAACTAAAGAACCTGAAGTTCTCCCCCAAATAGAGCTTAAACTCCCCAAAAGACCTGTGAGAGAGAGGCTCGGAATCCGGGAAGAACCAAAAAAAGTTCCGGAGGATGAAAAAAGAGAGAAAAAAAAATCCGAAAGCCCCGAAAGGTTGTTAAATTAAATTGAGGTAGTAAGAGATTACTATACTGTTTATTGATTAACATTTAAAGATTACATTTTAAAAACTTGACAAATTATACTAGAACCAACATAAGCTATCTAAGAAGAGATATTAGTTCAATGTAAAATGTGTAGTGTTTTGTAAATGTGGATTTCTTATCGTTTTGAAAGTGCGTCTGTTAGAATTTTTTTTTTGTTCCATTTGTATCTTCGATCAGTCCCAAGACTTTCAGCAGGTGTGGGTATGTGGTCGTTAAGACATAATTGTTAAAGATTTAATATACTTCCTATGTATAAGAAATGCAATCCATGGATCTAAAACGGGTAAAAAACTAAGTTTATTTATTTTTAATTTGATGCAAATTTTACAATACACAACCAACTAGGTATTGTATCATATAATATCATATACAAAACAATCATTTCGCCATGTATGTGACACAATACATGATAAAGTACTGTACAACTTTTTACCGTTTTGTGTACCTACATAAAAAAAAAGAGATTGTTGTATTATTGTATAAAAAAAAAATGAGCCGCGACAGGGTTTTGCCTGGTATTTTAAATGTTGCTTGAATTTAGTACTTGTGTAGTACCTACTAAAAAATTTGCTTTTTCAGATTTACTCCGGAAAGAGAGCCCGAGGTGCGACAAAAGTCTGCTAAGAGTCGTCTCGGAGATCCGCCAGAACCACGCAAACACTCTCCTCAAAGGAAACTCTCCCCTCAAAGGAAACACTCTCCTAAGAAACACTCTCCTCATAGAAAACACTCTCCCCAAAGGAAACATTCTCATGATGAGAAAACGGAAAAAGTTGAAGCTAAACGGCTTACTTCTAAGTAAGTAAATTTACTTACATTCAATTGAAATGGACTGTATCCCCAAAGCATGGTAAGCATTCTTTCAGATTAAGTCACTCAAGATATTCACTATGAGCGCTTCCGTGCTTCGCAGAGCACGTTAAATTGTCGGTCCCGGCTTTTAAACGCTAAGCCACGGAGGCCTTAAGGCGGCCTAAAAACTCCGTCACCATAGTTGGCCACTAACCACGGATTTAAAGAAATGAGCCACTGACTCATACGAACTTAATTTTACTCAAAATATTTAGAAGCTGTCTAAGAGCCTGAGGACCTAATCTAATACATTAATAGAACTAATAATTAGCACATTTTGCACTATTTTGTAGAAGTTGCATTACATACAGGAGTAAGCGTATATTTTTAATAAAGAAACAATTTTAATAGAACTCTTGCAGGCTTACCCTAGACCGCAATTGCTTACAAAAAATGTAATGGTCTGTTGTACTTATATTCAAATGCGTAGAGGGGTAGCCTTATTTTCAGTCACTTCAGGAATGATTTAAGTAGCCATTAATTGTATTTAAGCACACAAAATTCCAAGATGTCAGCAAGCGAATATTGGGGCTCAAATGGAGTTGGGCAGGACACGTGGCCAGGCGTGAAGATGACAGGTGGAGCAAAGTGCTAACTGAGTGGTGGCCTAGAGATGGAAAAAGGAGTGTCGGTCGTCCTACATGGGTCGACAACATCGTTAAATCCTCAGGTCGTACATGGGCAAGACTGGCTCAGGATAGAGGCCAATGGCAAAAGCGAAGAGAGGCCTGTATCCAGCAGTGGCATGAGAAAGGTGGATGATGAATTACTTTTATTGCTGATTCGTTGGTTTTCTTTTTACGTAACGATAAGTATAATTAAGTAGATTAATAATAGCACGTAAGTTCTAATATATAAGATGTGTATTGGTTTAGAATAGTGGTCTATTGATAGGGGTCGATTGATAGTACTTAATATAGAGGTGAAGTATAGAATAACAACGTTCAAGATGTAGCTCTGTAGTTTGATTCCTGCACCACCTCCCAGCTATATTACATGGCGACCGTGACAGCTATATTACACTATTACAGAGTGTCAGTGCTAGAAAAGCGAGCTCCTCGTAACTCCTGCGCTAGCGTGGTGCGCGTTCGTCCTCGGCCGCGAATGCCAGGTCAGGCCTCCAGCTTGTTGCTCCGAGCTGTGGCTGATGCGCATAAGAGTCTGCTTAGTGTAAGTAGCATCAACCTATTAAAACTTTTCAAATACACGTAAGTGGCTGGATTGTGTGAGGGAGGATAAGACGTTTCAAAATGATCCCAGCGGTCCTACTGAATAAATGCTTTTTGACTTTGACTTTGTCTTTGGATATGCATAATATGAAGAGAGTGAATGCATAGTTGACGAGTGATAAGAATGAGTAGAAGAAAAATACATGTTGTACCGATCCCACTTAGCGTGGTATAATAATAATACTTAATAATAATAACAACGCTGGACTTTTTACACAGCATCATCTAGCCCCAAAGTAAGCAGAGCTTGTGTTATGGGTACTAGAATGGCATAAGGGCAGGAGAATGACGATGATGATTTATATTTCCCGTAGGGGAAGGCAGAGTAGAGACCACAGATTTGAGCTGTGATACATCTTCTAAGAAGCTATGATACTGACATATTTCCTCGGATATAATTAAAGTTGGTCTACAGTTTAATAGGATGTAATTTTTTTTCGCCGTAACCAAAATTTTTATTTACGTAAATTATTTCATCAGCTATATCTCAACGATAAAGCCGCGTTGACACCATCAGAGTATACTCTGACAGAGTGCACTCTGATGCCTATTAGGACGCTCTGATTGGCCGCCGCCATGCACTCTGATGGCGGCGGCCAATCAGAGCGACTCAGAGGCATCAGAGTGCACTCTGTCAGAGTATACTCTAACGGTGTCAACGCGGCTTAAGGGACTTTATCCCCTGATACCGGGATCAGATTTCCTTTGCCCCGAGATCATACGCGAATGAACTATCTCAGCAATAGACTAGATAAATGACATTTGAGTTTCGGCAATGGCATCTACAACAGCAATCTAAGCACAAATATAATTTTACAATATCCTACCGTAGATGTGCTGGTCTCACAGATTCAATCTATCTACAGATACCACCAAAGATAGACACTGAACCTACAATCAAACGCGCTCTAGTCCTGCCGATGCGACGCTGTGACCCGCAGAAGATTGTCATCCAAGTGCCCGGTAATGACGTCACTGATGACGCAGACGCACAAGACGCCATCAGTCTTGGTGATCCGGAGAGTGAGGACTCAAAGTACGTAGATCATATTTATCGAGACAACAAAATTACAATAAGACAAAAAAGGCATTTACCATATTAGATGATTCATACAGTGTCAGGAGGCAATCCATGCCTAAACTTAACGGGACGATGTAGTGCCTGGGACAGAGCACATTAGCCCTACTGGAATAGGCTTGCCCAGCACCTAAACCACCCTCTCAGCTTAATAAGACAACATTTTTTTTTAAGACGTTTTACCGCCTCCGTGTTAAAATGAATGATCATTGTACACTGATTCTACTTATCGTGTCACCAGTTCTTTCGAACATCAAAGGCTCCTTCCGTGCACTTGACACAATGTTTTCAAACTTTTTAGGTTCTAGGTACGACATGCCGGTTTCCTTACGATGTTTTCCCGATTGTACACTGATTACATTCATTCATTTTAACACGGTGGTGGTGAAACCATCTAAATTGTTTCAACAATTACAATAATTACCTATGAGATCAAATTATCTGGGGGAATAATAGTTGCCCCGTCAAAGAGGTATTTACCTTAATACCCGGTCCATTAAATAAACTTATCTGAATATCGCGCTCTCCCGTTTGCAAACTATTCCCTATCACTGTGCAAACGAGAGAACAGGATATGTGCAGTTTTTTTAGTTTTCTTTAATAAAACATTATTTTCTCGTAGCTTTTCGTCGTATTCTAGACTGTAATCGCTTCATCGAGAAAATAAAATGAAATGATTTATCAAAATGTTCGATTCCGACGGGATTCGAGCCCGCAATGATACAACGATGCTCCTAAAGCCGGAGCCGCCTTTTACCTATTCGGCTACGGAATCCTTGTTCGTCGCAGTCAAAATTTTTGCTAAGCTCATATTCTATCGGTTATAGCACCAGTAATAAAAAAAAATCGACTGCGACGAACTAGGATTCTGTGGCCGAATTAATAAAAGGCGGCTCCGGCTCTAAGAGGATCGTCGTATTAATGCGGGTTCGAATCCCGTCGGAATCTTAAATTTTAATAAGTCTTTTCATTTCATTTTCTCGATGAAATATCTAAGTGTGGTATAACACTATAAAAATTATAAAAAATTGTAATAGCTTCGTTCCGGATGCTGCTAGAAAGCTGAAATCAGGACATCTAATTAGATCGGGTTTTCATAATGACAGTGACATGGAGAAAGACGAGTACGTCCCGAAGTCGATTACAAAGATGTTCCAAAATACGGACTACGTACCTTCTCCGCCGAAACAAAGGACCAGCACTAAAAAGGATAATACATTTATTATCGAAGCTTTGTAAGTTTCCCTTACATATGGTTGTTATATCTTACAAAGGCGGGTTGGTCTTGTGTGTAGATTTGATTTATGTGTGCGTAAGCGATACTGAGCGCTCATTCGTCCATGGAGCGTTCCTGAGCTTACGCACACAGAAACGTGTATGTAGCATCTACAAACACAAAATCAACCCGCCTTCGAAAAAACTATACAATGAATTATATTTGTAACTTACTTTGTCTTAGTCTAACCCCAGGCCCTTGATTCATAATACAGCGGGATGCATTCGGTTCGGAATCGACCGACAGCAACCAATCACAGTGCAAGAAACGTCAAATTCGGATCAATTCCTGCACTGTGATGGTTGCTGTCGGTCGATTCTGAACCGAATGCATTCCGCTGTATTATGAATCAAGGCCCAGGTCTAACGGAAGTTTTACCCTTTCTTTTACAGGAACATCCATAACCCAACCGTAGATCAAGACAAGAACACAAAATTCATAGTAACAATGGATGGTATCCATCCCAACGCGTTCCTAGCTAAGAAACTCAAAACTGAGGGCATCCTCAACGATGAAGAAGAAAATAAAACAGAAGAAAAAGACACTAAAATAGCAGAAGAAACGCAAGACACAGAAATAGACAAAGAAGTTCCTAAAGAAATAGATGATTCACCGAACGAAATAACAAAAGACTCACCTGAGAAAAAGCGCATCAGCGATACAAGCGAAGAAAGCGATACCCAAGTCATTATCGAAAAGGTAGACAAGACAGATATACCGGATAAAATACTCGAGATACAAGAAAAGATTGAGAAGAGAAAAAACGATGTCTCGAAGGAAGAATTTCCGCCGGTTAAAAGGAGAAGATCGTCGCCGATCGTGTTTGATGTAGAGAAGAAAGAGGATAGAGAGAGGAAGAGGACGGAAAGTGCTGGCAGCGATAACAACGTGGTTGTTACCACAACTACTAACTCGCATAAATACGATTCGTTGCCGCCGCGTGAGTTATTTTGTATTCATATTGAAGATTTCTAGATCGAGTTGAGTGGTGTATGAACGCGGTGCTTGTTTTGACTCTATGTTAGAATGTTCGTAAAGTTTTAAATTCATTATTAATCCAAATTTCTTGCAATTTCTTCGAACTCAAACTCTGACTTTGAACTGTCAATCTTAGCCAAACTTCTTCACGACGTGGCAGAAAAAAAAACTTATTGTAAATATTCTGCGATATCCACAACAGAACGATCTATCACATGAATGAATGAAGGTGTGACTGAATGCAATTAAAATATTTATTTATTTTCTCTCACAAACAAAATTTACATACTTAATAATAAATACACAATAAAGAATCTAACAAAAAAGGTTGTGGATATAAAAACCTGTTTTGTGAGAGACTGGCGCCTGAAAACAAAAAACCTGTGCTACAAGCCAACACAAGTGTAGGTAAAAGTAACTTTTATCCAACAATCCTCCCGTTTTATCCACAGTTTAATGTCATTACTGTCATTTATATCTATTCTCCGGTACCTAGACAATCACCATGCTAAGGGGACTGCACGCACCATTTGTAAAGTATAGCGTGTATTACAGTGTCAACAGCAGAGCGTAAGCCGATATGGTGTCGCGCGTTCCCCCAATGCCGCTACGGGTCGTCGTGCGCGTTTCAACACCCGCGCTGCCGCTTCGCCGCGGCGTGCACCCGGCGCGGCTGTCCCTACGCACACGCGGCCGGCGCGCCGCTCTCGCCCGGCCCCGCGCCCGCTGTCGGTGAGTGTACACCACACACGACAGTACACTACACCCGGCGCGGCTGTCCCTACGCACACGCGGCCGGCGCGCCGCTCTCGCCCGGCCCCGCGCCCGCTGTCGGTGAGTGTACACCACACACGACAGTACACTACACCCGACGCGGCTGTCCCTACGCACACGCGGCCGGCGCGCCGCTCTCGCCCGGCCCCGCGCCCGCTGTCGGTGAGTGTACACCACACACGACAGTACACTACACCCGACGCGGCTGTCCCTACGCACACGCGGCCGGCGCGCCGCTCTCGCCCGGCCCCGCGCCCGCTGTCGGTGAGTGTACACCACACACGACAGTACACTACACCCGACGCGGCTGTCCCTACGCACACGCGGCCGGCGCGCCGCTCTCGCCCGGCCCCGCGCCCGCTGTCGGTGAGTGTACACCACACACGACAGTACACTACACCCGGCGCGGCTGTCCCTACGCACACGCGGCCGGCGCGCCGCTCTCGCCCGGCCCCGCGCCCGCTGTCGGTGAGTGTACACCACACACGACAGTACACTACACCCGGCGCGGCTGTCCCTACGCGCACGCGGCCGGCGCGCCGCTCTCGCCCGGCCCCGCGCCCGCTGTCGGTGAGTGTACACCACACACGACAGTACACTACACCCGGCGCGGCTGTCCCTACGCACACGCGGCCGGCGCGCCGCTCTCGCCCGGCCCCGCGCCCGCTGTCGGTGAGTGTACACCACACACGACAGTACACTACACCCGGCGCGGCTGTCCCTACGCGCACGCGGCCGGCGCGCCGCTCTCGCCCGGCCCCGCGCCCGCTGTCGGTGAGTGTACACCACACACGACAGTACACTACACCCGGCGCGGCTGTCCCTACGCACACGCGGCCGGCGCGCCGCTCTCGCCCGGCCCCGCGCCCGCTGTCGGTGAGTGTACACCACACACGACAGTACACTACACCCGACGCGGCTGTCCCTACGCGCACGCGGCCGGCGCGCCGCTCTCGCCCGGCCCCGCGCCCGCTGTCGGTGAGTGTACACCACACACGACAGTACACTACACCCGACGCGGCTGTCCCTACGCACACGCGGCCGGCGCGCCGCTCTCGCCCGGCCCCGCGCCCGCTGTCGGTGAGTGTACACCACACACGACAGTACACTACACCCGACGCGGCTGTCCCTACGCGCACGCGGCCGGCGCGCCGCTCTCGCCCGGCCCCGCGCCCGCTGTCGGTGAGTGTACACCACACACGACAGTACACTACACCCGGCGCGGCTGTCCCTACGCGCACGCGGCCGGCGCGCCGCTCTCGCCCGGCCCCGCGCCCGCTGTCGGTGAGTGTACACCACACACGACAGTACACTACACCCGGCGCGGCTGTCCCTACGCACACGCGGCCGGCGCGCCGCTCTCGCCCGGCCCCGCGCCCGCTGTCGGTGAGTGTACACCACACACGACAGTACACTACACCCGGCGCGGCTGTCCCTACGCACACGCGGCCGGCGCGCCGCTCTCGCCCGGCCCCGCGCCCGCTGTCGGTGAGTGTACACCACACACGACAGTACACTACACCCGGCGCGGCTGTCCCTACGCGCACGCGGCCGGCGCGCCGCTCTCGCCCGGCCCCGCGCCCGCTGTCGGTGAGTGTACACCACACACGACAGTACACTACACCCGGCGCGGCTGTCCCTACGCACACGCGGCCGGCGCGCCGCTCTCGCCCGGCCCCGCGCCCGCTGTCGGTGAGTGTACACCACACACGACAGTACACTACACCCGGCGCGGCTGTCCCTACGCGCACGCGGCCGGCGCGCCGCTCTCGCCCGGCCCCGCGCCCGCTGTCGGTGAGTGTACACCACACACGACAGTACACTACACCCGGCGCGGCTGTCCCTACGCGCACGCGGCCGGCGCGCCGCTCTCGCCCGGCCCCGCGCCCGCTGTCGGTGAGTGTACACCACACACGACAGTACACTACACCCGGCGCGGCTGTCCCTACGCGCACGCGGCCGGCGCGCCGCTCTCGCCCGGCCCCGCGCCCGCTGTCGGTGAGTGTACACCACACACGACAGTACACTACACCCGGCGCGGCTGTCCCTACGCGCACGCGGCCGGCGCGCCGCTCTCGCCCGGCCCCGCGCCCGCTGTCGGTGAGTGTACACCACACACGACAGTACACTACACCCGGCGCGGCTGTCCCTACGCGCACGCGGCCGGCGCGCCGCTCTCGCCCGGCCCCGCGCCCGCTGTCGGTGAGTGTACACCACACACGACAGTACACTACACCCGGCGCGGCTGTCCCTACGCGCACGCGGCCGGCGCGCCGCTCTCGCCCGGCCCCGCGCCCGCTGTCGGTGAGTGTACACCACACACGACAGTACACTACACCCGGCGCGGCTGTCCCTACGCGCACGCGGCCGGCGCGCCGCTCTCGCCCGGCCCCGCGCCCGCTGTCGGTGAGTGTACACCACACACGACAGTACACGCAGAGTACACTACACGCGGCCAAATATAAATAACAGAAACACCCACTACATAATCCGGAACTATCCAGTAAAAAGCATACAAGTACCAGCCGAAACTTATCTTTAATATTTGTTTCAGCCTCCCACGTGGTACCTTCAGCGAACTTCAAGTCGATCACAGCAGCGCCTCTACCGGCGATGTGCAAGTACTATCCATCTTGTTCTAACCCAGCTTGTCATTTCTACCACCCGAAGCCTTGTCGCTACGGTAAGACGTGCGCGAACAAGTTCGACTGTAACTTCTACCACGCCGATGTTCCTTCGAGTAAATGGCGGTACCCTGTCTGATTAGATTAGGATTTAAATAATTAAATGATTTATGCGTTTTTAATTGTAGTTTCTTTTAAATAGCAGTACAAAACAGGCACTTTCTTTATATTCTAGACATGTATACGAGATAAAAAGTAGCATTACATGCGTTTATCCAGGTTTAATTCCACACCAAATCTCATCCAAATCTGTTTAGCTGTTTCAAAGTGGAGAAGCAATGAACATCCAAACTTTTGCGACATTTATCGATACGTCGGGCTAACGACCAATGAAATTCATCGGTCGATACAAAGTATGCGGGGACTCCCCGCATTCGGGATAACGACTAATGAAACTTAGCCCTAATGCATGCGTTTCAAAAATCTCCGGCACCCCACACGCGGGTACTAATGACCAATGAAAACGGTTCCCGCATGCGGGTCCTATGGCATGCTTTTCAAAAATCTCCCGCACCCCGCATGCGGGCACTAACGATCAATGAAAAAGCGCTTTGACTGAAGCTTTAACGGCAAATTCCCTATATATATATGCTGCTGCGCTGCACACGCTGCCGGCGTCACAGAAAACCAGCGCAATAGTTAGCCTTTGCTAACTATTGCAAAAATGCTGAGTGGCGACCATTTTTGTGTTGCATATTTTATCTGGCTCTTTTTTAATTTCATAATGTATAAGTATTTGTTGTGTGTGACACAAAATAAAGCTCTTTTTATTTTATTTATTTTTATATAGTTACTCATAATATACCTGACGTATTGATCTAGAAATCGAAGTACCTACTTATTTTAGATTTCTATGACCTGAAATTGGTAGTTTAGTTGTCTGATACCCAGTGTCGTAATAATATCCTCTTCATTTCAAGAGTTCAAGACCATATTAATGAGACAAGAATGAATAGTATTGCTCAATTCTCAAATCTGTACGGTCATGAGATCAAGAGCAATTCGCTCCAATTGTATCTTTTGGGGTACCGTTTCCTTTTTATTGAATCTAATATGACGACCTCCGTAGCGCAGTGGGCGAAGGCCCGCCTGCGACGCAAAAGGTTGCGGGTTCGATCCCCGCGGCGGAACCAATGTTTGTATGATCTACAAATATTTGTCTCGGGTCTGGGTGTTTTTATGTATAATATATACGAGTATGTATTTACAAACAAAAAGTATATAAGTAGTATATCAGTCATGTAGTTACCCATAACACAAGCTCTGCTTACTTTGGGGCTAGATGATGCTGTGTGGAAAGTCCAGCATTATTTATTTATTATTTTATTTATTTCATAGATAGGGCTAGTCAGTAGGTAGGTACAGTCAGCACCGATAGTCTTATTCCTATTCTCTCAGCAAATAAATGGTAATTTTCGAAATGCTTGCGTAAGCGAACATTTTGGACTAAACTAGTGATAAAAAGTGGGTAGATTGATATTTTTTATGTGACAATTTTTCAAAAAAATAACAATATCCTAGCAATGGAATTCTCTACTCTACCTACCCCTACGGAAAGAGCCGTGATTATTCCTATGATGAGAACTGGCACCTTTATCCGTTCTCCTGTTGTATTCCCCCCAAGTCATCAAGTATCAATTTACTGGCACCTCGGGACCCCAGTTCATATTACACCATACCGAGACCACTACGAACGAGAAACGAATATTCGGTATAACTGAAGAAAGTGTGGGCAGTATTATTATCAGGAGATTTTTCTGAGTGAGTACTGAAATCTTTTCTTTTATCTATGTTAGGGATTTCCTTATTAATAAATGTGGTAGGTATAAAGTAACACTAGGTCTAACCTAAGAATAATGATATTAATTTTTAGTTTACCTACAACTAAAAAAATATTATTACTTACTTTATTAGAAAAAAATGCAAATTTTCACGATGAACGTGTCATGTAAGCCTACTTAATAATTAAGATTTAATTTAGTTTTTGTACTCAGAACCAGATCACCGGTGTCTAAAGGTACCTATGGCTTGTAGGAAGTAAAGTATGTCTAATTAACAGGTTGCAATATTATTATTGCATTTTTCCAACAACAACAAAAACTAAATGTCGAGGCCACTTGGGCACAGCCCGTGGCACAGCCTGTTCATACTCGGTTCGATGTCCGTTTTATTGATTATCAGTTATCTGTATATGTGTTCTATTACTTACCTGGGCTCAGGTATAACTGTGGTTAGTGTTTTCCCAGTTAAAGAATGCCACAGAATGCACTGTCTTTGGGAAAACAGTCGTCCAAACCTTTAGCAGTTAAGATTTTCTTAGCTGTCATGCAAAAAAGCCTGTAAGTGTCATCGTTAGGGTGGTCGCAGACCTATCCGCGCCGAACTGTCAATTCAATAGAAGAAATGCTGAGACGTCAGAAGGCAGCCGCATTTTCATCATTAGCATTTTTTGTATAGAAAAATGACTGCGGCGCGGCCAAATGTGCGATCAGGTTTAACCTAAATATCAAAAGTTGGTTTTAACAATAAACACTTTTCATAAAAGAATGTTAAATCGAAATAATCTAAATATCAATATACTATAGGGTAAGGTGTGTTACGTGTGTTGATTGTGTACTGTGTAGGTGGAACACAGTGCATCCCGCACTGTGTTCCACCTAAGGACACAAGTCTCATAAGAGTCTTGGCAACAGATGGAATCAAGTGTGTGTGTGTGTGTGTGTGTGTGTGTGTGTGTGTGTGTGTGTGTGTGTGTGTGTGTGTGTCAAAATAAATTATCTATTCTTCATTCTAGAAAATAGAGCAAGAGTCCACGTGTTGCTTCGTTCACGTGACTTTGTATATGAAATTAACACATAGCTAGGTTCCTATCCTACTCAGCGTTGTTTTAAACAAAGTAAATTATAGTGTATCTCTGTTTCCTCCTAGGTGCAAAACAAATTAATTGTTTGTTAATTGATCAATCTTTTTAAACGTTTATAAGTGTGTTACTTATTGAATTCCATAGCTGCTGTAATACATACCTATTTTATAGCCAATGAGTGTACATGGAGTACCTAAAGGTGCATCCACAAGTAGCACAAAAGTCATAGCTTGTTACTTAATATGACCGTGTTGCAAATGTTGCTTAACAAAAAGTAACTGCGCTGCGTGTGTGGATGCACCTTAAGGTGTCATGACGAGTTGGTAGTAGATACCATATAGTACCTACCTATCACAACAGTCACATGTTTGGGGCTCATACCGAAACGAAGTTTTCGGTATATCTGCTACTGCTTCGAAATAGTCGCTGTAGGTATTCAGATTTTCAATAAAGGGTACCTACCTAGTATAAATTAGGTAAGTAGACATCTGGAATTATACAGACCACTGCAACAAGCAACAATGAGACATGATATTGTCGCTTTTGCTTGCCGGTGCGGTGACGGGCCTTTATGGTTCCATTTCACTCCATTTTACCTACCTACACTCACCTACCTCGGGCGGGTACTTAAGTTACCTATTACCGACTCTGGTATTACTACATCATCCACTTCATAAATCCGTCATCGCTCAATTAAAGACGCAATTACTGCCACCGTGTTATGTTGTTACAATTAATTATAATAAATTCCCTTAATCAACTATCAAGGTACACAATAAAATTATTATTGCGATCTGACATTGTATTTAAGTTTCACCTACCTATCTAAGTGCGAGTTGCGCACCTCAGATTGAATTCGTAATAACTAGTAGATACCTATTTATTAGTAACCCAACCTCCCTTTGAGTTGATTCAATTATGTTTATTTCGTAAATAACGCGCAGTGGGACGATTTAAATCTACTATCATCGGTGCGTGTGTGAACTTCCTTGCCAAAAAAACTATGAAGTTTTTTTCCGGGACGCTGCCGCTGGTGTCGTAACACTGTTTAAACGCCTTTTGATTGATTGGACAGGCGCGCCTGTAGTACAATCAATCAAAATACATGCAACAAGAACAGACAAAATCTCAGAAAGCTCCTGAATATTCATGACTGGTTATTCCTAAAGAGGAAATCTGATTGAAGCCGGATCTCTTTGTACTTATTAACCGACTTGATCATTGTTTTTATCATCTATGTTGTGGTTGTTCCGAGACACAACCGGTATAAAACGTCAGCCTTATTCTAAGAATATTCCGACGGTCCCAGGCTAAGGCTTCGTGACTTCCTGAATACGATAGAAATGGTTCATGATCATGAAATACCTAGGTACACTTTATTAAAGTCAGATACCTGGGCAACCTGCAATTTATATTCTACAATTTAATTAAATAGGCGGTTACTATCGCTTAGGAATAAAATAATTTATCTCCAAAAAAGGTTGACATACCTACTGTTACTTAGGCAAACATATAATAGGTATTTACTTAAAAACATTGTCAGTTGTAAAAAAGCGAAGGTAGAATGCCACCTGACGCTCTATCTAGAGCCTCTGAGGAGATGTAAGGTACCTACATGATTTAATGTATAATGGCACGATTATCTATCCTGATGGCCTTTAACAGAGATAGACATGTCAATGGTGCCCAAGACACGACAAACAAAACCTGACATTACTTTTACTAGCGAATATCTTGTGTACACTCAAAGGCAAAAAAAAATAAGTAAAAACAAAGCTTCATAATTTTCTCACCTAATAACTTATAGTTACCTAAATAATGTTTCTACGAGAGAAAGATCTGTGTGTAGCAAGTGTAACTGTGTCATCAAGTTAGTTCTAAACTCTATTTTCAGTTCCGACAGATTGAAGCTTATTCAATCAAAATATTCAAATATTCAAATCTCATGTCATGTCTCATTATCATTACTAAATGTCATAACTTTAACCACGGATGCAGTTGCAAGCTAAATTTGCATCTGTCAAAGTTTATTCGCGGTTTTAAGACCTGTACTTACTTATAATACCTATTAGGTATAAACTAATACCTACGCCAGCAAAGTTATAAATATTTAGATGTAGAAAAAACCTTGTCATGTTCTATTTATAAAACTTTGATTGATAAATTAACTAAAATATCGAAATTGTAATTTCCGATCGTTTAATTATCTCAACAAAGATATGTATCTCACAGTAATCCTCCTTGAAGTGACTATAGTTAGGTCGTTACTTTCGCCAATGTCCTTACGGTAATTCTAAGTAAAAACGCAGTATTAGGGTGGTCGCACAGTCCAGCCGAGCCGAACGCGCCGAACTGTCAATTCAATAGAGAAAAATGCTGCTGACGTCAGAAGCGAGCCGCATTTTCTAACGTCATCAGCATTTTTTGTATAGAAAAATGACTGCGACGCGTACGGCGCGGATGAGTGTGCGATCAGGTTTAAGTCTAAATATTCCTTATAACTTTGTTACCAAATGTTTTATTCTTTAGAGATATATTTTGGATTTTATCGCGTATTACCTTTATTATTTCCCGACGTTTCGGCTGTATTGCAACAACCGTGGTCGCGGGCGAACTGGAGGTAGGTCAGCGGAGCCGACGAAAAGTGGCGGTAGTTAAATAGAACTACCCTCCACTAATCTTCAGAAATAAGATCGGCCGCACGTCCACCACGGCACATTACACTAACAGTATCTTCACACCGAAAAAATCTTCTCTAAAGATGAATTGTGATCCCGAAAGTTTAAGAATTTTTTTTTTATTGTTTAAACGGTTCACCCTCAATAAAATTACAATACGCACAATCGTTCTTTAGCTCTCTGAAGTAGCTCCGCAGAACCCATTTTTGATGACGCCTAAAATCGTGCTATCTCGCTTACCTACTCTGCCAAACCTGCGCAATCGTCTATTGCACCTAACTTCAGAGAGCTAAAGATCCGTTGTGCTTAATATACCTTCTTTTATTCAATAAGTAGGCGTGGTTCAACCCCATAAAATCAATGTGCATCGATACGAAATCGTTAATCGTGAATGAATACCTAATCTACAGCGTAGCCGTCGTCACCAACTTAACCTACCTACCAATACATTTTGAAAATAATTTGTAGCTTGACCTACCTAAACAAAATCAAAATAAATTGGACCGGTTTCATTTCATTCATAACTATTTTTTTACAACCAAAGTATTTTGACTTTGGGTCGCATTTTGTAAACACAAATTAAGAGGACATTGATACTAAACTATTTATAGAATAGGAAATAAACATTATGACGATGTGTTTATAAATAGAAATAGCATGAGATTTTTTGACTTCCTGAAGTCGTGATTTTGGATGCTTATATTTGATTGCAATCTCTACCTTACATGTAGGTAAAACGTGTTTTAAAAAGAAATACCAGTTTATTTTTATTTTATGTCCCCCCGAAACAAAGGAAAAAATACGTATTATGAAAAGTTAATTTTCTTACGGCCTTACTAATAAACTTGGTATAAAGTTATTCCTGAGTGTAAACTGTCAAAATGTATGGTTATTCCTATTCTATCCTATTCCGAGGAATAACTTTAGGTACATTACGTTTATTAGTAAGGCCTTATGTATTTAAATACCTCGACGTTGCTATAGATTAATTAACATGGTTTTTTTTCGGATACTTAGTACCTACCTCGCTAACCTTGAAATCTAGGTTACCTATAAATCTAGCTGTTCGTTGACTTCGACAATGACAAAAAGGGCCTCTTTATCAAAGTAGCAACTAAATTATTTCATTCTAATAAAAACTAAAGGATATACTACCTAGGTAGGTAGGGTACAGTTAGCAACACAAATTTTGATTAAGTAATTATTTCCGAGCTCAATTTAGTTCAAATCATCGTCAACACAGGGAATTTATTTCTTGCATGAGACAAGAGATAGTTACCTAAGTTTGATCTACAGTACCTACCTAATGCTTAAAAAAATAAACCTACCTTTGCAACTCAAATAATTTGTTTATGAAAAAAAAGTTGTAGTTTAAGCTTACACAATTAAGTTTATAATTTTAAAACATCACAACTGATTTTAGATAACAGATAGATATTAAATTGGATCTGGGTAGGACTTGAGAATAAAAGTTGATGTAAGTACCAATAATTGCTCCAAAGCAATGACAGTTTTGTGAGTTATTTATTATACAGCTGTGAACTAGGACCAAGCTGAGACAAGAATAAAAATCAGAGATTATTGATTTATTTCAACTTAAACGGCCTTACTAATAAACTAATAAAATAACCATACAAAGGACAAAATTCTAGTTGACACATTCTAACATAAAAACACATTTTTTTTTCTGGCCGGCACTTTTTAATTTTTGGTGCAGACGTGTATGAACGCAGAAGGATTTCCTTTTTGATTTAAACCTGTCATAACTTTACGCCACGTTTATAAGTCTAGGTATACCTACGTGAGTCAATAGAAATTGAGAGTGAACATAGTAAAACGAGCTTTATAAAGCCGATAAATTCTACTTTTAATGCTGACTGTACATTCTAGTTAGGTACTAAATACAGATCTTTTTTTACAATATTCCTATGTATTATTAGGTATTGATTGTTATCTAGCTGTATCCGCATCTTAACGTAGCACACAATAAAGCATACCTAGGCACTTCCTTATGTAGACTAGTCACAGCCGCGGCTTTGAGTGCTGAGTCTAAGTTTAGAGTTACTGCTTACCGTGATTATCAAACTGTATTTGAATTAGACATTTCTTATGCACCATACTTATTCTGCACTTATTTTTGATATTTCGTTTTTTTTTCGACATAAATATTCAGTTATTACAAAATAATAGTCACTTATATGACAATTTACACCCAGGTGTTTTGTTAACCATGTAGTACATTGTGGTCACCTTTTTATTATGAAAAATATACAAAGCTTAAAAAAAGCCAATAAAATTAACTTAATTATGTTGTAAAATTCAGACTCGACATTAAGTTGCAAAAAAAACTCTACAAATTAAAATGTAGTAAAGTATGGGCAGTACCTACCTATGCGTCTCAATGTCAACCACTTATCAAACATCGAGTTTCATAAATTCCTTCTAACTACATAACTACTTAGTAATTGTGTCTGAGGTAATTAATCATGACTGGCTGTCATGAAATTTTGGATCACGATATCAAAGGTGAAATGCAGGAAATTAGAACTGAGGACTGTTTTAGTTTTATGGTAAGTACAAAAATGGATACTGGTAGGTACATCCCACTTTCCCACTAATTTAATAAAGCTGAAAACAAGACTGTTCAAAGTTGTATGGGACGTGGTCTATGAACCAATAGCGATACTGTAATGGTATTTGTGTAGGGATGCCTCATCCACATATTTGTGCAAAGGGGCATCAAAATCTGACCCTGCAGAGTTGAGATATACAGGGTGGATTTTTAATCATTATAGTTACAGGAAAACGTTTTTAGGAGACCATGCATAACTTTTTGAGGTATTCTAAACTGCACTAACTCATTTTGGAAAAAGTGTACAGTCAGCGAAAAAAGTGCTGACCATAAGCGGTCTTTGAACCAATAGCGATACTGTAATAGTATTTTTGTAGAAATACCTCAACTACATCCATATGCAAAGGGGCATTAAAATCTGACCCTACAGTTTTGAGATATACAGGTTGGAATTTCCAGACTATCTCATAGGTCAGGTACCTTAACCGTTCTAGTTACAGGAAAACGTTCCTAGGAGACCATCCATAACTTTTTGAGATATTCTAAACTGCATTCACACATTTTGGAAAAAATGTACAGTCAGCGAAAAAAGTGCTGACCATAAGCGGAATTTGAACCAATAACAATACTGTAATAGTATTTTTGTATAGATACCTCAACTTCATCCATATGCAAAGGGGCATCAAAATCTGACCCTGCAGTTTTGAGGTATACAGGGTGGAATTTCGAGACTAGCTCATAGCTCAGGTACCTTAACCGTTCCAGTTACAGGAAAACATTTGTAGGAGGCTATTTATAACTTT
Organism: Epirrhoe tristata; assembly: GCA_951394285.1. Taxonomy (NCBI): domain Eukaryota; kingdom Metazoa; phylum Arthropoda; class Insecta; order Lepidoptera; family Geometridae; genus Epirrhoe; species Epirrhoe tristata. Next base: position 3,740,215 of record OX596150.1, on the reverse strand, counting down.
TTGAGATATTCAAAACTGCATTTACACATTTTGGAAAAACAGTACAGTCAGCGAAACAAATGCTAAAATCCTAAAAAAATGTTTCAAAGATTTAGGACGTGGTTTTTGAACCAATTTTGATGCCCCTTTGCATATGGATAAAGTTGAGGTATTTCGACAGAAATACCATTATAGTATCGCTATTGGTTTAAAGACCGCTTTTGGTCAGCACTTTTTTCGCTGACTGTAAACTTTTTCCTAAATGAGTTAGTGCAGTTTAGAATACCTCAAAAAGTTATGCATGGTCTTCTAAAAACGGTTTTCTGTAACTATAATGATTAAAAATCCAGCCTGTATATCTCAACTCTGCAGGGTCAGATTTTGATGCCCCTTTGCACAAATATGTAGATGAGGCATCCCTACACAAATACCATTACAGTGTTGCTATTGGTTCAAAGACCGCTTTTGGTCAGCACTTTTTTCGCTGACTGTACACTTTTTCCTAAATAAGTTAGTGCAGTTTAGAATACCTCAAAAAGTTATGCATGGTCTCCTAGGAACGTTTTCCTGTAACTAGAACGGTTAAGGTACCTGATCTATGAGATAGTCTCGAAATTCCAACCTGTATATCTCAAAACTGTAGGGTCAGATTTTAATGTCCCTTTGCATATGGATGTAGTTGAGGTATTTCGACAAAAATACTATTACAGTATCGCTATTGGTTCAAAGACCGCTTATGGTCAGCACTTTTTTCGCTGACTGTACACTTTTTCCAAAATGAGTTAGTGCAGTTTAGAATACCTCAAAAAGTTATGCATGGTCTCCTAAAAACGTTTTCCTGTAACTATAATGATTAAAAATCCACCCTGTATATCTCAAAACTAAAGGGTCAGATTTGGATGCCCCTTTGCACAAATATGTAAATGAGGCATCCCTACACAAATACCATTACAGTATCGCTATTGGCTCATAGACCGCTTTTGAACAGTCTCCTTTGTGAGTATGTTTAGATGTTTGGATGTTTGTGTTTCAATCACGCCTAAACCAGTGAACCGATTTGGATGAAATTTAGAAAAGGCGTATGTATATAGTATTTTTTCACTGATTCTGTATTTCCACTGAGCTACGACCCTGATGTTTTTAAGAAGAAAGTAAAAAAGCACCTTCTGGGTAGGCTCGCTCCATCGTAGACCTCTGTCTGTGTAAGTCTCGAGGACAAGAGCCGACCCATTCATCTTAAAAAAAAACTACAAAAGGTATCAAGTAAAAAATAGGTAGTTATTATGGAATGTATTAAGTACTTAAAGGTAGGATTGGACTTTTTAAATTGCATTGATATGACCTTTCTCTTCATAGTCAATTTATTTATTTTATTGGTCGATAAAACCATATTATGTCCTGTTGAAAAAGTCACAATAATAAAAATCTGAATAAATTGGAGATTTTAATATTATTGGATGAAATGTCCGCCATGTTTTAAGTGTAAGTCTAAAAATGTGAGGACGGCCCCACTAGATGGAAAGACGGTAAAGGTTGCTGGGAGCCGTTGGGTGCAGGCTGCACAAGATCGATCGCTGTGGAAATCGATGGGGGAGGCCTATGTTCAGCAGTGGACGATAGAAGGTGATGATGATGATCATTAAAATGTATACCTACCATAAACAGTTTGTAATTTGTACTTGAAACATAATTCGTGAAAACCAACCTTATGGCTAATTAAATTTCAAATTAAACAAGTCGTACTTACAGTAGGTAAGTAGGTAATCTACTATCAAATGTTTGCGAATGTAGGTCATTTCACATTATAATTATGTAATAATTACGTTTTAATACTAAAAAGAAAACCGACTTCAATGTTTGACTCGAAATGCGGTGTGACTCAGGGCGTCAAGCTGTCGATTCGATTTCTATTTGTGACATGGCTAGGAGGGAAGGTGTTTAGAAATTTACGGGGAAACTATCAATCCCTCAGGAATAAAATTTATATGGGACCACCTCTGGAGTATACCCTTTCAAACATAAAAATAATTTTGCAAATCGGTCAACAAATGGCGGAACAATCGCGTAACAAGAGAAAAAAAAAACATACAGACGAATTGAGAACCTCCTCCTTTTTTGAAGTCGGTTGAAAAAAAGAGAGACCAATTTTGAACAATTAACGCAAAAAGAGAGATTTGAGACAAGTAGGTATATCGTGTGTTCGAATTAAGATTCTTATTTACCTCGATTTGAGTTCTTAAAAAACACAATGTTCACCTTTATTTTTCTCCGTATTCATCAAACATAGCTAGGTATCACTGCTACGACTCAAACGTTTTCATCATTACCGTTTCAAAATGATGTTTTGTAGGTAGAGCTGAAAGCAATGTAGACATAGCGAACTAACAACACTAGGTGGTACGAAGTGTGGTTCTGAACATTAAAACAAAACGAATCATGACTGAAAGTCGGGAAATAAAAAAAAATAAGGTACGCGATAAATCCCATTTCAATAAATAAATATAAATAATGCTGGACACTTCACACAGCATCATCTAGCCCCAAACTAAGCAAACCATATAACTGATATACTACTTATATACTTTTTGTTTGTAAATACATACATATTACATAGAAACACCCAGACCCGAGACAAATATCTGTAGGTCATATAAACATTTGTCCCGCGGCGGAGATCGAACCCGCAACCTTCTGCGTCGCAGGCGGACTTTCAAATAATATAAAAATTTATGAATTATACCTAATTATGAATCATTACTGTATCCCCAAAGCGCGGTATCACGCGTCAAGTTGTCAAGATCGTTTGAAGACTTTTAAAGCGTAGTTAGAGGCATGTCCATCTTGCAGACGTTAGTATTGCATACCTGGCAGGATGCAAGCCCACTGTCGCCTATTAAAATACTAGGTTCTTTCTCGATGCCAAAAATAAATAAACAGAATCACGCCTGTAACCTTGAGGTGCGGAGACATTCACTTAGATCTTATATGTATGTATGGCTAAGGGGATAGTCAGAGGCATGTTCAAATACAATATTTGATACATGCCCACATTTTCTTTACCACTTAGAGCGTAATGTTTTGGATTGGCACTCACACAAGAATTTTGAATCATGGTGAGCTTAGTCCATAGACAGTAGGATTTTTCGCTACGTCCTGAAGTCTACGGTTTATTCCAAAGCCTTACGGAACCCTACAACGGGAAGTAGAGCGGGTATGTTTACTCTGAGTTCAGTGGAGCGCGCGTGCCTTGATGAATAGGAATGGAAAAACAAGCAAAGTTGCTAAAGAATGGAGGGTGCAATTTGAAAGATTAATTTTCACACAAGTATTTAAGACATCTTCATAGGATCTGGAATAAGTAACATAAAAAGATCTGAGATAATGTCTACCGCACCTTGGGGATACAGTCGTGAACCTGTTTACGTTTTTTTTATTTAAGGCGACTGTTTTGACAAAGCGGTTTGTTAGGTACTTTCAGATTTCTATCCAAATAGGTAATTTCTAGAGAAAAATGGGTAGTGCGTACGACGCGTACGGTGCTGCATTTTGTGCGAGGACCTTTAATCTATATCGTACCAGCAATGGATGGTTTTCAAACAAAATCTTAAGGTTCTAAATAGAAAAAGATCATCATTGACGACTGTGGCGCAGTGGGCGATGATCCGCTTGCGACGCAGAAGGTTGTGGGTTCGATCACCGCCGCGAGACAAATTTTTGTATATGTGATTATACAGATATTTGTTGTGTGGTTTCTATGTATAATAAGTATGTATTTACAAAACAAAAAGTATATAAGTAGTAGGTACTTATATCAGTCATGATGTGTACTCATAACACAAGCTCTGCTTACTTTGGGGCTAGATGCTGTGTGAAAAGTCCAGCATTATTTATTATCATGAAAAGAGCACTGTAGATATTTATTGTGTTCAATCAATAGCCGTCCATGGGCTTGCAATTTGTCTGTTGGAATGCTATTTACCTATATGTTTAACAAAACAATAAAGGTTACATGTTCATAATTATTGACATGATAAATTAACTGTGAAATAACTACCTACAAAAGAAATATTGCCATTTTTTGTCTGGCCATCTATTTTAAGCGCAACCAATACAATTACGCACTACATAAATGAGTAGGTATTTATTCAAGTTTCAAATTGCAATCAAATTGGCTCCATTATCCATTTCACTGTCACGGAAGCGATTTAAATTACAATAATTGTGTGAACGTCAGCAGTTTTTATTTTTAAGTACTTATTTACTCGGCAAAATGACTTTATCAAGTTCAAGTTGAATGAAAATTAAACCTTTAGTTGAAATGAACTTGATCTTGAACGGTTAGTTATCCGTGCTATAGGTCGCCTGGCTTGTGAGTGGCGCAAGTAGAATAGGTAAAGGTCTTCTCTTCTTATTCCTGCCCTTATCCCACTTAAGTGGGGTCGGCACAACATGTTTCTCTCTTTCATTTAAATGATAGGTAAGGTAAATGAAAATAGGTTAATGTCTTTTCTCTAAATGCGTTTCTGATCATTAGGTACAATGAAAACAAGTGCCTGGAGTTAGCTCTATATTTCTTTAGGTACCTACTTGATTTGTTTCTATGTATACCAACATAATTTGTAAGCTCTCATAAAAAACGTATAAGTACTTACGATTTAAAATGCCATGTCCATCGTGAACATTTTTCTTTATACATTTATGTTTCCTGTTTAGTAGAGGGTAGCATTGAAACTCTGATGAAAGACAACTGAAGTATGAACTTTGAAAACGCGCTGTATTTTGATGGAGAAAATAAAGAGCTAGAACATACAAGTTCGAATCTCGCTGCGGGATAATAGTTTGATTGATCTGCAAAGTCCCAAGCTAATCAATTAGTGAAATAAAATTGAACACGCTGACAATATATTTTTTTATATAAGTAAATGAATGCATTTTAGCCATCTTCATGAGCGCGTTCAAATCTTTTGTATGGGAGTTTTATAGTATGTCAAAAACAAACTAAAAACCAGAATTATCTACAAAGGTATGGTACATATTCTTTCAGGCCAGTCAGAGGCACGCTCTTTTACCTTTAGCATAGTTAGGAAAACATGATTCAAGGCGGTGATGGGCTTGCAACCTGAACCAGATGGAATGCTACAAAATGTCACTGCAAAAATTATTTATTTATTCGACATCTTCAAATATATTTGACCTATTGTATAGTCCTGTAAAGAGGACGTCCTGTTTTTACTAAGTATATCGTCAATACTATCTCTAATGGTTATCGCACATCTAGCCGCACCGTACGCGCCGTACCTACGCATTTTTGTGAACCCGTAACCTTTTGAGTCCTAAACGGGCTTTCACCCACTGCGCCACAGAGGTCGTGAAATGATCAATAACTTTTGACTGACAATTGCATTTAATTTACTTTAGAAGACTATCAAGGAACAATTGTAACTAGACAAAGTGCTTAATGATTATGTTATTCTCATAATAATTGTTGGGAACCCGTTAGGTAAAATGCAGTTACTTACAAACGTATAATTACCGGCCGTGATTATTTTTGTTGTAATTTCGTTACATTACCATTTAAAATACGTATATCAATCGTATGCATGAGTCGCAACAACCTCTGATAAATTTGATTAATTTTATTGACATATTTTAATGAGCTTTTAATTATTTCATCAATTATTTGAATTTTATTATGTAAACGACTGTTTTTATCTGAAACCTAAAGTTTATTTTCAGCGAAAAGGTCAACCATTGTTTTTGAAATTATGACTTAATTTTAATTGTTTCTTTTGTGCAATAAAGTTAGATGTATTGTTTCTATTCATAAGTATATCTATAAACATTTTTGTGATGAACGCGGATGTGTGTTTAATGTATTTACAAAAATTGTAGGTTTAAAAGTAATGGTAGGTACGAACGAGTATTCTATCATTTATCTGGTTCTCATAGGTACTACAAGCGTCGCTTATTTTGGGACTAGAAGGGTGTGAATTGATTTATTCTAAGATTGCTAAGATATTTTCATGAATTCTATTTACCTACAAAGCTTGATGTACCTACCTAGTACTTAATGAGGTACTAAATTCGACAGGATCTTCTAGCAATCTAAAATGGATTGCAGTTTATGTAGGTCGGTTGTACGCTTAGGTTTGCAATTGAAAGTTGCCAACTCAAGCTTCGTTTGGCTACATTAAGCCAAACTTGAAACATTTTCGGACATATCAATCTTAAAAATTTTGTAACTTTACTAAAGTTTTAAATTTATTTTTTTGTAATTCAGCTGATTTATTATATTCAAAATTTAATTACTTATCTACTTACTGTAAGTAATGATAAGCATTAAGAAGAATGAATAAATAATAGACGCCATATCATTAGGCCCTTTATCCCTTTGAAAGCCTTGAGACTTACTGAAAAAAAAAAAGGATTAAATAGAAAACAACAATCTCACTCTTAGGGATTCCATCATAAGTACTTATTTTGAAGATTTATACTAACTGTCAGAATGTAGCAACTAATACAGCTACAGTTGGCAACGTGCTGAATAATGAAAGGATACAGGAGAGCGCGGGGGCGCAATACCGTAGATCTAGGCTAGCATACAGCCACAAGTAAAACATAGCTTTTATATAAAGAAGCGCGCTATTTCGCAACCATTCGAACTTGGAATCTCGACGCGATCCAAGCGGAGCGCGGGAGAGCCGACCAACCCTTTACCCGCGAATAGTGACAGAACTTATTGTTTTTTTTTTATATTTTCAATATGGCTGTTACAAGTGCTAGGAGTATTGTGAACTTGAAGGAGGCGCATTTCGAACGGGATAATGCCAGGATTAACAAATATACGGTGAGGAATGGAAAATTTAATACTTAATGTGAAATAAAATCGGTAGGTATTAAGTAAAAAAATAAAAGTAGGTACTTAGGTGTACTATAAAATAATTTATCTCTAAGATCCTAAATAATAAGTGCGCTTTTTCTTCGCGAATAAGCAATGTACTCTAAAATAACATTTTGAATGAAAACAGCCATGTATAATAGATTGTAGGTAAGTATAAGTAGGTACAATGTATAACATGGCAATTCAAATATTCCCACGGAAGTGAAGTGAAGGGATCATGTCATACAAACAGTATTTCAACAGCCATAAATCTTCGATCAATATACGAGTATACAGGGTGTAAAAAGACTGCTAGCGAAAACTGAGGGGTTTAAATCAGACCATGATTCTGAACATATTTAGCGAAAAAAAACGCAAAATTAAATTGACTTAGCTACGTCATTTTATTTTATTTTCTAGTTATTTACTACTAGTACAACATAATAAGACCATACCTATACCTAATAATTGCATTTATAAAATAAAAAACTATTAAAACTCAAAATCCAGCAATCTACGTATAAAAACGCGCCCAGCACATACGCAAACAGTAATCTTCAAACGCTGTTTTCTCCGGATATAATTTTCTCGGAAAATCCTTTTGGATTTGGTTGTGTGTTGGGATGCTGTACCTAACCCTTTCGGCTTCGGTAGACGTCTTTTTACACGCTGTATACTAAATGGTTAGGTTTTTGTATCAGAGTCTGACTACCCCCTTAGACGTTTTCAATAATTAGGATCTTAATTGTACAATTAGTCCCCTTCCGTGCTTCGGAGGGCACGTTAAATTGTCGGTCCGGCTATTTAGGTCGTTAAGCCATGACGGAGGCCTTAAGGCGGCCTAAAAACTCCGTCACCAGAGTTGGCCACTGACTCATACGAACTTACTTTTTTTAGTGCCGCCCGCCCAATCTGTTCTAATTAATTTTTCATAACTTCTAAACAACCTTAGAATAAAGTCACAGGTGGAGCAAGTAGCATAACGCATAATTTTATTGCGCTAAATGAGCGGTCAGTTTACCTGATTATCAACATACGAACCTACCTAATAGATATATGACAAAGCCAGTTTTGTTCAGATGCGTTATGACGCTCTCATGGTGTCATCTTGCACTAATTACCTAATAAAATGCACTTGTCATAAAATGAATAATAAGACGTAGATTAAATATATCGTAGGCTAGTAGGCTAAAAGGGCTTATTTCCAGCGTCTGTATTTCCGCTGAGCTACGACCCTGTTGTTTTTAAGAAGAGAGTTAATAGGCACCTTCTGGGTAAGCTCGCTCTATCGAAGACCTCACTCTTGCCTGTTTAAGTATGAGGTCAAGAGCCGACCCATATCATTAAAAAAAATTCACCATGTGAGTAAAGTATTGATTTAGATTATCAGTCTAAGCAACAAAGAGATAATTTGCAAAAGTAATCAATTGCTTAATCTAATGTCTTAAAACTAATCTTAGTCATCCATCGATCCTAATTGGTTCTACTCCTGTTCCTGTTTCTAACAAATGTCTGCTAGTTTAATTCAGCGAAAATAAAGCTTCGAAGTGGTAGGTAATTCTACTGACAATATTCTACTCATCACTCAAATATTAGTACTTATTACTTTTAAATGTATTCAAATCATTCTAATACATACAACCCTACTAGCCTACTAACTATCTACTTAGATACTAACCCTCTTAAAAGTGTTTAAACGACCTTAAGAACGAGGGGACTTTCTAACACAAGTTTTCCTAACTTAAATGAAGGGATCCTAACCCTAGTTAAGGCAACTTACTTGTAAAAACAATAAATAAATATTACTTTTTTTACTCGTAGTAACTCCTCAGAATAGTCAAAGTACAGTCACGGCCAATAAGATGTATACAAGCGAAAAAAATGTATATACACTATAAATCGTCAAAAAAATGTAAACAGCATTTATTTTCAAAAATATGTATCCACAACTTCGTTTCAAAAAGATGTATCCATTTACAGAAAACGTTCTAAAATCTAAACCGCTGTTCGTAGAGACTTGAAGTTTTGTGGGTATGCGCATCTTGATGCCTTTGGGGTATTGTAAAAAGGGATTTTTGAAAATTCAACCTCTAAGAGGGTAAGAAGTGCTAAAAACTTTCCATGAAAAATCGTATTCTTGGTAATAAAGAAACATGAAACTTATCATTATGGCTCTTCAATAAACTTGATAAAATATTGAATTGAGTTCAAAACAACACTAAAACGGGATTTAGGGGATGTTAAAATTTGTATAGAAACTTTAAAGATAAAGATAAAGATTATTTATTTGCATAAACATGTGTAAGTAAAAAAGATGATTACATAAGGAAGGTCTTGGAAGCAACATGTTTTTCCGATTTCGGTGTGCAAACCGAGAGAGTGGCATGATTTAAGTGACATAAATCAAAGTTAAGCAAAAGTATTAGGAATAATGTCAATTAGTCATGTTCGTCAAAGTAAGTACATTAAGTAAGTACTTTTTTGATGCGACCCATTTTGCACCATTATTACTTAAAATAATATTGGAACGAAGGTCCTTTTCGGACAAATTGTGCGCAGTGACTGAACCTGATGATGAAATAAGCACCAAGTATATTTCATTTACTACGACTGTGATGCATACGAATATGAGCCATGAATGACGTTCCAGAACAAAGAAAGAGTAGAGTTACCAATTAACATCACTTTATCAGCTGCATCACAGGTGTAGTCAACAGTTAAATTATCTGAGACCATGACTAAAACAACGTAACACTGGTCTGAGAAACTCTTAGCTTTTATTTGCTACGTCTGTGACGAGATTCGTTTTCAACCAACTTCAAAAATTTTTTCAATTCGTCTGTTTTTTTATTTTATTAGGTACACGAACAACATACAGTACGCACAAGCAATCTTTAGCTCTTTGAAGTAGCTGCGCGGAACCCATTTTTGATAACGCCTAAATGACGAAGAAAGCGTTGTATAACTGCCTCGCTCAATCGCTTACTTTGTTGCATCGTTCTATCTCGCCTACTCTAACACACGCAATGTACCTACTACATGCGCAAACCTTCGCAATCGTTTAGTGCACCTAACTTCAAAGAGCTAAAGATTGGTTGTGCGTACTGTACTTAATATTCTTTTTATTTTCTTTTTTAAAACCACCTGAATGATAGGTCAAATCATTATTTAAGATCAAGGCTTACCTTGAGACTTATCTCGGCAGGTCAAATTAGGTCCATCTGGAAAATATCCCTATAAATTGTTTCATTCATCATCACTCCTCTCATTTTCTGATCTCCTGGTAGTTTCGATAATTTTACAGCAAGGATAATAGGAATACGAAGGGGTGTGTGTGTGTGTGTGTTTGTTTGTATATATTCTCAAATAAACCTTCTGCATTAAGTAAACAAATAAAATTCGCATATTCGGCAGGTTTCTAGAATTATTCATCTGCTCAGTATCGTCAACTTGAAGAATACTTCAAGTTGACGTTACTGAGCAGATGAATGTTTTGTTGTTTGTAGATGATAAAATGTTTATAGTTTTTCAGCCTTGTCTAAAGGTCTAATAATGATAAGGTTGCCCGCATAATAAAACATCCGTGGAGGATTTGCTAAAATCAGTAGTAATCGAATAACTGCTACTTACTTATCCTACTTACCTATTATAGGGATAGGATTCGGTACTAAACAAAGGCTTTATTTACATTTCCGAGGGCGCTAGTCATAATTAGAAGCGAGACTGTAGTTGTACCTACTATCACCAAAAGCTGTGATGTCATTAAGATAATCTAGCAAGGTTTATAACGACAGAACAGAACTTACATCAGCAACACCTAAATGACTAATCTATCATTATCGTGATCAATCAAAGGTTAATTCTTGGATGTCGACTGAGATAACTTCATGAACCATGCTGATAGTGCGAAAGTCAAAGTCAGATAGGAGATCAATAATCCTCTAGGTCAAATCATTCAAGATCCTTTGATGAAGTGCACATACCTAATTTATGTACTTATAAGTATAAAAATAAATGATTAGTTTACCGTAATACTCAGTTCTATGGTAGGTAAATCTACATTTGTTAGTACCTATAGGCACAAGTATTTTTGAACTGCAACGGCTGATAGAGTTCCGATAAGCGGATTTCTTCGATTTTGTACCAGATTGCGTTTCTATTATGCTTCTGTTTAATATGCACTCACTGATTAGATTAGTTAGGTAAATTAGCGTGCAGAATAAACATTCATTATGAGTACCTATCTAGTTTTATTTAGGCGATTGATTGATTGGTAAAATGTAATGTCAACGCACAACTCGTAATTTGCTTCGAGGAATTGATAATTTGTCACTGTTTCACGTCAATTCGTCCGCATTTCTGATGTTGACCCATAAAAGTTTCCGGAAAAAAGTAGCGTTTCTTGAGATACCTACAATCTACTTGCCTATACATTACATGCAAACATCCGAATTTGTGCAGCAAATCTGGCGGCAATGGGCTTGCAAGCAAATTAAGTTGCAATTAATATTATTGTGAGGAGTTTGTGTTTATGTAGATGGAATGTTTGTTACCAAGCTATTAAGCTGATGACGTTTTCATTAGGAATTCAAACGCGGTCTAACAAATAAGTCCGGGCTGGGTTCCGGTTGTATAGTTAAGGATCTATCTTGCATGGCTTAAATTCTACGGGCATATACCAATGACTACAAATTGTACACTCGACGCATACGGATTAAACTCGTAAGGATTTGATTATTTCAATTAGTTAGCAACACATCTCATTTGGAAACATATCACATTTGAATAAGTATGTGTTTTAAACTTGACATAGGTGCATGTATTTAGGTTATTACCTAAATACATTATTAATTGGGTTTAGACATGTGCGTGCATGTATGTACGTTATACATAGGTATTATTATACCTATGTATTACGTACATACATGCACGCACATGTCTAAACCCAATTTGATTCCTAAATACTTAACTAATTTTAGGGTAGGTACCTCTACGGCTTTTTGTGCTGTACATGTTTATGTAGAAAAAAAACTCGGTTTATGTACCTATAAAAAATTCTAAATATAAGTACTTACCTACTGTTTTTCTGTAACAATAGACTTAAGTTATTATATCGAACCAAAATTATTGCAACGATCACGTAATACTCGTAATAAAAGTCCTATTATTGTCACAATGTTTCAGTTATACTTTAAGCTGAAGATCAAGGTAAAAATATCACTTCAATGTCAAAATAATTAATGTCTTGCATGTAGGTAATAAAGTCTCGTGTCTTCGAAGAGGTGTATCTAGAGTTGATCATATAGGAGAGAATATCTGATACTAATAAAAAAAAACTTAGGCCTTTATCTATATTAGATGATTTATACAGCGTCAGGAGGCAATCCATGCCTACACTTAACGGGACGCTGTAGTGCCTGGGACATTGTTTGAGATGGAAAAGGCTTGCCCAGCACCTAAACCATCCTCTCAGCTTAATCAGCCTGGCCCTCAGGAAAGACGACGTCAATACGCGTGGAGCTGACTAAGCTGCGGGTTTCCTCACGATGTTTTAATACGTATATAAATTTTACGAAATGAAAAATCCATTGATGCACGGCCAGGATTTAAACCCACGACCTTCGGATTGAAAGTCGAGGCACAACCCTATTCGACCAACACGGCTCTTATGATACTAATAGTAGGTACGTACCTTATTTATTAAACTCTAGCATAACGATGTCTGTAATTGGAAGATATTTAAGAACGACAATTTTTCGGGACATCTATGATCGCAATAGAACCCGATTGAAATTTTCTGTCTGTTTGTAACGCACGCTAATTTCAGAAACGGCTAATCCGATTTGGATGCGATTTACACTGTTATAGCAGTAAAAATAGATAATGTGAGTTCGTATGAGCTAGTTGCCTACTCTGGCTGAGTTTTTAGGCCGCCTAAAAGCAACTGTCACACTTTTTAGCAAGAGCCGACAATTTAATGTGCCCTCCGAAACATCATTTACTTAGTTGATAATGTAGCCAGAGAAATGAATTATCATTTCTCTCTGAATGTAGCTGACTAGCTGAATATTTATTCACCCACAGTAATAACTATTTAATAAAAATAATATTACTTATAGGTTAGGTAGGTGGGTACTTATCACCATTCATAATAATGCGTGTAGCGTGTAAGATGCTGATGAATGAATGTAACCGAGAACTCTAGGAGCAGTAGGGGCAAGGAGCCAAAGAGTTTTGATTGGTAAGGGGCGAGGTGTGTCCAGTCCATTCTATACGGCCCAGTGAGACCTTGCTCACGATCACTACCAAGGCTCAGAGTTCGATGATCGATGACATTCACTTGTACTGTATTGTTCTTATGATATTTGAGACTTTCAAATAACGATTTCCTTATTGTGATAAATCTCGCTTATACCAATGCTGTAAAAAAAGTTTGTGGTTTAAACTGGTTTAAATTATGTTGGTTAAACCACGCCGTGTTATAGATTTATTTATTAGTATAGGTACTATTAAAGAGACTGACAATGCCTATGTTTGTAAGTAGGTATAATAGCATAGGCATTGTTATCACATATCAGGCTGCACCATTTACTTCCCAGTATTATAGATATGAGTCTTGATTTTGTTATATTTATTCTGATATAATATTCAGAGTTCAAGTTATACCTATACTTATGAATGAAGTATTTATTAATAGGTGCTTACCTACACGTGCTTGTTCTAGATAGGTTCGAAATGTTTAAAAACTCGACCGAGCATCAATGAATAATAGTTTTTTTACGCATTAAAACGAACTCTAAATGATGAAGGAAAATATTGTGAGGAATCCAATTTGCATAGATTCAAAATCATAACTATATTCTCTCGAATCTTTAGTCATAATAAGAACACTCATCATCATCATAAAGCCACATCACATGACGTCGTCCATAGATTTCTAGAGCTGTCAGAACATTGTCTCTATTTAATGTTTTCAATCTTTGTGCAGGGTAGGTATTTACAATTATGTTCTTAATGGTATAATTTCCAATGATCTTGTGCATATAAGGCACATTAATCTAATAACTACAAGCTGTGCTATAATTATATGCACTTGTAAGCCCTGTTATTTCTAGGGATAAATAGTTTCACTCCTAATCATACCTTAAGTTAAAGTTAGGCCTTTATAAGTAGACTAGCTATGCTCCCGCGTAGTGACCCGCGGTCCCTCGGGATTTTTTCATTTTTTCGGGATAAAAAGTAGCCTATGTCCTTCCCTGGGATACAACCTTTAACTATGCCAAATTTCAGCTTAATTTGTTTAGCGGTTTGGGCGTGAAAGCGTAACAAACAGGCAGACAGACAGACAGATAGACAGACAGACAGAGTTACTTCCACATTTATAATATTAGTATGGATATGGATAAGTAGATACCTTATAAATACATTTTTTAAACACCGGTTCTGATCATAATATACCTACATAAGTATCAAAAAAAGACAGTTATACTAGCAACTAAGAAATACCCAAATCAGTTCTAAAGCCATATTGCTTTTGTTGAGTAATAATGTTGTGCGCCAACACGCAACATCTGTTATGCGTTGCCGAACATGTTGAGCGTCACGTTTTGCGCCACAAATATTCCTCAGTTCATAAAGAGAAAAAAGTAAAAAAAAATGATATGGGGATAATGGGACTGGGCGGAACATGTAGCTCGGATGCCGGACAATTTTTAAGCTAAAATTACTACAGATTGAGCGCCACCCATCAGGCGACGTCGCGGCAGACGACGGAGAAGATAGCGGGACGATCTCGACAGTCATGCAGATGATGAGTCTATAAGGAAATAGTAAACGAATGCATATTTTAAACCTTTGACTAGATAATGCCTAATAAGGCCTAATGTATAAAATAGGAGATACTTCCGGCGCGTGTCGTGATTTATAAAAGCACACGATTACCTTTTAGTTCCGGTAGATCGAATTAATTAGTTCACGACCTAAATCTCTTTAGGTGATAAAATAACTAGTTTATTTGACAAGTACTAAAGTTAAGCCATTTTAATAAAGAGTACTACCTTCCTATACAATTTGGTTTCAAGTCAATGATGTTAAAAATTAATATCATTGTTTCAGGTCGTATTGATCAACTGAATAAATGCATTAGGTACTGAGTTTATTAATCTGAGGATCAAATAATATTACCTGCTCAAACCAATAAAAAAACTTAATTCTTAAACAAGTACCTCCTATAAAACTTGAGAAATTTGATTTGATTTGAATTAAAGTTTTAAAACTTTTCTCAAATACGTATCGATCAAAGACTACAAATTTTTGTACAGCTAGAAAAAATAAGTATTAAGAGATGGTCGAAAGTTTATTTTTTATCATTGCCCTGCTCTGGGACACTACAGGCTCCTAATAATAATAATAATAAATTATTAGGTAGGTAGTTGTTTCTAGCCTTAGATAAAGATAATAAAATATTAGCTAAGGGCTATTAAATCAACTACACTTATCATAAATCAAATCAATGGTTGTTATAACTTATTACTTAGGAGATTATAGTGCAGTGGGCGACGTAGATGCATTGTCTTTTGCCCGATACCTACCTACTTATACATTTTGATATACATATTAGAAAATTACAATCATCTTAAGATTTATTTCATTCATTTTCCAATTAATTTTATTTTGAAAAAGCTAGATGCATTTACACTACTCGTAGAACAATGATATTTTACACTAGAACTATAAATAGGGGCAGACTCGCAGAGTGGATGACTGATGTTGACAGTCTGATGATGATCAGATCACTACCTTTACTATTTAGTGTTACATTTTCAATATTATTCAATCTGAAACTCTACCTACTTGTGCCTAAGTTTACTTATGTATAATTCCACCTATGTTGAGATCACGATTCACGACAAAAAGTCTGAATCTATTTCATTGAATCATGATATATGAAAATAAGAATCAACGGAAACTGATCTGATTTGCATTACGTAGGCTGACATCATGAAGGATTATCAACAAAATAAAAACAATTATGAGTAAACTATGGATATATGCAGGAATCAATTAAAACTACAATGAATACACAGCTGTAAAACAATTCGTGACCGCATAGCAAATTAAATCACAATCTATATTTAAATCAAAGTACAAGATAAATGGCGTTTATTTTATATCCAGAGATTATTCCTGCCACGTGAGTAAAGTTACGATCACGTTTGTTATTACAATGGTAATAATAAAGTAATAAGTACGTAGTTAGTAAGTACTGCACGGTCTACGTAAAAATAACAATGATATAGTCATCGTTATTTTTTAAACAGAAGAAATGGGAGTGAGATAAGCGATTGCTAATAAAACTAGTGTCTCCACGTACTACATAAAAAACTCCCGCCCCGGCTTCGCACGGGTATGCTGATACTAAATGCATGTATAAGTACAGACAAACCTTCTAAAAAACCGCATCAAAATCCGTTGCGTAGTTTTAAAGATCTAAGAATACATAAGGACAGACAGACGCGGGAAGCGACTTTGTTACATACAATGTAGTGATTATCATGATAGCTTCAAAATGTAGGCATGTGCCAAATAATTATTTTGATGTGCCCTAGACTACCTCCTTAGACTCTCAAAGGATTCAATTTGATTTGAGAGCGCCTTAAAAATGCGTTTTGTAATTTCTTATCTGTAAGAGACCATTTTTGTTTAAGTATAAGGATAAAAATGAATGATGAGGGTGATCAAAAAAAACCTAATGGTTTAGTATCACTGTGAACAAACCCTAGCAATGCTGAACAAAGACTTGACATCATTTAAATGGTTTCAACCAAGGCGACACAGCCGGACGCAAGCTAACTGGTAGGTAAAAGGGCTAATAATGCCTAGGTAGTACTGCCCTTGGATTTTTTTTATTGTAATGATAAAACACGATCGTGTTACTAAGTTGACGTACTCCTGCAAACTATTCAATTAGCTTTAAGCCCGGTTCCTACCGCAAAAGGGTAATGGGCGAGAAATAGCTAAGCGGAGCGAACTCCTTTTCTATAAAATAGGTTTTGACTTCCACCAACAAAGAGTTTTGTTTTTATTTCCACATTCTAATTTAGATCTAAGCGCTTTAATCAACTCTTTCTGCTCGCTTAGTCCTTTCTGCTCGACTATTTGTTGGTGGAAACACAAGTAGATATGCAATTTATTCCAGTAAGCTCAACGGAGTCCGCTCCGCTCGCGGTGTAGACCGGGCTTCAGTAACAGTGACCATGTTTGTTCTCGTTTTGGATAACCGTATGTAGGTAACTTACAGTACAGTATAACTATGACAGTATAGTTATTTTATTTCATCTATTTTGTCGAAAAAAACTAGGGTACTTGGGTCTTTGTCCCGTGATCATCGTACTTCGTGTGCGTCACGATATCTTAGGACAAAAGATTATTTATTAAATTTCATTTATTGGTCACTAATTATCGTTCTAACCTTTTCTTTTGGGTGATAATAATATGTTTATTGTCAAATTGTCGAATTTTCTCCTCGCCAAATATTTTACTACTGCTACTACGCTGTAGCAGTCTGCTACAACGTTAGAAGAAAGAAATTTGGCGTAGGTACTCTACTTTCCCTCTACGACGTAGAGGAATGCTAGTAGCAGCCCTCTACGAAAGTAGAGAACAATATTATTTTCGAAGCTTGCAATAAAAAGTTTAATTAATATAATTACATACATATTTTATAGGCTTTATAAAAAAATATAACTTTGTCTTCCTTATTATCAGTTTAATATTTTATTACATTTTATCTAGTTTTGTCTAGAAATGCCACTTATAAGTGTGAGAAATCAATAGACTCGAATCTCCATATTGGTAAATATAAAATGTGAGTTTTGTTACTATGAGCCGTCAAACTAGTCAAACTACTTCAAATAGGAACTTTATTTCGAAACCTAGTCCTTTATGTTTATGTTTAGGAATAAACAAATCAACAATGATGAGGACGAATTAGTGTCAACTATCACAACTAACAGATAGTCGGTACTACATCGTCATCATCATTGTTCCAACTGAGCAGTGTGCACTAGGCTTAGACATGCTCTTAGGTGACACTTTACATAAATACTAGCTTCATATTACAAAATAATATAAACACGGTTGCAAGTATTTCAGTAATGCGCTGTAGCAAACTTGTTGCGCTAACAATAGTTTCATGTTTTGTGCCAAACCCGAGTTCGAATTGGCGAGCTGTTTTAGTCCAAGGGCTTTACCAATTGTAAGTGTAACACCAAATTCATTTGAAATACAAGAATTGCAACATTTGCATCCTGAGAATTATACGTGCAATATTCAAAATTTAGCAATGTGTGCAATGTACATAATTTAACAAGGAAAGAAGAGTAAGTAAAATATCTCGACATCGGATGTAAATAAGGTAGGAAAGAATAACTCGTATACTTCGATCAACTATTACAACCTCGTATAGGTTACCTACGTTATGAAATTATTAGTAGAAAGCCATGACTGATACCTTCAGGCTTCTTGAGGCTACTAGTTCATATGAACTTTTTTTACAGCTCGCGGACGAGCTTCCAGCCCAACTGGCTGAGCTCAGCTTGCGGCCGCGAGCTATGGCCCCTTCCTACAGCCTCTGCCGCATCAGCCCAGAAGACAAAGGTCTCGTGCTCAAGTTCTTGAGAAGGTAAGAAGAATAGGACATGCAAAGTATAATTTTAAACCTATATAGGTTATATCCTGGATCCAGGATATATCCTGGATGGACTCATCCCAAAAATCACAGTCCGTTCATCTGTTTCAACGTGAAGCAAACTTACAGGTAGGTACTTACTTTTGTTTATCTTCCTGTTCCTGTTCATCATCATACGTTCCACCAGAACCATAAAACCAGAAGTCCAGAAGTCCCTTCATTTCAGTAATGCTTCCTTCTAGGTTCTTCTTCCGCGATGAGCCAATGAACCTAGCAGTAAACTTGCTGGAGACGCCCGAGTCTAGGTGCGACGAGCTGGAGGAATATGCGGCTGCAACCCTTGAAGACCTGGTGTCAGTTGCCGCGGTCGATGAGAACGGTGACTTCGTCGGTATTGTCGTCAACGGAATCGCCAGGAGAGAGGTAACATTTACAAAATTATTAGTTAAGTATCATTTACATAAACGGTAGAATTTCTATCAATACGATGTATCGCACTGCAATTTTAGATAAACCTTGACGTTCGTGAAAAAGCCGCCAGCCTATAGTGGAACTGGGCCGGACACGTCTGTCGCATGTCGAACGATTTGTGGGCAAAGCGAGCCGTGAACCCCACAAAATGTGACGCGGAGACGTGGAAGACCTAGGATGAGATTGCGAGACGAGCTAGACTCTCACCTGAGAACCTGGCCTGTCACAGCGTTAAATCGGGATGAGTGGAAGAAGGGAAGAGAAGTCTTTGCCCTGCAGTGGGACGAGAATGGCTGAATAATAATAAAAAAAAATTGAAAAGCAACTTATTTTTAGGTATGTTTGTCCAATCATATTTAGCAGTAGCAGTAGTAGAATTTTACTGAATGATAGCTTGATTGATATTAACTCGTCATGGAAATTCATTTTTTTTCATCATGTCATGAAAAGGAAGTAAGTAAGGTCTACATTTGATCAAAACATTCAACAACAAAGTCTAACCGATATTAATAGGCTCACTTCCGTGCAGGTGTTATCAAAGTACTTAGCAAAGACAATGGGGACAAATCTACTTATAATTACACTCCATACCTATAGAATAGCAATTAATAATATCCGTATTGCAATCCGAGATATGCGTAGGTTATCAATGCAGGCCAAGTTTATCAAAGGTACATCTGAATAGATACGTAAAGCTTAGTGTACACTAATTAGGTTCTAGCAAGACATTTTCTACGACACTTTTCATAAGAAAAGTCAAGAAATGTATACTTAGCCTCTTATTCTTTTAAATATTTTGGAAACAAGGAACAAACAAGATATCCTGGGGAAATATTGGCAGAAGAGGAAAATCTAATTGGCCAACTTATTACTCGGCTGCAACAGGCGTACAAAAAAAGGACGTAGGTATCAATCATTAAATAAAAACAATCAACGTTAGATCATCCAAAGTATCCATTCACCAAGCTACAAAAACAGCGAGTGGAATAGTTTTTCCGGATAGTTCGAATCCGATTTCCACTAGGCCTTGAACCGATCGCATTACCAGTTTGATCCAGCAAATCAATTAGAGCAGAGATCCAAGGATAAAAAGGAACGTGTCACGGTTGACGTCACGCAGAATACTAACAGTCACTGTGTAATCCTATCGGCCGAAGTTCTTCAATGAAAAACTAAGTTTAGGCTGTTTGTATCTTAATTATCAGGCTATTTGCTTTGGCCTAACCACAGACAGGTTGAGTTTTCTGTGGGCTATCGAACACTTTTTGTAGGTACCATGCATTGGTATATCGTATTCAACATTTAACCCAATAGCAATTTTTTTGTAGGCTTCCCTGTGGGTTCTCAAAATTGAAAGACCCGTTCAAGCTCTAATCCTTTGGCACATTTTTGAATACTGTGTTTAACCCAGCTGGAGACGATAAGTTATCGATTAATGACTATTATTTGGTGAATGTGGTCTTGTTTTGCTTGACTGATCATCGAAACTAAATGTTTCAGCAAATTAACTATGAATGCGGAAAAGTTATTCGTCTAATCATCTTGTTCTGACAAGATGACTAAGCGTGAGACTTCAGCTGGGAAAACTACTGAATTTATTATATGAGTCTGCAGAAATATAAGAACAATAGCCGTTAAATCTTCAGTTATAAACAAAGGAATGAAAAATGAAATTGGATGATTTTGCCCAAATCATAATCAGTCTTTACTCCACGCTTGTGGAGAAAGCCGAACCTAAACCGTACATTTATTTCCAGGAAGCAGACTATACGGACAAATCAGAAGACTGCCCTAATCCGAAATTCAGGCGCATTCTCAAAGTCCTTGGGCACTTGGATCGCGAAGCGCGCATCTGGGATAAACTTCCAGAAGACTGTCATACGGTGCTGGAAGTCAGGATCGCGTCGACACATACCGGCTGGCGGGGAAGAGGGCTGATGCGAGTGCTATGTGAAGAGTCTGAGTAAGTTCCTATTCATGTCTTATTTAACCTTACAGCCCCCTGTCTCCAGACTAGGATGTCATGTGAAGGAACCATCGTGAGGAAACTGGCATGTTTAAAGTGCACAAAATGTGCTTCTTTGAGGCGCACTATTATAATCCTTTCACCACACTGGTTCGAAAGAAACGATAAAAAGAAGACCCCAAAAAGTATACCTAAATATTAAGTGGGAATGGAACTCGCAACTCGTGCATGTTTGTCGGGAAGAAACCCAACGAGGTGGTGAATAGACCAGAAAAAGCAAAATTTTCCATTAAAAGCGTTTATCTTTAAATTCTGACGTCATATCCAGGTCAATAAGACGGGTAATTGTCCTGAATCAGCAAGAAATTGCTCGCATTGTTTATGATAACAATCAAATTCATCACATGCTTTTGAGCGCTCAGACTAGACTAGAAGTACCTACATTAAAATTCTGAACCTAATTTAGCCAATTTTTACATTATTTTATGACTAGGCATGACTTTAAAACTACACACAAAAGATTCCAATTAACTAATTTTGCAGTTAGGCAAAAAGCGAGCGTAGCGAAGTTTAATTTTTTGTCAAGACAATCAATATTTACAAGTCGTTCAAAGTATATACAATAAAAAGGCTCTTAAATTATTCCAGACCACAGTAAAAAAAACTCAGTCGTAATACCCGGAAGCATACCTACTCACATAATTGGGCGTTAACTTACTATTAGGTACTATTCTAGGAACTAGGTATTTATAGTAGCTTTTGTCCTCGGCGAATACTTCAAGCTCTGAGATCATTTCGAAAACTATATAAGTAATATGTTTAATTTAAATAAATATTGGCAAATTATCGACTTGTGATTGCAAAATGATGGGATTTTTAGGTGCTACCAACTTTTACTATAGCGACAATTTCCCCAATATTGCATAGTTTATAGCCCTAATTATTCTTGTGCAAGATACTCAGTGACAAGCAAAAACCAGATAAATTCACTGAGCCTAATCACGAGTTTGTAAACTGAGTCAAAACACCTGAAAATTGAGAAATGCCCATTGCTCACGATCATTCTCTACATTATACGAGTATTGTCTTTTAGTGCTTTTATCATTTTATCCGTTCTCACAATTAATATATAAATCTAGTTACTCGTATAAATTTCAATGTCGCATTGAATTAGCAAGTTGATCAGTGTAGGGCAGTATTTTTTCTATTGACTTTTTATGCTATTGGGTATTATATGACAGTTTTTAGTTGTTGAAAACAGGAAGAACCTTTGTGATTATTCAGTCAAAACATTAAGCACAAGTATTTTTGACAACATTTAGGTTACTCTGAATCTGCACCCCTCTTAGATATTTTCAAAGGCTCTTAAATGCCTAAG
Source organism: Epirrhoe tristata (assembly GCA_951394285.1). Lineage (NCBI taxonomy): Eukaryota > Metazoa > Arthropoda > Insecta > Lepidoptera > Geometridae > Epirrhoe > Epirrhoe tristata. Next base: position 3,717,852 of record OX596150.1, on the reverse strand, counting down.
GATGACAATAATTGCATAGTAGGCACTCTCTATCGCGATTAAGGGATAGGTAGAGAGAGCGGTGATCCTATTTAGTTGTCTTTCGTCACCTTTCTTCTTGTCAATATGCCTTTTGATACTGCTAAAATCAAAATCCTAGGTTCGTCTTCGGCAAACAGAAAATTTGATAATAATCACTGGAGAACACTTCATGTGCACAGAGCGTACATACGTTGATGATTATTCAAATCTAATCAAAATGTAGAGCAAAACAATCAGCGTCCAATGGTGACACATGCATCCGAATAATAATGTTCATGACTAAAGTGCATATTCGCGCAATGAATACAAAACTTATGAACTAATCTCGCAGCCTTCGCTTTGATGAAGACGCGTGTCATGAAATTGCCCTGTTATGTCATACAATGTAATTTATTATGTAATAGTAGCTAATACAGGCTGTGATATGAAGGACATAATAATCGTTATTATCAGCTTGAGATCTTAGGTTAGGATTTAGTTTATCGATATCGATAAAACAGTCAGAAAATTCCTCTTCATATGGAATAAAAAACGACGTAGGTATATCCTACCAGTTTCGTGGTTGAGCTCATGCTGGTGTGTTAGTTTTCCTTTTCGATTATTGCCGATTTATAGTGAAAGGCCTGAATAGATGATACATCGATATGAATTCGTAAATAGTTGAAGATAATTCTAGAGGTAATTAATAAATTGACGAATTTATTACCTTTAGAATAGTTTCAAGGGTAAATAGGGGACCCAAAGTAGGTAATCAGTCAAACAACCTATGCCCATCATTAAAATCTATCTTAAAGTACGCGAAGTAAATCTAGCGATAACAGTCAATTTTATTGGCGACGTAGTAATATTTCAAAGTACACAGTCAATTTACTATTGTAAACAAGGTCCTTGTTTATTAATAAAAAAGGAATATTCACTGGCACGTTTTAGAAGAAAAGGTGTGAAATTACGAACAAAAGTGCACTAAATTTCTAGACTGCTCAAGGCTAACGATTCAAGGTATACTCTTGGGCCTTATAATTACTGAGTAGGAAGCATATGCCTAAACTCAACATAATACTATAGTTCCTAGCATATTTTTGTAAGATACGAGAAAGTCTAACCACCTATATTTATTTTTATTTGCTATATTTAGCCAGATCCAAAGGAAAGTCAATGTCTCTAAATATTGTAGATACATATGTGTAGAGCCTTTGCACGACTGTCCAATTATGAAAAATGACAAACAGTCGAAAAATTTCCATTCATAAAAATTTTCAATCATAAATATGTCCAATCATATTAATGTCCAATCATAATAATGTCCAATCTCTATGTGTGCGGTTTCCATAAGATATTTTCTTTTTGCTTAGAGCTCGGGTCAAGAGCGTATAACTTTTATAAAGGTATATTTTTTCTGACTATGAAGCCGTTTGGACAAATCTTTCTGCAAAGACAGATAAAAAAAAATGCACGCAGAATTTAAAGAGACAAATACCTAAAAGGAACGAGGAAGTTTAGGATATACAAAGGTCAGAATGCTAGAATAGATGATTAATCTAGCCTAAGCTAAGCCTAAGTAAAGTGCTGTGACGAATCACTGATTATCAGAATTACTGTATATTTATCATGATTGTAGCCTCGTGGTGCAAGAGATTTCCCCCCACATAACATAATAAATTAATAATTCTCATCGTCGAATGCAATTTTCTACGTTGCAGAATAGTACGAGTAGAAGTCGGTTTTTTTAATTTGATATTGAAATTATACCTAATTATGGCCATATTGATTAGGTATGTACCTAGTTAATACCGCAAGGCACGAGTCAATACATATTTTATATATGGCATTTGACGGGTGAGCTTATGCTTATTTGTTTTTTTTAACATTACCATAACAAGCCTTTTTTAAGCACATTAATAATGTAAGTAATTAAAAATCAATGTTCGTTATTTTATTGAATACGAAATGAACCTTGAATAAGTAAACTCTACTTACTCTCAAGATATTTTTTATTTCTCATACACCTGGATGCTCGTAGAACAATATTTTAACTAATACGAGTATACTTTATTGAAGAGCTTGTAGACTTTTATTTTGTATGCTTTTGGCTTGTATTTATAAACCTTACAAGGTCGGAGACATGTCCAAATGTTTAGCACCTGCCCACTTTATTCAGAAGTTAGCGTATAGTGATATACGTGACAGGTTGCAAGCCTAATAGCACCGACAGTTTATTTTCTATGTATTTATATTATTATTATATTTTGTGTCTATTTATTTATATGTATATTTTGTCTGTTTTTAAATAAATATCCTATCCTTCCAGACGCATAGCCAAGTCCATAGGCGCAAGCGCAATGCGTATGGATACCACGTCAGCCTTCTCCGCTGCGGCCGCAGAAAGGCTAAACTACAAACAAGTTTATAGTACGCTGTACTCGGACCTACCGTTTGCACCGCAACCAGACGCCCCGCATCTTGAAGCAAGAGTTTATATCAAGGAGTTGTTCTAAAGTGAGTGATTGATTAACGCAGTTAGTACACCGACGCATTCACATGCGATTCGCATCGACAGATCGCATCCGACAAGGACGCACCTATGTCATTAGCTATGTGCTAGAGTGAGACGTGGGTTTCGCATTCGCATGCGAATGCGTCGGTGTACTAACCCCGTAAAACCCAGATCAAAAGTACCTGAAACCAGCGAGTTTGTATGAAAATGTTTATATTGTATGGCTATAACAACAAATGAACATTTCTTAACATGAACTGAACTTCATAAGAGAAATGTAATGCTAAGAAAGCTGAAGAAAGGGGAAAACTAAGAAAAAAATGGAAATTATACCCCTAAGTGGGTGAAACGAAGAAGAAGGTAGTAGATCCCTTAATGGATTTGATTAGTGGATCAGAGTGGAATAGATACATATTATAAAATATTATAAAAAATACGCCTTACCAAATAAATGCGCAACTGATTGTGGCTTTAAAGTGGTGCTATGAAAAAAGATGCAGGGACAGTTATGCTTGTAATTCTTTAAAGTCTAATATTTATACGTTAAGTACCTATAATAGATGTACTTACATATTGAAATGTGCCGAATATGCCCATTTATATATTTTACTTATTAATTTGGTGATTCCAACATTTTTATATTTATTTTATTATTTTCAGATGCTCCAAAAAGGCAGTTCAATTACCTGAATGGCATAAATGTACTAGTTACCAGTCACAGATACTAGATTTAGATATATTAATAGCACAATGATATTAAACATGTTGGTAATGTTTGTATAATCTCATTAGCAATACACAAGGTAGGCAAAGTATTATTGAATCTAGCTTAAAAAGCACATTGATATCCTAATACCTGGTATATCGAATGTACCTTGGAGATGTAATTGTGTAGTTGTATTTTACTAAATTCGTGTTTAATGTATGTCTAGGAGCCAAAACTCACTAATAATGTGTAATGTAGAAAATGTCAAACAAAAAACATTTTTGAAAAAAAAAATTGAACCGACTTCACAGAACACAAACAGAAGAACCTTCTACACACTAAAAAGAGAAAAATAAGAATATAATTTGAAGTCGGTGCCAACTATTCATTTACATCTAAGAAGTTCAAAAGAACTTGGGTGCAAAATTGTATCCTGGTACGCTATCGCTCGATTTCTTTTTTTTATAGGTACCTAATCGTATTCACTTGGCACCGACTTCAAATTATATTCTTATTTTTCTCTTTTTAGTGTGTAGAAGGTTCTTCTGTTTGTGTTCTGTGAAGTCGGTTCAATTTTTTTTTTCAAAAATGTTTTATTTTTCCCTTTTTAGTGTAAGTAAATAAATACTGTGTAAATAAAAGTGTATGTGTAAATAATATAGTAAGCTACGAGTACATAAAGACTTTGCTTATCGTAGCTTCAGTAGGAAAGGATAAGAGAAGTCATGAGCAGACCTACTAAAAGGACACACCGGAGTTCAGCAAGGGGGAAAACTATCAATCCATAAGGAAAAGAAAATATTTTGGACTACTTCGGGTGTAATACACTTTCAAACTATTTAATGTTTGACTCAGATTGTGAGTCAGGGTGTGTTGTGTAGTGAGAATGAGGTTTTTTGAATGTTACGGGAAAACTGTCAATCCCTCAGGAAAAAAAAATATATGGCGCCACCTTGAGAGTATACCTCTTTCTAACAAAAAAAAAATTTTGGAAATCGGGCCACAATTTTCTTAAAGTTCAGTGATTGTTTTAGTTTTACGGGAAAACTATTAATCCCTCAGGAATAAAATTTATATGGGACCACTATAAGAGTATACCCTTTCAAACAAAAAAAAAATTTGGAAATCGGTCCACAACTGACGGAAATATCGGTGAACATACATAAAAAAAAAACATACATACAGCCGAACATATAACCTCCTCCTTTTTTTGAAGTCGGTTAAAAATAGTACCCAATCTAAGTGATATTACCTAAACTAAGGGATATACAGAACTTTATTCATTCTTACGTTATCCTGTAAATTATCATTGTAGATGGAAATAAGCAAGAGCCTGCGTAAAATGTTATAGGAATTACATTGGGTGTTAAACTTCTCCTGAAACTAAAAACGATAAATAGTTACATACATCTTCAGTGGTTTTTGCGATGGACAAAAACCGGCCAAGTGCGAGTCGGACTCGCGCTCCCGTTTTAACCTTTGGGTACGGAACCCTAAAAAACGCACCCCAAGGATCAATAGACATACATAGAAACATACATAAAATCACGCCTCTTTCCCGAAGGGGTAGGCAGAGATCTCCACTTGCTACGATCCTGACACACAGCTTTTGCCTCATTCACTCTCATTACATTCTTCATACATGCTCGCCGGTTTAGGGTACTTTTGACCTGGCCCTTCTCCAAAATGTCGCCAATTTGATCCAAGAAGTTTCGCCTAGGCCTTCCCCTTCCAGCTGTCCCATACACACTTGCCTCATACACTTGCTTTGTCAAACGACTGTCATCCATCCTCTCTACATGCCCAAACCATCTTAACATACCTTTCTCGATCCTCAACACTACATCTTCTTTCACTCCACACTGTTCCCTTATCACTCTATTTCTCACTCTATCATTCAACGTTACCCCACACATACTACGCAACGCTCTCATTTCAACAGCATTCACTCTACTCTGATGTTTTTTCTGCCACACCCAACTTTCACTACCATACATCAATGTCGGCACTAACACTCCTCTATGAACTGCCAGTCGTGCCTTGTTGGACACTTTCCGGCTGCTGATAAAATCGTGAAGTGCCCCATTCACTCGGTTTCCAGCATTCACTCTTCTTTCGATATCCTCATCGTACTTTCCATCTCTTGTAAACAATGTCCCCAAATACACAAACTCTTTCACTTGTTCCACTCTTTCATCACCAATCAGAATATTGCATGCTGTCATACATTCATCTTTTTCAAAAACCATCACTTTCGTCTTGCTCACATTTACTTTCATTCCCTTTTGCTCAAAAGCTTCATGCATAACTGTTACCATCTCCTGCAACTCATTCTCCGACGACGCAAGTATCACCTGGTCATCGGCATAGAGAAGACATTTGACAAGTAACTCATTCATTCTCAAACCATTTGCACTATCTTTCAAATCTTTCAAGCAACTGTCCATGAATAGATTAAACAACCATGGTGACGCTACACATCCATTAGAACAATAGACATTTCTCATATTTGTTATTCAAGTCCTTTGGAAATGTTTAAAAGGGTCAGAGGCATAACCAAAATAATATTTGCCAAATGCCTGCCCAAACATAATTATGAAATAACCTAGAGTTCTCATGGCTTTCACCATCGCTCATAAATCTATAATTACTTACTGTTACTTTTCGACTTAAGTTATTTATGAAGTAACTAATCACTTTACTAAAAGATGGTGAGAACAGTCCCTAAGATTTTTAAATTTAAGTAAGTTCCTCGTAGCATAAGTATTAAGTAGCAAAGCAATATACTAGAGCAGTAACTTGTAACAAAACATCAAACTGCGCATAATGATCGTTTCGATTTTATGTACAGTACGCATAACCGATCTTTAGCTCTCTGAAGTTAGGTGCACTTAACGATTGCGCAGGTTTGAATAGGCAAGATGGGACGATGGAACAAACTAAGCGAGTGAGCGAGGCAGCTGTACAACGCTGTCTTCGTCTTCGAGGCGTAATCAAAAATGGGTTCTGCGCAGCTACTTCAGAGAGTTAAAGATTGGATGTGCGTACTGTAAGTACCTAAGTAAATGTTCTACAAGAAGTCTATCTATAGTGATTTAATGTTTAAAAAACTAGTATTAAGTACTGCACGAAAGTATTATTTATTGGCTCAATAGAATGTAATTTCTAGGCTAATTGTGATCACCATAATGTTATTTGAATAAATGTTTAAATAGCTATAAAATATGTTTTCTATTAAACCTATTCCCATTAATGGTAAATGCCCATTTACCTACTTAATTAGGATGAATGGAGCATAATAACAAATGTTTGTACAGCAGTTTGTGCAGCAGGCACGCTGCCTTAAATTTTATTTTATCTTTCACCGTTATACCTACTCATGCGCAGTTCATTCATTATCTGTAGTTTAGTTGTGTGCGTGAAACGTACAAAATAACATTGATTCTCCATCGATCCGCTCAAAATATTCTGTATCATATTGTTACTTTTAAAGTTATCGAGATTTGTCTAACTACCAATAGAGGTGAGAATAATATGTTATTTATTATATCATAATATTAAATAGTGTCAAAAATGAAAGTAATGTGAAAGTGTGAAGTTAAATCTACACGGTCATGTACTGACACTTGAAAAGGCGTTGAACTGATTATTTTGTTTGAAGATCCTATTATGTCCCAATACACGGTGGCACCGGTGGAAAAAGGCGACGTGGATGACATCATGAGGCTCCTAGAACGGTACGGGTACCAATACCAGTTTTGCATACATACAGTACCTAATGTAACATGAATCCAAATGTTTACAAACGAAAGAATAAGAAGGAGATCAATTACAGATTACGGACATTGTAAAAAGTATTACTTATTATAATAATTAGCCAGACTCACTATCCTTTCCTGATCTTAAAAGTAATATTTAATTATGTTACTATACCTACATATTTTTATGTAGGTATAGTAACATAATTAACTATACTTTTGTAGACAAATCGCTATCTAGAGTGAGTACTAGATAGAGATAAACAATCTGCATTGAGATTGAGAGTGCTCAAAGGTATTTTGTCTTGTTATCACACTAAGGTATTGTAACCAATGTCTGATAATGTAGCATAATCTTTCCAAGGTTTTATAGAGTTTATAACATACGAGTTTATTATTTTGCTATGCATCTCAAATGTTTGCTGAATTATACTGTCAAACGTATTTTATATCATTTCTTCAGGAGAAAGAAAGTAGCCGAGGAGTTCTTTTCTATCGTAGCTAAAGGGTCATGGTAGTAAGCAGGACCATATTTCTTCAGCCATAGTCAATCACACTATTTTCCGATTTCCAGAACATTTTACAAAGACGAGCCCATGAACAAGGCCGTGGCACTCTGCGAGACAGAAAGATGCGTGGAGCTCGATGAGTATTGTAAAAGTTCTATGCTGGAAGGACTATCTTTTAAAGCTGTGGATGGAGAGAGTAACATTATAGGCGTTTTGATCAATGGGGTCTGCTCTTTGAAAGAGGTAAGTTAAGGTTCCTTTAAGACTTTTAAGGCTAAGCGACAAAACCCTTAAATAAATAAAAACATTCAATGAAGGAGAATAATTAGAAAACTTGATGTAACATTACTTAGACTAAGAGGAATGTAAGCAATGTAACAAAAACAAGTCAACTAACACAATAAAATCCTTTATACAGGAGGATAAATACGTTACTGAGCATAGGAATGTGACTACGAGAAACAGTTCTCCCTTGTGGTCCCATTAATGGGACAAAATCCTGGGACCACGAGAAATCAGCGGTATTTTACTACTGAGAGGTTTTACGTTAAAGTCACATTGCATTGGTAGCCATTTTGATGTTTAGAAATCCATACTTCAATACTATCCATACTTCCATACTAATATTATAAGCTAAAAAGTAGAGGATTAGCGAGTTTATATGTTACGTTCCCCAAAACGCAACGATAGCGCGATCTAATGTTTCCTGTGGCGCCATCTATTATGTAGTAAAATGTGTCTGTCTGTCTGTCTGTTTGTTACCTTTTCACGCTTTAACCACTGAACAGATGATGCTGAAATATGACATGGATAGAGATTATGTCCCAGAGACGGACATAGGCTACTTTTTTTTTCAAAACTAATCATGAAGGGCGTGAAATAAGGGTTGAAATTTTGTATGGGGACTTAAAGTGAAGTTCCAGTTGAAGGCCACTAGATGGCGTTGCTGTCCTATGGCTGAGGTCGAGATGGCGCTATTATTGCATTTTTATTTTTAAAAGTATCAGAAGACAATCTTCTGAACAGCAGTTTTCAGTTCTGTTTTTATTAAGTATGTTATTTTGCTGACGAAGTCACGGGGGGCTAGTTTTACTATAAAGTCCGTTTGCATTAGAGGTACAGTAATAATAAGTAGTTTTGATTTGAGGCATTTTGCTTTGTAGGTGTTTTAAATGTGAGTTATTAATCCTTCAATATCGTTTTGCGGCGTAGGCATTGTGATCATAAAGGAATAAAATGACAGAAATGAAAGATGAAGACAGACGAAATATGACGAAACATCCCAAATATTACTACTTTAAGTCGCACAATGCACGGCAAAAAAATCTCACTGCCTACTTCAATCTTTTTAAGACTACTTGCCTAATACTTTTTTTATTTTTTATTAACCTACATCATCCCACTGCTGGGCAAAGGTCTCCCCCAATTTCTTCCATCTGTCACGGTCTGCCACGTCCCATTAGTTGTTTTTTGCCTAATACAAACCACGTAAATATAAAATTTCCGACTCGGTAATAATAACTTACCTATCGTTGTTTACAGCGCTTGAATTAATTGTAAATAAACTTTATACGAATTAAAACCGGAAAAACTCGATCTTGAAATACATGATAAATAGCTGTTATTACAATAGCATGTTCTTTAAAGACAATAGACTATAAGCGACTGCATATTGTGTGAAATTCATAATCTACACAATACATTTCCAGTTTATGGACATTTGTAAAACTAATGTGTGAAGGTCGGTATGCTGTTCATTTCATGAAATGAGATGCTAATTAATCCTTCCGTCAAGCTTGTATACATATTAGCTGAAAACGTGTCAATAGTTTTAATTTTCACAACGACTTTTTGCATTTTATTCTAAACTTATATTACCCTTAGAGATCTTCAAAGGATTTGGAATACAGTAAGGCCCGAGAGATTCGCGATGAAAATGTGTATTTTCTATTTTAATTTTAAGTCTCAGTCCTGAAACTGTTTACCAGCGTTATGAATAAAGAATTAAATTCTACTTTTAGGCAGACGACGGTAATGATTTCATAAGTCTAGCAGAGCGCTGCACAAACAAAAAGTTCCAAAAGATACTATACATACTGGCGCGAAGAGAAGCCGGCGCTAAGCTATGGGAGAGGTTTCCTGATGATGAGAACTGTGTGGAAATCAAAGTGGCTGCGACTGACCCGGGCTGGAGGAAGAAGGGAATCATGAATGTGCTGGTGACAGAGACTATGTAAGTTTATCTCCAATATCGTTTATCCTCATTAGAAACTACTTTGAGCACTGGTAGTAGAAACAGCCAGCCAGATAAGTTTGAATCCGATAGTGTACAAATTTTTATGTCCGAAAATGTGAGTGCACTATGCCAAACGCTCTCAAAGGGTGAAGGAAAACATTGTGAGGAAACCAACATTTTGCAGAATCTAAAAAAGTGTCAAGTGCACGTAAGGAGTCTCTTTGAGGCTCACTTAAAATTATTTCACTATACAATACACTGCACTGCTGGTTCGATTTATAAAAACCTGTTAAATTAACAAGGTTCTTGTTAACTAAAATAGTCCCTCGTTGTGGTAGATAAAATATTTAACAAGCGTTTTAAATATGTTAATTTATGTTACAGAAAAGCCACAGCTCAACGAGGCATCAGACTGCTTAGAATGGACACGTCAAGTGCCTTCTCAGCAATGTCCGCAGAGAGGCAAGGCTTCACTTGTTACTACAAAGCGCTTTACAAAGATATGACGCTGGACGGGCGTCCATTGATTGTACCTGAGCCTCCGCATGTAGATGATAGGGTTTATATCAAATGTCTTTATGAGAGAACGTAAAAATGGACTTAAGTTTTAGGTAATAAAGATCAGATTTTTATGAAGAAATCTGAGGTATGAGAGTTATGAGAAATCTTTAGGTAAGGTCGGTGGTAATGTCAAAACGAAGAACGCTGAATATGATACACAGTATCATGATACACAGTATCATATTCAGACACAGATCAAAATTAAACAATAAGAATAACGTTCATAACGAAAATTGGGCTAAAAATTTCGAACTAAAATTCTGCACAGGAGGATGAGTAGGGTCAATGTGACCCTGCTCATTTTTTTGTCTAGTTTTTTTTTTTTGCAATCGGATGCTATTGAAATTCTCAGTAGCTGTAGCTATTGAAGCGCCATGCCCTCTAAGCACTCCACTTGCTCAAAAGCCAAACGTGCGCAAACGCAAAAAGGATCATTATGACCCTTCCACAACCGCGACGTTATGATTTTCTGCCATACATCGGTTAATAATTTTGTTGAATATTATGAGATTTTATGTGTTTTAGTCAAAATAAACATCCAGGAACTTGGAGCATATGCGACATTTGATTCTGATTCAGGCAAAGAAGAATTTGTTATAATAATACATGTTTGTGTTGTTTTTTCATTGTGTGTAACGTAGCGTCATATTTCGAGTTGATTAAACTAGACTTTTCGTAAAATGTAAAAAATGAGACATTTGTACGTAAAATGGTGTATTTTTTCATGAAATCTTTTTATTAATAACTAAATCCAAATATAACGTTCCATTACTTGTTCAAAACTATCAATAATTTCTTAAAAATTGAAATTAAATTTAAAAAAAAAAAAACCCATAATCGATGTATCCTTTTCGACGATGCAACAAATTTAGCGAGTGAGCGAGGCAGCTATACAACGCTGTCTTCGTCTTTTAGGCGTCATCAAAAATTGGTTCTGCGCAGCTACTTCAGATAGCTAAAGATTGTTGTGCGTACTGTACTTCCCTTTTCTAAATACCATGATTATGACAGCGAAAATTAAGTGCTTGGTTCTGTAATTAATTACCATACATACATACAAACATAAAATCACGCCTCTTTCCCGAAGGGGTAGGCAGAGACCACGGATCTCCACTTGCTACGATCCTGACACACAACTTTTGCTTCATTCACTCTCATTACATTCTTCATACATGCTCGCTGGTTTAGGGTACTTTTGACCTGGCACTTCTCCAAAATGTCGCCAATTGGATCCAAGAAGGTTCGCTTAGTTATTAATTATTATGAATTAATTACCAAGCTACTACATATTTAATTATAAGATATTAAGAATTTCAAACTTATTTATTGTTAAAAAATTTGTGTGTAAAGCTAAGAAAAACATTTAAAACCACGTTTCTTATTTACTAGGTCACCATGTCTCAAATGATAGTTTCAAATTGTACGCCTGAAAATAATTTTATTATTGAGCAAACAACAAATTACAAATGTGATTAACATAGATATGGAACTCCTTTTTAACAGAAATGAGCTCACAAAATATACCTACAACATCTATTAATCTACTGGGTTGTATTTTAGACCTAACCAATCAGAATCAAATTAACTATAACATTATTTATTACCTATTAGCGAAATAGAATATTAAATATGATAAAAATTCTAAATTTCCAGCAAGGACTTTATGTGACTTTGCATTTTTACAGTATTTTACATGCTAAATAAAAAATCTTCAGATACTGGGTAATCGTGTCAAGCACAGATTCACGTTTCATTTTCCATCGAGAACTGTCAAAGAAATCTAAATTTTAGCTTTGTCTCAGTGAAGTTCTGAATTTTAGGTTATATTTGAGCATTTAGTGGGAGTTTCAGATCTATGTATAAGCCATGAAAGTTATAGACATACCTTAACAGATATAGGACATTATTTTTCGTATTACGTCATAGAAATTCACCTTCATGTCGTCTTGTGCGTCGTACCATTCGTCTGCCACCTCAGTGATTCCAAACTCTGAGAGCAATGTTTCCGAGCCGTCCCTGCAAAAATTGACATATTCTTACTTATTCTAATACTTTACTATTTATAAGAGCACTGGTGGTCTAGTGGTAGTGGCCCCGCTTTCCGATCGTAAGGTCGTGGGTTCAATCCCGGTCGTGCATCAATGAGTTTTTCTGCCGAAAAACTTTTGTGCACTATGCCAGTACTCTCAAACGGTGAAGGAAAACATCGTGAGGAAACCGACCGACATGTCGTAGAACCTACAAAGTTCGAAAACATGTGTCAAATGCACGAAAGGAGCCTCTTTGAGGCGCACTTAAAATCACCACACTGGTTCGAAAGAACTAATGACACGATAAGAAGGAGACTCTTTATAAAATAAATAAATAAATAACGCTGGACTTTTCACACAGCATCATCTAGCCCCAAAGTAAGCAGAGCTTGTGTTATGGGTAGGTATAAGAATGACTGGTAACTACTTATATACTTTTTGTTTGTAAATACATACATAAGTATTATACATAGAAACACCCAGACCCGGGACAAATATCTGTGGGTCATACAAACATTTGTCCCGCGGCGGGGATCGAACCTGCAACCTTCTGCGTCGCAGGCGGACCTTTTGATCGGGGACTAATATGTCCTTGTTGTGGAAAGGAAAATGGATGATGTCCTTTAAAAGGGTAATTGAATAATTCCAGCCATAATATTCTAAGGCATTAAATGTTCTAGGCAAAGTAAATTCAATCCAAGAAAAAGAACTGAGTGAAGGTAAAGTAGTAAATAAACACTCTAGTGTACTAACTTTAAAAACTATAAATAAAAGTACTTACATATTAAATATTATTTACCTTGTACTGTTGAGCAGTATACCTAAATACCGCAGGAAACTAATGTTAATAGATATAATAATAAATACAATATTGTAATAAACGTTACAAAAATAACAATTTATTTATTCATTGAACTACTTATTTACAAAATATGTACACGTCAAAAGTCTAAGCTATATTACAAATTAATACGATTCAACAATATCAATAATGTCAACATGAGGTAGCTATTACTACATATAATACAGTTTCTTGGTGAAAATAACTATAACTCAATTCACTAAAGAAACGAATCTAAAATGGCTGCGATAATGATGTTCTCTCGCTTGCACATTAGTGCCATCACAAGTGTGCAAGCGAGAGAACATGATTATCGCATATACCATCGTCTTTTTAAACCTAATGTCCATTTAAAACATACTGAGACAATCAATAACTCAATAGGGCTTCCAGTCTCACTCGACTTTGCAGGAAAAAAAACTAAGGTGAGAAATCTCACGAGGAAAATTCTGGATCACGTTATAGCGATATTGGAAGCCCCAACTCAATTTATAATGAAAACAACCTTTCAGATACTTAGTATCATTCGCGTATGTACGTGTACTTTCTAAAACTATTTAGGTACTTTTAAATTCGCATCAGAAACTATCATAATCAGTGCACGCGGTTAGAGCGAGAAAGATAGTCTAGCGTAGAATTAACTCATCATCATTCTGTCTTACTCTAATCGCGTGCATTTATCAACTGGCGGGATTATACAAAGTACCTATGTACTTATCAATATTGTACACTTCGGCAAACTTCGCGTTTTGTATTAAAACCGAATTTACCCGAATATGCAACTAAGAAGAATAAACCAATATAAAAATAGTCACAAAAAAAAACTCCCAAAATTATCTATCAAGCGGAAAATCATATTTTGGTACTATTCTGATCTTTCAAAAACAACACATTCGGTTTGATTTATTGGTTGAATCATCGCGTTACTTCGTAATTCAGAGACAGTTCGTGGTTCGAAGATTGCCGATACGCTCAATATGTGTGGTACTGATGTAAATAATGTATATATAGGTATAGTATATCACTTCTTTTCGCTGGCGAGAGCCTGGCCGAGGGACGCAGTGGTGACGGTCGGGTTCGCAGCAGTTACTATCTTGTCGAGCAACAAACGGGTTTGCAGCTGAAACAAAACATGACTTATCATTACAGTTTGGGCGTTAGCTCGGGGACGCATGGAAGAATGTGACCTCGGGGTGCCTCAGTATAGCTTACGCACACGAAAGAAATCTACACACACAGTTTAGACAGGGCATGGAAAACGGGAGCTTTAGCGGTTTTCCGCGTTGTGACGCTTGGCAAACGCAGTAGACGCAAAAACAGAGACGAACTATGAAAGTTCTGATGTGTGCCACAAAGATAGGAAGCACTGTTTGGCAAGAGTTTGGTAAGAGATTCTGGTACGAGTGCTGCTTATTATAAAAACGTAAACCTTAGTTGAACCCCATGTTGACACATTTCAAAACAAAACTTACCACAAAAAAGCGTTCTATATACGAGTATTTAAAGATCGTTTTTCTAGGGACAGTTTTTTACTTAGACTTGATCTAAACTCGGGTCATTATCTTGTAATAAGCCCCAGTATGTTTGATTAAACTTGAGTTGTAATATCTAAAGGTAAACTTTATTCACTCACTCATTTGACAACGAATCGTCTTCAAATATTGACTGGAAGCCAGAGAAATATACCTGTGATTTCGAAAAATCAAAATTAAATTCAATGCAAAAATAAATACATTCCAAATTAAAAAAAAATTACTTCAATTACATCACAGTATTTTTTTTATATTTTCAGGGTGAATAAAGTTTACTCAAAAGAGAATGGCCAATTATAAAACACACACAGCATAATTCTTAACAGACCTTTGCAAAACAAAAACATAAATCTTTCCCACAGCAAAAAAAATCAACAAATTAAGCAATACTAGTTTAAATAAAGATTTCCTAACAAAACTAGAATCTATTTCTAGTTTTGTTAATATAGCCAGATTTCTGCAGAATGGATTATTTAGCTGTAATTTGATCAAATAAAGCGCCAACCCTACATGCTTTAAAGGCGCTTTATTTGTTTAAAGTAAGTATCGTATCTTGAAGTAAGTATCGTCATTTACCTCGTTCCCGTTTTCTTTAGCCGCAGCGCGTACTCTGTTAAGCTCTTCCGCCAATATCATGGACCTTTCGTGCGCTTTAGCTCGCTGAATGGCGTACATATTTCTGAAATACATAAATTTAATAAATAAATTACGAGCTAACTAAGCTGCGGGTTTCCTTACAATGTTTTCCTGTTAAAAGCTTGTGTTCATATAAATTTTACGAAACGAAAAACCCATTGATGCCCAGGATTAGAACCCACGACCTTCAGATTGAAAGTCGAGGCACTACCCCTATTATTGTGAAGTATATTACTAACCTGATCACAACTAGCTGGATCATTACGCCAAAGAACGCGGCCCCAAAGCACAGGCAAATGATGTAGTAATTGGGCAGCTTTTTGATCCCACTGAAGCCGTAGAAGTTATTGCTCCTAGCTTTCTCTTTGGTGCTGTTTGCGTTGGATTCTGACTGATAGTAGTAGCTATAATTTGGGTTTTTTCTTAAACTGAAAATAAATAAATAATGCTGGACATTTCACACAGCGTCATCTAGCCCCAAACTAAGCAAAGCTTGTACTATTGGAACCAGATAACTGATAGAGATTCTTATTATTTATTCATTATACTAATCCTACAACTTCGTAATATCCTACCGATTTATATTTAAACTTAAAGTTATTTAAACCAACCAGTGGATTGATTTGGATAAAACTTGGAATAGGTGTTGATAATTCCTGAAGCATCTAAGGTGTTTCAAATGTTGATACCATGTAAGCTATTCTTCAGACTGATGCACTGTACTAGTTATATAAGTACCTTTGTGCCTCTTTTTTTTTAACTTAAGTAAAAATCTTTATTCACAGAAACTAAGCTACTACATAATTACATATATTTACAAAATACAACACGATTAGTCAAGCTATCTAAGGATCGTTAGAAACAATCTATAGATAGCTCAACTGATCCAGGTCACTGTCAGTCGGAAGAGTGCCCAAAACACTGGTGGCATTACCACGCTGGATGGCAATGCTGATCCTTTAGAGCCAAAAATGTGCCACCTCTCGGATCATGCATCGCTTCGACCATACGCCCTGAAAGAATTTTGAAAACCCAAAGGGCTCCAGAACCCTACGGACCTAGGGTCTCAACCTCAAATGGTTCAAATATATAAGATTCATCACATATGTGCCTCTTAATTTTATACTCACTTATGTGGTACATGTGTTCTGTAAACATATGAAGGAGTTCCAGAGCTTGTGGGTATCTCAACAGTACTGTCATATTGTGCTCGGCTGCCCGGCTTGCCAAGTATGTTGTATGCTTCTACTATTCTAACAAATTTCTCCTGTGCCTTCACATCCTTGTTTTTATCTGGGTGATACTGGAAATAAAAATATCCTCATTATTAAAATAATTGTTGACTCCTTCACAAAAAATAATAATATTGCAATAAGTGAGTGACCGAGAGGAGTGGCGGGTTAGAGAGGAGGCCTACGCCCAGCAGTGGGTATTAATAGGTTATTGATGATGATGATTGCAATAAGTAAGATACTTAACTTTGCTGAAGTTTGTACATTATCTACAGCTTGATTTTGAGTAGGTAACCAAGAACAAGAAATTGAAAAATAAAAAAGAGTAAACTGGTAAACTTACCTCCTTGCTCATTTGTATAAACGCCTCTTTGATATCTTTGTCTGAACAGTTCCTCCGGAGGTTGAGCACTTCATAATGTGATTTTCTACCCAAACTGAAAAAATATACGCAAAACATTGAGTAAAATTAGAAATTGGCCACCGAACATTCAAAACACAAAATAATTACTAAAATACATATTTACCTGTAAAGTCTTAAACACGTACTAATTGACTTGAAATCATGGGGTTTTCTAATTATAAACATAATGATTTAGACAACCCAAACTCTACAAAAATAATTTGATTGTTCATGTTCTATCTATTTGGCAATATCCATTTTTTGCAGCCGAAAATGACGTTTTGACTTTTTGAATTGAAGATGTCTGCGGTGTCGGTCAGAGTCGGTGATTGTTATTTTTTTTTTTTTGACAGTGACATCTAAGATGACAGTTTCACTATAAGTTTCCAAGGTCGCATGCTCGCGATTATGATTTTTGTGGCGGGAAGGCGAAGTTTAAAATTAAAATAATTTAGGGGTTCAGCTTTCGGTGGAGATCGAGTGTGACTTGTGAGTGAGTGAGCTGAAGATAAATTTAATTATGTAGTTAATGTGATTGGTCTCGAAATGAGCTGACCCATAGCTGTCGTAAGGTAGGTACTACTTTGGTGCTGTAATACTATCTATATATTTTAGAATGTTTCTGCATGGCACCTACCAGTTAACTTATACTTACCTAGGCTAGGCATATCCAGTGCCATAGCCTTCATAGTGGCAGCTGCTAGCTTTGTAATACCAATTACTGTCCATTGCGCCTTGCGTGTTTATAATAGCACCGCACAGCGCAGCGGCGTCGAAGTTAAGCAGCGACATCGACTGCTAAGGCAAGGCGCCCAGTCCCGCCCGGTACGCGAGTCTCCCGCCCCCGCCCGGCACTGAAGCGACGCGCTCGCTGTCGCTCGCTCGCTAGTATTCTCGCGTCACGCTACGCGGGAGGACGCACGGTCATGCGAGAAGCAGCCAACAGAATGGCCGAACTCGAGTTCGAAGCTCCACTCGCGCAAATCGAAGATGCCGACGACTGCCTCTCCACCGCCGAGTACCCGCAAAAAACAATCAACGGCAACGACATCCACCTGAACAAGATCAACACCATAAAAAGTGAAATGGTCAAAATACAAACTGATTCCAACAAATTGAACGATAACGAGGAACCCAAACCGGTGAAGTGTAAACAGGATAATATGCAAAACGGCGAGGGAGATAATTTCACGGAGACTTTCTCCGGCTCGCTGGAGGACCTGGTGAACACATTTGATGAGAAGATCACCAAATGCTTCGGGAACTACGAGGAAAGTGTGGAAAAGCTAGCGCCGGTCCAAGTTCGCACCCAGGAGGAGATAATGAACGAGTGCCAGTGAGTACTATTTTAGCACCTAATTAGATGCTAATTGGAGCATGCAATAATGATATCATAGCAGGAACCATTTTAGATTTTACCTAGCTACCAAGTTACATTATCGTCTATTCCACTGCTAAGAACGGTAGATTCAATCGCAGTTCTAGCCTATTGCTAAAAACTGATTTTCTAATGCCTAAAATATCCCAAAATATAGAAATTCTGATTTATAAACAAAAAAAAGGCGGTCCTCGCGCATGACAGTGGCGGACAGAGTATCGATCGATAGCACTGGTTGAGTTAGGGTGTAAAGAGTGCGTGCTAGGGGTTGATGACGCATCACACCCCCGCCCTATACTTTATTTCACGTGAAAACAGAGACAAAACATACGCCATTATTGTTCCTGCTGATATAGCTATCTATTTGAAAACATTTCGTAAGCAATGCAATGCAGGATTATGAAGACCCGCGCTAACATTTTACTGGTTAATGTACCTACCTACTGTAATGACACCACAGTAGGTCATACAATTATCTATCCAACAGTACCTACCTACCTATGTAGAGTTTAAAGTCTACGTTTATCTGGATCTAAGCATAGATGAGATACTTACCTACCACTTAACAGGTTTACATAAATGCTTTCCCAAACACTACATGAGGTAAATTTTAAGGATTTAGCAGAAACATTGTTCGTTTCAATAATTTTCATTTATTGTCGAAAGCTCCTCAACTCTGTAGATACCAAATTCGAATTTGCGTAGAAAACTGATTGCAAAGCCATCATTCATAGGTACCTACTCGTATCAATGTTATGTTTCGTAAACACGCAACTTTTCTCGCGTCATATTCTTTTGGAGCCAGTCCAGATGACCTAGATGCCTAAAAGTCAATAAAAACAATGTTCGAACTACATATTCGAGAGTTGTGCTGGAATTGTAATTGATAGCTTTACAAAACTCACAAGTAAACCGATGTCATGGATCGCAGGAGACATGGTTGCAAGAGTTTTTTTCTTGGCAACAAAGAGCAACCTGATATTCGATATTCCTTACAAAAAATCTGCACGTAAATGACAGGTGTTTTGGGTGCATTGATTCAGTTGAGATTCAAAGCAGATGTTGCTAACCACCTTGGCTTAGTGAGCACCTTGTCGACAAAATATCGAATAGCTAATGACCCACAGACAGCCCTTTATTCAAATTTATTTTATTTATTTATTTTCCTGTCGACATAGCCAATATACTTATATAAAACTGCAATTTTTGATTGATGCCGTGATTATTATTCTGCCCGTTCCTTGCCAGTTCCGTCCTAAAGTGACTACCTCCGAAAATAATTAAAATATGTCTGATAGATCGCAACGATCCTAATAAATTAATTAATTTGTATTTAAATTATTTTGATGACTATGCTATTTTAGTTAAGTAGGTAGATACCGTTTTTGTATGCAACAAAATAATGGGAACTTACCTACATCAGGTTTTTATGGAAAATCTATCGACACACTAAAAATAACACCTTCACCTGTTTGGTTGGTGCCAGTTTTATATATTGGCTTTCATTTTGTTGGATCGATTTACATGTAGTTAAGTATTTTGTAGGCATTCATCATAACGTACTCCCCTTTCACCTTCATAATAATCTAAACAAAATGTGGTATTCTGCATACTTAGAACATTTTGGTATTCAAAAGGAATATTTTCAACTTACGTTTGCATCGTCCCCGGCACACGACACACGTCCGTCTTTATTGCCATACATTTTAATGAGCTACATATTATCCTGCTTTTTTTCTAAAACTATTCAAAATCATTTATGTACCTACCTACCTACAAAATAAGTTGATTTGCAAACGTTGTTATTTATTGCGCCGTGCACGATATCAATATCATTGAAATTGTTATTAGGTTGCACATTGGGTAAAATAACCTCCGACCTTAAGATTACGGCCATATTAGCGCGTATGATTGGTATGATACCAATTTCGTAACCGCAACTCCAAACCAACCAACCAATACCTACCTACATATCTAAAATAGCTTAGCCACTGCAGCATACATAGGTAGGTAGGTTAGGTACCTTACCTACAGTTCGCCCAACGGATCTAGGCATTCGTGAAGTTAGCCGTTTGTCTGCGCAGTGACAGTTTCATAAAAATTGTGTTCTGCGCAGACAAACGGCTAACTTCACGAATGCCTAGATCCGTTGGGCGAACTGTACCTAGCAACATTATTATCTCTATTAGGTATTTGTGCTTTTCGAGCAGCGTTTACTTTCCAATTTAGTAGGTATCAAAATATTAAAATCAATTTAGCAAAACTTTCTGACAAATACCTACTTACCTAAGCAAAAGCACGCAATAAATGATATGCATTACGCTATATTGTTATGCTAAGTGAAGTGTCCCATCAATTCGCAAGTTTTATCAGCTCTTCCTCCGGCTCTGAGGAAGCGTGCCCTAGATCTAATACCTCCCTACATTTAAATTAGCATACTGACTACTACAGACAGCAGACCGCTCGCAATTTGCATTTAGTAACATCATGCCGCTCTTCGACTTTAGCTACTTCAACATCTACTTGAGTATTCCACGACACTCTCGTATCTAATGCAAAAGCCTCTCCCAGATCAGACGTGACTGAAATAATTTTATGTAGAGAGCTGTATAAATAAAAAGAGATCAAATCTGACTATCCACGGATTTCGAAAAACATTTTCGACATCTACTTTGGCAAGCATGACATCAACATAACCCTACTTGTATTTGTTGCAACTGGCTCCACCCATATCGCGTTACCAAAGGTCTCGTCTAAACTGAGCATGCGGGTGTGGGGCAAATGACCTGCTATTCGCAACTACCCACATCCCGTATTATTGCAATCTTAGAACCTTTCTTGTCTTTGCTTAACTTGCCGACATTAAAATCCTGATATGGCACTGCAATCCATTAGAAAGCCGCTGTGAATTATGAACACATGGTGGTCCGTTTCTCACGCATTTCTATAAAGTTGATACTCGCTCTAGGGTCTTCAACTTATTATAGGTGCCGTAGTTCAATATTATGTTGGTTTAGATTTAGATGATTTGGTTTCGTAATACTACCTGAGAATTCAGTTAATAAATCACTCAAATGGTGAACAAGTGAAGCACTATCAATCAGACGTTGTAATGACATTGGGTAACATCGTCCATCTATCTAAATGAACTGACTTCTCATCACTTTGTCCTTTTGATGATTGCTTCTTTAGTTTTAGCCCACGAACTTAGGTAGGTACATTTCTGAATACCTTATAGGACTCAGAGCCATCCTCAGCTTATTTTCCCCATTGTGCCAATTCGTGTCTTGGTTTAATAAGGATATTGTGTGGTAACTTGTTAAAACAACAAACCATAAAATAGCCCCATCTGGAATACATTATCTTCCTCGTTATTGCTATGTTTTGCTTATGATGCTCATACAATGTAGGTATCTTGTCATCATCACCACTGTCGTCAAAGTTTGTGATTGAATCCGCATATGCGTCAGATTTTCATCTTAGTTAGTCTAGTTAAATTTCAATATTTTCAACAAACAATCCATTATTTCCAGTTGCAACTGTCAGTCTTATTCAAACTTGCGAAAACACGTAAAATATTTTGCTTACCAAGATACCTTTTAAACCATAAACCTTTCTACACCGCTCCATTTCCGCCCAAAACAAAGCAGGTATGGAAACAAGGCGTAGGCCTCCAATTACTCGGTCGAGTGAATCAGGTGCACCGACCATCACATCGATTCAGACTTCTGCACTTGCTGGGAAGTTGAAATGTCTATGCTTACGATTCTATATGCCTTTATTGTGCCACGAGTCGTTGACGATAGCTTATTTACCTTGAATTGTTTGTGCTTGTTTAAAACTCATAAACAGGCCGTCAGTCTCAATTGTTTATGAACATCATTACTATGAATAAACATAGCATCTGCATTAATCATTTCTTCGCGAGCAGTGTTATCGTGGCGGTTGAGATAATGTGCTCTGTTCTAAGTTTGTGGATGATAATCTGGTAAGACCAGTTTGGTACTTATTAGGTACCTACTTATGGGCTTTGTACGTACATTTGTTAAACTACTTGTTCCCCTATATACCTACTTAGGTAAAAGTACCTAGGTACATTTACTGTGCCTAGGTAGGTACCAAATTAAAACTCCAAGAACTCAATTCTCTCTAGATCTCTATTTATAAAAATGAGTCCCTATATCCCTTGGTCACGCCATCACGCGTGAACGGCTGGACCGATTTCACTATTTTTTATTTTGTTGTGTTTGTTATTATCAGGAGAACCTTCTAATGACAGAAAAATATTAAAAAATTGCGCGGAAAAAATGAATCCCTCCCCATATCCCTTGGTCACGCCATCACGCGTGAACGGCTGTCGCGCGGGTCAGCTAGTTTACAATAAAATTCACAAACAGTAGATAGCCAAAAATGTAGTTAGGATGGGTTAAAATAATCATATTTTTTTTGCTTTACAAGCGTGTTTTATAATAAGTACCTACATACACTATTCACTGTTTCAATGTCAGGATAAGTACAATAACACTGAGCATTATGACATCGATTCTATTGGCCTATAAGGCTAGCTTCGTTCAATAAAACTACAATGCAAACTAAATCGTTTACCACAAGACACACGTCATATTTTACACTATCAGCATAACAAACGTCTGCTGACGCATCCCAGCCAGCCATATGTCGTGTCGTGGTTTCCTTGAATTCGCCAACGCTATCGTTGACACCCAATAACGTTTAATACTTACTGAATGAAATTTATTCACCGTGTTGCTGTGTAATAGGTAAGTACCTACTTCTGGCAGATGAATTTACAAGAGTTCCTTGAAATTCATCTTGAATACGGGCAAATTTCTAACATTTTGCCAAAAAAGTTTAAAATATCGGTAGTAAATACCTACAGTTACCTATGTAGGTACTGATGATATTTTGGTCCTTCGAGCCAAGTTCGAGCCGTAATACTGGTAATACCAAGAAAACGGTTTTCCTGACACAAATCTACACTACACACTCGCTTACGATACAGCGTACAGTGATATTGTAATAGACTATTTTACAAGAGCACCAAAGGCCTTCTATCAATTTAAAATAGCTTTAACCACCAGTTTTACGTTCTTACGCTTACTGGTTGTAGGTAGGTATCTAGTACGAGTGTCTTACTGATCTACCTTATCTTCGAGAAACAGTTGCTCCGATTTATTTACCCAAAGCTAACTGTTGATTGATATCATAAATATCTTTATTGCCTCATTGATTTACGCATTAGAAAAGACTACAACTTATTTTGCTCGTTCCGTACTACTGGATAAACTAACACGAATTAGAAGACTGCTAATTTTCAAGTTTTAATTTATATCGGTTCTAGAATTGTTACACAATGAAAAGTCTTGGTACGACAGTTTTCTTATTATAAATAATTACTTCTAGCTTCATTTAAGAATTTCTTTCGCTCAATTTATTTCCACCGTGATTTCCACTCAATACATAATACACTTTCTGTAATATGATTGATGATGATGGCAAACGACACATGACGGTTTTTGCCATCTTATCCATTGTCTTCAGTGGTCGCTGTGAACCGTTATCTCGGTAGGTAGGTAAGTACTGTTATGGAAACGGATTGAAAGCTCAGTTAACCGCTGGGGGATATTCTCAATTCATTAGCATTCTTGGGGCCATTAGGTTGAAAATTAGTTAATTGTGAAAGAGTGTGAAGCTTAGTAGTGTATGAGAGGCGTAAGTTCTTTATGACGAACCGGACCAATGATCTCTGATTCAGAGATTTTTGTTACCATAGGTTGTTACGGACAGATTTTTATTAAGATTTTGTCTTTATGAATGCATGACCTCCTGAAAGCACGTCGGTCATCTCCATACAAGCTTGACCTAGCTAAAAAAAATTTCGTTTCCAGAATTGATCTAGAGCCTGATTTCTTGCTTACAAAGCCATGTACTGTATGCAATTCGTAATTTGTTTATATCAAGCCGAAAAATAATAATTACTGTGTTTATTTACCCCTAAAATCTTGTATCTTAATATTTACCCCTAAGAATTTGGTATATTTTTTATGTGTGAAAAATTTGAGGTCCAATCTTGCGATGATTCTTTTGGGTTGAGGTTGTCAAGGACGAATCTGGGTTAGAAGGTAGGTACCTAATAAATTGTTTAATTGTACTCGTAGAACTAAACTGTTGCTTAGTCCCACGATGCATAGATTCCTAACTAAGTTAAGTTCCTAACTAAGTGTGTAGTTTGTCGTTATATGATATTGCTATCTAGAAACGAAACAAAGAAACAAACCGAGGTTTTTACTCTCTGGAGTTTATATTGGTATGTTGCTCTTCAATTGCGGTGGATTACTTCACACGTTCGGATGCTGTTTATAAATACAACTGGTTCCATGATTATTTTTGCGAGATTCACGTCATCCAGCCGGGATTGTTTGTATGACTCCTCTATGTATGACTAAAACTGTAACTCATTGCTCGGCTTATGAATGAGTAAACCACTTGCAGGAATTTAATCTAAGTAGGTAGGTATTTTATGTTTACTAATATTTCAAGACTCATTTCGCTATAGTTTGCGCTTAATTGACAAATGCTAATGAGTAGGTAGGTAGACCTACCTAAATGATATTTTTTTTGGTAGTAATTGAATTTACAAGAGTTCGTTCATTGGTATAGAAACAGTAGATAAGAAAACCGGAAACAAGATGTCGTCTTTGTCCTCGATATGAGAAGCGTAACCTTGCCAAAACATTATTTCAAGGACAGTCCCTACGACGTCGTTCCCTTCTGAGGCATCTTGTAAAGACTTCCCTCCCCACATCCGCAACTCAGCGCGCATGCTCCGACGAATTCCCAATAGGTCAATGACAAAGCTTGAGCTGGTACCTATCATACCAAGCTTCTGAGTCTGATGATTTACGATGTCATAATAAAGTTTCATAGACAAACACGCTACGCAGGTGTGTTTAAAATTGCGTTTATCCCAAGTTTATCCTCAATATTAAAGCGTGTTCACGTTCTTTTTGGAACACAGGTCATCTCTTTCACGCTTCAAAAAGGTTAATTGACTTACCTTAGCGTTGTTCCTTTCATGCGCATCTTTCCTTTCGCATTTAACGCTGGAGCGAATCTTTAAGCATTAGGTAATAGTTAAGTAAGTATTTGTTTGTGTGTGGCTCTATTTAACGTTGTGAACCATCCTATTAAGAGCTTCTTGAAAGGTACCTTCTTAATAAAACTACCTAGTTTAAATTTTCAGCCATGGAAGGACTTTGCTAATTTCGTATTTCCTGAAATAGTCTGGAATTCCCTGTGGGGCGCTCGATATTTCTGTTGGCGTGGACTGGTATTTTAATAGGATGAATATCAAGCGACATTTCATTGTAAATCAAAGAAACCTCGCAACAGACACCATCGTGATTGTAAGCAATAAAGTATGGTATCTGACGAAACATTGTAACTTTATTCGTGACGATTATATCAACGAAACGAATTCAAGAAAGCAAATTGTTCATAAAACATTAGTCGCAGAGACATTGATCGATTAAACACTGTGTTGTAAGGAAATAATTTCTTGCAATAGGCCTACGCCTACTAATACTTAGGTACCTACGTATGTTTTGCTTTTCTTTAGAAAAAACAACATCATTCATTTATGAAAGTCATCATATTGAATGATATGAATAATGTAACTAGCCATACAAAACAATTGCGTTGTAGAAGTCATAGAGTGAATAATATTCAGGCATCCAGAGCAAGTTGACAACAGATTTGAAAGGGTTATATCTGGAAAAGGCAAAGAAAGCCAGGTCGGCGCGGTCGTTCAAACTGGATCTTTACATTCTCCGGGGCGACCGGTTTAGCCGGCGCGAATCCTGGCTGCCCAGCGCCCATAGACCGGTCATATATCGACAAAACATTTTATAACCTTTACATAATATTTAGTTCAGATTTCGCAGTCTTCGCAGATTTATTTGTGATTTTTGAATATCTTTCAAATGCCATTAAAATTAAAATTGATTTAGGTAATAAAACAAAAATATGGATGCATATTATGTGAATCAAATAAAAATACATACTTAATTGCTGTAATTTATTTAAAACAAACTCTACAGAAGTGTAAAATGAAATCAGCAAGAAAGCAGGAGTCGATATTTATGTAACAGCGATAAGGTCAGGTGCAGTTATTTATAAAGCAACACAGGTTTACGCAACATTTTAAAAAGAAAATCGCAAGCCTGAGTCACTTTGTTTAAATACTCTGGAAACATTGCTGTGTCTCATATTGTATAAAGCAAACGGCACGTCAAAAGGAAACACTGCTCTAAATAAAAAGCACTGCTTACGTAAAGATTTTGTTGCAACCAAACCAGTACTTAGTAGGAATTACCTTCTTATCATAAATTTTAAGCAAGTGGTTCTACTAAGGTAAATGTTTCTTCCTATAGATAGGTAACTTGAAATAAGCTGTCGCTTTTCAAATTCCAGGTATATCAAAGGCTTATTCCCGGTTATAGATCTTAGCTCCTTATAGCAAAAGAAAATAACTTGCACAGATTTTTACAATCTGGATAAGGGAAAAGCCATTAGGTGAAGGTTTCATGCCTATTACATTGCCTGCGTCACGTGAAGAAGCCATGAAGGTGTAGGTATACCGCTTTGTAGGCACAGAGAATGGAGTTACACGACTTCTATACCCACTATGTAGGTAAGTATTATAAGGTTAGTAGATCAAAGAACTAAGTACTTATAGATATTGAATGTGGAAAGTTCACTAATTCTTTCCAGTGTGGTAAAAGGATTATAAGTGCGCTTAAAGTGGCTCCTTTCATGCACTTGACACATGTTTTCTATTCTATTCTTTGAGGTGCACGCACACTGCACATTTCAAAATCGAACAGCGAACCGATAACTTTTGTTTTATTTTAGTTAGATGATCATCAAAAGTTTAACTAATTGTTATGTTACAAAAGATTCCTAAAAGTATCTACCTATTGCCTGTAACGCAACGAGATCAAAGGGCAAGATAATTGTAATTGATCTGCGGTTAATTCGTTTACGATCCGCTCGGCTGGTAACAAATTACTTAGCATTCAATGGGGCATGGTGTTCGGTGCAATTGCTCACAGTGTTTATTTCTCGATCACCGTTTGAACAAAATAAAATTCGAACTTCCACCGGAATTTATAATTTATTATGTCGGAGATTGGAAAATAGATCAATTATTAATGTTTTCAGAACTAGTTAAAACAATTTGGGTAATTACAAGCACGAGTAGATTAGGTATAGGTACCTACTTATAGGTAACTAATTTACAGAAGAACTTACAAAATTATACCTACAGTCGTATTGTACCTATTATGTCCAGATATGGCAAACAAATTTTCTTACGGATAATTACAATACAACACATGAAGAGAAACTAATACGCTAATACGTTCAAATTATAGATTTATTCGTATAATCTAAAACTTATCGGATCACAATTTGGATTTTAGGCGGCTTTCTTTCACGTCAATAAATCTGACGAATGTAGCGTGATTTTGAAAGTCAACACAGAATTAAAGAACATAAAAATTATGATAACCTGCTCATATTTTGGAATCAAACTATAAAAACTTTCAAAGGCCTGCTTCAAAGCTTTGACCGTAGGTAGGGTAAATGGGTTTATTATGAGGGTGAGCGAAATAAAGTATGGGTCAATGTTCTCATATCACATACAATGCGATAAAACCTTTAACTGTGTGTACCTAAATATGCCAACAATTCCTTTGTTCAAATGATCTGGAGGAAGATTGATAAGAAATCTACTGGCACAGCAAAAACTATTGCACTCATATTTTTTTTTCTCTTCTCATTTAACAGATGAGTTAGTTTTGATAATAGGTAGATCCTGATATCATGCAAATTCCATTCTTTTTATCTACCGTTTGTTTATGTGCTGATTGTCTTACTAATGAAAAGCTATAATTATCTACTTTTGTATGCTTTCACACTTCTACTCGTAAATATCTATCGTTTTCTAGAAATTGCCAATGAGCAAGCGACCAAAAACTCTGACTAAGGGATGTTGGAGTTTAGGACCGCATCTAAAGTGTTCGTGTTAAAAGATATAGGTAAATCTAAAATGTTTAATGAATATCTGATAGCTACTCCACGGGACGCACTGCGGTGCCATCAAGGGCGGTACTCCTACGCACCACATAATGTAGTACCTAACTAAGTACTAGCATTGGCTTGTTCGTGTCAGAGCTGTTGATATGTTGCGCGCACGCATCAATAATTTAGTCCACGATCGTGTGCATTTCAATTGATGAATATCAATAACGGCAGACGTAAACAAAGCAATTGATTTGTGGACTGAGAAACCAATGCTCTATTTTGTTTTGACAACTATTCAATTCAGTTGATATTAAAATCAACGATAGTTTCTTTCACTTTTCGTACTGGAACTGGAACAAATCCAAATGCCAAGCAGATGGAAACTCATTTTGAATTCACGATTTAAAACTTTCATCACCTGCTTCCAAAATATCAGCTCGCGTTTTAAAAATATATGCAGTTACGTAGGTATCTTCTTCAATTTATCTCAATGACTTAAACGCCATTTACACGATACCATTCTTACCTCTTGCTTTCTCAAACTCAACGGAGCAAGAGCTAAAATTCAGGACAAGAGGTAATAATGGTATGCCAGAATAGTATCGAGTAAATGGCGTTACACCTAACATCATTTTCCCATGTCCCATAATGGAGAAAACAAGGTTACTTAAAGGCAAATAAGTATTGGAACATACTATAGAGACCACTTACCTAAGGTACCTAGTTGAATGCGCCCTTCAGTCGCATCGATCTGGACTATTTCTGGCGCAACTAAGCCTCAATTTGTAGCATTCAATGTTTCATTTTCCACAAAAGCATTCTCTGTGAGCATTGACGTTTTGTGTTCAAGGAAAGCACGAATCTTTAAATCAATTGCGCGCATGTAGGAATGAGCATCAAATAAGAGAATGGCTCGGTCGATTTGGTTGATTCCTTCTTCGATGTATTCGCAATGTCAGGACAAGACGTAGAGTAAAGTGTGATAATTACGATAGCTGGAAAACCTCTCTATAGTGATGACAAACATAGATTAGAACTATTACAAAAACCGACAAAAAATCTATGAAACAAATTGAACTTTGACACGCAAAAGTGCCCGAACTGAGCCTCAATCAGATCGCTCGCTTCAAAACTTCCATCAGGAATTACGCGCTTGTTATCCCCATCCATCGTAATCATTTCCAATTAAAATGATTGTTAGAAATAACAGTGCAGTTGGAAATGAGATTTTCATGGTGCACTTTTGACTTAAACTCTGGGTGACTAAACTCATCGAGGCTCCTAACTTTAAAGCCCTTAGGATCTCGCTACATAATATCTGGATTAACAAAGACAGTGCGTGGCGTCCTCGTTATTTCGTCCTACATCCAATCAGGCCACTTATGTAACTGGGGCTTGTCCTTCAGAATAATGAACGATAACTGCACGAAGACAAGTAACGGAAGCACGATTAGCAGCGTTTTCTAAAACCAATTAAAGACCTATTAGGCTGAAATATCTACCTGAAGCGAAATTAAAACGTCCTGTGTAAGAATTTTATGAAATAAACAAACTATATTTCGTTATAATTTTTTTTAATTCTATACATATGGTGCCTACTTAAGTGAACATTGATTGATTAATAGGTAGTAGTATAGAATATCATCTTACTTTTGCAAGTCAATTAATTTGCCATGTAGATATTACATCTACCTACCAAGTATTTAAAAAAATACTTGCACGCGGGCTTATGCCGACATAATTCTTTATAATTTATTTAACTTGGAGATCAAATAGCTGTTCGACCTACTGCTGCACACTATGATTTGAAAATGACCTTGTGTGGGAGTAAATATTATAATGTGAAGTATCTACAGTGTAGGCTGGATGTGTGCAATGTAATCGATAATTTTAAAGGCCAAATTCCTTGTGAAAATGTTGTTAATATCCTTGTTAGCATTTCGTCAATATCGTCTGTAGTCTAAGCAAAACAACTCAAGCTCTGAAGTTCCAAGAAAAAATTTAATAGCTTTAACGTGAAAACAGAACAATATGATAAAAATTTGCATGACCTAACTGATAAAAGTACCTACTTGCAAGTGAGTGTATATGCTAACCACGCCCTCGCATAACTATCTCTATAGGTGTCTTGCCTATTAGCGTGCAGAGAAAACCTCAACGGTTGGACAAAACGATATGAGAGAAAGAATCGATCCAAGATTCGTCTTCAGAAATATTCCTTCCATTTGGCAAAGATACTAACTCCAAGTTTTCTACTAATCTGAACTATGGTGATAGTGAGTTGATCTGGTGATGGAGCCAAAATATGTTCAACGGAACTCATCTATACTAGCGGAACGCTATGTTCCTTAGAATATCGAATGAGTGTGAATTTGGTTTACACAGACTCAACCTAAAACAGTACTCATTTATCAACCTGCTTGAGTTACCTCACTGAGTAAACTTAGGTCGGCTTCTCAAAGGCCATATGCTTATGCATTACCCTTGTCTCGTCTGGCTCAGGCCTACGCTAATACACTTTTACTTTCTGTGCTAGGGAATACTAATTAGTTTTAGCAGGTGCTTATTATGTAGAAAATCCGATACAGATATCATACACGAGCGTTCGTGAGTTCTTAGAGTGAGGAAACTAAATTTTCTTGAGAAATCAGATGTTTATCTTCGTGGTGTGTCTAAGATTCTAATATGAATAATTTTATTTATTTTATATCTTCCTATTCTTTATATCTCCCATTCAACGTGGTTAATGGTTCTCCACCTTTTTGATGTATCATCCAATTAAAAATTAAAAGTCACCACTCACCGTAAGGTTATGTAAAAGGAAAGCTAAGGAATGTTGGATCATCAATCAGATGTAAGTGCCTATTGAAACGCCCAAATCGACCAACTTACCGCTTCCTTGTAAATTAATGGGTGTAGGTAACATAAACAGCTCTGGAAAATAGGAACTGCGGTGTTTCTCCGAACATAGGTTTTTGTTTAAATTACTAAAATTAAAAGAAACTATAATTTCTAAATTTAAAAATTCCATGTTTTTCGTCCATGACTTTACACCGGGCTATTATGGTAACGCCTCCCTTTTTATTTTTAAACTTTTTATAAAGGAAGTGGGCAATAAGGTTAGTCCACTACCTGCTGTCCGGATCTGTTCCTCACACCTTTCTAAAAAAATATACAAACATTGGGCAAGTATTATGTGGCTCCATGCTGTGCAGTGTGCATGCTGGAGCCATAAATTAGGTGCTGACTAGGCACTTCGTCGAATCTAAAACGAATGTTGTTGTCCAATGTTCTTATGAATTGACTGGGATGATAAACGGTTTGATAGGCATTTAAATAAACTTAAAAAAAATCTTGGCACTTGCTCCGGCAAAAATCATAATCTCCAGACTGCCCGTGTTACGTTTGGAGAGCTATTCGCGGCGGCCCCATTCACATACGTCGGTTAGTGACATCGGCCGGCTAAATTAAAAAAAAAACAACACGAGAGAGCCGAGTGGCCTGATATAAAATTCTAAAAACGAATCCCACACGACGCCTGCTCTCAGTTTTATCCTTTGAAAACTTACTTGCACTTTATCTACAGCAAAGCTATTTACCGCTGTTTGAATCTTGAGATTAGATAGATCTGTATCATTAGCTCGATGGTGCAGTCATTACGATAATCTCAAGATCTTTCTTTACCCGAAGACTTGTTTGCTGCAATCTTTAGATCGTTTAGTATCAGTCTGGTTTTTATGAAAGATTTTATTAGAAGACTTTATAGCATTCTTTGTAAGTAGGTATTTTATCTCGTACAAAATAAGTTTAATGATGCTTTTATGTAAGTAAGTATTCCATTATTATTCACATAGAAGTACCTTCCTACTTACCTATCTTTGTTTTTTTCTGTTTCGCGGAAACACTTATCACTATTTTGTTCTCTGCTTTTTAGGCCATAGTTTTGGAATACATCATACCTACATATTTGAATGTGAAAATTCGTATAGCATATCTCGTTTCAACCCTGTATGAACAGACTACTAGTTAGTGGTTGGCGCCACCTAGTCGGGGTTAGTAGGGTAGCGGGCTGTGGTCGCCCATCGCCGATCAATAACGCATCCTATACTTACCTACTATACCAGTTTGTTACCATTGTAGGGGATGGTACCACGATCGTACCCTATATAGTACTAATTCTTACACGCGTATGCTTTTCGTATACTGTATAGTGAAGAAACCTTTCTGGGTTATGACATTATTATCAAAAGGGCAAACGTCGCATTGAAATATTGCCCCTAGGGGAATTCACTCTTGACAATAGGTTAATTCATTGCATTGCAACCTTTTAAAACAATCTACTTTCATGAACAACAACATCTGAAGCTAAAGTAGCTGTAGGTAGGTAGATTTTATGGCATAAACGTAGCGAGGTTAGTTTAGGTAGGTATCGATTTTCAAATTCCCATTAAGAAGATGAGATGAGATGTTGATGAATTTCAAATCGACGATTTCACCTTTGACTGCAACAACAGTGATAATAAAATTGATGTCAGTCAAGAATGTTATGTGAACTTAACCTCGTTTCTGCTTCTTATCAGAGTCGTAAGCACGCTCATATTCATACCGCTTTATTGGCATTTATCTTACCTTTTTGAACATATAGGTAAACTAGACTTTTACATCATTAGCGTCAGGATTAAAGTCTAAGCCTACGCTCTACGGGACGCTGTAGAACCTACGATGGAAGAGGCTTTTATCCCACGATCAATTACTAATTTGTTACCAATCAAATCCAAAGACTTAAAACCAGTTAAACTTGAAAATCTCTGGAGTTTATTTAGTACGAGGCCTTTGCGGAGCCGCTACAGAGCCTTTTATGGTAAGTAATGGAATGCCGAGACCGAAATCCTGTCTGTAGGATTCTCGGAAACTGAAGAAGTGTTATCGTGTCAGCTTTGCTTGGAATTTATGGACTCACTTTACTTTATTTGGTCATTTGAATTTGAAATATTACTTGTTTCTACTCTAGAAGGTACCTTCTACTATCTCGAAAGGTTTTTTAACGTAGGTAGGTACCTACTTACTTCAAACTTTGTTTTGTTTACTTGCGTAGGACCTAAGTACCTAGTAAAAAGTAACCACTGGTGGTAAAAATCATGAATAGGTAGTTACCTATTCATGATTTTTAAAAATGTTAAAGAGGTATCATCCCCATTTAAAATTTTGGAATTGAGTATGTTTGTAAAAAAACATTTCAATTGCTAATTTCTTCATTGATTTAGACACTTATTAACTTTCTAATTGTTACTAACATTATTATGTGCCATTGTTTACGTTCCTCACGTATCGTAAATCTCCAAGAAGACACAACCCACTTACCTTGTCTAAAGAATGCATGAAATACAAACTAATTGAGTAAATATACACGCCTGCCTTGAAAAAATATTGTAGGTAGAAAATTACACATTCGACTTGACATCTATAAAGTAATGGTCTTACCGATTGATTCAACAGAAGGCATATTGATGTGTGAAGTAAAATAAATAAACACAAGTAAAATCAATACAGCTAGGTCCTCCTAACTTAGAATAAACATGATGTCACACGCACAAGATTACTTACATCATTGAAGTCGATGTACTTTACCTACCTAATAACAAAAGCTAGTGGTCTAACGGTGTTTACCATACGAGATTGTAGAAACCGTATGCTTGTCTTTTAGGCCAGTGGACCAGCCATTTCTGACTTTTGTGACCCCGAAGGCCGAGGAACTTGCATGGAGAGACAGGCTACTGCAAGTCATATGACACATACCTAAATATTATGTTTTTAATGATCAAAGCACTCGATAACTTAAATTCTTCTGTAAGTAATTAAAAGCAATAGGTTTTATAACACTGAACTTGTTATTGACTTCCGCGTTTTCTTAAAACTATTAGAAAGCACTACAGGAGGTACGAGTAAATAACGATTATGTGAAACTGTAGATTGAATTCAACTTTATGACATCAATTTTATTCTCATGGACCAAGCCAAGCTATAAAATAATAAAATCCAGTACATAATCTTCAAATCTCTTTTTCAATTACAATGTAACGTTATTGTAGGGTATCGAATTTTATTTCATCTTGAAGATGTCTTAATCAACTCGTATTTTCACGTAGAGAGCTTTCACTTCTTGTGTTTACCTACTGTTCCATTTATAGGACTGGCAGGTGAAATAAAACGATGGATTTCATCGAGCTAGCTAATACCATAGAATATATTAGCTGAAGTTAGATAGAAACTGGTAGTTACACAGTGCAATTTTTAGCCACTTTGGACCGTTACTGCAAATATATATATACTTAGTCAAATTAAATTAGCCAATGTTATAAAAGGCGTCCAACTAAAGAATGTTTTAATCTGAAAGCACAATATGTTTGTTTGTGTTTCAATCACGCCTAAGTGGAACGATGCGGATGAAACATGAAATAAGTAGGTAGGATCGTGGCTTAGATAAACAATTGAATGATAATAAGCAATTGGAAATTTTGGTACGCGAGCCTAATATGGCGTAGGTAAAAATGAAACAGACTTAATTATTGGTAAGGCAAACTAAGATTAACAAACCTGAAATATAAATCTGTCTGCTATAATGAGTCAGTTTAAGAATTTTGAAATCGGCCCAAATGCTTCGCCCACCGGCTAATAACAAAAACACGAACGAGGCATGCAAAATGTCATCAACACTTGTCCTATCAGCGCCGGGCCATATGGCAACGTCCCACCGCCCACTGATGATCTTGCCAGACCTTATGTTATTGAAATTATTGGTGTCATTGAGCATTAAAACAATAAATAATTAAATACCTTCCGTTTACTACCATTTACCTATTTGCAGTACCTACCTACCTATAAGTCCTTTACCTACAATAGTATTTTAGCTAGAACTGACTGTAAACTTCAAACTACCCTTTTTATAAAAGTTTTATTCATTCACTCGTAGGGACCTACTCTCTGATAGTTACAATCTTATAAGGCAACTTATCTCACACTCATAACGCCACTAAGGAATTCAATCCGAAAATAGACATTAACCGCTCTAAGCCATGCGCTATAATAAGACCTAGAGCATGTAGGTGGCCTAACATTGCCTCACGCATAGAGCAAAAATTTTTTGTACAAAAAGCTTCGTAAAAGCAAACAGATGTTGAATTACGTAACAATGTCGAAGCAAGGAAAACAATAGAATTGTATTTAGCTAACCATAAAAGCAGTGACAATAAAATAATAAAAGACGGTGAGCAATAAAATTCTCTTAGATGGAGAAACTTCTCCAAGCAAGATTTTTTCACATGAACACAAGAGCCACATAAGTTTTCTCCCAGATGTTGAATCACTGTTTTGATAAACATGAAACTCAAATAAAACTGATGTGAAACTTGCTGTGATGGATGACCGTGATGAAAATATTTTCAGAACATTGTTCTAGATTCAGACTTTACGACTCTGAGAACTAAAACACACAATAAAAGGAGCTCAATGTAACAGCAACAGAAAATTAAAAGAGACATTCTTTGAAACAAAGAAGTTGGTCAGGTCACAAAGAAGATTTATGTTCTTTGAAAGAAGATAAACCTATGACCAACTAGTTTATCATTTATCTGCCTATGACCTAGGCACTAAGAACTCAAGTTAAATTGAAATAACACAGAATGGACAAAACTATGATAT
Source organism: Epirrhoe tristata (assembly GCA_951394285.1). Lineage (NCBI taxonomy): Eukaryota > Metazoa > Arthropoda > Insecta > Lepidoptera > Geometridae > Epirrhoe > Epirrhoe tristata. The sequence continues at coordinate 3,681,713 of OX596150.1, read as the reverse complement.
TATTCTCAGTAAAATCTGTCATTTTCTTTGGTACCCAGTCTTTGCTTGCGTTTACTTTACGATGTTTAGCGAAAAAGGTTGATATTTTCTCTGAAACTCCGAGAATATTTTCATGATCTTAAGTGTAATGAAACATTACTCTTGTACATTTTGTACTTACATGGTCACAGACATTCATGCTTTATGGAGTGACACATTCCTCAATTGAACGGTGGCGTAGCGATCTCGAATTAGCGCCAATTTGTGCCTCCGGACTCGATGACTCACGGGAGACAGGATAGCTGGATAGAGGTGTAGTGTATTCTATTCCTTGTTTCATGTGGATAACAGACTGGTCAATGTACTTATACTGGATGAATGGCTATTTTTTTACAAACACTCTCGCCTCCTCTTTATAATCATCTGACTGATTTTACAAAGTCTAAAATAACTCCTCAAATCCATAATTATCACTCAAGATTTTTATATTTTCAATCGATTGAACCATAATGCATAACACCTAATTACTCCTATAGGTACATCTATCTGATCTTTAGGTAAACAAACATTTTATTGATGTTCCGAAAGTAGTTTGTAACATTCTCCTTTGATTTCTTTGATTGCTTGATCAAAGACGATCATAAATCCCCTTTCCCCATTCCATAAACCCAGCTCGAGGTAACGGCATTGACTTCCATTTAGCCACAGAACAATACAAGCTGGTATCGGAAGCCGCAATTGAGCTCTTCCCAGTTCCCGCGCAAATTATGGAATTAACCAAGTTTGAGGTCTCCCGCTGAGGCCGAATCGACCTTATTTGGAGGTTATGCGCAATTGACAAAGTTAATGTCTGTTCTATGACCAAAATTTCTGAATTTCTGTGGACATGAGCAACTACATTAAAATTTCATCTTTCCTTGTACTAGTCATATGGTCATTTACATTAATAACATAATCCCTAGGCTATTCAGATAAATCACATCGGATTTCTAAAGTGCCCAGACGGTTATCTCCATATCAATCTTTCTCATCGTCTAAAACCATGTTACTTTTGTGCTTAGAGACATTTTATTCTAAAAAAAATGTTTTTAGAGGATAACATTTTAAATGCTTGAAATGTAAAGTAATCGTGGTTGATAGTGTGGTTACGTCAGCATAAGCTCTTGGGAAACTTTCTTCTATTGTCTTTTGTTCATTCGTTATTCTAAAGAAAATTTTTATCGGATAGAATTGTACTTCGAACATTGAATTTTTAGAGAATTTACCTACCTACGAGTTTAGGTAGATATCATTGAAATACGAATACTCTTCAAAGAAACTACTTAGTTTTTTTCGAACAACTTCTGTAATGAAGCTCTAATTTTTTACCTGTTTTAACCAATGTTTTTCTTTCTTTTTCCAGAATGTGGTGGACTATCACGGGCAACTTTGGCAATATCCTACCAATAGACTGGACCAAGTCCTTCTCCAGGAAGATGCACATCCCGACCCTTAACTTGAATGACAAAAAGGTAAGCTTATCTTTTGATAAATTATTCACTTGAAGCGCCTCTTCTGGGTAAAGGCTTTTGTTCTTCCATTGCTCCCTCAATATTGATTATCTCTGGTTTGATAGTTTGTAGGTACTATGTTTCTACAAACGCCACCAACCCCCTTAGCATAACCATGTTATCTCCACGGTAGAATAGAGTAAAATGACATATGAGTTTAGGTAAAAGCATCTTTTCTACCATCTAAGACCACAATAAACTCAAAATTGTCGGAACGTAAATGTCATTTTCTCTATTCTACCGTAGAGATAGCGTGGTCATGCTAAGAGGGCTGAGAGGGCTATGAATATAATCTTCTACGAACATTAATTTATATAATGTCGTTGATTGTGAAATATACGTTACTGATAGATGGTAACAAATTCTAACACTATTTCGTCACGGTTCCATTTCTCCGTAATTAATTCATGTAAGCTTCAAACCATCCAACCATCTCTGTAATTTAAAACCCGCACCTAACAAAGCAACAAAAAAGTGTGAAGTGTCAGTTTTCTATTGTCTTATGGGAATTAATTATTTTTGTGGCATACAAATACCCACTCTATAGAAAACAGCTTGGTGTGGCACTTGGGACATAAAAGATTGCATAATCGTGTAAGTAGTAGGTATAACTGGCAGACCTGTCCTATGTCACTCATGAAGAAAGTTAGAAAGCAAATGCTCAATAATATTAAATTAACTTTTAACATCATTGCATTATGCTTCATTTAGACTAGGTAAAAATATGCAGGAATAAAAGAAGATTTATGTGTAAGTATGTGACACTGTAAGTATAGGACATAAATTCTTTATGGGCAGTTTCTAAATGTATTCCTACTCTTGCGCAATCTGTCGACTCGCCACAATGCAGAACAGATCAACGTTTCAAGAAGAGTAGGTACCTATACTCGAACAAACATAAGCAAAACTTGCCAATGAAAGCTCAGCTTATAGTCACTCTAGCTAGAAATAATTCGGAGCTACTTTCTTCTCATCCGTGTCCGTTATAAAGATAGGTAGTCAGTATTAGAATTCAATAAAACACTCGTTTGCAAAACAAACTCTTCTACCATTGGTGCACATTTTCAGGCCTTCGCATTGAAGCTTTTGTTGGTAGATATCCCGTATTGTTGTTAGGCAGAAGATTGAGTCTAGTAAATCTACCAATTATTGTTCTTTTGGGTCGATTTTCGTGGTTCAGACATGACCAGTCAACAGAAACCTTGACATCCATTATACTCACTTTAGCTTTATCTTTGTCTTCAATGTGCCATAACAAGTCTCTTACTGTAGATATGTTGCATTGAAGATGCTCTTTTCGCTCCCTTGTAGGATTCACAGAGAAACAATAACAATACACTTTTGTGAAAATATATGTATCTATTGTAGGAAAGCACAAAGGGATTTGCATTTCGTATTTTCGCATGATTCCTATTGTTGAGCGAAAAATGTTGCTTTTAAAAGATGAGAAAACCGCAAATTGTCCGTAGTAAAATAGAGGATAAATTAAATAATCCATATCCATATTATTATAAATGTGAAAGTAACTCTGTCTGTCTGTCTGTCTGTTTGTTACGTTTTCACGCCCAAACCGCTGAACAGATTAAGCTGAAATTTGCCATAGTTAAAGGTTGTATCCCAGGGAAGGACATAGGCTACTTTTTATCCCGAAAAACTGAAAAATCCCGAGGGACCGCGGGTCACACCGCGGGAGCGCAGCTAGTCTACACTAATATTATAAAGAGGAAACATTTGTTTGTTTGTTTGTTTGTTTGTTTGAATTGAATAGGCTCCGAAACTACTGGACCGATTTGAAAAATTCTTTCACCATTAGAATTCTACATTATCTCTGATGAACATAGGCTATAAATTATTTTCAAAAAAATTAGAGATCCTTATGAAAATTGCAATAATGTAACTAAAGGTGTAAAAATTTTGAACATAAAATTCTTTATATCGCGTGCGCTGCGAAAACTATTGATGATAGAACAAAAAAATGTTCTACAATATTAAAGAACGTATGTCCAACTATTGTGGTTGTGTCAGAATAACAACTTTTATAATTTAAAAAGTGAATAAAAATGCCGACCAAAAGCAGACCACGTTATTCTTATTTCGGTATTTATTCTTTTCCAAATAAATTCCTTCGTAGTAAAGGCTGTTTCAGTACCCGTCGATTACTTTTTGAATGATTGTAATCGGACATTTTATTCAAAAGTTATCATGAGTTTAAAAATGTAAGATACATCGCGACCACAGAATAAATATCAGTTAGTACGGTAGGACAAGTGTCTGGGATTTTTAACACAGGTAACGGGATATTAACCATGATTAATACCATAGATACTATTGATCATGGCGTATGCAACTGCGCCGAAATATCGGGAAACTCAAAAAACATTAAATCATGGTAAATATCCCATTAACTGTGGTTGAAAACCATGATAGTTTAAAAAGTGTCTGGGAACTATGGAATGAATGGAAGGGAGTGGTAATATATCAATGAAATATATATGGGAGGTAGGGGAGCATTGGGCAGTCGGGAGGTTTGGACACCCCCGTGTCATGTCGGCCATAAATCAGCATGCCTATCGTCAAATCAGAATTTGATCAGTTAGAATTGACCATGTATGGGGGTGGATTGGCATGATGGTGTATGAAAGAAAGAAAGAAAGAAAGAAAATATTTTTATTTGCTTAGACACTACTAACACAAACACACTAAACTTAAAGATATGCCTAAAATTACGATTAAAATTAAAGTTGTGCGCAGCAGAGTCAAAGCAAACAGGCCCCAACTCAGCATTGTGCTGGATAGGTACACACTGGTGCGCCTACCCAGCGCTATGGCCGGCATAACACGGGGATTTGCCGGTGGTGTCCAAACCTGCCTTACTGCCCAATACTCCCCTACCTACCTTAGACCTTACCTACATATTAACCTCTAAACTTTAAAGGATCATACATCCCGCTCCGGGACCGCCATGTTTTTATAAATTTTTTGTTAAATACCTATAATAAACCCGTGCGAAGCCGGGGCGGACAGCTAGTATTCTATATAAGCGAAAATCTTTATTTTTAACATTTGAAGTAACCAGCGTGATGCATATATCGAATCGTTTAAGTACTCAAGGTTTACTCTTTGTTCCCTTCGCACCATATTAAAAAATATTTTTATTCGAAGTCTACATCAAAATTACCTACTTCAAAGTCAAAAAGCATTTAGTAAGTTCGTATGTGTCAGCGGGCCCAACTCTAGTGAAAATCGTTTATTCAGTAGGACTGCTGGGATCACTTTGAATTTACTTACCTACTCATATGAATAGTCATACCTTCTTCTACAGAATTCTCTTAGCCCTGATGACGAGATCCCCAGCTCAGAGGACGAGGCAGTTGCCTCAGACCTGGATATGCACGCGCTGATCCTCGGTGGACTGCATCAGGACCACGAGTGCCCGGTCAAGACGGCTGATGAGGTAAATGGAGTTTTTGACCAGAAACTTATAAAAATTAATAGAGACTTTGAATCAAATGCAAAAATCCTATCTTAGCCTTCTAGCGACCACTGTTCTTATCACAGCTGAATCACATAAATAACACGAAAAAATCCCATGTTATGTATGTCTTATTAGAGATAGGAGACTATGAGCATTGAGCATAGTAATTGTTGCGACATAATTTTGAACCACAGAAATTAATTTCCCATCTCAGTTCTTGCGCCTTGAAAGATCTCACGAAAGATAACTAGGGTTTTAGTCTCGAAAACCAGGCAAAAACCCTAAGTAACTTTTCAACATGATGATCTTTTCACAAAACGGCCAAGTCGGTGAAGTAGGTGACATACAGACTTGGCCGTACAAATACCTACTTATAAAGCGATTAATGAAAGTGATGTATTCTCCAGGTGATTCAAGAGATAGATGACATGATGCAAGACACTCCATCATCAGAAGGTGACATCATTGAGTACAACGAGGCTCTTGAGAAAGGGAAGGAGGTTCTTAGCTCTCCGCTCTATGAAGACAGTGAGTTTGCTTTCAATATTTTTGAGTTTAAAAGGGAAACTTACTCTCAATCTAAGATAGTAGGCATTATTTTATCTGTGCTCGTAGAGTAGGTAATATTTTTACGTGTGTGTGTGTGTTTTTAGGTAGGAGTTTGAGAGTGAGTGAGTTCGTGTAAGGGTGAAGGGATGTGTATGAGTGTTGTGTGTGGGTGTGTGTGTGATATAAATGATCGAAGATTTCCTATAAAAAACCTGTTAAAATTTAAAAGTATTATCTTCTGATTGCTAACATCAAGTAGTATTTAGGGGTTGCTCACAAACATGATTTCCCCTCCTATAACAACCTACCAAGTCACATTAAACCTACACTTCTGTTTTCTATCGTACTTTGGTATTCTTATTTTGATAGTTTGAGCTTACTGTCTTGAAATTCACAATTTCAAGACAGTAAGCTCAAACTAGACTATCTCAAACGAAGATATGAAGTCCATACCTACTTTATGCAAAAGTCCTTTTCTGTGAATCCATTCAAGCAGCGGAATCAGGGTCAAAACATTTATATTTACGACTCTGAGATCTATTAGACAAGACGAGTTTTAAAATCTCTTGCATGTATGTCGCAAACATAAAACTAGCCTAGCTAGCTAACGAGTCAGGTTTTTGCACCATGTAACTGGTTAATGGTCTACCCAATGACATAATTGATTTCATAGCAAATAACCTCTCGTTACATCTAAATTGTTACTTTTTGTCTCATAGTATATTATTATTATTATATTATTTATGACGTAAATTGTTACTTTTTGTCACACACAGGTTAATGTATTTTATACATCGATCAACTAGGTACGTAATCTGTCTGATCGAAGATTTTATGTTACAAATAGTTCGTGATTTTTTTATTACAAAATTACGTCGAGTGAACTATGATTCTAGTGATTGATTTGTTTGACTTTGGTACCAATGACATTTTACTCTTTAGTGAACAAAATAATCTTCTAAGAATATTTTTTCTGATCTAAATGCTTCTCAACCAATGGTATTAAATTATATTTATTACATCACGCTTCAAAGATAGACCAATAAGTCTTCTAAGACATCAGCTTTGTTTTCTAGAAATGTATGAGTCAACAGAATGTTATTAATTTGTTGGCATCCTGTGACGAATGTATCGCAGTTTATTTTTCAAGACGTAGATGGTACGAGGTATGTACAGTCAGAAACAGAAGAACAAAGATGAACAGTCTGATTTCTTAAAACGCCATTTGTTTTCGATTTCTAAGAGAAAAATAAACTTTTCCTGGGAAATTAACATGAACTTATTCTTCAAATATTTGACAAAATATTTGTCATAATGTTACAAATTCTGGAAATATTAAGATTTGTGAAACATCAAAAGTTAACTTTCGATGCTGACTGTACTTTTTGCTCACGTCCTAATTAACTTGGCGCCTAAGTAAAAGTAATGTTAGCCTGTGACATCCAAATCACGGATTTTAACTAAACTTTTTCAAACTTCATTCAAATTGCTTACAATTGATTTGTAACAACAAAAACAAACATCAACAATAACTTTCACACAACAATGATAAGTAGAAAGAAATCTAAAACTTCATGCATCAGTCAGCAAATTTTACGCAAACAGTTCTTAGAACTTAGCCATTAGATCTGGAAGTCAATAGAGTTCAAATTCGATCAGCACTTATATTTCGCGAGTGCGTTCACCTCACGTCTGCGATTTGCACATCATTGACCTTCCGTTTGTTTAAAGAAAGTAATGTTTCACTTGGAGTTCACTGGGTGATTGCCCGATTTGTTTAAATTTGCATTCTTTAATGATACCACGTTACGTTTAGTTTAGTAATAGGGTTTCATATAAACTAAGTAAATACCTAACTGTGTATTCAATTTGACATTAATAACAGTAAACAATAAATATATAAATATAGGTACTTTTCAAAAAGATTTTTGAAGCTGGATTAAGTGTTCTTATGATTGAGTTCTTAATTGATTTCTTAACTTACAAAATTTGCCACCTTTTAAATAAATTGTGTGAAACAAATACACTCACTAACCTCAAACATTTCTTCCAGAACTCCGTCAGCTCTCCCTCTCCCAACTGAACGAGATCTTCATGGAGCTAGAGACGCTAATCCGCGAGTTCTCAGAGACCTTGATCGCGGAACTAGCTCACCGTGATGAACTGGAGTATGAAAAAGAGTTGAAGAATACTTTCATATCGTTGCTGCTAGCTGTGCAGAATAAACGTAGGCAGTATCATGTGGAGAAGAAGAAGCGGCCCGTGCCTAGATCTCCGAACTTGAGCAATGGCAGCTCTGAGTCTAAGGTAAGAGAGATCCATAGTAACATTGTAAAAAATTATATTTAATCAAGAAGTTTTAAGGAGACTTGAAAGACAATTTATACTGCAAATTTTTATGGCACTTCAGTGGTGCCTTTACTTGAAGCCATACATATCGCAAACAAATCTTCAACTTCTTAAAAAAACTTCCATCAATGCCATCAATGAAAAATAATATTAAAAGGGTATTTACACGACTTAGCCAATTTTTGTGATACTTTTCTGACCACATAAATATTATTTTACAGTATTTGACAACAGTGATACCTTTCCACCTGGACAACGGCCCACCAGACAATCAGTCTCTTCAAGTGCTCATCAAAAGTAAGTCTTCAACTTTCAAGTCGTTTTTTATCCCGGAATCGCCACGGGATCGGGAACTATCTACGCGGGAAAACCACGCTAAAAAAGCCGCGGACTCAGCTTGTGAAAAATAAAAGCTTAAAATTCGTATTGATTTAAAGGTGCATTTACACGATGCGATTTCAACCCATACGATATCGTATCGTACGGCCATTTTTCACGTGTGATTTGTCATAGATGGCGCGACACTCGTCGGCACATTCAATGGGCGGGGCTTAGCAAATCGTACGGAAAATCGCATCGTGTAAACGCACCTTTAGATCATGCAATATTTGTCCATCTTATGTGAGAAGACCAGCAGCAAGATAGGTGAACAGCATACGGGCCATAGCGGGAAAGACTTGGATAAGACCAGGGCCGATCGTAGTAGCGTTTGAGGGAGGAGGCTTATGTCCAGCAGTAGGCTATCTTTTGAGCTGCCAATGATGATGATGAAGTGAGAAGATCATTCGCTATTAAAAGCTCCTTTGTTTATTATGAATTATTTTGCTCTTTTCGTAGTGCGGACTATTATAAAAATACTCACCTAAAATCTGTTTCAGTTCTAAAGGCGATTAACGAAGACAGCCCCACCGTACCGACGCTCTTAACAGACTACATCCTGAAGGTGTTGTGTCCAACTTAAGCCTTTAAAATACATTCGACATTTCAACATTTGCACCGAACCTAACCACTGAGAACAAGAAATAAAAAATACGCTATTTAATGACCAATATCCTTTAACAATCTCATTCCATTCACTCTTCTCATTCATTCAGTTTTAGCAAAGTGTGATCATTTTCGGTCTTAGTTCACTACCTAATGCACAAAGGCTAGCTAAATACATGAAGGTTTATCTTTAACAATCTCATTCCATTCACTCTTTTTCATTCATTCAGTTTCAGCCAAGTGTGATCATCATTCTGTCAAAGTCCACAAAGGCTAGCTAAAAGTAAGATAACTGGATAAGAAACACACCCTGACCTTGTTTTTCATAATGGATCGGTTCTAAATCGTTTGATGAATCTATTGCCATTTCTTTTCAGTGGCATATGAGTGACAAGGACAGAAATCTCTAAAGGTTTGGTTTGTGCTAATGTGACTAGAATAATGAGGATTGTTAGTACGTACCAACTGTATTCAAAATAGTATGTAGGTACTTTGAAAAAACATGTTTCTTAACAGTTATTACATCAATAGCTACTTCAACTGAAATTAAACCTTGGGGCGGGTTTAAATTTATTCATACACACAAATATGGACCTAAAAATATAGACAATTCGAGCGTATTTTTTATATCTTGTTTGGTCAAATTAAACGATAGATTCCTTCTAATTAGATCATATCATAAAATATTCACTTTTAGATGTTGTCAGCACATAGTATTCGCATTATTCAGTAACTACATATAATCAAAAATATTACTAAAATAGATTCATTCAATCTCGTTGTTCGTACCTAAAATTAAGATATTGCAGTGTTGAATTATTGTTGAATCAGCTTTATTAAGACCAAGCTATAGAAAGTTTGACTATGAACACAATGCTACAAACTGCTTACGTTCACTTTCACTGGCGGTCTATGGCTTGGTCAATATTACTCTGAATATTTTTTTAGCAGTGTCGAATAATTTATTGCCATAACACAATTTTGAGTTAATTATAAATGTTTATTCAAATCTTATTATTTGCATAAATGAACTGTGATATCATTACGATAGTTTGTTGTTTAACATCCTTTGTTAACAATCATCGGTTTAAGTTTTCTCTTTCATGTCAAAGATTCGACTTGTAAATATTTAAAGAATTTATTGAAATGGAATTGTCCTCTTACATTTAAGATAACATCGTGCGTTGAGAGGCTTGTAAATACATTTTAAATGTCTGCTTTGGGTCAGTTAAGTGGTTAAATGTGGCGTAGTCCTCTGATGTTCTCAAAGTTATCTAATTGACTTTATAGAATAGAATAAAGTTTTATTTTCACCACATCATACACAACAGTTACAATAGGTACTTAAATCCACACAATTTTATGTGGGTGAAAATACGGCTACCCCTCAGCATTTGCTCCAACAGCTCGGGAGAGTTGGAGCGCTGGTTTTCAGTGGCGCCATACCCGTTGTGGCGCAGCACTTGCTGCGTCACGCGTATCAATAAACTTTCTATTAAAACGGATTACCACATATTTACCTGTCTTAAAATGGCTTAATTTATATATCTTATATGTAAAAATATCCACTTATAACACAAAAACGAGCATCGATAAAATCTTTTCTGTCTCTGTATGTTTTGGTGTAATGAGTGGAAATTAAGAATTACATAGATTTTATCAATTTGATTTTGACACATCGAATTGTTTCTCTTGTCAGTTACATTTTAGAGTAGTCGCCCGAAAATTAACTCAGCTACGTATTGTAATTTAAAAAAATATTCCAATAATCATGAAATTAGTTTTAGATCTAGGTTTAACTTGTATTTCTAGTCTGAAAGTTTTTTAGTCATAATTTGTTATTTATTAAGACGGGATATGATAAAATAACATAATGCATAGTAATTAAAGATCGTTGTTGTGGGTTTAATCTTGTAATTTTTGATCAGTTTGCTAAACTGTGAGCTTCGCACACTTTAAATTTACTTAGAAACACTTTGTTGTGCATCGGATATTGAATGAGGCGACGGTAGCGGTTAACGAGTAAAGGTGCATTTACACGATGCAATTTTTCGTACGATTTGCTAAGCCCCGCCCATTGAACGTGCCGACGAGCGTCGCGCTATCTATGACAAATCGCATACGATGAGCGTTTACACGTGGAAAATTGCCGTGCGATACGATATCGTATGGGTTGAAATCGCATCGTGTAAGGCACCTTAACTTTGGCTAAGTATTATTTTGTACTACGAGTAGGTATTTATGATTATTCCAAGAAAAAACTTAATTTCAATGAAAATTGCAGTTGATAAAATCGTCCAACATATTTTACACCTACATTTTTGGAGTTATCATGTGCACAAGATAATGTTTTCGCGTTAAACAATAATGTAAAGCTGTCGTCATTGTAAAAGTATGAATGAACGGTACTCGATTGAAATAAAGGAGCTTGAAAATAACACTTATTTTGTTTTTCTTCAATACATTTTTAACAATAAAAAAAATAAGATAAGGTAAATCAATTTTCCTGACCGATTTTTGATTTAATCTTGGAATTAATGGAATTAATTTGTTTAACTGAGGCCATTTGATAAAAAAATGTACCTACGTATTAGGTCACGCATTATTTATTAGATTTGATTAATACTTAATTAGATTTATAGCGATAAGTGACTTGTGATATGACTATAATTTTATCGGATTTGTGTAGTAGACTACGTTATTGTGGTGGTACATTAGGCACATAATTAATGGTTATTAATACCTATTCGTAGATTTAGATATTTTTAAAGTCAAAAAAGTACACAAAGTACCAAATTCTACAGTGAAGGGATGCTTTAGTTTCGTTCAAAGTAAAATAGAAAATAAACCAGCCAAAATAAAAGACAGAAACTAAATTAGAGATAAAGCAAATGCAAATCTTTTAAGAGTTTTATGAAATGTATTTATCAAAAGTATCACAGAATATTCCATTGGGTTTACAAGTGTTGCTGGATGAAGCCGATGAAGCTGGTAACCCTGGCGAAGGCAGAATGGTAGCCCATCTGGCAGCCGGCCGCGGCAACGAAAGAACTTACACCCACCTGAAATAACGTTGCAACCGTTAGACTTCTGCAGACATTTGCTTGCAGTTTCTGATATACCGACGACACAGATCTTTATTTATTTTGTTTTATTATTTTGTTTGTTGTTGTCAAAGTTGACCTCTGTAGCGCAGTGGGCGAAGGCCCGCCTGCGATGAAAAAGGTTGCGGGTTCGTACCCCGCGGCGGGACCAATGTGGAGTTCTGAACCTTTCATAGGCATACATGAGACTGATATGAAGTCATTACTTCTACCCCGATATTGATACGCAATGCCAATCTAACTGTCTTTGTTGACAACAGAGTTCGACTGAACCATCATGGTCATCTAGTTAAAAAGTCCTGCAGGAGTCTTACCAGGACAGGTCTTCCATTCCTCTGAATAACGAGGGGTCCACCAGAGTCTCCGCCGCAGATACCGACGAAGCTCCGTCCGTTGGTGCAGATAGTGGAAGGAACGACGAAGGTGGTTCCAAACTCACTGGCACATTGCTGATATGTGATCACTTGAAGGTTCACATGGCTGATCACGGTATTTACTGACACACCGACTTGTGCTGGAATGTATAACTAAACATTACTAACACAGGATACACTTATGTAAAAACCATCGATTTGAATAACGAAAATGTGTATGATCGGAGTACCTACCTACCTATAGCGAGATCTGTCAAAAGCATCCAACAGAGTAATGCAAGATTGATTTCAATATTAACGGTTACGACTATATTGTTTTGACCAATGATATAATTCAAATAGCTTAGAGGTAAAAAATTTCAGAGTGAAAGTACGTAAGCTCAGAACTCGGATCATTTATTGACATCGGGTTACGCCCTTTGTTATTCAGTGTTCTTTGCTAATTTAATTTCGTAGTTTGGTTAACCCGGGGGTTAGAAGTTGTGAGCCAAACATGTTAATGTTAATGTTATTTAAGATAAAATTTCTACTTACAATCTGATGTTTTTCCGTAGCCAGCGGCTACGGTCCACTGACCGGCAAACGAATCGTATATGTCGTTGCCAGATGGCAGGGCTATGGGCTGGATGGAGGCTGAAAATATCAAGCACTTATAAGTACTAAGTAGGTACCTACTTAAAGTTTGAACATATTTAAAAAAAATTACGTCTTTTACCTACTGTTATTAATAATCGGTTCAATCCTTAAGTTCGTTTGAGATTTTGTAGCATATTGTAAAACGAATTAATGACGAAATATAGCCATATTATATATCCAATAAACGCAGCCTTATGCAGGTGATTAATTCTTAAAATGGGTAGGATACTTATTATCATCATCATCATCAGCCTATGGCAGTCCACTGCTGGACATAGGCCTCCCCTAGTGCGCGCCATTGCGCCCTGTCCTCAGCTCGACGCATCCAGTTTCTGCCGGCAGCCTTTCGCAGATCGTCACTCCACCTGGCCGGAGGGCGTCCTACACTACGTTTGCCGAGTCGCGGTCTCCACTCAAGAACTCGTTTACCCCAACGGTTATCGGTTCTTCGGCAGATATGGCCAGCTCACTGCCACTTCAGCTTGCTGATTCTCTGAGCTATGTCGACAACTTTGGTTCTATGTCGGATAGTCTCGTTGCGGATTCTATCCTTCAGAGAAACTCCGAGCATAGCTCGTTCCATAGCTCGCTGAGCGACTTTAAACTGGTGGACTACCCGTACTGTGAGTGTCCACGTTTCGGCTCCGTATGTCATGACAGGTAGGACGCACTGATTGAAAACTTTCGTTTTCAAACACTGTGGTATGGGTGACGAGAAAACTCGACGTAGTTTTCCGAATGCTGCCCAGCCCAGCTGAATCCTCCTCTTGGCCTCCTTCTCAAAGTTGCTTCTACCTAACTGCAAGATCTGCCCAAGGTATGTGTACTGCGAAACAACTTCAAGGAGGTGACCATTAACAGCGACAGGTCTCGGATCAATGCGGTCATTGACCATGATTTTGGTCTTATCCAGATTCATGCCGAGACCTATCGCTCGCGAGGCTGATGCTAGGCCGTCCAGCATCCGTTGTAGCTCCTCGAGCGACTCCGCCAGTAAGACTATGTCATCTGCGAATCGTAAATGTGAGATGTGCTCGCCGTTTATGTTTATGCCCATATCTTTCCAGTCCAGAGTCTTAAACATATCCTCCAGCGCGCTTGTGAACAGTTTCGGAGATATGACATCTCCCTGTCTCACTCCTCTGCGCAGTTGGATGGGCTTAGACTGCTGGTCCTGTACTCGGACACTTATAGGATACTTATATTATCTTTGAATTCTGTTAGTAAGCGACACAAACTTACGGGAAAATGAGACGGCCGTGGGCAGGTGGGCCACAGCGATATCGTTGTTCAAGTTAAACGAGCTGTACAGGGGGTGCATGAAAACAGAGCTAGTAGAAATCCTGGTGCCTCCACTGAAGAGGTAATGGGAGCCGAAGACGGCATTGAATTGTGCAGCTTGGTTGTATCCATCGAACCAACAGTGCGCGGCGGTCACCAGGCGAGTGTTGGAGATGAGAGATGAACCACAGACGGATGTACCAGCGATGTTCAGGAAACTAATGAGTATTCCAACCTGCAGGAAATTATCATTGATAATTTGGTATAAGGACATAAAACTTAGCTGAGGTTTAAGAATTAATGCTGCACTTCTTGCAGTGTCACTGTTATTTCAAAACGAATGGTGGAACGATCTTACCTACATTATAAAGCTGAAAGCTTGTGTTGTGAGTAGGTATATTTGTTTAAAATTTTTGTTATTACAGTAGGTAGGATACTATACTATACTATACCTACCCAGAGCTTATTGGGTGTACGACCGGATTCGAATCCAAGACTTTCGATTTACAAATCGGAAAGGGCCTCTTCCACTAAACCAGTGCCTTTTTATTATTTAATACTGAGAATTCTTAATCCAAGACAATATCTGCACTGTAGATTCAATCAGCAATGAAAGTCGATTAACATTTGAGGTTTTACAAAGCTAAATATTTCCGACATCCATGCCATTATGACCAAAATCTTGAAAAATATTTGCAGATTCCGTACAACAGCTTCTTAAAATAGTTCAGTAAAGTCAGACTTACCAGATAGGGATGTGTGTTCATGGCAGAGACTTCACCGCCGACGATTTTCTCATCGGCGCCAAAACGCGTCTGCGCAAGCGTCAGTTCCTCTGCAGCCTTAATCCTGGCAGCCTCAGGGATGCCCACAGCCTCATGGTACCCCGTCAACGGAGCTACGAACCCTGAGACTGCCACACCCAGTGCCAAAACAACAACCAACACACGCATTTTGGAAGATTATAAAATTATCATAATCCAGTTTGCCTTATATGTTTTTTGGCTTATCAAAGTTTCTAAGATTCAGATTTTGGTTTAATCACGTGATAATTTGTAATTACTGATAGGTAGACTGATAATCGCCAGTGTACAATTAGACTTCGATTTGAGTTGTCTGTTTAATTTGATCAATGTTGTGTTAGGGTGCATCCTTCCTTTCGCGGCAGCGTGTGCTCTGGCGGGCACCCCTCCTTGGGAGCTCGAGGTGTGGGTGCTCGCCAGAGTGTACGAGTGGACGGCGGAGCGCAGGGCGCTCGGGGAGCGCCCGGCCCCGGAAGAGCGGGAGGCCGTCCGGCGACAGGCGAGGGAGGTCACCATCCAACATTGGGCGGAGGACCTTGCCTCCGCCGTATTTGGTCGCGGGACGCTCCCTCGACGTAATTGGATGTCTGTGAGCAGATTTTCTATCCGTAAAAAAAAAAGGGTGCTTCCCTACTACTTACTAGTTGTCGATCGTCTAGCTTTGCGATCTACTTATACATACTTTTCGTCTAGCTTCAACGACACACGACCAATTCATCATCGATTAACTATCGGTTTCACTCGAGCATCAGATAGTATCTTCAACTTTGCTTTCTTGCAACGCTTACCTACCTACCTACCTCTTCAGTGAAAATTCCACTCTTTTCTTAGATCACTTACACAGTACTTAACAATAAAATCTATGATAAATAGAGGATGTAGGTAGTTTTTTATCAATCTTTGAACGGCAAAAAATGTCTTAAAAAATGTCTTGGTGTTTTACCAAGCGATCAATTTATGGTTTGGTGTGGCTACGCCCTTAGGTACTGCGTCGCATTGTAATTAATAAGCGATAATTAGCAAAGTAATTTATAACTTTGAGTAATTAAAAGCATCCTTTCTGTACATAAATATGTATTTCAATCACACAAAAAATTACAAACTCTCAATTTACTCTACGAAATACTTATACGAAGAACGATAGTTACAGCTGCAGTATAGAATAGAATAGAATAAAGTTTAATTTTCTCCACATCATATAGGTACAACAGTTACAATAGGTACTTAAATCTACACAATTTTATGTGGGTTAAAATACGGCTACCCATTAGCTCCAACAGCTCGGGAGTGTTGGAGCGCTGGTTTTCAGTGGCGCCATACCCGTTGTGGCGCCACTGAAAATCTTGGTGACGCTTTAGTGCTCAAGCTTTGGTGACGCTGAGTTTACAGTAGGTACACTCAGCGTCACCAACTGGTAACCCCTGTACGAGCCACGCATGTTCAATCGGCCTTATGAGGTTGATAAGAAGGTTTAATATTTTAGTTTAAAATTATCCCGGAAACTTCGCTTATCCAAGGCAAGTATCTCTGTGTTCTCGTGAATACAGAGGGCAGCTCATCGTTGCACCCACCCGCACTGACGAACGAGGCTACTCCGATCTAAAACAAAATCATGGTATTTCCTTGGGCCATATGACCCACAGACCCACAGTCTGTTCATAATACGCACAGATGTGTGTAGTATTATAGAAAACTCAACGTTGTTTGGGCCACATGGCATGAAAATTAAAATATCAAAAACTTTAAGAAAATTTTGATAGTACCTAACGATTTGATTATTGGAAAGTTACTTGGGATAGGCCAGCTTGATTTTTTAGTAAAATACACAATTTAAGTTACAATGGTTTCCTGGGAACAAAATATTTAAACTACAAACTCAAAAAGCTAAGATTTTGCCCCATCCTGTATACAAAGTATGTATAACAGTATACTTAACTGTATGTATATGAGTCGTGTTGGTCAAATGGGGTTGTGCCTCGACTTTCAATCCGAAGGTCGTGGGTTCGAATCCCGGCCGTGCATCAGTGGATTTTTCGTTTCGAAAAATTTAAATGCGCTTTAACACGAGCTCTTAACGGTGAAGGAAGACATCGTGAGGAAACCCGCAGTTCACACTTGTTTCTTGTCGAAAAAAATTACGTGAGCTTTGCCCCCCTCTCAACCACGTGAGATTTGGTAAGATTTGGCTCGACCCCCTCCCCCCCTAAACGCCTCACGTAATTTATAGACGCTCCCTTACTTACCAGAATTGTTTCCGGTTCATCATCCTGAGGTGTTCGATACCTCGATATCGTCAGAGGTCCTCCGTTGTCTCCCTGTAAAGAAGCCCAATATGAACCCGTGAACGTTACAATTACAATATAAATTACTTAGGTTCTAAGTACCTACAAAACTAGCTTTTATGAGCTGTTTTAGTAACTTGGTCCAGAAAAGAAGCCAATATGCGAGACAAATCTATCATGAGGCCTTTAAAAGTTTTAGATCACTTTAAATTCATACGGCCTTAAGGTACTAAACGTGGTATAAAGCCGTTATACCAGGTATAAACTACAAATTGTTTATACATTTTTATCTATTCTCCGCTAACAGTTTGCCTACTGGGGACACAGCCTAACAAACATACAGACAGACAGACAGTTACTTTCACATTTATAATATTATAAGTAGGTATACCGGGTGTAAAAAGACTGCTACCGAAAACTGAGGGGTTGCAATCAGATCATGATTCTAAACTCATTTTGCGAAAAATAATGGAAAAAATTTTGACTTAGCTATGTTATTTTCAGCTATTGACTACTAGTATAACATAATAAGACCATACCTACATAATTATTTAATTTTTCAAAGAAATAAACAATTTAAACTCAAAATCCAGCAGTAAAAAAACGTGCCCAGTACATACGCAAACAGTAATCTTCAAACGCTGTTTTCTCCGGATATAATGATTTTTAAGGAAAATCCTTTTGGATTTAGTTGTGTCTTGGGATGCTGTACCTACCCCTTTCGGCTTCGGTAGACGTCTTTTTACACCCTGTATAAGTAGGTATGGATTGTGAAGTAGCAATATCACTAGGAATGATACCTTGCAAGTGCCAGCACCTGCGCTGAATCCACAAACAATGTTGTCCGGCAGATGGCTGAAGTAGAAGTTGTTGCAGAGCGGATCCGTCATCACAGTCATCACTTTCTCACGGAGTGTCGGAGAGACAAATGTTACTCCTGAGAATTATGATTCACGGGATAATTATCTACCATGTTTTTTGATTTATTGTGTCTTGATATTTTGGAGCAAAAACGACACGATAGGAAGAAGAAGAAGTACCTAAGTGAGGTACTTCTTCTTCCTATCGTGTCACTAGGTTCTTTTGAACCAGTGTGGTACAGTGTCGTTCAGTTTGAAATAAAATAAACATAAATAAATTAATAATGCTGGACTATTCACACAGCATCATCTAGCCCCAAAGTAAGCAGAGCTTGTGTTATGGGTACTAGAATGACTGATAAACTTTTTGTTTGTAAATACATACATATTATACATAGAAACACCCAGACCCGGGACAAATATCTGTAAGTCATACAAACATTAGTCCCGCGGCGGGGATCGAACCCGCAACCTTCTGCGGGTCCCCCACCTAAGGCCTAAGCATGTCTAGCAGGTTGTTTACAACAAATGTCGACTCCCTCGTTGCGCTCGGGAGATAACTCTAGACCCTAAAACCCTTTGAGCAGCTCCGGATTCAATATGGCGCCTATCACATAAAATAATAGTTTTCCCTTGGATAATCTACCTACTATGAAACTTGTACCACTCAGCAAAATACTACTTTTAACATGCACTAATCCACTTTTCTATGATGTAAGTGTTGCATACCATTGGCTGCAATACCCCACCCAGATACGGTGCCAGCTTGTCCGGCGAAGTTAGAAGACACTGTGTTCAAGTACGGTAGACGGACGGTGTTGATGGTTTCTAAAACACAGAAATTATTGTCTTACAATCGAGAAAATATTATTTTCAGCCAGAGTGCTGAGTGTAAGTTTCTACTTTTTTCAACTCACGAATTTTTTACTAAACCAACTCAAGAATTTTGGATTAGGTAACAATCTGTGTTGATTTTTATTAGTCATGAGCGAATGTACTACCCATAGATAGTAATGATTTTCGTAGTACCTACAAATCGGCCTTTTTTTCAGCTCGATAATACAATCATGAGTAAGTAGTCAATTTAAAGTTTGTATGATAATTACGTTTCTTTTACTTATCTAGCACAAAATCAACTTCATTAGCTATTATTAAATAATTCATCAAGATAATGTTAATACCTAATAGGTTAGGTACTTATTAGGTACCAATTATACAGGGTAAATAAGTATAAAGACTGTTTTTGTGAAAAACTTAATATGCGATAAATCATGAAAGCATGTCTTGATATTTCAGTAATTACTTATAATGAAATATCGTTTTTTTATCTTTCGATAATCGTTATAATGTGTTTTAATTTCACGTTTGGGTTGGGACGTTCTATAATAGTACATTATGGTACTAGTGTGTAACATTGGTGATTACCGCCGAGGTGTTTTGAAGCCGAGCCGTTAGGCGAGGCTCTTAACAGAACCGAGGGCGGTAATCATCAATACACACGTGTATCATACGCCGTTTTTCAACACACTTGTGAATAAAATAACAATAAAAACTCATTTTCAACAGTAAAAATGAGTTGTGAAAAATGTTTCGCTATTGCGGGAAAAATTAATCAGTTTTCCTATGCGCGCGCATTGCGATCGGCCACAGACTATATTTTCGTGCCGCGCATAGGGTTTGCGGCCTATTCTGCCAGGTACGAAATGGGGAATTTAAAGTTTTCTTTTATTACAGAGAAAACAAAAGTTATATTTGAGTGAAAGTTTTATTTATTAAACACGTACGAGTTAAAATTATCTATTTAAATAAGAAGTTGCATGAAATGAGCAAGCAATAGGAACATTAATTTATTTGTTCTATTGAACACGATCTTTTTTCTGAATAAAAACTTTTTTAAGAACAAAGCAACTCAACCAATAAAATAAAAAAAAAATTCTATTACTATAGTAATGAAAAAGTCACAGTTTGATTATGGGTGTCATTATGTGCCTAATTGCGGTGACCATAGAGCCACTTTATAAGCAAGTGTGTTGAAAATAATATTATGAACCCGCGACAGCACCCTTGGCAAACCCAGCTGCCAAACTCGTGTTCTCTCGCTTTCTCACCAGTGAAGGTGCTTATCATTTGTCTCGCTTAGTCGGCAGAGGCTTGCCAAGCGTATAAACGCGCCATTTTTACGCTTATTTTTTAATTAAATAGGTTTGAATTTGACCTCATCCTGCCATCAGGCAGTTAACATAAGTTGAGCAACAGTGAGTTTAGGTACAATGTTAATAGTGTAACAAATAGTTTACCAGTCAACTGTACAACATTAGCCAGTCTAAGCAGAGCTAGGTCGTTGCTGAAAGTCGCAGCATCGTAGGACGGATGCACCACCACCTCCGCTACGTTCACAATCCGACGGCCATTCTCGTAGCGATCGTAGAGGGAGTGAGCGCCGAGTATTGCCTAAGGAAATAAGATGAATTATAAAGGTGCTATAGGGCAAGAGCCGACAAGCCTTTGTCATTTATAAAAGGCTTACTAAGATCTGTCTGTATGTGACCAAATTACGAGGACGAGACTGAATAAAATCTATAGGTACTCGTATACTAAGCACAACGGATCATTAGCTCTCTGAAGTTGTGCAATAGACGATTGCGCAGTTTGGTAGAGTAAGCGAGATAGCACGAGCTGCGCAGAATCTATTTTTGATGACGCCTTTATAACTACTTCAGAGAGCTAAAGAACGATTGTGCGTAATATACACGCAAACGTTCATGCCTATTTTCCATTCCTGCCCCCTTACCATGCCGATTGTCTAGATACCGGATAATAGATAAAAATGACAGTAATGACATTAGAGTGTGAATTAAAATAAAAGCAACTTATCCACATTCTACCCATTTTATCCACTCTAATATCATTACTGTCATTTGTATCTACGAGTATTCTCTGGTACCAAGACAACCGCCATGATACGAGGACAGGGTTTTAATTCGCCCTATGTTTTTTTCTATACGGTTCCTTATTTATTTGGTATGAATCTAACCTGAACATGATCCACTTCTTGTCCGTCATGGAAGCAGCAGTGCGCAGCTGTCAACACCCACTCCTGATGGACCAGAGAGCCGCCGCAGAAGCCCAGCTCACCAGTCGGGCCCACTCGCATGTATAATGCTACCTACAATAAGTTGGTCTAAGCAAACATCTGGACACTTTTTAAGCCCAATTATTTATCCCTAATTTGTGTCAGCTAATCTCCTCCGAAGCTTCTCATCCGATTAAAAATTCTTTCACCAATAAATATTTTGATTTTTGAGTGAACTTTTAGGATAACTCAAACACACAAAAAATATTCTAAAATTCTACACAATATTACTTGGTATATACTTACTCAAAAACAAAACAGGATCACTGTTTCCCAGATAAGATAGTAGTTTATGCATTTAAAACAATGTGCATAAATGATACTATCCATACTAATATTATAAATGTGAAAGTAACTGTCTGTCTGTCTGTTTGTTACGCTTTCACGCCCAAACCGCTGAACAGATTAAGCTGAAATTTGGCATAGTTAAAGGTAACCCAGGGAAAGACATAGGCTACCTTTTATCCCGAAAAAATGAAAAAACCCGAGGGACCGCGGGCCACACCGCGGGAGCGTAGCTAGTTTATTATATATCATCAATGATAAATTGAAGTGCATCAATCAGGTACCAAACTAATAACTTTGTCCTTTAACGGAAAGTAATTTGTAGTAGGTAGAGTATGTTTGATTTCGAAGGAACTTGTGACACAAAGTTTAACACATAAAATTAAAGGATTCGTACCTGGAAAGGTCTGGTATGCGCTTCGGTCCTGTCCCCAGCCAGAATCCTAGCATATCTCGCATCGCACTCGTCTCCTTCACACAACTGTGAGGCTTTCAACAACACTGGTAGAAGGAAAAACACCACTTTCTTCAACATCTTATCCGTCTTCTTAGAACTTACTGTTACTAATGTAGTGTAAGAAAGTTATCTTGTGGGAATCTTGAGTGCTTGTTGGATGTTTATCTGTAATCTTGTCTCAAATATCAGGTCAGAGATATGATTTCGTGACCCAGTATAGCGTCATGCTTGTATTTTATTTGTTGTTTATTCTGCGAAGAAATTAGTACTTAGATATTTAGTTTACTAACTTAAATTTTATTTTTTAAGTTTTTGTACATGTTAGACACATGTACAGAAACTTAGAACTTAATATGGAACTGCTATGGAAAAGGAAATAGAGAAATACAAATTGTTTAAAAACATCATTTATTATATTTTCCTCAAAAAAGTAAAATTTTAAAATAAAATACATATTTAAACATAGGTTCACATGCAAGAGAGTGAAACGTGGCAGAATTACGACCAAGAAATATATTAGATCAGGCGTTCAACTGCCGCCGCACTCTACAAATATACAATAAGACGTAACCAAAACTAAAACGTGTACCATAATATTAAGATGTGTAATTTTAATTTAGATAATACGTATTGCTTACAAATAATAACAATTTGTGAAACTTGGCAGTAAAAATTAAATTAGAAAACGTTTAAAGTAGTCACGACACTTTAGAAGCACTTATGAGGCATAAAGCTTACAACGGAATACTTAGGTGAGACGTCGCCGACGTATCCGCGACGCGTCTGCGTCCGTCATACGATACGATGCTCGTACATCTACGCTTACTATTAAACAACGATCTAGGGAGAAATATTTGATATAATTTAAATGCGACGATACGGACTGCGTAGGCGACGCCTCGTATAGAAGACACTTCATAATGGAAATTAAATCTAATACGTCGCTTATAATGTATCTCGAGTTGCTTTATTAGCAAAGCGGTCACATCGATCCACTGGGAAGTCATTACGAACGTAAATGCGGTTACAATCCGTCTAGCTAAGTCAAATATCAAATGCGATTATGAAATTCCGATTGATATTGGTCGATAGGAAATATATTAAAAATCTTTAGTTTAATTATGAATTGGAACGACATACTCTAATTCGAATGAATTTATATTACACTAGCTTCATTTTACAAGTAAATAATTAAAATATATATTCTCAATCTGAATTTTAAACATTTAAATCATCTATTCATAAATAGCGTCGCATTTAGAATTTCTATAATAATAATATGTATTTCAATATAATCGTTTTTTTTTATAATATAACAATTACTCTCTCGGGGTGGGATCCAAACATACTCTAATGTCACCGAATCAATAAATAGAGCAGGCGAAACACACTCAATACAGTCTCAATAACGCTTTGTACGCAACAAAAATAGTTATAAATAAATTAACGTAGTGTTGGAACACTTGCCGGTCGAGGCTGACATGATTTCTTCATTAGCAAAGCTTACGGAAGCAAGCGTCGTGAGAAACGGCCCGTCGTCGGCGTACGTGCGTCGTATACGTACGGGGCGTATGGAACGTACGGCGAGGGCTGTGCGCCTAATGAGGAAACTCTAGTCGACTCGGCTCCGGACTGCTTAGCTGTGGATGAAAAAAAAAATTATTACTTATTTGAATTGTTTTTTTTTTTTTAACCTACATTATCCCACTGCTGGGCAAAGTTCTCCCCCATATCCTTCCAATTATCTCTGTCTCTCTATAATTTATATCTGTCTATAATTACATTTGAATATAAAAATATTAATTCCCATTACACATGACCTGGTTTTCAATCTTCAGATAAGAAGAAGGAATAAAAAGAAGAAGAAGAAGAAACCAAAAAGTGAAGTGAAACCAAGAAGAAGAAGACTAAGCTAAGATGTTACTGATTGGGCGGTATAGTCGCTCAGCGACAAAGCCCTTTTCTTTTTTTTTTTTTTTAAAAATCTTCAGATAAAATTATATAAGGGTAGCCCATTCTCTTTTAATAGTTAGTAAGTTCGTATAAGTCAGTGGCCAACTCTGGTGACGGAGTTTTAAGGCCGCCTTGAGGCCTCCGTCATGGCTTAACGACTTAAATAGCCGTGACCGAAAATTTAACGTGCCCTCCGAAGCACGGAAGCGCTCAGATGAAAATGCCACTGGCGGTCACCCATCCACTTACAGACCGTTTCGAACGTTGCTTAACTTCGACGATCTATCAAGAACGACTAAGCAAGCACGACCACGAGTGACAAGAATCTCCCTCTAAGACAAGAACATAATTTCTGTAAATACTGAAAGTTTTCTTCACCTGAAGAATATATCATCATCATCTTCCTGCCCTTTTCCCACATTATGTGGGGTCGGCACAACATGTGTTATATAAGAATATATCAAACAGACAAAAGATTTATGTGATTATTGCTATATGCCTCTCTAAAAGTTAAAGGAAGACTTTTAAATAGATATTAGTGAAATGTAAATGATACAAATGAGCGTGAAGATAAACACCTTAGCACAAGTCTGTGACAAACTACAATGATCAATGAGTCCTGAATAAAGAGTACTTAAAAAGCTTACATTTACATATACCCTAACACACTTTAAACTTAAGCCAACACTGACAAAATGTACCCCCAAATGAATACATAAAGTTAGTTTTGTACGAAACTGGAAATTTAAATTGGATAATGGTGCCAATTCTACTGTTAACTCACTAAAGCTAGCTAGACTAGCTAAAAATCTTAGCTTAGGTAGAAATACTAAAAAAGCTATTCCGTTATTCACAGTTGATTAAATTTAGAACGCTTTAGTTCATCCTAAACCGCATCTTAAGTTTAATACCCGCTGCTGCCATCTGGTGCTGAGTAGCAGTACAAGAGCAATATCTATGGATTTGTTTGATTGGTAAGGGTTCTTTCACACGAGGATTTTACGAATTATTTGACGTTTTGAAGTTGACTTTTATCTTTATTTGACAGTTTTAAAGTTGATTTGTTGTTATTTGACAGTTCTGAAGTTGACTTTTAATGGTAATTGATTGTTGTTCGACTTCGAAGACGTGTAAAAAGAAGAAGAAGGATGTAAACAAAACAAACACCATCAAAGCTGTTCTGGTTCTCGTTAGAATATAATTTTCTTTGGTTCTGTTCATCTACAAAGAAAAAACCTAAATGTATCAGAGGGCCTAGACAATGTAACAATCGATTAGCGAATCTATATTCGATAAGTTCAAAAATGTAAGTATGGGTTTGAAGAAATGAAAAAAAGGTTACTAAATTTTTGTTTGTTTATAATAACCAACCCTTTGTATACCTACCTACTTCAACCAGTAAACAAACAAAACAAATTAATGACCTTGTTTCTAGAAGCCCTGAAGTGAGTCAACTGTTTTATATGATCAAAGCATCTCTATTAGATGTTGGTGTAGTTCACAGGACAGTCACAATGAATATAAGGATTCTACTTTATCTAGCTGAGTCTAGTGGCAGAAATCTGCGGATAATGATGATAATTCATTAAAATTACAATGTGTAAATATGAAGTTGGAAAACTAGGTGTGCTTTTTTTTCAGAGAATCAAGATAAAGCACAAGTCTTAAAGATGTAATATAAAGCATCCTCAGTGGAAGAGTTTCTATTTGTGTTGGAGCAGGACTGCTCTCAAGATTGTTGGATCTTTATCTGTAGAAGTTTCCAGACATCAAATGAGGTACCTAATTATTACAATTTTATAAATTATTCTATTTGTAAAGTTTAACGGTGTCAACTTGTAAGTACTTTAAAAAGCTTGTTTTTACAGGATCTGCCTATGCTACAATATTACCATCTTCAAAACCATATAAACAACCACCACAAGTGCACTAGCCACTAAGTGAGGTAGATGATAAGCAGGCACCGTCCAATCAAGCTGGCTTGGCTTCCGGTCAATTGCAAAGTTTAATGAAAACGAATAATGGATTATAAGTACACCGGTGTTTGGAACCTACCTTGTTTTTAGTTATTTTTTATTTCATTATTCATTCTACTTATTCATAATGAAATTGATAATTTAATGAAAAATGTATTAGGTATGTATAATAAAACATTAAACATTCTGTTATAACTAGTTTTACTTATTGAAAAATTAAAAGAATCTTATACTAATTATCTGGCAAATAAACCATGCTTCGATTAGAAAATCATAACTTCTGGCCAATATCATCCTCTTCATCCGGTAGAAATTATTGATATCTGGGTCTACGAAACCTGTAAAAGTAACATTATTCAATATTATCATTAGTTTCATCATTCTTTTGGGTAGTTAGTGATTTTACTCAGATTCTATCTGCTACCATTGATATAAGCACATGCTCAGGGCTGGTTAGCTGAAACCAGCACAGGGGATAGTAGTGGGTGAAACCACGGATTTAAAGAAATGTCTGTGGTGAAAAAAAAAGATAAAGATTGATGTGAGCAGAGGTAAAACCAAAGTTATGATATAGGCAGGTTTTTTACTAGTTCAAGATAACTAAACAAAAGACTAGGTTGTTTGGGTTGTTTGTGGGTTTTCCTTTGTTTAGTGGATGATGTTAGCTGATTTTCTTGAAGTTATAGCAGCTTGATCTTAGAAAAAATACAAACTGATCTTTATAAACACTTTGTTTTCACAGGTTAGGTTTTTATGAGGGTTTTTATAACCAAAATAACACTCAAGAATTTTAAACGTAGGCTCAATCTTACAGCAGAAGCACTGACCACATCAAGATGTATGTAAAAACACAAACCTTTACGAAGAATCCTTCACGACAGCTACCACAAACTTGCATGTTTTCGGTGATGTTTTGAAGCGATTTTCTCACAGAACACTTACTCCTGGCGGAGGATTTTCTTCTGGTAAAACACTCGAAAACATGTATTTGCATCACCTTGTTCATTATTTAATAATTCAACTAGCACAAAAATAATATTTTGTTTGTTTTGAGGTCCTTCAAATCACATTTCACATCACAATCCTACTTGGTATTTTTAGTCAACACCTATTTACATGCTCGCTAAGATTAGGAATTTTACGCGTAAAACTGACTAAAAATGTACACTCAGAATACGGTTTAGGCATTTTTAACTAAGTTGAGTAACTAGCTAAGATTTTAGAGCTATCATCTTAACTTTAGCTTTAGTTTGCTGCGTCGGAATAAGATAAGTGATTAAAGCTAATCTTAGCGATTTTTAGTTAGCTTTAGCTAGTTAAGTGTCTATTGGAATTGAGGCCAATGTTTCGTTTAAATAGATCATAGATTTTGGATGCGTGAGGAACAGGACCGGATTGAATGGCGTAAACAGAGGGAGGCCTATACCCAGCAGTGGGATATTTTTGGCTGCGGATGATGATGATGAATGTTTCTTTTAAATCGACCAATATTTAACAAACTGTAAGCCCAGAACACAC
This sequence comes from Epirrhoe tristata, assembly GCA_951394285.1. NCBI lineage: Eukaryota > Metazoa > Arthropoda > Insecta > Lepidoptera > Geometridae > Epirrhoe > Epirrhoe tristata. Next base: position 3,654,165 of record OX596150.1, on the reverse strand, counting down.
AGTTACTATTACAAATGAAGGTGGAAGTATGAACCACAATTTGATACTGGACCCGTCATTGAGCTAATACACACATGCGACAAGCGTGCACGGTACGGCGATAGTGTCGCCTACGGAGAAAATACAAAGCTCAGTGATTCCGCAGACTTCCTCTTGAGTGTGTTGGCCCTTGAGAAAAAATAAATGACATTGGACGTTATGTCATAAACGAAGCCGTCGGTTTTGATATATATCGAATCCAAATGCCGACGAATTAAAATACCCTTTCAGCCAGCCCTGACCAATCTATCTCTACGTTATATTAGATTAAAATAAAATTTACGTTAGAAGATTATGAGATTTTCCTTCCGTCCTTCACCGAACTCAAATGTCATTTTAGTTAATTCTGTTTCATGACTAGAGCTAGTAGAGTGTATGCAACAGGATAGTAGCAGCAATAGTGAACTGACTGTTTTTAAGCGTGTAGAAGGAGCGTGCATCGGTCATGCATCAATGGATTTTTCGTTTCGTAAAATTTATATGCGCTATAACACGAGCTCTTAACGGTGAAGGAAAAACATCGTGACCCGCAACTTAGTCAGCTCCACACGTATTGACGTCGTCTTTCCTGTGGGTGGCTGATTAAGCTGAGAGGATTAGGTGCTGGGCAAGCCTATTCCATCTCAAACAATGTCCCAGGCACTACAGCGTCCCGTTAAGTGTAGACGTGGATTGCCTTCTGACGCTGTATAAATCATCTAATATAGATGTAAAGGCCTAAGTTTAGAAGGAGCGGTAATTGGGCTCCTAAGTGGTTTACATTGATCAAGGACAGTGGTTCAGACAGTAGCAAGTCATGAGCCTAAACAGCAACTATTTAGCGACTCTGCCTCATCGCGAGCTATTCAGGTTGTGGCAAAACTTTACAAAATTGGGGCAGCTACCTTTTCTTTTGTAGTTAGGTTTTTTTCTTAGGAAACTATAGGTTTATTTTTAAAGTAAAAACAATTGCATTTTTGGATTTTTGAAAAAATGTAAATTCAGCCCGGAAAATGGAGTTGGTCTCAATTGACACCATTTACCATTAGAAACACTTTTCTCAAACTAATATGCCAAATCAAATCGTATGTTTTTGCAAAAAAATCAAAAAACGTGTGTGTGTGAAGAGAAACCATTAGTATTGTATTGAACTACTACATTGGGAACTTATTGCCACACCCTGTATAGTGAACACTGTGGGCACTGGGCACCCCCACTGTTAACTGTGACTTACTTCTTCTTGAGCGTGAAGAAGGAGCGTCGCTTGGGCTCGTTGTTGGCGGGCGCGGGCAGCGTGTGCGAGCGGGGCGCGGGCGCCGCGGCGCGCGTGCGCAGCGCCTCGAGCCACGCGCCCATCTCTGCCTCGTCGTGAGCTTGGAGAAGGAATTCTGCGCCGTTGCTTAGTCTGCAACAATAGATAGATAGATAATTCTTTATTGCATACCACACGTAAAAGACATACAAGAAAAAAATACACTTATAGGTAGACAACTATACATCACTCAACAATATACTCGTACATCACTAGCTGGTACCCGCGACTTTGTCAGCAAAATAACATACTTCAAAACTTCCAAATAGAACTGAAAACTGCAAGAATCATCCGAAACCTTTAAAATTGCAATAATATCGCCATCTCGACCTCAGCCAAGTTTAGCAACGCCATCTAGTTGCCTTTATCTGGAACTTAAGTCCCCATATAAACTTTCGACCCTTACCTCACGCCCTCCATGACTATTTTTGAAAAGAAAAGTAGCCTATGTCCGTCACTGGGACAAAATCATTATCCATGTCATATTTCAACCTAATCTGTTCAGTGGTTTAGGCGTGAAAAGGTAAGAAACAGACAGACATTTTACTACATAATAGATGGCGACACAGAACAAATTAGATCGCGCTATCGTTGCGTTTTGGACTGTGTAACATATGAATTCGCTAATCGTCGACGCGACTTTCGGACTTACAACGAACCTACAACGATCATCTCAAAGGTAGGTTTCACGATACAAATCCTTTTATGTTCGTTAAGACGATTGGCGGAGCAGTCGAGCACGAAGCAAATGCTCGAAGCGTGCTCGTAAGTAGCTCCATTTAAAGAGGTTTATATCGGTCTTATTATAATCATCTTCAAGAGTCACACGTAAAGGGGGGGAGGGGTAGAATGTGCAGAATGTTTCATCCCACTTCATAGGCTTCTCTTAATTTACACCAATATCTCCTATCCTGCGTCAAGACTCTATCTCGACTCAACTTATAATCAAGTCTATTTGACCAATCATAAATAACACAAATAGTCTACTTGAGTCGGAAGACATGCTTCTTCTTGGTGTAGTTGGCGGCTACTTCAACGACGGCTCCGTTCAGATCGAGCGGAGCTTCTCCGCGCCAGTATAATTCCGGTGAAGCCTTGGCCAACTTCTGCTCCTTGTAGAACGCCATGCGCCCGTCCTTCGCTACTACGTACACCTTGTCCCAGGACCTGGAATGTGAATGTTGAATAACTAGCTGTTTCCCACATCTTTCAAAGTGATCCCAGCGGTCCTACTGAATAAATGCTTTTTGACTTTGACTTTCGACTTTTCATTGAGAAATCATAACTCTTATCAAAATTTTCGATTCCGACGGGATCCGAACCCGCAACGGTCAGACAACCCTCCTAAAGCCGGAGTGCCTTACCAATTAGGCCACGGAACCCTTGTCGTTTATTTATTATTTATTTATTTTTTATTTAAATTTTTGATAAGCTCATACTTTATCGGTTATAGCACCGGTCCCACACCTTTATCAGTGATATCTTGCTCTTCATACAAATTATTTCACCCCTTCCATAATCGTTTAAGAGTCTTTCCTCAGGACGCACTCATTCACGAACATTTTATCAAAATCTGTTCGTGAATGTTGAATAACTAGCTGTTTCCCACGACTTATTGGGTGCTGTTCAATCTTGCATATCAAACCAATTTATTTTAGCTCCATGATTGTTTTAGATTGGGAGTCTTTCCCCAGTGAACATTTTATCAAAATCTATTCAACAAGTATTCAACGGTTCGGCGTGCAAACGTGACACACAGAGTTTCCAAATGGTTTGAAACAACTTAATATAATCGTAAAATGGTTAAAAAATGTTACGAACTTTCTGGTTGTTTCTATAAGTTGAGAAACGTGTGTGCGTGTGTGTGTGTGTAATAATTATACGAACCTGTTCGATGCTCGTTTAGCGGCCGACTCCCACTCATGTTTCCGAATGAGTGTTCCCTCAACACCTTCGTCCTCGCTGGCGGGGCTAGCACCTTCTAAATTATAAAATAACATTTTAAAACTACCCTCAAACGAAAATGAAACAAGACACAAATACATAAGTACTATATATTGCTATAGCACCACTGATAATTTCGATACAGTTAATGATAAGATCTTAGTAATATTAATTTACCTATAAAACTCCAAAACTTCAACTTCATACTATTTAATATAATAAATTTACAAGACATGACTAGATATTTTCTTACTATTCTTATGAAATAACTCTTAATTGATCAATGCAATCTCATGTGAACTACTCAACATTAAATGTACCACCATACGCTATGGTTACTGTTATAGTATACTTTGTGCATGTCACACATTGATAAATAATGCGTTGTACAGTGAAATTAAATTCGTGATCCTATTTTCTGTATCTACTTTTCACCTTATACCAAAGCTACTACGCTATGACTCGTGATAGGTTTGATACTTAACCTAAATATCATGTCTGATCAATTCCGAATGAAAGTCACGCAAAACATCATATTTATTGCAATCACCTATAACATGCGCGAACAAACACATAGCACACGTAAAGCATTCGTCGCAATATGCTCAATGATTGGGTAAATGTGGATGGACTTCATAAATGTAAAGTAAATAGTTCTTCTAATCTAACTAAGTATGTTTTTATTTGCCTAAATTACGCCTCAACGGCTGAACAGCTAAGGATAAATTTGGAATAGATAAAATTACCTAGAAAGGACAAGGAGTTGCATTATTTGGTTGATATACTATTTGATTTAGATTTCTGACATACTTGACCCAAAGAAATATTCAGCCAATTAAAACCTAGTAGATATTTAGTCACCCTTATTCTAGTTTGAGGACAAGTTGAGTAATATTTATTTCCAACGTGACACAAATCCATCCACAATCCACCCCAAGTATACCTTCGTCATCGCTATGATGTGATCCTGCGATAAGTTTCTTCGCGGAGCGCCATCTGAAGCTTCGGAACGGCGACTTGCTCCTCGAACGTGACTTCACCTTACCGGAGCTAGATGGCGTTACTGGCGTCGAGCTCGAACCGGCCGCTGTCCGAGTGAATGGGGGAAGGACCGTGCAATACGGAAATGGTGGTGTTCGGATAGGATTTCAGGTTTTGAGTGAAATGACGAATGAATAGAGATGAATAATATAAGAATCGATGATAAATTAGAGGAGTGGGTAGGAGGGGAGAAAAACAAAAAAAACAAAATCAAAGCAACATAAAAACGATACTGCGGCGCAGCAAAAAAACAGAAGCAAATTATTCATGCTAGTAATCTTCTATAACTATCACATTAAACGATTATTCAATGACAAAAACACAGATGTTATAGATTACATGCACATGGTACATAACACATACTTCAACCATCTAAAATTCTAAATTATGTACGACTATTACTAAAACTACAGGAAGCATGGTTCAGCTCTGCAGTAGTCCTACTCACTAAACAATTGGGACTACTGTTCATTAGTGTTCAAACCAGTCAGTCAGTTGATCCTGATAAATCAAATCTGTGATCATCTTATACAGGGTGGGGTCAACTCTTACCTTCTCACAAAGTGCCTTCACTTTTGTAGCAAGGTTTTTTAAGAAAAAACAAGTTGGTCTCAACTCGCGATGGTCTCAAACGACGCTAATTCTTAGCAGTAAGTTTTTCCAAAAGTAACTAATTCAATCAAATCGTATACTTTTAATAAAAAAACCTTCTTGTTCAGAAGTTTACAACAATACATAACTAACATTAAAATTTCATGAACTTTCTTTGAACCTGCAGCCTTGTCTAACTTGAAATCCATTCCTATTTGTCATCCCATTAAAGCTCAACCAATCACATAATAGGATAATGACAATTGAAGTCCAGAATGGGTTTCAAAAGTCAAAATGAAGCCCATGTCCATTGCCAGTTGAATTACACAATAAAGCCCCTGGTTTGGTTTCACTAGGTTGTTTTGTATTGCAAAACCGAGCCAGTACTCCCATCACTAAGTGTTAGACTTACTAGAAAGCCGCGCCGGTTTCGCCGGTGTCTGTTTGGGTGAAGGCGTGGGCCGGGCCTCCGCGACCGCCGACGCCGGCGCCTCCGTGCCCGGACTACTGTCTGCATGCGCACACTACGTGCTATTACATCTACACTACACGTGCTACATGCTTTATGTATGCCTATTGTTTTAAGGGGCACATGAGTCTGTTTTAACGGGCACATGAGTCTGTTTTCTCAATGTTAGACAACGTTATTGAAATTAAAACGTTGAAAACGTTCAAGTTTTTAGTATCTACATTTTGAATCAAGTAATAAATGACTTCAAAATACATAATGAAAAGATACAATAGGCTTACATAATACTTAACTGCATGCTACAAGTACACTAATACAACTAGCTATTATTCATGTTTGAACGAGTAGAGAACGAATTGGCATTCCAGTTAATTACGAACATCTGTCATAAATTTTATTTTGGTCTAGTATTTAAATATATGTTTTAATGAGTGATAAAGCTATTTATAAAAATATTTTAATTAGTGTTGTTGTGTACCCAATTTTGCCCATCCACCTCTTTGATATGAGATTTACTACAATACTTAAAACCACTAATTATAGGGTTTTATTTTTTCAAAACACGTTTAAAAGTATTATAGTATTATTCTCATTTCAGAATACAAAAATATACATATTATACACAAAAACAGCTATAAAACAAAGCGGTGCATGATAGTTAGAGCAAAAATAGAAAAGCTAAGTAAGGCTTTACCTACCTTTATTGAAGACAGCTTTTTTACAATATACGTATAAACAGCGCACGAAGATTCAAAGATTCACTAGCTTTCAATAAAATGGAATGTAGAACAGAAGACAGACATGAATGAGAGTATCAAACCATCACCGTGAATAGCTTATGATGAACATAAATAACTATAATTAAAAAAAAATCGAGTACAATAAATATCGATACAAATATAATGATGTAACAAATGAAGTAAGGATAATTTAGAGAAGTCTAATGATGAGTTTAAAGGATGAAGTACCATCACCCTTTACTAAACTAAAACAGTGAAATGTGTAAAGATTGAAATCGTGCAACATAGAAGTGCTATTTCGTCCCAACTACTCTTGCCCTACTAAATACTGAACGCTTAGATCTGTTACAAAAGCTAAAAGCTAGACTAAACCCAAGTGGCGTTTTGAGCGCAGTGTAACCCGGCTAAGTTTAGAATACAGTTGACTACCTCCAAAGCTCATGCCGATATAGTGTACACCGGTATAAGCGCTCTTATTACCTGGCTGGGAGTGTGGTCGCTCTTGGGCCTTCTCAGCCGCTTTAGTGGATGTTCTCCTTACGACTACGCGTGTGCATGTGTGGACAACACATCGGTAAGTAACGGCCCTTATGTGCACGCTTTGCTCAAACGGCGAACGGGAATTATATAAATGATTCAGCTTTTGAGTGTTAAACAAGCCGTAAATGCGTTGATTGTTTTTTTAATAGGTTGATACGCGAGACATTGAAATCACGACCGTGATCATACACACTTGAATTGACAAATCACAAAGCTCAAACGGAGAAATCAAAATCACGAAATCTACGCTAGAGTTCTGTGATTGGCCAATTCAAGTGCGCGTATCACGTTACCTTATGTCCCTGACTGTTGTGTCTAACTGATAGAAGGATCGCCAAAAATTCGGCTGTTTCTTGTCTAACTAAAATTCCGTCAGCAGATTGAGCAAGCGATGTAAGGGAATATCATCGTATAGACACGGAAAGCGGCAAGCATTGCCGTAAAAGTTTTCGGGCTGTATCGCTGTGCGAATGTGCTTTATTCTTTCTAGAATAAGACCTAAATTTCCTTGTATTTTTGAAAGTGTTATTGCAAACTGCAAGCAACATTCACCTGTTACGGTGAAAATTAGTGGAAAGTTCTTGTAAATTGTAGAAAAGAGTAACCTCATTCGAAAGTGCTAGAAGATTTACACATGCGTGCACTTTGCAGTCCGTGGGACGAAGTGATGTTAATTTGGAAAATTATTAAACTTCTCTCTGTGTTTTTGATTTAAATTACGAACATTGATAATTCTTTTCAATTCTAGAACTGTTTGTTTTTAGGTATCAGAAGCACCGAGTGCTTTTTATTTAGTTAGGATTATTTAATAGTCAAAAATTACACTAATACGTATCAATTGCTAGCACATTTTTGACTAATAATCATCCTTAAGTATATTTTATTTCTAAAGTAAATGCTACAAATATAGCATCGAGTTTATTATAAATCTTCGTACAACATGTTGACACAAACCGACTGGACTCTCGTCTTGAAAGATTCACTATTATTGTAATACTAGTTTAAGATCGAATATTATCATTTCATTCTACTTTGAGTCGAGTCGATGTGAAGTCAACATGTTGTACGAATGGGGGTCTCACTCCCGTTACTCGACTCGATTTTATTCAATAACTCAGACGACTCGAATCTCTATTAAACTGATATATCGAGATTAGCATGATGTAATAAACACTAGAAATATACATATTTTAAAATACATCCCAAGAAATAGTTCCAAATTCCAAGTAATAATTGAAATCGAGTCGAATAACTCGTATAAAACGAGAAGGCCTATCAATTTTAGTGAAATATATGTTCAAAGTGTCACCTTGTGGCTGTTCCTGCGGCGTGTCGGCGCGGTCGACCGCGTCCTGCGCCGCGGCGGCCTCGGCCTGCGCCGCCTCGCGCTCGCGTCTCTCGCGCTCCGCGGCCTCGGCGGCCTCTTGCCGGCGTTTCATCTCTTTCACTTCGAACTGGAATGGAAATGAACAACGATCTCTTATTGTTGGCAGTTGATAGTGTGGGTAGATTTAAACTTTCGCGACCATGGGGCTTATTATAAGAAAATGAGCAGAGTTTAGACCAAATCTAAACTAAACTGTCCCTAGAAAAAAGATCTTTAAATACTCGTACATAGAACGCTTTTTTGTGGTAACAGTTTTGTTTTGAAATGTATCAACATGGGGTTCAACCAAGGTTTTACGTTTTTATAATAAGCAGCCATAAGTCTTATTAGAAGCACACTGACACTGGTTTTTATCGCGCCTATCGATGTGTGTCTTTGTGGATGAGGCAGATTAAGCTGAAAGCTCCTGACGCTGTATAAATTATCTTGTAAGATGTACAGGCCTATGTACCTTACCTATACCCGGCTGACTGTCAAATCAAAAGGGTTTCTATGGGTTATTTTTATATCCCGTATCCCGATGCTTCAGCTGTGACTGGGTTGCAAAGACAGAATAAAAGTTGCCGGAAAATAACATAAAGCGATAAAATCCTGTGTCAATGTATTCCTAGATATATTAGAGATGAAAATAATGCATCTAATAATTTGAAAACAAGGACTATGGAGCGAGCTAAGGGAGCAACACTCGATTGTTTTAGAGCTAGCCTTAAAAGTGTAGTATTAGTAACACTTAATTTAGATTTTGTCGTTGCCGTTGCAATACTTACGTTGACGTCTTACCAGCAAAACATTTACCAGCTATCGAAGATGCAATTTCCATGCAAAAAGCGCAAGTTCATGCATGCTATATACCAAACACTTACACATTTTAAATAATCATAATACCATGCAGCGTCGGGAGACAAGAGGTTTTGAGTCTGGGATAGGAGTAACAGAGAAGGATTCAAAGGAACGCTTTTCACCTCTGTCCCAAGGTCATTGACCGCTTTGTCGCTACTAGTCAATCCCGGGATCGACAACACACCAACTTCACCCTTATTGTCACTGTCAGAAGACTTACTTCTCTTATGCGACCATTTCCGAAGGACGCGTTTCAATGTTTTACTCAAAGAAGAATTCCTTTCTCTGGGTTTTAGGAGAGAAACGTTCGGATATACGTTGCAGTAAGACAGTCTTTCCCATAAGATGAGGTCAATGCATGCTAGATGAATGTTAGGTTTCTCGTTTTCTTCAGGGAATTCAAAGAAAACTGAGCTGTATATGTCTGGGGATAGGGGTGATTTTAGCGGTGACATTGGTGGGCTGCCCGTTTCGGATACTGTCGATAGACTGTTATTCGCCGAGGCAGTAGTCCAAAGATACGAGTCATTTTTGATAAAAGGTTTCGATTGATTGATATTAAGAGTTCTCGATTTGAACTTTTCTGGTATTTTATACTTCGCGCTATCGCTTATGATTTCTTTGACGACTTGAGCGACGGGTCGTGTTTTAATTCCTACTATTTTCGGCGGAAGGGTTTTCGATTTGGTTTTCGTGGAAGGAGGAGGTAGGAAAGTGAATTTGGATTCGTCAAAGTTTTGCCAAGGTGAAGAGTTGGCGTCGCGCGTGATCCAAAGTGCGCCGTCGCGAAGCTCAAGCTAGTGGAAGAACATTAATTAGATGTGCAAATGAAAACCAACACCATAAAGCAGTTAAAATAATGAAATAATACATATCTTTAACGTTCTTTTCCAACTAAAGAGCAAATAAAACAGAAAATGTTTTGTTAAAAGTGCATAAAGAACTAACTACGTGCATACAACTACCTACATGCTTTATGAGAGTTCCACTTGAGAACTTAGAAACTCCATACTGTACACACTGTGATTTTACAAAACAAAGGGATGCATTATATTACTTTTTTTTTATTAACCTATTTCGTCCCACTGCTGGGCAAAGGTCTCCCCCAAATCCCTCCAATCATCCCTCTCCTTCGAGATCTCCCACCCTCTTTCGAAGGCGTCGAGATCGTCCCGCCAACGCTTCCTCGGCCGACCGCGACCCCGTGTCCCATTGGGCTGCCAAGGTGTTATGGCGTTCGCCCATTTATCGGGATTCATTCGGCTGACATGGCATTATATTACTATCCATAGTATTAATATGGAAAAATTATTTCAACTCACAGTAGTAAGTCTCTGAAGCGCACTGAATCTGTCCTCCTGAGCGGCCGCGGACTTCTCAAAGGCCTCGTGTTTTTTGATAAGCGATTCCACCTCGTCGATAGTATGTCCGAGTTCTTGCGACATTAGATAGGGCTCCTGTGCTATCAGCCACGCCTCAGCCACCGCCGCGTCGCGCGCGAACTGATATACTTCCAGAACTGTGGATAAAAGCATTGTTGTGATATTCATTTTTGATGATGTACGTAGTGGACCAAACTTCGGAGGGCACGTTAAATTGTCATCAGAGTTGACCACTGAATCAAACGAACTAACTTTTTACGATAGGAGGAAAAAAGGATAGAATTTTGAGATGATGGTTATACTAGCAAATACCAATATCAAATTATAGAACAAAATCAAAGTTAAACCTTAGTGGGTTCTATCAAACAATATTATCTTCGCGATAACTTCGAATGAAATTCATTCACCATTCACTCTTTATCATGCTATAATTTTGCTGAGTTATGACCAATTTTGATGTCACTTTGAGTTAAGAGTATACTTTGATTAAGTATGTCTAACTCAATTTAAATAGCATACAATGTACCTGCATTCTGTATAATTGTTCTGTTGCACAAAATAAAAGTTTTCTATTTCTATTCTATTTCCATTTCTTTCATCAAATAGCCTAAAATGGCTAAACAAAACCCAGTAAACACTCACTGAGCTGCAAGTTCTCCCAGCGTTCTTCCCATCTCCTCAGCAGAGCATTCCTCTGGTTGGTCAGTTGCAGTAGTTTCTCCTTAATATCCGCCGTGGCGTAATGTTGTCGCAACAACAGTTCTTTGCCGAGCGAGATGCAAGCTGAGAAGTTGTCTTCGCGAGTGTCGATCTCTGCCTTCAGAGACTGGTGGTTGTTCATAAGGAGTTCCACTCCACTTACGTCTCTGTAGAAATCGAACATTGTGAGATCAAGGCCATGCCGCAATCTAAGATACCACGATGCCACGAAGGCAAAGGATCCAGGCATTAGTAAAGTTAGCATTGTTGATGAGACAATTTTGATGTCGACCTCTGAGGCACAGTGGGTGAAAGCCCGCTTGGGACGCAGAAGGTTGCGGGTTCGATCCCCGCCGCGGGATAAATGTTTGTATGATCTGCAGATATTTACCTCGGGTCTGGGTGTTTCTATGTATAATATGTATGTATTTACAAACAAAAATTATATAAGTAGTACTTATACTTATCAGTTATCTGGTTCCCATAGTACAAGCTTTGCTTAGTTTGGGACTAGATGATGCTGTGTGAAATGTCCAGCATTATTTATTATTTATTTATTTATTTATTTATTTATTTATTTATCTGTCTGCGTCCTCCAACTTGGCTATACACGCCTCGGCGACATACATTACCTGGGCTTCTCTCCGGTGTTCATCTGACGTACAACGTCGTCCATCCAGAGTGTCAGAGTGCGCACTTGGTTGAGGAAGCGGTACAGATCGTCTGCGTCCTCCAACTTGGCTTTGCGCGCTTGGCAGGCGGCTCGTAACGCGGCCCACGCTTCAGCGACGTCGGCGGCTCGGCGAGTTATCTCGGCGGCTTTGTCGCCCGCGTAGGAAGCGCCTAAGCGGCTGCATTCTGATGTTATGCCTTCCACCTGAATAAAAAATAGTATTTATAGAGATCCACCCCGGCTTCGCACAATGAGATACTGATGTGGCGCCAGTATCAAGTGTTAAAATGAAACACATAACATTCTCTCATTGCGTTTGTCAAAATTCTGCCGGTAACACGTGAAATTATTCAAGATTTATAACTGATATTATTACAAATTTCGATGAAAGCTTTTAGTCGCCTGATTTATGTCGACATCTTGAACAATTAACAAAACAATATTAAATTACTCTATTTATGAAAACCGCATTAAAATTTGCTTCGTAGTTTTGCTAATTATTCTAATTAACTAATGTAAAAAGGTAAGGAAATTAAATTACTTTAGGCACATTTTATAAGCAAGACATAGGTAGTGCCGTAAATGCATACGCAAAATCAGTTGCTCAGTCCATGAAAGGGTTTATAGGCCGGAGAAACCCTTCGATCTGTCGAACAAAATAACACTTTATGGTATAGCGAACTTAAATTAACAATATCGATCGCTGTGGAAATCGATGGGGAGGCCTATGTTCAGCAGTGGACACGGCTGACATGATGATGATGATAATAAACTTAAATTACTTTAGGCACATTTTATGTACAAGAAGTGCCGTAAAAGCATACGCAAAATCAGTTGGTCCATCCATGAAAAGGCCGGAGAAACCCTTCGATCTGTCGAACAAAATAGCAATCACTACCTGTTGCTGCAAAGTAGTGAGATCCTGCATGAAGTTGTGATGTTTCCTCTGCAATGCGCCGACGCTGATCGCATCGCGTCCAAGCTCGTCGCTCACGCCGCGCGCCTTCTCGTTCACGCGCTGCAGAGTATCCTTGCAGTCGTGGAAGTACTTGTGCAGCTCTCGTGAGGCGGATAGCATCTGCGAATACAACGGCATAAGGATGTGTGACAACAATGTGGAGTATCGCGGCATTTATAGGCACAACATAGCTGTTTGTTTGGAAGGGTAAATTATGTTAATTTTCCTTTTGGAAAAAAAAACGTTATGAATTCATGAAAATTGACTAAAATCTGTCTGGACTTGGAATGTCAAAATTTTAAGAAATAATTGCCATCTTCAACAACTGTAGCTAAAGCCCTGCAGTGGAGCAATACGAGCTAAAAATAAATAAATAAATAATAACTGCCATCTTTCATCATATTTTTTTGCTGTAATTCAAGAAATTTTAAAAACAGGAAGATGTCATAAGAAATATTGTTAAATTCAAAAATACAGTTAATTGTTAATAAAGGCTATCGGTGTTTTTCATAAAAAAATAAAAAGTTATAAGTAGGTAGACATCCAAATCTGAGACTTTATTTCGGCTTGTTATGAAACACACCTTTATATCATAGTTATTGTACCTGTTAAAGAGCCGTGTTGGCCGAATGGGGTTGTGCCTCGACTTTCAATCCGAGGGTCGTGGTGTCGAATCCCGGCCGTCAATGGATTTATCGTTTCGTAAAATTTATATGCGCTTAACACGAGCTCTTAACGGTGAAGGAAAACATCGTGAGGAAACCCGCAGCTTAGTCAGCTCCACACGTATTGACGTCGTCTTTCCTGTGGGCGGCTGATTAAGCTGAGAGGATGGTTTAGGTGCTGGGCAAGCCCATAGTAGTATTCCATCTTAAACAATGTCCGAGGCACTACAGCGTCCGTCCGTCCGCGAGTGTAGGCATAGGTTGCCTCCTGACGCTAGTATAGATCATCTAGTATAGATGTAAAGGCCTAAGTTTTTTTTATTGTACCTGTGTGCGTGTCTCAATGAGCTCCAAAAGGTCCTGCCAAGTCTCCTTCAGTCCCTCCTTCCATTGCGCGATGGTCGCGTTGTCAGAATGTCCCATCGCGATCATTTGGTCGGCGATACGTTCTGCGGTCGCGACGCGTTCCGAGCCCACGGCTTGTGTTTCGCGGGCGAATTCCTTGAAACGCTCCCATAGTAGCTGTGGAGTTTTATGTTATTATTATTTAGCCTTTTCTTTGATAAGAGAGGACAAAACGATATCTGCTGTTTTATTTTGCGTTTACGTTCAATTTCGTGTTCGCATTCTCATGATAAAACTTTGTAATATAACTAATAGTACAGGATAGGACGAATGTTTGGCCAGACGTGTCGCGATAGCACAAATCTTCGCGTTTTCGTGATAGGGTAGCCGTATCATAAAAATTACAAATAGTTTATTATGTAGGTACGTTTTTATAACAAATACTTGTAAATTCCTGTTTTCATAGCTGTGAATAGCCTATATCGCATCTACTCTCTCCGTATGTTAAATTATAGTACATTATGGTACTAGTGTGTAACATTGGTGATTACCGCCGAGGTGTTTTTATGAGCCGAGCCGTTAGGCGAGGCTCATAACAGAACAGAGGACGGTAATCATCAATACACACGTGTATCATACGACGTTTTTCAACACACTTGTGAATAAAATAACAATAAAAACTCATTTTCAACAGTGAAAACGAGTTGTGAAAAATGTTTCGCTATTGCGGGAAAAATTAATCAGTTTTCCTATGCGCGCGCATTGCGATCGGCCACAGACTATATTTCCGCGCCGCGTATAGGGTTTGCGGCCAATTCTGCCACGGACAAAATGGGGAATTTAAAGTTTTCTTTTATTATAGAGAAAACAAAAGTTATATTTGAGTGAAAGTTTTATTTATTAAACACGTACGAGTTAAAATTATCTATTTAAATTAGAAGTTGCATGAAATGAGCAAGCAATAGGAACATTAATTTATTTGTTCTATTGAACACGATCTTTTTTCTGAATAAAAACTTTTTAAAGAACAAAGCAACTCAACCAATAAAATTAAAAAAAAATTCTATTACTCACTAGTGAGTTATAGTAATGAAAAAGTCACAGTTTGATTATGGGTGTCATTATGTGCCTAATCGCGGTGACCATAGAGCCACTTTATGAGCAAGTGTGTTGAAAAATAAATTAATTAATTAATAATGCTGGACTTTTCACACAGTCCCAAAGTAAGCAGAGCTTGTGTTATGGGTACTAGAATGACTGATAAACTACTTATATACTTTTTGTTTGTAAATACATACATATTATACATAGAAACACCCAAAGCCGAGACAAATATCTGTAGGTCATACAAACACCTTCTGCGTCGCAGGGCGGACCTTCGCCCACTGCGCCACAGAGGTCGTCAAATTAAATGATCAATCTAATATTTTTATCCTTACCGTAACATGGTCATAATCCTGTCCGAGTTCCTGCGAGCTAGCAACCAACTCTCGTTCAGTGATCCATTGCTCGAGGTCGTCGACCTCACGCGACAGTTGGAACAGACGTAATGCTTCGTCCAATTTGGCGCGACGTTCACCGGCCAAATCCTTCAGACCCGCGTAGAGTTTGTCCACTTGCGATTGCTTCACGGATATCTGTTCGCTGTTGATATAAGAACATGGTGTTTTGTAATAATAATATGTATAATCGTATCTATAGGGTCTTTCTTGCTTAGTTTGGGGCTAGATGATGCTGTGTGAAAATGTCCAGCATTATTTATTTATTATTTATTTATTTCATTTATATTATACTAACTTAAAACTTAATTCAGGAATAGTGTTCAAAAAATAAATGAAAAAATATTTATGTAATGTTTTTTTTTGTTTTGTTATGAAAATCCCGAGAAATTCGATAAAGACTATCCTTTCAATGATTGTTGCTTCTTGTATAACTTAGCCCATTCGTGATTTAGCTGCGCTGCGATTGGCGGAACGTCTGTTCTGCTTAAAAATCATTATGCAACAATTCTAAAAAATCAATAAATTATAAATTTTGAAGTAAAAACTTAAATGGGCTTAGGAATTATATTGATTCGGTCAAACGTCTATTTACAACCCAAAAATGAGGCCCTGTCAGTTTGTGTAGTTTAATAAAAGATCCTGTATAACAAAAAAGTACTGGGAGTATACGTTATGCGGTACCCATAAAAGCTCTTACTTTGGGCCCAGATGATGCTGTGCAAAATTTCCAGCATTATTTATACCGAAGCATTAAATAACCGTCCAATATAAAATAATTTCACTACATATAGAAAACTTGGATAGATGGATCTTTGTTACTCCTGACGGTGCAGACAGCTAAACAGATTAAGATGAATTTTGATGGAGGTTGCTTCTACTTTCTTATTTTTCTTGGGACTTCGGTAATGTTTCTGTGCTCCCATCTGTTTATACAAGTGTGGAATTGTGTTTCAGCTCTATAAACAACATGGCGGTAGTTTGGAATGTCAACATCATATTTAAATTATATCATTTAAAAAAAAAAGAAACCGATATCAGGAATTGCGCAACTCGCGGTTGCTGTGAAACAACTGAGGTGTGGACGGCCAAGTCTCTGAAACATTTGTTTCTG
This sequence comes from Epirrhoe tristata, assembly GCA_951394285.1. Lineage (NCBI taxonomy): Eukaryota > Metazoa > Arthropoda > Insecta > Lepidoptera > Geometridae > Epirrhoe > Epirrhoe tristata. The sequence goes on along the minus strand of OX596150.1, from coordinate 3,637,948 downwards.
TAAGCATCTTCGTTTCAGAGACATTGTATAATTAACATGTTTCATCATTCCCCTGCCCTTCATCATTTTCCTGCCCTTATCCCGCTCATGCGGGGTCGGCACAACATGTTCTCTTCTTCCACTCTCCCCTATCACTCGTCATCTCCGTATCCACTCCTTTCTTACCCATATCTTCTTTCACACAATCCATCCATCTTTTCTTTGGTCTACCTCTACTCACATCATCCACATTCATTTCCATCACCCTTTTAGTTACGTGACTTTCATCCCTCCGCATTACATGCCCATACCACGCTAACCTATTGCTCTTTAACTTTTCAGTCACCGGCGCTACTTTCAGACTTCCCCTAATATATTCATTCCTCACCTTATCCATTCATTATCATTCCCTTGCCCTTATCCCACGCTAAGTAGGGTCGGCACAACTGTATTTTTCTTCCATTCACTCCTATCACTCGTCAAATGTGTATCCACTCCTTTCGCATTCATATCATCTCTCACACAATCCAACCACTTCTTTTTCGGCCTTCCTCTACTTGCATAATCTCCAGCCACATGTTTCTCAGGGAAAATATGGCTTTAGTCCAGCTAGTAAGTTGAAAGGTTTACTTACCTCAAAGGATGTTCCTCCGAGGTCAACTGCCGTACCGTCTCGCCCAGCTGCCTGATAGTCTGCGCATAGTCATCTACAGCCTGTTCCAGGATCTCATGTTTCTTCATCAGGTTCTGAGCGGAGATCTCATCTTTGCCGCGGTCTTCTACCATCATGTAGAGTTCTTGTTCGCTCATCCACGCTTCGGCCTCGTTAGCGTCGAAGAGATACTGTTGTGCTTTCTCCCATTGGGCCAGGTTGTTCTTGCGTTGTTCGATGGCATCTGGGGAAATCAATTGTTGGTGAAAAAGTTCACGGCTTATTTCAGTTTTAAGAATGAATTATTAAATAATGCTGGACATTTCACACATCATCATCTAGCCCCAAACTAAGCAAAGCTTGTACTATGGGAAACAGATTGATATACTACTTATTTACTTTTTTTGTTTGTAAATACATAGTATACGTATCATACATAGAAACAACCAGACCCGAGATAAATATTTGCAGATCATACAAACATTTATCCCGCGGCGGGAATCGAACCCGACACCTTCTGCGTCCCAAGCTGGCTTTCACCCAAATCAAGCGGGCATTCGATGAATAAATGAACGAATTATTGTACACCAAGAAAAAAATTATAACAATAACAAGTTCTAAGTACAATAGGCGGCCTTATCACTGAAAGCTATTTCTTCCAGGCAACCTTAACCTAAAGAGTCTCAACAAAGTATAAATACTAATTTTCCAATTACACATTTCTCGAACCATCGCATCGCTTAAAGTATGTGTAGAACACGATAGGTCCCAACGCCAACTTAATCTTCCAAAACGATTGACTATGGGAAATGTGTTAACACATAGATCGAGCGGAGAATTGAAAACCTTGAAATCTTCGTTCAATCATTGTAATTGGTCAATTCAAGTGTACGTGATCACGTAGTATAGGTATGTCAATATCCCGCGTTTTAACCTATATTTCTTCTTCTTATCGTGTCACCAGTTCATTCGAACCAGTGTGGTGAATGGATTATAAGTGCGCCTCAAAGAAGCTCCTTTCGTGCACTTGACACATAATTTCGAACTTATTTTTTTGAGGTTCTTCGACATGCCGGTTCCCTCACGATGTTTTCCTTCACCGTTTGAGAGTACTGGCATAGTGCACATAAATGAAGGTGAGATGATAAAGAATGATGAGAAGAAGACCTATATTTAACGAACTGTAAATGGAAGTCAGGTGAATAAAATATGAGATAACTATACAAGAACATTGCTCACCTTTCAATTCTCGCCATCTCGCGGTCAACTCCTCAATCAGGTTCTGGAACTCGGGCGACGCCTCGTGACTTTCATCGATCAGCTTCTGCCCGTTGGATATAACCGTCAGTATTCTCGGCTCGTGGTTATCCGTCTCGGTCTTAAGCGACTGGTTCTTCTTCTGCAACATCTGCACGTTGAAGAGTGAGTTACCGTAGTCCGTGCTAGTGGCTAAAGGCATCTTCTCGTGAACCCAGAGTTTCTCATCCTCAACATCGCGACGGAACTGGAACGCTTCCTTCTTCTTCGCGAGCTGCTGCTGGCGGTCCAACAACGGCGCTTTCAGCTGCTCGAACCTCTGTTCTACGCTCTTCTTCTTCTCCTTGATCTCCTCCATCTTGTCGGGTACGGTCTTCTGCAGGTATTCAGCTTGGGTCTCCAGTTCGGTGACCTGTTTGGCTTTGACCGCCATCTGAGTCTCGATCATCTGTTGCTTCTGCATGAGAATGTTGACAGACGCGAGATCAGTGCCCGTGTCGGTGTTTTCGATCTGCTTCTCCAGTTCGTTCATCCACGAGTCGATGTCGTCGCAGGTCTGGTGGAGGAGCACTTCGCGGTTCGCGTCGAACAGACGTTCGCCTTTGTCCTTAGTTGTGACCTGGAGGTTCTCGAATTGGTCTTGGAGTTCGTGCATTTTGGGTGAGATGATTTCGACGAATTCCGGCTTCTGCTTCATGAGCTCTTCCGCTGCGTTCTGGACGGCGAAGAGGCGTTCTTTGTTCGCGGCGATTTCGGCTTCGAACGCTTGATGGCGCGTCCATTTCGAGTGGATTGTTTTGGCGGAGCGGTAGGTATCGTCTTGCGCGGTGACATTCTTTTCTTGCACCCATTCTCCGAGCTCGTCGCAGTCTTGCAGGAACTGGTGGAGTTGGAGTTGGTCTTGCAGTTTCTCCAACTGCTGGAGAGCCTTCTCGCGGTTGGCGTTACGCCTGCCCTCGATGTTTTCTGCCTTGCGTTGGATCTTGTCGGCATCGAAGTGACGTTCCTCGACGAGTCTGTTCGCGAATTGTACGACGGAGTTGATCTTGTCGTCGTTCGCTTCCATCGTGGTGAGGAAGGCTTCGTGCTCTTTGATCATATTCTCGGCCTGCTCGAGGTTCGTTGGCGGTTCGCTCTTGGCTAGCCTGGGGATACAAAGCAAGATAATGTAGCCTACACTAGTTACTACACGGAGTTGAGAGTCAGAGTTTGGTAGATGGTGATGGTATACCTGTGCTCCTGGTGAGAGAGCAGCACCTCGGCCTGGCGCGCGTCTCGCTGCAGCAGCTGCAGCTCGAGGCTCTGAGCGAGCAGCTGCTGCCGGTTCTCCCACATCTGCTGCAGCTCGGCCCAACCCTCGCGGAGTGCCTTCAGACGCTCGCGGAGGAACATGTACTGAGGGTCGTCCTGGGTGGACGGCTCCTGAGGATATATGCTTATCGTTAAACTAGTCAAAAATAGCTGGATGAATAGGCAAGTTATTTGTATCTTGTTCAGCCTATTTTCGCTAAAAAAAAACGTTAAACTTAGGTCTTCACATAGATGATTTCTACAGCTTCAGGAGACCACCTTTACTCTCAATGAATCTGACAAAGTCACCGGTTCCCTCGCGATCCTTCGGACCAAAAGTAGAGATCTTTCACTCACGATAATTTCCTACCTTTGGATCACAAATCGTAGTCTTATCCAAGTTGTAGAATAAACAATTAATAAATCTAAGATCTAACAACATTTATGCAAAAGTTAGCCACGAGTAAAATCATAGGTGTAATATTATAGCAACTTGGACATTTGACATTTATACCAATAACTTACCGCAGTAATCTTCTCTCCGTACTCCATCATCTTGGCATATTCGTCCTTGTAGTTGTCGATCTCTTCCTTGATTGTCTGGTGCTGAGAGAGAAGCTTCTCTGCTTCGGACAGACTTGACGGCGTGTCTAAATAAATATAAAATAATCAGGGCCGTCGCTAATAATACATAGGAATATTCAAGCCTGACAAAACACGATTGATGTTGCGATTATTGACCTCAAGGTCCAATGTTTCGGTTCGGATACTTGGTTCTAGGTTTGTACCGAGTTCATAGTTTGATCTTATACGTAACTCGTAGTAGGAAACGCCCGAACTTGTAGCCGAAGTATCGGATTTATCACTTTATAGTTTACTAGCTGACCCGCGCAACTTCGTCTGCGCATTATTAGGATTCAAGTGCAGGAGTGTTACCTAAAGTTTATTTACACTGTGTTTGAAGTGAATCAGACCAAGGAATCAAATTTTCCATACTAACTTTAACACCCTGTAAAACATCCATATGGGTTGATTTTTTTAAATTAGATAAGCCTATATTCAAGTAGGTAGGTACTTAAAGCATCTACGTTCCAAATTTCATCACAATCGGTTAAGTCGTCACGGAGCAACAAAACAAACATTCACTAACACAGACATTCTTTTCGAATCTTACGTCTTTGAAACTGCCTTGCACCACCCATAGAAGTTGTTTTGAAAATATAAAAAACTATTTATATTCTCTTTGATAAAAATACGGTCTTTATTTAATAAACTTTAATTAATAATCTTCGATCAATTAAATATTTTAGTGGGATAGGATTATTTTAGGAATAAGATCAGCAGCCTTATTGTCTAATTCGCTGGGAATGAGCATGGGCTTCATTTTTGACGTTTGAAACCTAATCTGGACTTCGATAGTCATTTTCGTATTGTCTAACTAGCTGACACATGGAACCCCATTACCAGCGAAATTCAAACCCAGTGAATGAATGATACGACTGATTTTGGTATTGCGTAAGGCCGAAATGAATATCAGTAGCCAATTCAAGCCCATGTGAAACGTCAGATGAAGCAGGGAGCTCATTCGTGCCCTGTTTGAAATCCGGAATATTGTGTTTGTATTTTAGCAAATAAAATACAATAAAAAAATGTGTTTAAAAGATAAGAAGTAAGTACATAATAATATCAGAAGTAAGTAATAATTAACTGAACACCCATACTTGAGTGGATACATTTAAAATACAAAACATTCTCTCAATCAAATTTCACCTTCCCAATGGGAAAAGAGTCATGCCTCAAAATATTTTTTCACCTAATTATGTAGGTACAGTTCGCCCAACGGATCTAGGCATTCGTTAAGTTAGCCGTTTGTCTGCACAGTGACCGCTTTTTCACACATAATTAGGTTTTGCGCAGACAAACGGCTAACTTCACGAATGCCTAGATCTATTGGAAGAACTGTAGGAACATTATTATGTCTATTATTATACATATGTGTATATTGGGAGCATAATACACTAGTTCTGTTAGTAGGTAGGTACACGTAATGTTGATTTGCAGGCGCTAGGTACCATTACCCTTCCTTACTCACTACTCAACCGTTTAAATTATGTGATTCAGGGTACGCAAAGGACGTGAATTATGACGCCCATCCTAAATGCTGACCCAAACTCGCCAGAAGATCAAAGAAGGCAAAATAAGAAATGCTTGTGTTGTATGTACACCACAATCTCATCAACGACGCGCGCATCTCCGTCGATGAGGAGATGCGACCGCGCACCCCCAACTATACAGCAACCCTGTAAAGTTGTACCTACAGCGGGAAGTTTCATCTACATTGTGCAATAAAAATGTATAAAATCAAACTAATATTTTTTTTACTTTACTATAACGATTGACGACCTCTGTGGCGCAGTGGGCGAAAGTCCGCCTGCGACGCAGAAGCTTGCGGGTTCGATCCCCGCCGCGGGACAAATGTTTGTATGACCTACAGAAATTTGTCTCGGGTCTGGGTGTTTCTATGTATAATATGTATGTATTTACAAACAAAAAGTATATAAGTAGTTTATCAGTCATTCTAGTACAGATAAATAACACAAGCTCTGCTTACTTTGGGGCTAGATGATGCTGTGTGAAAAGTCCAGCATTATTTATTTATTTTATTTATTGATTAATTTTATAAGTAATTATTTATAATTCATTACTTATTTAGGTAAGGACGTACTGTTTTTTTTCATGTGTTTTAAGACCTAATACCTACATAATTAGGAATCGTCATTATGAAATACATATTTTTATAAATTATGTTAATGTTATAGTTTGATTATTTATGTATTATAAAATTATGAATTAAGTACCTACAATCATTAGTCTAACTAAAAAAATTTAAGATAGATAATTCTTTATTGTTACACCATATAAATACATAATAAAAAACGAAAAGAAAGAAAGAAGTCTAATTATAGTAGCACAATGGGCGGCATTATCACTCAGAGTGATCTCTTCCAGGCAGGTTAAGTATAACTAAGAAACATTATGAGACCCTAATATTATTGTTATTGTTGTATAAGTTGTGATAACTTGGAGAAACTTGTTATGGGATGTGAATTCATGAAGAAAGTTCTTCTTCAATCCGCGCTACAGAGCGCAGTATTGCAGCTGCAGGTGGCAGCCATTGCCTGTAGCGATCTCCAGCCAGACTCTTTCTTCATTCGCGGTGCCATTCCTTGATCTGCAGCCCACCGAGGCACATTGGCAGCATGTGGTCTATCTGTAACAATTTACATAAATAAAGCTTTGGAGGAGGCGCTGTCCAGTAGTGGACACTATTTATTACTTGATTTGATAATCTTGCTAAAGATAAAATACATGGTGTGAGTTACATGGCCCTCCGACACTTCCTCACAGTTCATGACCATCCATATAAGCGTTAAAATTAGATGTTTACTTAGCATTAGTATATGGTCTGGGGCATTAGTGACAAACATTCAAATTTACAATTAAAAAGTACTTACACCTCTCCACTTGGCACACCTTCGAGTGGCGCCAGCCTCAATTGCATTGAGAGTTGTAACCAACTCCTCCCAAAGCTGTACAGCTTTATGTTTCATCAGTGGCCGCTATTAGCCAGGCGACCCACGGCAAAACTCCTGTTTTGTTTCATAAAGGACACTAAGATCTCTAACTGCGTGTCGTAAACAACTTTTTTGCGGGCATTCTGAAATTGCCCTATGAATTGACTAACATTATTATCACACTGTTGTGTAGCAACACACTTGATAACTTTTGTAACATATACAATCGATACCAAGTAACTTGTTAGTCTAATACTTTGTTGTAAATTACAAATATTGCGGCAAAATAATATCTAAACAATCACGTTTCAGTTTCACCGCGAATTTTTGAAAACTCCAAGAAAATGACATCAGCGAGTTTGACAGTAACAAAGAAAAGTTTGTTTCGTTATTGTACCAAAAAGGTACCATGCTAAATCTATGATTTTTGTAGTAAACTTATTGTTAAAAAACGTGATTTTATTGCAAATAATGACGAAAATAATGGACACACTGTGTTTTTGCAGTTCAATAAATATAAATACTATTTTTGCAACCAGTAAATAACTGAATCGCAAATATGACTCGTGTTTACTAATCGTAGTCCTACTTGCAATAACGAAACATATGACAGATCGAAAACCTAGAAATTGGATTCACATGAATCATTCATTCCGAAACCGATTCCCAGTAGAATAGCTTAGACAATACCGAAAACATTCTGACTGAGATGAGAAATTGTAATGGGTTTGAATTTCACTGGGCATGGGTTTCAATTAGACAATAGGGCTGCTGATCAGAGAAATAAACGTTTTGAATTTGAATTTGAAATAAGTATAAGCTAAAGCACAGGCTAAAGTAAACTTGACAAAACGCAACGATAGCGCGATCTAGAAAACGGTCAAAATTAGCAGCGCCATCTAGTTGTGTTAATAATTTTAATATTAAAATTGAAACTTCGGATGTATTGATGAGTAGATTTATAAATGATTACCCACATGCTCATCATTAATTTTAAAATCATTAAGTAGGTAGGTACTTCCAATTTTAATTTTCAAAACGCTAAAAGATCTGCATGCTTGACCTCGCAACGCTACCTGGTTGTGAGAATGAAAAACATAGATGGCGTTGCTAACCAACGCCAAGGAAAAATATTTTATTTTCTAGCTGGTTGGTACCCGCGACTTTGTCAGTAAAGTAACATAAGTAGGTAGGGTACTTGAAAACCTATAAAAATTATCGAAAACTCTAAGCAAAAATCTCCAATAGCTTTCAAAACTCAAAATGATCGTATCTCGACCTCCGCTATAGTAGAAACGCCACCTAGGAGAAAAAAGTTAAAAGCAGTTTTGACCTCGGGTGTTACAGATGGCGTTCTAACCAAAGCCAAGGAAAAAGTATTTAAATATAAAAAAAATCTTAATTTCGGATGTATTTATGAGTGGAAATATACATGTTTCATGTTTATCATTAATTTAAAAATCATTTACCATGCAAAATGAGAAAAAAAAAAAAATCTGCAATGCAAGAACATAGCAAAAAGTGGCGGTCACCCATCATCTTTATGACCTCGCCCAGGGTCGCTGAACTTTTTTCCCCATAAAAACTTGCAACCCTTATTTTCACGCCCCCTTATAAATATTTAAAGAAAAAAGTAGCCTATGTCCGTCTCTGGGGTATAATCTTTATCCATGCCAAATTTCAGCTCAATCTGTTCAGCGGTTTGGGCGTGAAAGCGTAACAAACAGACAGACAGACAGACAGACAGAGTTACTTTTAGATTTATAATATTATAGTATATATATAGTATAGTATATAGTATAGTATGGATAGTATGGATAACATGGCGGTCCCGGAGCGGGATGTATGATCCTTTAAAGTTTAGAGGTTAATATGTAGGTAAGGTCTAAGGTAGGTAGGGGAGTATTGGGCAGTAAGGCAGGTTTGGACACCACCGGCAAACTCCCGTGTTATGCCGGCCATACACCATCATGTCAATCCACCCCCATACATGGTCAATTCTAACTGATCAAATTCCGATTTGACGATAGGCATGATGGTTTCTGGCCGACATGACACGGGGGTGTCCAAACCTCCCTACTGCCCAATGCTCCCCTACCTGCCATATATATTTCATTGATATATTACCACTCCCCTCTACCATTCCATAGTTCCCAGACACTTTTTAAACTATCATGGTTTTCAACATTTTTAACACAGTTAACGGGATATTTACCATGATTTAATGTTTTTTGAGTTTCCCGATATTTCGGCGCATTTGTATACGCCATGATCAATAGTATCTATGGTATTAATCATGGTTAATGTCCCGTTACCTGTGTTAAAAATCCCAGACACTTGTCCTACCGTACTAACTGATATTTATTCTGTGGTCGCGATGTATCTTACATTTTTAAACTCATGATAACTTTTAAATAAAATGTCCGATTTCAATCATTCAAAAAGTAATCGACGGGTACTGAAACAGCCTTTACTACGAAGGAATTTATTTCGATAAGAATAAATACCAAAATAAGAATAACGTGGTCTGCTTTTGGTCGGCATTTTTATTCACTTTTTAAATTATAAAAGTTGTTATTCTGACACAACCACAATAGTTGGACATATGCTATCGCTGACTTTTTTGTAGATATTGATACGTTCTTTAATATTGTAGAACATTTTTTTGTTCTAGCATCAATAGTTTCCGCAGCGCACGCGATATGAAGAATTTTATGTTCAAAATTCTTACACCTTTGGTTACATAATTGCAATTTTCATAAGGATCTCTAATTTTTTTGAAAATAATTTATAGCCTATGTTCATCACAGATAATGTAGGATTCTAATGGTGAAAGAATTTTTCAAATCGGTCCAGTAGTTTCGGAGCCTATTCAATTCAAACAAACAAACAAACAAACAAACAAATGTTTCCTCTTTATAATATTAGTGTAGATTATCTACTAGCAGACCCGGCAGACGTTATCCTGCCTACATGGTCTGTAAATTGAAACGAAAACGCCTTACTTCTTACCTGTGATGCAATCTACATCCATATCAAAATGAAACCATAAGTATTGTAAATAAAACTGTTATTCACGGTATTTTATAGCATAGTTCTAAATCTGCTTACCTTCTGACGCAACATCGGTCTGTGTCTTGGTGAGCCACGCCTGGAAGTGGTCCACGGAGCGCAGGAAGCGATGCAAGTCTCCGGCCTCTTCCAGTTTCGAGTCGCGCTCTTTGAGCTGTAAGAGAACAATTTATTGTTTGTAGTTGCGACGTTTCTCTAATAACCTGCAGCATTATTGTGTAAATTGAAATCGATTACCAGTTGTCATCCCAATAGATCTCAACCAATCACACAATACGATAATGACAATCAAAGTCCAGGCTAGGTTTCAAAATGAAGTCGATGTCCATTACCAGTTGAGTTACACAATAAGGTTATGTGAATATGCGATTTAAAAACTGCTAGGAAATAAGAGTTCATGTTAACCCCCCTGATAATATCTTGTCAGCCAAAAAGACTAGACCGTGACTAGACTAAATTAAATAGTAGGTTCAAAAAATACTATATTATTTTTAGTCTTTTGCGTGTTTAGTAAGACATAACCAAAATCAATTGCATTCATGCATAACGTTCTCTTCGCTTATTGTACGCTAACTTTCAGTGCAGCATCTTACTTGCGTTTGACAGTTGTTGATAGATTAATAAAAGTCGTGCTCGCTTCGCTTACCATCTGCGTGAGTTGTTCCCAGTTCTCGGTGATAACTTCGATGCGGTCGCGGATGAGTTGCGCCTCGGCGGGGTGTTCGCCCTCGATAGCGCTCGCTTCGCTCTCGAGGGAGGAGATGCGCGCTTGGATAGCGGCTAGGTCGCGCTCCATTCCAGATAGCCGGCGTTGTAGGGTCATTACACCTAGGACAGACAAAGTTTTTGTTGAAAAATACTTTTAAAATAAGCTTTTAATATGACCTGATGTAAAGTTAATTAAAAGTAATATTTACCGTTGAGATCCATTTCAAGATTGTCGGTCTGTTGCAAGATACGCTTCTTATCTTCGATCCATGAGACAGTTTCGCGGCATTCGATGTGGAATGTTTGCACTCCCTGAGCAGATTTAAGCTCGTCTTTCTTGGCTTCAGCCTAAAAATAAAATTCACAGGTAAATAGTGCATTCTTACATAAAGTATTATGATGCGATGATCCATATCTGTGTCGTACAATAGACCGTGTCTAAATGAAATAGAGTTCAATTTACCTTCTCCCGAAGCACGCTCTAGGCTCCATTGAGCGTGGCCTGTCGTTCTTAGATCTTAGGAGCTTGTGGGTGTTCAACATGAATGAACTGACGCGCTATTTAGAATAAATGGACCTTATACAATGAAAATAAAGTTCAATTTACCTTCTCCCGAAGCGCGCTCCAGGCACCATTAAGCGCGGCCTGACGTTCTTGAATCTTGGGAGCTTGCGGGTGTTCGACATGAATGAGTTGACGAGCCAGTTGGTTGACGACAGCGACTCGTGAAGCGTTCGCGTTCATTTCCTTGTCAAAGCCGTCGTATCTGTTGAGATTTCATTTAGTTATCAGATGATAATGTCATATGCATAAGATCGGACAGATTGGCGTTTAGTGAGGGTTTTAGCTGTGGGTGCAACTGGGCTGATTAGATCGATTTGTTCGTTATTCGGGTTCATTATTTAATTATTAGAGATACAATAGGGCTTTTAGACTGGCAACAATATAAAAAGAGTGATCAATTGAATGAAAGGGGCCAATTTTTGTAACGGTTTGTGAAATCCGGTGTCCGTTCGGTATTTTTTTTGTCTTTTCATTCACACATTGACAGTAATTTTATCGAAATTATTATTTATAAAAATCATTACAGACCTTTCATCGTGGAAATATAATAACAGACTTACAGTACGCACAACCGATCTTTAGCTCTCTAAAGATAGGTGTACTAAGCGATTGCGCAGGTTTGGAAGAGTAAGCGAGATAGCGCGATGCAACAAACTAAGCGAGTGAGCGAGGCAGCTACACAAGTCATCAAAAATGGGTTCTGCGCAGCTACTTCAGAGAGCTAAAGATTGGTTGTGCGTACTGTACAAACTACCGAAATTATAAAACCTTATTGAGTTAATACCTATGCTTCATAATCTCAACATCATCGATATCCTTAGGAGGCAGCATAGTGTCCAACATGCGATGTTTCTCTGCGATCCATTGGTCGGCCGCGTCCGCCTCCGCCAACAACTTGAAGAGGGACAAAGCGTCCAACAGTCTTTGTTTGCGAAGTCTCGCAAGTTCAGCGAGCTCCGAGTGCCGCGAGTCGATGGCCGCGAGACGTTCGAGGACTTCGGGACTGTTCGCGTCTTCGGGGCTTAGTTCTTGAGCCTGGGGGAGATTATTTTTTAATTTCACAACTCAAATATGATAGGTTATAAAGAACGAAGATCTTCTTATAGTGTCACCAGTTCTTTCGAACCAGTATGGTGAAAGGATTTTAAGTGCGCCTCAAAGAGGCTGCTTTCTTGCGCTTGTGACACATGTTTTCGAACTTATTAGGTTCTACGACATGGCGGTTTACTCACGATGTTTTCCTTCGCCGTTTGATACTGACCACAATTATTATAGAGATGTAAGTAAAGAAAAAGTTGAGCATCAAATCATCATAATCGTAAGATTATTGTAAGGGTGCGTTTCCACAAAAGCGAAGCTGAATCACAATTCTTGAGCAGAAATTTCAAGCAAAGTGAATGACATCACGCGCTGCTACGACCTACTTCAAGTAGCTCCGCCTGCCTGTGTAAACGCACTCTTAAAATGATTGATGTTTTCGATTGAATTTCTAATTATAAACAGATCAAAATTAGGTCTTTCTTATCACTAGTTTTCTAATGATAAGCTTCTTTAACACTTTTAATAAATTCGGGTATCTAGTAGAAATAACAGTCTAGAAATACCTGTTGTTTCAGCTGCTGTATAACATTAGCGTAGTTCTTCAGTTCATCAGTAACATCCTTGTGTTTCTTCAACAGACTCTGCACTTGGGCCTCGTCAACGCCTGTGTCTTCAGATGACACCAATCTAAACATACAGGTTCATGATTAAAATTGTTAAATTTTTAAATGATAATTATGTTGAATTTTAACATTGATTGTGAGAACATTTTACGCCATTGACAATCACAATAAAGCCACGTTGACACGATCAGAGTATACTCTGACAGAGTGGACTCTGATGCCTACTAGGACGCTCTAATTGGCCGCCGCCATCAGAGTAAGATCAGAGTGCACTCGGATTGGGGTTGCCACGATCCAAGTAGCGTCCTAGTAGGCATCAGAGTGCACTCTGTTAGAGTATACTCTGATCGTGTCAACGCGGCTTAATAGTAAGAGAAATATTACAAGACTTTCTAACACTTTTCCTGTCCCTCGCTTAAATACTTTCCGAAGAGAGGGTCCACATCACGTATAACATGGATTGTTAGATAACTTTTAAGCTCATTTATACAAACAATACTTATCTTTTGGTCTTGGGATCTACATACACTCAAAACTTTTAATGCGATCTTTACCTCGTGAGTTTAAATTTTAGAGTAATAAATTTTAATGTATACAAATAACATATTTATGTAAAGTTTACCTAAGTGTATCCAACATCCAAGTGTCGATATCGTCTGCGTCAGCGAACAGTTGCTGGTACCTCACGGCGGCGTCCAAACGGTTCTTGCGCAAAGAAACCACGTCCAGAAGGTGGTTCCATTGTGACAGAATGTCACGGAGACGCTCCTGTAGAATAATATTAGCTATTTAGCTATAATTATTGTAACAAGCTCACAGTTTCTTAAATATAGATAGATACGCGGAATATCTCCAAACAATTGACTTGATCTATTACTAAAAAGAGACCGCAAACCGGTATCTAATACGAGAAAAGAGAAGTTGTATTTAAGAGGAGAGTTAATAGGCACCTTCAGGGTAGCCTCGCCATCGTAGACCTCACTCTTGCCTGTGTAAGTTTCGAGGTCAAGAGCCGACCCATTCATCATAAAAAAAAAGTAACTTAAACAATGCTCGCATATATGTATAAATTTGCACATGCCTCTCATAGACATCTTTAAAGGATATGGAATGAGTACACAGAAAAAGGATGTCTATCGCGCCTTGGGAACACAGTCGTGATCCTGTGTGTGTGTATAATGCTAGCTGCCTGGAAGAGATCGCTTTGCGCGATAAGGCCACCCATTGCGTCAACGCAATTAGTCTTTAAATTTTCTGTATTGGTGTAACAATACAGAAAATTATCTAGCTGCAATTTTGAGCCAATCACAAAGATATATTATCCCGTGTACCTAATATCTTTAGCTGTCTGAAGTAGCTGCGCAGAACCTATTTTTGATGACTAAAAGACGAAGACAGCGTTGTATAGCTGCCTCGCTCACTCGCTTTAGTTCAATAAATAAATAAATAAATAAGAACTTTATTGAGGACACAGTGTTACATGAAGTAGTTACATGCTAAGTTTCGACAGTATTGTCCTACAATCGGCGGTCTTATCGCTCAAGGCGATTTCTTCCAGACAACCTTATACTTATACTAAGTAATACTAAAGCTAGGTAAATGTAAGACAACAGACTACGAAGTTCCGCACTTTAGGTATTCACCAACCCCTGAACTAGTTAAAAAACTGTATCTCAGAGGTCAGTTAACGCCCTCAGTGCACTTTCACTTCGACTATACTTATACCTAAAAATTTAAAAAGAAAAACTAAAGTTTGTTGCATCTTGCTATCTCGCCTACTCGCGCAAACCTGCGCAATCGTTTAGTGCACCTAACTTCAGACAGACAAAGATCGGTTGTGCTTAATTCACGTACCTGTATCTTATCGGATCCGAAGTGTCCTTGAGAAATGAGTTCATCACCAACGGCCGCTACGTCCATCAGCTGGGGCTCGTGCGCGCTCGCGTCCGCTTCCAAAGCCTTGTGCTTGGAAATTAGCAGGTACACTGTCAACAAGCATATGTTTATCAACTATGTATACTAATTTACATCAACTTACTACATCACATAACTTTACAAAATAGACTAGAATCGAGTCATCGAAGGATCGTTGCAAAAGATCTATAGAGAGCTCAACCGATCAAAGTCAAGCATGCTCAAAGCACTGGCGGTGCTACCACGCTAATCCTTTGAGCCAATAGCTTAGATATGTAAATAATTTGCCCTGTTATGTTCATCATCATCATCAGCCTATATCAGTCCACTGCTGGACATAGGCCTCCCCTAGTGCTCGCCATTGCGCCCTGTCCTCAGCTGTTATGTTACAATGATCTATTTACCTGTATTTCGCGAAACATGTTATTTATTTCTTTTATTACAATGAATTTCACATCGCCTGTGTATATGTATACCAATACCAACTCACCGGTAGTAAGATCATGTCCAATATCATCAACAGAAACGATCTGTTCCTTCTCCTTGATCCAGTTCTCTTCATCGGCCATGTCCCAGTAGAACTGCCAGAGTTTCCTGCTGTCCTCCAATCTCTTCCTGCGCTCAACAGCGAGGTGCACGAGTTCTGCGTAAGCGTTTTCTAGTTGTTGTATACGTTCGACTGTGATGGCCGGGTCGCAGGGACGGTAGCCGCCTTCTTCTTGTTCTAGGAAGCGTTGCGATTGGCTGACCACCACCTGTATATAAACAAGCGTTATTCTCTGTATGAGTATAGTATGAAGAGTGGGGCAAATATAAACGTATTGAGTGCTAGATTTTTTGTGTAGAACCAGATTTTCTATTATAGTATAAAGCAGATTTTTAGATGAAATTGTTGTAGAATTTAAAAGTACCAAGCCTTTGAAGACAAAGAGCTTTTATGAAAAATGTAATGAGGCAAACATGTGTGTCAGGATTGTAAGTGGAAATCCGTGGTCTCCGCCTACCCTTATGGGAAAGAGGCGAGATTTTATGTTTGTATGAAAAATAAGATGTAAAACGAATGGGACTCAATCAACGCTATTTTCATCTGGAACTTTTCCAAATAACTCATCAAATCGTAATATTTTGCAAAAACAAAGAAAAATCTTTTAATAAGTGAAAAAGTTTACCTTGACACGTTCACCAAGCACGTTGATATCGGCCTCGACCAAAGCGTGCTTCTGCAGCAGATCCTCGACGCCCATCAGATGTTTCCCGTAGTCGTCCGTCAACAGACGCATCTTGATCTCTTCCATCGAATCCAGGATGTACAGCATTTCCTATGAACACGATAACTTTAGATATGAACTAGATCATTTCCCCATATTCGTCATGCGAAAAGGAATAAATGATTTTAAAAAGTTAGGGTTCATGACTTTTCATGATTCCATCAAAACCAACATTTGATCCGACACTAGGATTGTCTGTATCGTTTTATCAGAAACTTGTTAAATTTTTACAAAACAACATTTGTGAACATTCGAATGAGAGACGCAAGAGCTCTCATTCGAATGTTCACAAATACACTTATCCAAGGTCATATGAATTTATCCAACCTTATTTCTATAGGTTAGAAACTCTTTATTGATTAAACAAGAATATTCTCACATTAAACATAAAAAAGGTGCCTTATCGGCGGTAAGGTACATGGCGTATGATTCTAGGCCATATGGTTTGGGGATCTATGCAAGCGACAGTGTCTTTAATCTGTATTAAGTATAGTCTATGTAACTACGGCACTTTCAACGGATGTAAGCATTCATGACGTTCGCCTGAGTCGCTTTTTCATACTAAATTGTCTCCGCATCAATATGACTAACTTTAAATGCCTAGATTTACGTAGTTTAACAAACCTGGAAGTTCTGTTGCAGTTGCAGCGAGAGCTCCAACCTAGCGCGGCGCGCGCGCAGCAGTTCGAGCAGATACGCCCACAAACGTAGGACGTTATCGCGTCGTGCGCACACGCGTTCCATGTCGTGGTATCTGTGCGGAAGAATTATTATTTATATAAGTTTTGTTAAAAATACTATACATAACAGCTTTTCTTTCTGCGGGGGTATTTTATTTATATCTTATTCCATAAGTGAAAGTTTCATCAAACAGCTCCTGACTAATAAAAAAAAAGACTAATTAGGATGAAAATTTATTGAGTACATAAGTATTATGTCCAGTTGCAACATTTAAGGCTATGGTGCCTTAAATTGCCCGGAAATATGAGTCCATTAACCCCCCTGAAGTTTTGACTGTTATAAACAGATTTTTATCGGTCAAGATTTAATAAGTTTCTAGATAGGGTTATCCCTATCTATAGCAAAACCAGTGGAAATGGTTAAAAAAAAAGTTTCGATGAACATTGGCGAATTGAATACTGCGTCACAGAGGTTATAAAATAAAGGTGTATTCACAAAATCATACCTCTCCGCCTGCAATTCAGAACACACAGCGACAACAGCTTGCACACGTTCTTCATACGCGAAGATGTCAGTTTCAATGGCCTCATGTTTCTTAGCAGCCGCCTCGACAGCCGCCAAGTCGAAGCCGAAGTTGTCCTGACTGACGAGACGCTGGTTCTCGGAGAGCCAGGTTTCACGCATTTGAGCTTTGCGGTTAAATCTGTAAGAGAATCATAAAAGTTATTGGAAGACAAATTAAAAAAAGAGGATTATCATTATAAAAAACGTAAACAGGTTCACGACTGTATCCCCAAGGTGCGGTAGACATTCTTTCAGATCTTTTTATGTTACTTATTCCAGATCCTATGAAGTTGTTTAAGGGGGTAGTCAGAGGCATGTCCAAACACAATTATCATTATAACGACTGTGTTATAGGTATGTAATGTATGTTGAAGCAGATTTTAAACAGTTCTAATTCTTTAAACTCCCTTAAACGTTTCCCAAACCGTGGCCTTGGAGCGCAAGAAGTGGAAGCTAAAGGGGGAGACCTTTGCCCAGAAGTGGGACACAACAGGTTGAGAAAAAAAAAAAAAAAAAAAAAACGTTACAGTTGATTTTTTACGCACCCCTGCTGATAGTGTCATTGGATGGAACTTTAAAAAATATGAAGTTGTCTGATATACCTCACAACCAATTGTTTCAACTTCTCCTGTCTAATAAACTCCTCTCTAAGAACCGCCCGTGCTGACTACTCCAATCTTTTCCAAGCACGGTTGATGTTTTGCATCATTTTACCCTCTTTAGGGGTAAATGGCAGTTGAAGAGAATAATCTATCTAAATTATATATTTCTTACCTCGCAGCCAATTGTTCCAACTTCTCCTGCCTAATCAACTCCTCTCTCAGAGCCAATTCCCGTTCGTGCTCAGATTTCTCCAATCTTTCCCAAGCGCGGTTGATGTCGTGGATCATTTTACCCTCTTTAGGGGTGTACGGCTTTTGGTTAGCGGCGCGCATGCTAGATTGTAGAGTGAAGAGTAACACTTCCAAGTTACCCTTCTCGACGAATCTGGAAGGTAATTTAAATTAAATAATGGTTACAAGGAGTCTTCGTAAGCTTAGGTGAGTGGAACTGAATTTCCAAAAGTATCCCATTAAAGGGTGCCTTAAGATTTAAAGATCAACTAAACTAA
Organism: Epirrhoe tristata; assembly: GCA_951394285.1. NCBI lineage: Eukaryota > Metazoa > Arthropoda > Insecta > Lepidoptera > Geometridae > Epirrhoe > Epirrhoe tristata. The sequence goes on along the minus strand of OX596150.1, from coordinate 3,619,648 downwards.
GCTAGGTCCCAAACCGTGTTATTCTCTGATTCTGGACGTCATAGAATAGAAGTAGAATAGCTCAACCTTATTTTTCATGATAAAAAGGGATCTATTCTGTATTTTTTTTTACTACAGGCGATTTTTTAAGTGTTCTTAAAATCTCGTGGCGTCTCAATCCCAGATACGAATAGCAATATCACCAATGCAGGTTTACTAAAGCACTAATGTCGGTACACAGAGTAACTAAAATCTACTTATTTTTGTTGCTTAGTAACGGTTTTATATAACCTTTACTAAGGAACGATTTAAGCCGTTAGTGACTTTGAGTGCGACCGTAAGGTACTTACTTGGGTGGTTTCTCAACAGTGCGGTAGTTGGCGAACTGGATAAGTTGCTGACGCACGCCCTCGAGAGAGTTGGCGAATGTTCTGTCGCCGAGAGCTTCGATGGTTCGTTCGATCCATTGTAGGAGATCGCTGTGAAAAATAACTTATTAATTCAGGACTTTCAATGGAAGACAGAGGAGGTTGTAGGGTAATCTATAGGCTACTTTTTATCCTGGAATTCCCGCGGGATCGGGTATACGCGGGAATAACAAGAAAACTAAGGAGCCCAAGCGAACGAAGTCAAGGGCACAGCTAGTTACATAAATAAATATTGCGAGACATTATTGTCATGGACCTAGGCGTTCGTGAAGTTAGCCGTTTGCATTTTCATCTAAATTGTCAACTGCTTATTAAAACAGGTAACTTCACGAATGCCTAGATTAGTTGACCGTCGTGCATCGAAGCGCTGGTGGTGGCCATGTGACCGCCAGTGGCAATTTCATCCGAGCGCTTCCGTTCGGAGGGCATGTTAAATTGTCGGTCCCGGCCATTTAAGTCCTTAAGCCATGACGGAGGCCTAGAGGCGGCCTAATAACTCCGTCACCAGACTGGCCACTGACTCATACAAACTTACATTTTTATTAGTTGACTGTGTTGTACAACCAGCAACGAATATTGGTCAACCTAATTCTTTTTGATTTCAAATAAAACGTGCCCGAGAAATTATTATCATACTAGCTACTGCGCGTGGCTTCGCTCGCGTAGATTAATCTATCTAAACATACTCACAAACTTTGAGCTTTATAATATTAGTAGAATATTAGGATCACGTACCTTGTAAGCGACTCGTATTCCTGCACCATCTTATCGTTCTCCATAGCGATGCCGACCACCTTGCCGATCCTCTTGCCTTGCACCGTCTCCTGCTTCAGCTTACTGAAGTAGTGGTAGTATGTCACTACGTAGGTGATAATGGACTTCTCATCGGGATGGTCAACGGCGATGTCTGAAAGGGATATGATATTTATAAGATAACTACTAACGCCTTTGGAACTGCCTTCACAACCCCTAAGGGGAGTTTTTCAATTTATACCGATTTTAGAGTGAATCGGATCAAGGAATAAAATTTTCCATATAAACTGAACCACCCTGTATACCATTTTTCTGTCATAAGAACCTTCTCCTGACAATAACAAACACAACAAAAAAAATTAGTGAAATCGGTCCAGCCGTTCACGCGTGATGGCGTGACCAAGGGATATAGGAATTCAATTTTATATATAGAGATCTTGGTCATTCATATAAAAAACCATACCTAAGGACTTGCTAATCTCGAGACGCACTTTGTTGGTTTCATAAACGAACTTTAGTATTAACCCACAATAGTTATCGCGCCGATAGCTAGAGTACGCAGGATCATCGCAGGACCGTTCATAATCGTACAATTAACGAGACAATCATAAGGATGAACTCTGTGGCGCAGTGGGTGAAAGCCCGCTTGGCACGCAAAAGGTGGCAGGTTCGATCCCCACCGCGGGATAAATGTTTGTATGATCTGCAATGTCCAGCATTACTTATTTATTTACCTGAGAGAATGTCTACCGTTCCTTGGGGATACACTCAGATACTGTTTTTGCTGAAGCTACCGCCCTTACTACCATGTACCTACAATGAAATGTCGGTCCCATATAAGCTTCAAAGCAAAACCGTCTCTGTAAAGCATTTTGAGGTTTATCGTGATGAAAAATCTAAAAAATATTGTTTTGAGGATTTGTGACTTTATTACTAGGAGCATAGGTTGTAATTCAGATAAACTTAAAACGTTTTTGCCACGCGGACAGAATCTAGCTTTGACTATGTACGTCATACTGCATCTTTAGTATTATTGATCAAAGTATATAAGGGGAAGACTACAGGCGGTCTAAAATCGACATCACAGCTCACTAGCTCGTATGAACTTCAGAAACATTCCAATGATTTAAAGCATTCTCACCTTCGGCATCCAACAGCTTGGTGAGACCAAGCTTCTCCTCGGCGACGTTGAAAGCATTGTTCAAGTTGTGCATAGGATTGCTTCTGTGCAGCTTCTCAAACTGTATTAGGTCAGGTCTGCAAAACGAATGTAATTTTAAGACCAATTATTACGCGTGCTTTCAGACATGACTGATTTAACTTTTCAATGACAATAACTTAGAGAGATGTACTAAAAACTCTGAAATAGTTCCTTAACTATTAGGACTTATCAGTAGTCAATTGAGTCTATAAAATAGTAAGTAGCCAAAATATTTCAGGAAAAAGATAATAGATGGTTAAAAATATAGAACCAATTGTGATTTTGGATCATAATAAACTAGATACTCAAACTCCTTGGAGATAAAACTTCAAACAACCCATTTGGCAAATACCCACTTTTCGAAAAGCTGGAGCCGTCTTTTCTAGTTCTCGTAAACGGACATTGGGAAAAAGTCGTTATCGTAAGCAGGCATTGAGAAAACTAAAAAAGAGCGCTGGGGGTCTAGTGATGGCCCCGCCTTCCGATTGTAAGGACTTGGGTTCAATCCCGGTCGTGCACTAATGAGTTTTTCTGCTGAAAAATGTATGTGCACTATGCCAGTACTCTCAAACGGTGAAGGAAAACATCGTGAGGAAACCGGCATGTTAGAATCAAAGTTCGAAAAAATTGTGTCAAGTGCACGAAAGGAGCCTCTTTGAGGCGCACTTATAATCCTTTCACCACACTGGTTCGAAAGAACTGGTGACTCGACAAGAAGTAGAATTGGGAAACCGTGTACCTGTGTTTATGTATAATGGCATTGAAGGCCAGACCGTCGCGCCAGGAGGTGGTGAAGTTGCGAACATTGACGTTGTTGTAGCCAGCAGTCTTCATCTGGCACCACAGAAGGAGGGCATCCTTCGCCGACTTGGTCTCCTTGTTGTCGGTCTCTTCGATTGTAATGTCTTGGATCTAGAAAGATCAGACAAAAAAGTTGAGTACAGTACTCTTCATTATCATGTCAGCCATCTAGTGTCAACTGCTGAACATAGGCCTCCCCCATCGATTTCCACAGCGATCGATTTTGTGCAGCCTACACCCAACGGCTCCCAGCAACCTTTACCAGATCGTCTTTCCATCTAGTGGGGGGCCGTCCCTTACAGTACAGTACTATGATAGATTCATTGTGGCTCCATATTAAGACCACTTCTGGGCACGCAGAAGGTTGTGGGTTCGATCCCCGCCGCGGGATAAATGTTTGTATGATCTGCAATTATTTATCTCGGGTCTGGGTGTTTCTATGTATAATATGTATGTATTTACAAACAAAAAGTATATAAGTAGTATATGAGTTATCTGGTTCCCATAATACAAGCTTTACTTAGTTTGAGGCTAGATGATGCTGTGTGAAATGTTCAGCATTATATTCTATTCTATATACTTTTTGTTGTTAATTACATATTATACATAGAAAACACCCAGACCCGAGACAAATATCTGTAGATCATACAAACATTTGTCCATTAACCACACAACAGGGACCTGTTGTCTCTCTTACCAAGTAAACTAGCTACTTCATTCTCGCGAAACCTTTACAAAAACCTGAGTAAATAATACTAAAGCTTCAACTATAGGTAAAACTGGAGTTACGTACCTGGAAGCGCAGAATGATAGTCCAAATAAGACCAAGGTTGAGCCTTGGGTTTCCATCCACAATATCATGGGAACCCATGTTCTCCAGGTGTACTCTCTGCTCACGGAGGAACTGCAACGCCTTATCCACGTTTTCGAGGCAGTGGATACGCATCTTGCCTTTTGTTGGGCGAGGCTGGAAGTAAACAATATTGAAAGTAGCTCTTCAGAGTGATAAAAAGTAATAGTTCCTATTATGGCGTTTTCGAGTCTTCACTTTTCGCGCGCTAGTTAGTAACACAATCATTTTTTTTTTATATCATTAGTTAGTGCCCAACTCGGTGACGAGTTTTTAGGCCGTGATAAAAGTCATTTTTAATTACGTCATTGTAACTAAATATTCTTTGAAGCCCTGATGTAAACCTATCACATTTTTAGGCAACTACGGTTTGCCGCAGTTTAAAAATGCGACACGCTGCGGTCTACACCAGTCGATCTTTAGAATAAGGGCAACATTTTCTTTTGTTCTTCTCACTGCTTACTCATTAAGACTTTGTTTACAAGATTTTCAGTAATAGTTATTATTACTATGAGCCCGTGATGTCCCACTGCAGGGCAAAGGCCTCCCTTCCTTTCTTCCACTCAACTCTATTGTAAGCTAATGTTCTCCACTGGGGAGAGTAAGAGTCTAGTTCGTCTCTCCACCGTCGCCGCGGTCTGCCGCGTGCTCGTGTCCTGTTCCGTGGGATCCACTCTGTAGTGGTTCGTGCCCACAACTCATCCGACATACGGCAGACATGTAATAGTAATCTAGCATAATTTTCAAGTACTTTGGTAAGATCAATTTTATTTCACACATATTTTTTTTGTTATTTTGTTGTTGGCTAGCTTGCACCAACTTTTCTTTGTGCTCAATATTGGCTTACACTAGTTCTAACTGTGACAACTTATTATTGGCCTTCTGTTACTAACACTCTCTTGTTTATTATGTTTTTATGTGCTGTTAGTTTTCCATAAGTAAATAAATAAATAATCTCCTCTTTCAAAAGGATTAGCTATTTGAAGGAAGAGATTATGTTGTATTATTTTATCACAGGAAGACATCAATAAAAAGGAAGATTACCTAATGCTAAAGTAAAAAGTATTTCCGCAGGTAAATCCTCTCATTTCCATATTAATTGCAAGGGTCATGCAAATGAGCCGGTTTCTCTCACATTTCTTTATATGTGCATTTACATTGCCTGACTACATTACAATCAGTACTTGCTTCACTTAAAACCAGGTCAAAAGAAAAATAAAGCTTATAACAAAAAAAAATTATGAGTTTTAGAGAATTCTCTCCTTCAACTTGACAAGTATACACGCAATCCTTTTTTACGTTGGTATATTCTGCGAGAATTAGCTAGCTTTGTAATACTCAACATCATGCATTATTTCTAGCACGCAGCTTACTTTTTTTTATGAAATTAGTCAACCCAAGACTCAAGTAATTCTTTTAGGGATTGCAAACACTAATTCATATAAAATGATTTGCTACTAAAAAACTGAGCTACTGTTCCAAATGGATTTCATATAAAGAATCGTTCGGAATAGCCGACTGGTAAAGGCATAAACAACGATTTTGTTATGGTTTCGCTAATTTTAACACTGACCCAACTAACACGCACTGAAGGTTACCCACTGATTTAAGGTTGAGATTTGTGAAAGGAACTCGAGTTTTAGCTTATTCATCGTCTATTTGTTTAGCCAAGAAACATTATAGCTTTTCAGAATTCACAAGGGGATCGATTAGGGACTCCTTTGGACAAAGTTAGCTCATTGATATAAGAAGGGCTTCGGATAACAATCGAACTTTGAATAAACAAACCTTTCATAGCAACGGTACCTAAATGTTTTTAGTTTCTTACTTTTTTCACAGTACATTGTTTGATTTATCCAACTTCATGGTTTTTCTTTATTTTACGCTTTTTGCTCTCAAGAAAAGGTAAAATAATGATTAAACTATGGAGACAGTTCATTCATTCAGAGTTGTTCGAAAAATTAAAGGCCAACTTCCTCAATATCATTTGAAATAGACTCACCAGTCTCTCTCCAGACAACACCTCCAGCAGTTTGATAAGGTTCTTGCCATCTCGCATGTCGACGTACAGGTCGCCGATACGGCACCCGACGCGAACTAAATGGGAGTTCACCCATTTCTGGAAGGTCTTCTTTTGTACGCTTTCTCGTTCGTCTGTGGAATGAAATCAGGTTTTTTTTTTGCTAGCGAATCAAATATCATAATAGCGTTTATAAGAGGAAAAACCAGTCGTTTCATTATTACTTCCGCGAATTTCCCCATCAATATAAATAGCTTAACAATCAGAGATATTGGATTTTTCCGGGACGAAATCAACAGACCTGCGAGCCCCAAAAAATAATACACATAGTACACCTTCATCGAAAAATATAAAGTAATACAAATAAAGAATGTTAACACATCAACAGCCAGTGAGGTCGACCGCGGTGCGGTGACCAGATGGCCGGCCTTACTGCTGGCCTGGCTGCCGTCTTTGGGAGTGGCAAGCGCCCGTCCAGATCCACCAACGCCATTGTAATAACTCCTGAACAATACTTGACCAAGGTGTTGTGTTCAGTAAGTAATATCCTAGTAATTCGAGACGAGGATCGGATTGCTTTTCGCACGCTTTAGAGCGGAAAGCTCAGTCCTAGATGTGCAACATGCACACTGGTCTTTTAGTGATTGCATTATTTTTATTCGTTAAATTTTATAACAGCAAAACCATAATACAATGAGGTAAGCTTATATACGAAAAGGTACCTAAATTCAATAACACACGGTAATGTTGCTAATATCAATATAATTTTCCTAATATCACGTTTGAATTTCACAAATCATTTTTGCAAAAAATATCACATTTCACCACACAGCACTAACCTCGAAGTTCAACCACGACCTTGTCATAGTACACTTCCAAACCAGGCACTTCGATATCAATACCCTTTTTAATAAGCTCGTAGCAATCCGTAGATGTCATGTCGCCAGCACAGCGGCGACTGGTCGCTGGTCGGCCAGTATCGAGCGAAAGACGGGAAGAATTAGAGCGACAAAATTCAACCAGTGGACAAGGATATTCAATACGATACTAACGCTTCAGATGTCGACAACCTTTCGACCGGTATATCTAGCAACCACTCTATACGTACACACTATGCAAAAATACGGGTGAAACGCGAAGAAATATTTAAACTATACGTTAGACTTTAAATATTAATTCGATAACTGAGAAAAATCGTGCGTGTTAGTTATAAGCATTAAAATTAGTGTATGATTTCAAAACTAGATGTCGCTACTTGTACTTTAGATCGCGCTATCGTTGCGTTTTAGCTTTTCAACGAGTATCGGTCGATAGCACTGCCTTGTAACCCAATTTTGAGTAATATAATAAACCTGTATGTATAAACAGCGTTTCATTGCTCGCCACCCTCTTTGATAACAAGTCCGAATTTTTATTCATGGTCCTCCGAGTCGGATTTGACAGAAACTAAAGGGTGGCAGGAAACAATTTTTGCCGATACTGTGGTTCCCCCGCGGAGCCCGCCCCCGCGCACCTGACGAAGTAGTGGATCGCTACTTGGGTGCTGTCACCGGATTGTCTACTGGGTGACATTCAAGCAGACGTTGACATTGACGATTGTGGTCGTCGTTGGCAGATTTTAACAACCCTGTGGAATCTTATCTGGAGTACTGCGGAGGAGGAAAGCGCCTAGTCTTTGGGCGTCTCGGTCGAAAAAAAAAAAAAGAAAGAAGAAGAAACAGTGTCGATTAAATAGCATTGTGTGACAAGTGTCGTGGAAATAGCATTGTTGGTGAAGTGAATCGTGAGTCTGGACAAACTGTGAGTACTTTGAAAATTCATTGAAGATTGTGGAACTTTATTTTGTGTAATGCATGCTTCTAAATTAAATTAGACTTAGAATAATTTTAAGAATTTGGTTACGACGGGGAATCCATGCCCGATTTTGGTTAGATTGTTCAAACACTTAGAAAATTTTCCTAAATTCTATTTGTAACTGTTGAGTTATTGTATGTGATAAAGCCTAAAGATGGATGATAAACTTGTAATGCAAACTGATAATTACAATAACTTGGCTAAAGCGAGACGAAATTTCAAAAAATCTCCTAAAGAGAGAATAACAGAAGCATATGTTCAAGTACGTTTAGAGGCTTTAGAACAGTTATGGAATTCTTTCGTGAAGACTCATAGATTATTGTTAGAATCCTATGGCGCACAAATTAAGGTACATGATTATATGAAACAAGATGTTTATGATCAGGCTGAAGAGATTTACTTAGATTACAAAACCGAGTTGAAAACTATTTTAAATAATTTTGAAAAATCATCTCGAGTGTGTACTTCAGTTGTGAATGAGACGGGACACACAGCACCTTTATTGTCAAAATTTGTGCTACCGAAAATCGTTATCCCTAAATTTTCTGGGAAATATGAGGAATGGGTCACATTTCGAGATTTGTTTTTATCGCTTGTTCAAAACAATGCAAATTTAGACAATGTTCAGAAAATGCACTATCTCAAAGGATATTTAACAGGAGAGGCAGAGCAGCTTCTTAGACAAATTCCCATAGCAGAAGACAATTACAATAAGTGCTGGAAATTGCTAGTAAACCGATATGATAATAAACAATATTTATCGAATTGTATACTGAAAAGGTTGTTTAGTCAAAAAAACCTATTTTTTGAGTCGTCCCAAGGACTAAAAGAGTTAATAGACACTTCTTCTGATTGTCTTAGTGCGCTGGGCAATGTAGGAGTTGATGTTTCAACTTGGGATATTATTATAATACATATTCTTACTTTCAAGTTGGACGGTGAGACTCGTAAACAATGGGAGTTACATGTTACTGGCAGTATTGCATCTGATACATTACCGACTTTTGAGCAATTCAGTAGTTTTATAACAAACAGATATCGAGCTCTAGAGTTTGTAGGGCAAAAATCCAATAACAAAGTCGTTAATAAAACTAAATCAATGCATGCGGCACAGTCTGGTACACAGTCGGATTCCATCTCCAATTGTTCTTACTGCTCCGAAAATCACAAATTGTATATGTGTAAAAAATTTCAAGCTCAAAACAGTGACTCTCGGCGACAATATGTGTTGGATAACGGAATTTGTTTCAACTGCTTGGGAGTAAATCACTCTGCAAAAACCTGTAAAAATCCCATAAAATGTAGGATTTGTAGACGTCATCATAATACCTTGTTGCATCCGAAAACTCAAAGCAAAGAAAAACTGATGGCAGCTGTAACAACTGAAAATGAGGAAGAAGAACAACCGGAAGAGTTGGCAGAAGAACCCGAAGAAGAAATACAAGCAAATACAGCTTCTGTACGAAATAAATCTGTATTGCTAGCAACAGCTTTGGTAAATGCTGAAGCAAGAAATGGATCATACCAAACGGTAAGGGCCCTACTTGACCAGGGATCGCAAGCCTCATTTGTGACTGAAGCGGTAGTACAGCTTTTAAAGCTTAAAAAGATACCTTCGCGAGGCATAATATCTGGAGTTGGTGGGGAAAAAACGGTCCAATCTAAATATGTTGTGAATATAAATCTTAAATCTAAAATAGAGCCTCATGAAATAATACAGGTTAAAGCACATGTACTAAGAACTATCACATCCTCCTTACCGGGGAAACAAGTAGAAGAGGTGCCTTGGTTAAAATCAGCTGATTTCTGTTTAGCGGATCCTGATTATCATACCCCAAATAAAATAGATATGTTGTTGGGTGCGGACATATTTTGTCAGATTCTACAAGAAGGTGTGTGTAGGGATCCGAGTGGACTATTAATAGCTCAAGCAACATCATTCGGGTGGATTGTATCGGGGATGGTTAATTCCAATCAAAAAGAGTTCAACGGCTCAACGATAGTTCTGCATGGCACTTTTACAGATGAAAATGAGATTTTAAAAAAATTTTGGGAGTTAGAAGCTGAGGCAGTTTATGAAGAAAAGAAAATACTAACAGAAGAAGAAGCTCTGTGTGAAGATTATTTTTCTGAAACGACAATAAGAGATGAGGAGGGGAGATATGTAGTAAAACTTCCGTTTCGGAATAAAAATCCTACGTGCAATAAAGGTAATACAAAGCAAATAGCATTAAGGAGATTGCAAGCGCTAGAAAAAAGGTTAGTAAAAAATGAAAAATTAAAAGAAGAATACCAAAAGATATTTGAGGGCTACTTACAATTAAATTACATGGTTCCTGTACTTGATAGTGAGAAGGAAATGGATGCAGTTTATTTGCCATATCATGAAGTTATAAGAGAAGATAAAGATACAACAAAAGTACGAATCGTGATGAACGCTTCCTCTAAAGGAACGAATGGCGTTTCGTTAAATGACGATTTAATGGTAGGCCCAACGTTACAAATGGATCTTCGACATTTAATTATGCGTTGGCGCAAACATCCTGTAGTTTTAGTAGCGGATATAGAAAAAATGTATCATCAAATCAAATTGGACGCAGACGATGCTAATTTTCAACGAATTCTTTGGCGAGACGAACCTGAAAAAGAAATTTCAGAGTTTAAATTAGTGAGAGTATTATTCGGCACGGCATGTGCTCCACATCTAGCTGTTCGAAGTCTCATGCAATTAGCAGCAGATGAAGGACATTTATATCCGGTAGCTGCACATCGGGTTACATCAGATTTCTACATGGATGATTTGCTCACTGGCTGCCAAACTATAGAGGAAGGAATTGAACTTTACAAGCAAATGAATGGACTTCTTAAGCAAGCTGGATTTAAGTTACAGAAATGGTCGAGCAATAATGAAGAGTTATTAGAAAAAATAAGAGAAGAACAAAAAGATGACAACATCATGAATATAAAGATAGATGTTAAAATGGATTCAATATTAAAAATTCTCGGACTTACCTGGAACAGATGTGATGATCTTTATCAGTACAAAGTAACCCTTCCCAAGCTTATAAAACCTGTGACAAAAAGACAGATTTTATCAGATATTGCCAGATTATTCGACCCGCTGGGTTGGGTAGCGCCTGTGATTATTGTAGCTAAAATAATCATTCAAAAGTTATGGTTAGCAGGAGTGTCCTGGGATGAGGAAGTTCCAGAAAATGTACTAAAGGAATGGATAACTTACCGAAAAAATCTGAATGATCTAGAACAGTTGCAAATTCCTCGCTATGTTGAATGTACTGACAGGGACACAATCATAGAATTGCACGGGTATAGCGATGCATCTCAAGTAGCTTACGCGGCAGTAGTTTATATTCGAGTTGTTAATGCTGATGGTGCAGTACATGTTCATTTAATCGCTGCAAAGACAAAGGTAGCTCCAATCAAGCAGGTATCAATACCCCGATTGGAGTTATGTGGTGCGGTTCTTTTGTCAAAACTGTTAGCGGAGGTAGGAACTGTGATGCAAGTTCCGAAAAGCAATTGGTTCGCTTGGTCAGATTCAACTGTGGTATTGGCATGGTTGAATAGCCATCCAAGCAAATGGAAAACCTTTATTGCCAACAGAGTTACTACCATAATGCAATCATTGGATCCGCATCAATGGAATCACGTGTCTTCCAAATTGAATCCAGCAGATATAGCATCGAGAGGGCTGGACCCAGCTGAATTACTTAAATCTTCACTCTGGTGGAATGGTCCTGAAACATTAAAAGAGGCCGAAATTAAAAAGGGAAAACCAAGAATCTTGCAAACTAATTTGGAAGAAGCGAATAGAAAACATTGTATGCATGTTGAAGCCAATGAGTTTAGTTTGTGGGATAAGTATTCATCGTTTACAAAGTTATTGAGAGTAGTGGCTTACTGCAGACGCTTCTTAAATCTAAGGAAATCGAAATCAGAACGGCACAACAGCTCGATATTAAGTCGCGAAGAAATAGAGAAGGCTGAAGAGTGTTGTATAAAGCAATGTCAAGGCAAGTGGTTTGCAGAAGAAATTGAAGCAGTATTGAAAAAAGGAAAGCTTAAAGGAAATAGTAGATTACTGTCATTGAACCCGTTTTTGGACAACAGACAGATACTGCGTGTAGGAGGCAGACTAGAGAATTCGGAATTTTCTGAAAATAAAAAACATCAAATATTAATACCCAAGGAAGGTAATTTGGCCAAATTATTGATAGACAATGCACATAAAACTACTTTACATGGCGGCCCTCAATTGATGCTTAGTTATTTATACACTAAGTATTGGATAATTGGAGCTAAACAGTTAGTCAAAAGCAAACTTCGAAAATGCACTGTTTGTGTTAAAAATAGAGCATCAGTACAAAATCAAATAATGGGTCAGTTACCTTCAGTAAGACTTACTCCGGGTCGTGCATTTGAAAAATCTGGTGTAGATTATGCTGGACCTGTTTACATGAGAACCACGAAGGGAAGAGGTCATCACTCTTATAAAGGCTACATATGCTTGTTCGTATGTATGGTAACGCGTGCAGTACATATTGAAGCCGTGAGTGACCTTACTTCTCAAGGGTTTCTAGCTGCATTTCGAAGGTTTGTTGCTAGGCGAGGTCATTGTACAGATTTATATAGCGATAATGGAAGCAATTTTGTCGGGGCTGCTCAAGAATTGCGCGTCCTCTTTGATGCGACAAAGTCCACGGTGGGCAGAGAAATTATTGAAAGCTTAGCTACAAATGCTACATCCTGGCATTTTATTCCACCTCGTGCACCAAATTTCGGGGGCTTATGGGAAGCAGCTATAAAATCCACAAAATTCCACCTGAAAAGAGTCATTGGGGATACCACTCTTACTTATGAAGAAATGGCCACAGTATTAACTCAAGTTGAAGCATGTCTTAATTCTAGACCTTTATCAAGGATTGATGGGGTGTCTGACATGCAGTCCATTTTAACACCTGGCCACTTCCTGGTAGGAGAACCACTTGTTGCGGTTCCGGATCGCAATTATGAAACATCTAATTTAACCACGCTGAGACGTTGGCAGCTTACACAGAGAATGCTCCAAGATTTTTGGCGTAGTTGGTCTCGAGACTACGTTCACCAGTTACAGAAACGTTACAAGTGGAGGGATCAAAATCCAGAACCTAAACTAGGGGATGTTGTTTTGGTTAAGGAGGATGATTTACCCCCAAGTAGGTGGTTGTTAGGTATTATTGAAAAGAAGCATTCCGATACCCACAACGTTACCCGAGTAGTTACTATACGTACAAAAAATTCCACAATGAAACGTCCAACTTCAAAGTTGATAATACTTCCTGTCTGTGATTAGGGAAGTTAAAACTTAAACAAAATTGTTATAAGAAAGATAAATAGGTTAATTTAGGTATAAGTATATCAATAATTTTAGGTAATTATTGTTATTAAGTAATGAACGCTATAGTATTAAGAATAATTTAGTATGTACTCGTATTTAATTCGTTTAACAGTAAGATAAGTCTATCTTTTTTTTTTTTTTTTTTTTTTATGTTGAATGGGTCGGCTCTTGACCTCAGACTTACACAGGCAAGAGTGAGGTCTACGATGGAGCGAGCCTACCCAGAAGGTGCCTATTAACTCTCTTCTTAAAAACAATAGGGTCGTAGCTCAGCGGAAATACAGACGCTGGAAGCTGATTCCAAATTTTTGCAGTGCGCATAATAAAAGAACTTTCGAAGCGCTTAGTTCTAATAAGTGGAATATCAACCAGATGAGGATGATAATCAGCTGTGCGTCTGAAGTCCCTGTAAAAGAACGGTGAAGGCGGAATAAGGTCGTGTAGCTCCTGGGCACACTCACCGTAGTATAATCTGTAGAACACCGACAAACACGATACCTCACGACGATGGCTCAGACTATCGAGTTTTGCTTCGGCAAGATAGTCTTCACCTACGAGCTTCTTGGCTCTGCGCTCCACCGAGTCAAGTGCAGCAAGTTGGAATCTATCTCTAGAAATCTTCTGAGCAATCACTGTTAGTCATGTAAGTTTCCACTAAATTGGATTGTGAGCATTTTAAATTGTTTTTTTTTTTTAGATTAATATACATGTTGATTTGTTATATTTCCAGCCAAACTGAAGAACAATATGCAAATGGTTGATATTGTTCTTGGTGGGCAGTATGTTAGTTATAAGCATTAAAATTAGTGTATGATTTCAAAACTAGATGTCGCTACTTGTACTTTAGATCGCGCTATCGTTGCGTTTTAGCTTTTCAACGAGTATCGGTCGATAGCACTGCCTTGTAACCCAATTTTGAGTAATATAATAAACCTGTATGTATAAACAGCGTTTCATTGCTCGCCACCCTCTTTGATAACAAGTCCGAATTTTTATTCAGTGCGTGTTAGATAGCACACTTTACTACACTGATAAGAACCATATCAAGAGGCTACGATTTAGATGACACTGGAGTAAAATTTAAACACATCGAGCCAAATGTTGACCTACTCTACGAAAAAGGAAATACGGATACGTGGTTTACCAATTGTTTATGTGGCCATTTAATAATGAAACATTGATAAGCTACAATGTTATAAATTAAATATACGTATGACATATCCTTCTAACGATGCATTACTAGACTAATTTGTATTATTTCAACAACAAGTACAAGATTATCAATTATTATGACTAGGTACATTTACATCACTCGATTCTTTTGCTAGTGTAGAAACACTGAACATTTATATGTAAATGTATGAACCAATTTCTAAAGAAAACTAACAGATGTGGGCATGTATCAAATATGTGTTTGGACATGCCTCTGACGACCCTCCTTAGACATCTTCAAAGGCTCTGGAATGAGAAACATAAAATGATCTGAGATAATGTCTACCGCACCTTGGGGATACAGTCGTGAACCTGTTTACGTTTACAAACAGGTGAGGTACAACTTTAGGCTATAGTGCAAGAGAGCTCACCTGCTAACGCTTTTATGCGCGATCGTTCGAATAGCCTCGACGACGAATTGCCGCCATCGTACTCGAACTCGTCGATGATTTCCTGGCCGTGGCCGATGGATGGGTCCCAACGGGACACCGATATGTCGGTCGTCATTGCGACCAACTGCACGTCACCACGCCACGCTCAACTAATCTGGAACAAGGAGGAAATAGGTCAAACAATGGAATCTAGCATTGAAATCAGACTGCATGAACCTAAGAACGAGTCATCAATAACAGGTACACTAAGCTACGTACTAGCTTAGTGTACCTGTTTCATATTGACAACAAACACAATAAAAGGATCCACACCCAATACAGCGACGACTGAAATACATAGAAGTAGCTTCATATTTTTGTTATTTGATATGACATCACGCCGGTGATAAGATTAGATTAATTTTCAAGTATCTTGTAACCACGCCTGGTCGAAGTCTTTCTGATTTAGCTTATTAATAGTATTTTTGTTTTATGGTTATTAAGTGTTCCCGCTAGAGTGGAAATATGATTTCAGTACTCAAGTGATTTCGACTTTGAAGAGAAAATTGTTATAAACGTTTTGTCATGTTCCAGCTAAAAGTCTCTTGGTCTTCCGTACGATTAACACTTGCATGCAAGATTGAGTTGCAACTGCAGCTGTTACGAAATAAAACTGTCTAGTAATTTAACCAATGCATGGTTCGTACAGTGTTGCACTGTGTGTTACGTTACATTCGTGACTCACAAATTCTTAAGGTGTTTCAAACAGGTTCAATTTTGTACTGGGTGTGAACACTTCCTTATTATTCGCCAATAGTTTCTCTTACCAAACATACACTATAGATAGATTGAAAGCCTTAAGATTGTATAGTTACTACTAAACTTTTTATAGTAAATCGTTGCCATGTAAAAAGTCAGGTAAAAAAATATAAGTAAATACCCAATAGTCCAGCTACGATTAGAGATTAAGAGGCCAAGATAATTTATATTTATGGCACATAAAAATTCACGGGTCATTTTATCGTAAATCTTAGATAATGGTTGTACTTTAATAGAAACGTTTTTGAACGAGTCTACATAAACATTGTTACTGCGATGACTCTGACCTTCAATCACACAATAGCCGAACTTCATTGACGAAGGCTCTTTCAGGTATGGAATCTTTACAGAATATAGTACGCATCACTGACACAGCGTTATTCAATAGATTTGTATGTTACCAAGTAATTTGTGTCGCTGAATAAACTGATCTCTTAACATTACACATATTTATGAAATTCTCAAAGCGCGCTCAAAGATTTTGGTTTAGCTAGGTATATTTTATCTGGGGTTTAGGTATTCCCATAATTATCAGTATTTTACCTTGCTTGTCTGTTAGTGTTTTTTAATCTTCAGGTAAATACAAAAACGAATTTCCCACTATTGTTATAACATCATCAAGCAATGTACCAAAAGAAGCACATTTGCACAATTCGAAATAAAAAGTTACAAGCTCGCACACATTTCTCGTTTGTGTCATATCTGGTAATGGTGATACGAGTATGCCTGTTAACCTGTTTTTTTACAAGGCAGTTCCATAAAGAGCGCCAGGTTAAATAACAAAAAAACCTAGACTTCATGTTAGTGATGTAATTCTCTCCATTCCCACGTTCAATTCCCACTGAGGCATATTATTTGCATCAAATATTTTACTTCAATATTTCTCAAAAGGTAATACTGGTGTATTGTCTCAGACATCATTCATTAATTTTACCCGACTGCCAAGAAGGGTTACTTAATAATGTAAAAAAGGAGATTCTGTGAGACGCACTCGGATTCTTTCACTTCACTGATTGAAAGAAGTATCACCACAAAAAAGTCTACTTTTCCGCTATAATTAAGAGTAGCTTACAAAATTAACGATCAATAGAGCATAGCATCCTATCGATAACCATAAAGCATTCAGCAATATTGTTACAGTTTCGCACTTTCCATCACGTAGCGGATCGGTCACGCACAACATCGACCCATTTATTTACATCCATTGTTGCTAGTACATAACTAATAATGAGCCCCTGTTTGCACACCAATAGCAAAACACATAGCTGCTTATTACATACGTTAAACCTTAGTTGAACCCCATGTTGACACATGTCAAAACAAAACTGTTACCACAAAAAAGCGTTCTATGTACGAGTATTTATAGATCGTTTTTCTAGGGACAGTTTTTTAGTTAGACTTAGTCTAAACTCGGTTCATTTTCTTGTAATAGTCTTATTACAAGTTACCTAAAGCCTATCCGTCTGGATAGGCTTTAGGTAACTTCATACAAACTTGTGCGTGCATTAGTAAATTGATACTCGGTCTAATGGAAGCTAGCGCCTTTGGACAATATTACATAATAATAATTATGTAATCAAAGGTACTACGTATGCCAGGCCAGCTGAGTGCGGTAAAGAAGAAGAAATTCTACATAAAATAATGTGGGATGAGGTCATGATATCATAATAATGATAAATATTTTGTCATAGGTAAAGAAATGATTGAGCACTATCTAAAAGGAATAATAACCATGAAGTAGAATGAACAGAAGGCTAGTCTTCGTTTGGATGCTTTAAAAGATTCGCGAACCGATAACTCGCAGACATTATGAATTCGTGAAGTTAATGTATTCAAAGAACCGGCTAGGAAACGCTGTGAGTTAAGATACACAAATTACTTATCATTATGCAAATTCAAGGCGTAAGTATTACGTGTGCACTTTAAAAAGATTGTGTTCAAACTCAAGGTCGTAAACTTCATCCACGGAGTAAAAACTATAGATTTACCGCAATAAAAAATAATAATAACAAGATACTGGAAACCTCAAGATTCACAGTAAAAGTTACAATGCCGGTGTAAGTTTACAGCATAACATAAACCTAGATTAAAGGCACAAATCAAGAAGCAATAAAAGTCAAACAAATCAAGTGTATCGGTATCGAGTAGGCTAGGCGCGGTCGTTAACCTCTTAGAGGTAGACATAGCGTAGTCGCTCAACAGCCTGCTATTAACAACCATGGTTGTACGTAGTTACACTATGGTAACTTTGATCGGAACAGTAATTACTTCAAAGAATACTTTGAGTTTGATTCAAATAATGACTCAAGTTTTCATGCGCATTGATTACTTAGGTAAGTGTATATATTTGTCAACCAGAATAAAATTTGAGAAAGTGTTTAATAACTTAGTAATAAGTAAAGATCCTTCAAATTCAACATGGACACACTTCATATACCAGATTCGGTTTAATTTGATGTGGTGAAACCTCATCATCTCCTAAAGCTATAGGAGAACGCTATCAACGCGCAGAGTATATATGGAAGACCTGCTTAACAGTTAAAATCTTCAACGAAACATTCGGTCTGGTCTCTAAACAGGCTTCAAACATAGACATTATAATCCCCCGCATGTTTACAACGTCTAGTAAATGACTAGACGACACGCTATCTGCATTGCGAGGGGCCATAGAATAGCGTGGCGTCCCATCATCATGCCGCACATAATAAGTTGTTGAGACCGCTTTGGCTAGGCGGATATCCGAACCTACAACGTACTTGTACCTTCTAAGCCACAAAGCCTAACGTTTCTCAGAAAGAAATGTATTAATAATCTACGAAAGAATACAGTCGCAAGACAAGAGTCTTTGTGTACCGAAACTTAGAAAAAGTAGTCGAAGTAAGAATCAAAGCAGCTATAATATTGCGCTCGACATCAGTGAATCATGTTTACTTTTATGTAATGTAAAATGTAATCAGAGCATGGTATGGTAAGTGTAGTATTACTGCATTTTCCTTGAAGCTTACGTTTATAGCTCCATCTCTAAATTGGTAAACATTTTTATTTTATGTTATAAAACTAAATTCAGAGAAGCTCCCATGTTTGATGCACATAAAATGATAGAATAACTTGTATTTGTGTAGAGAGTAGGATCACTGATTGAAACTACAAATGAGAAATTTTATTTTTTTAATTACTTCTCTAAATAATGCAAAACGTAAACCCATTCATCACGATTTCAACTCCCTTATACAACCACAGGAAACTACGCGATTTCAATCACACAGTTCCGTTAAAATTGACGTTTAACAAAGTTCTTGCTTCAGCAGTAATAAAGTTTAATATAGATTGGCACAAGGTAACTGTTATTATGTACGGATGAATGTAGTATTTACGGTCCGTAACAGTCACAGTACAACGAATGCTCGCTGGTAATCATAGCTGCACTTTCAACCGCATTGGATGCTTTTATTTGTTTTTTTTTAATAAGCTTTTAGAACTTCAAAGTATTTGATAACTAATAATCTTATGTTATGTGACATGATGACACATCAAAATGATTCTTATGACACATCAAAATTTTATCTTATCATCACATCATAATCAAGTTAGTTAATGATATTCGTTGACCTCAAATGTTTCAAGAGTGCCAAATCTCTAGAGATAAATACATGGTGTGGTGTTATTGTGAAAACAAACAGAAAACAGACTGTATTCGCGTATTTCTGCGTAAAAATCTAGCAAATTTCGTCTGATGCAATAAAGTTTGTAGTGGAACGTATTCCAGTTTCCGTTTTGTGAGCTTCTGACATCACGACTGCTAAATTTAGAGCCATTAACTCAGCAAAAGTGGTCTAGTCGCTACTCATAAGACAAATTTTACTTTCTGATGTGTGGTAGTGATACGCGGTAGCAAACCTCACAGAACTTATGATTCACGATAGCTTGTTAGGTATTGAACAAGGTTTACCGGTGCTGTACTCATTATTTTATCATGGCGCATCGATAAATACAAAGGGTATGTGTACGATAGGCACAAAACAATATAGAACAATATAGGTAGAATATTTCTGAGAAACAATATTCTGGTATGCAGAACTATGTAAGGCGTCTTGCTCGTGCAAACAATAAATAAATTCCCTTTTATTGTCGAGGAAAATGGCTGCTCCATTTTTTAAGTCTCTAGAAAAATAAAGCCTGGAAATGGACGGAGCGGACGGAGTTTCTAGCTAACTGGCACTTCCCATGCTGGTGTACCGGTGTGCGGACGAATCTATTAACCCAAATATAGAACCGCGCCCGAACCCACTCACGTGACTACTCACGCTAAACTAGAATTTTATCTATCACATAAAATAGTGCCATTGGCGGACAATTTTTCCTTGAACACTTGACTCTAAGAGCCGTTTCTCTGATATGATAACAATAAGCAATTAATAACGTAAGTTTATTGGTTGAGAATCATCAAATAGCTATTCATAGTTCGTAGAAGCACAATCCTATAGTAGCTAAACGCCAACATGACCAAGGAGCAACAAATTGGACATCTGTTATAAAAAAACTAACGCCCAATTAAGCACTATGTTATCAACGGCAACCCTCACGTGAACATTCCCCTCCACAGCAGACCACAGCCGCCCGTTACAAATAATAAACAAAGGCATCACTGACACGAAACATGACGCTTCTAAACAGAAACAAAAGGGATATCCGGTCTACATACCATCCAACGTGAAATTTTTTGAAAATCGCATCGTTCAATCTACTGCTCAACTAGCTTTGGAAATACAGACCGAAAGTTAATGAGTTTTATCATTTAGTTAGACGGTTACCGAATACTAATGTGCAAACGTCTTTAACCGCAGACATTCCGGAAATATCAGTGGAAACAACCTTCCCAAAACTCATCAGCTTTATGTGAAAACGAAGGCCTATAGCGAACAACCAAATCACACACGTACCAGTCTTTGTATGTGACAAACTAAGTATGTATTACGTTCACCACCCTCGGGGTTACTACCCAGCATATGAGGTTATAGGGTGGGATGGGCTAGTGTCAGTCAGTGACCGGCCGGACGTTACACAGTCCAGTCCACATCGTTTAGTTTTATATTATGAAAGTCTTATTTTTAGTTCACCTATAGGATTCTCTGAAACGAGGCCATTGATTTCGGAAGCTCTTTGGTGATCATGTTTATATCTAAGTTCATGATTTAGTAACTATTTTAGAATTTGCATCTCACATTACTGTAACTTAAATAAATAACTTTTAATTTCACTTGTTCCATTTGCTGGTAATATATTAATTTTTTTAAAGGGTTTCCTCTAGCATTATTGAGGCTCTCCATTACACAATTTATAATGCTTTGGTCATGTATCAAAATAGAATTCAAGGACGTAATACTATGGATGGTTATACCACAGCTCACCGGTGAGAGACACAGAAGTCAATGAGTCTTGTGTGTGGGAGTCGCCACTGAACTTTGTAGTAGGATGCGCCTAATTTGATGCCAACCAAGTACCTATCTGACATGCTAAATCAGAACATGCATACTGTTACTGTTCAATGTTATTTACATCAAAGAAAATATATTTTAACTTTAGGTTCTTTAGGTAGCTAGGTACTACACACAACACAAAAAGTGTTCGTAAAAACAAACTAAGTAGCTTCTTTTTTGTAAGAGTAGGAATTTATAGAGCTTCTTTATCGAGTGTCGCATAAGTGACTATCCAATCATCGACATAAACAGTGTATCTTGACGACCTTAAACTACTTGTTGCCAATGAAATGCAATAAATGATCACCACTTATGAAAAGCAATACTATAATATTGAGTCTATTAGTGTGACGTAAAACAAATCGGTATGTCCAACGCATCGTGTCGCCAGACCGATATTGCTTGCTTACCCATTGTTCTAAATAAATGTTCTGGCGTCAGAACATCAGCTATGGTCATGCAGAACGAATCATCTTTACTTTAGGAGGCAATCGTGATCGATCTTATCGTGACAATCTTATCACCTTGGCAAAGATATTGATCTCACTGTAAAAGCTTAAAAAAGTTTTGCCGGTGTGTTCAGTGTTGCCTACAGATTCATAGCTGGTGATTTGTGTTGGTATGACATAATCAGGGTGACGTCAGCGGGCGTCGGCAACTATGGCGAAGGCCGGCGACGCCGCAGCCGTTGTTTGCGCGACTAGAACCAGTTTTATAGGGACACATGCACTGCACGTTACTTGTGTATCACGAGAAACATCGCAAGGTGCGTTGTGCACTTTTACCTTTAGCCTCTAGCAGATTATGCGTTTTAAGGTCAGAATCTTCAATTTTATTCTTCCTTTTCTAAAAGTTCGTCAAGGTGATAAACTAAAAGATCCCACAACGCGTTTGTTTGAGGATAGATTCCTCGACTACCACGCCCAGATGCAAGATGCTCGTCTCGATAAAGCGATGACGCTGCGCTTATGTGGGTCAATAAGTACAACACACTCATGCAAGCTATAAATGTTACCAGCTGCAGTCAGTTCATGATTTCAAGTCATATTTTACAGTGTTTTAGAATGAGCTGCACAATTTTACTATTTTTATAATTCATTGTTATATCAAACCACCGCAGAATGGAACGTGTTTCGCAATTCAATTCGTTTTTTTCTCATGATCCTCAATCTACATTAAGATTACGACTAAAATAAGCAGTCGGTCATTGAATTCCCCCGGAGGAATATTTGAAGTGTTGCCAACTATCATAAAGCATTATTTATCGCTGACTTGTTTTTTGTAAGTAGAGCTTACTTGTTACTTCTGTATTGATCGATAGAGTGGAAATGTAATACAATCCGAACGAAAAAAATAAATCAATATTAATTCAGCAAATGGGTTCTCGGTCGGTTGGGCCCGCAAGCTAGAGTATTGAGTTACTCGGATACTCAAATGTTCACGTGTGGACAAAACTATCTTTATAAGTGATTTCAATATAATCTGGTTTGTTTTTTGTTGACGTTATACTAATAGGCAACGAGCACGTTCTACCTTGCGTTATTACTTCAATAATTCACATTCTAAGAAAAGAAAATAGGTGAGGAGCACAATCCAGTCATTCGTGCTTATAACACACTATGAATAATTCACAAGCCATGATTTTACAATGAATTCTTAACGCAACAGACATCGCGCGAAGCGCACTTTCCATAATGTCAGTCAACATAACATCTGGAGAAAGCAGAAATTGTTTATTAAATCACAGACAAGTCTCTTATATTTTTGTACTGCGACTAACAAAAATAACAATTACGCCGTCATTCAGAAACGAAAATAGAGCATTTCTAACACTTATATCGACATCTATGACACCGAACAGTGAACACACAATCTGTAAGCTTGTATAAAAGATCCGACTCTTTAGATAAATCACGGAACGCTGAAAACCCAGATAACATCAAATAAGGTCAAATACGCTTGAGTGCTCGCAATTCCGAGAACGAAGTAGAGACAGGGAGGGAACAATGAAGGCAACCATTGTATAGCTATAGATGAAGCCGGCGAATACGAAAAAATCCCTCTAGCGGTGACCTCTACAAAAGTTTCAAGCTTAATCAGGGATATTGTGAAATGTTAATTAGAGCAGACAACAATCAATAGCATGAATATTACCATAGCCAGACCATTTACAGAAAAGTGGCTTTCCGAAATGCTTGGAGGTTTAATCTTGACCATTTCGACATTGTTTACAAACTTGCTGTTCATATAAAGCGCTTATTTGAAAACAAGCAAATAACCTTGAATGAGAACGAAGATGACATTATCATTATGTCATGTATATTCAGAAAGGGGAACTTGATTGCTTCTAAAAGAGGAAACAAATTGTAAGGCAAATCAGCAGCTCCATTCAGCTATATTACGATACGTGAAATACGTGATTTCTTTATATTGTAATCATATTTCAATCAAATGCCGTTATGCCTCTTCAGTTCTAAATGACGGCTTCGGAATGTTTCAATATTCTCATTGCAAAATATTCAGCTGGATTGTAGATGTCCAAACCTGATAGTTGGTATTGACCAATTGAATAACTTCTTAAACATCTACTGACAGAACATTAAGCGGTCTGGCCGGTAAGTGGCACATTTCCAACCGGTTCCACCACCGATACATACATCCGACCAGCTAGCCATAAAACTTCCAAGTCGGGCTTCCGCGCCATCTATCTGGATTGCCTTTTCAATTTATCACTCGTTGACGATAAGCGTTTAGCTATGAACCTAGAAATTACTTAAGCAAGCAATCGATCCGCCTGATTGTATGGTAATCCACAACCATCGTTGCTGACCGAATCAATATCAAATTGATTTGTCATGTTGCAAGCAAAATCATTGCAATGAACATTGAAATTCTTCAAATTAGCCCTAATCTTGCACCGCTATACGTTTGTATGTACAGAAAGCGGTTGTTACGTGAGGCGGCGAGTGCAAGACATGGACTGGATTTGAGGTCGTCGACCCCGATAGAGCGGGACACAGGACTTCACTGCCGGAATATTAAAAGCAAGCCAACTGCATCAAATAAATGGTACTGTGTTTAAGAGTGCTCTTACTAATGGAAAATTACTGTCACGAATGCGGGATTATTTCGATTTTTCCTCAAAATTGCGATGAGTTTTATAGATTGATAGATAAACACTTTATTGTACACGAAAGAAACACATAAACGGAACACAAAATAACAAGTAGGTACAATGGGCGGCCTTATCGCTAAAAGCGATCTCTTCTAGACAACATATGGACGGACTGGAAAAGTAATAACAAAGATGAGGATTATCAAAGATGAGGTTTGAAAAAAATCTAAGAATTCCGTTAGATTCTTTACACACATCCTCATAAAATGTAATGTAATGTAAATTCCTCAAACGGGAATACAATTGGAAAGCACAACAAACAATGAACAAAACAAACCAGTCCACAATGGGCCACTGTTGATTATCTTCATTAGAAAGGCCCAGTCTGGGTATGGCCTCGTAGTTAACACCATTAATGCTCAGGTTTTCAACCGTGAAAGGGCTGTATTGATGATTTCTAACATGTATTATTGAGATTTGAAATCTGATAGAAAATCGAAAGTTTCATTAATATTAATTAATTTAACATTGCCTAGATAGTACTAAAAATCGAATCTTAAGCGAAATAATGTCTAGGAACATAAAGCAGATTAACAGGAGAAAGTAAATAGTCAAATTTATGCGACTAGTTTCGCCTTTGTCAGCATTTCACGGTAAGAATTTTAGAACGTAAGTATACCTACTCTGTTGTCTAAATATAATCTCTGAAATACGACCAAATTCCTGGGAATCCGTTGTGAATCTCCAGTTTTAGCGTGAAAGCCGGTATGATTAATATCTGTAATATACCTGAACTAATAACTTTCATCGCAACTCTTTACAGAGTAAGAAAAATGATATCCCATTACAGAATACCAGAGATTCTGTTCACAAATATGTAATGTTAATAATGAACGAATTGAACATAAATTACTCATAGATTCTATTTATGGATATTATCTCATAGATTCTATTTATGGACCAGTTCCTATGTGTTCTCATTTCTCAACAGAATAAGGTGATGCAATGCAATAATCTCTCAGTTGAAATGTTTATCACGAAGATCATCGACAAATATAGTTATTTACAAATTACAATGCATAAGAAGAACCGTACACAACCTATAATATTTCAGTCACGTCCAAGGTTCCACTACGCTTACAGTTCAATTGTAAATAGAGACCATTTGTTTAGGCGTTTGCAATAGCTGTCTAAACATGATCTACTCGGGCCTTCTTTGCAGATGGTTACGGCTATCTGTCGATGGCATTCGATTCAATATAGTGTATTATCTTACATATATTACGACATGCTCCCTGCTGTTTGCGGATAGCTGATCTGATTCTGTGGGATCAAAAAGCGACAATTGTGCATATTACTAGCCTCACTTTCTAATTGTCTTTAAATAATATTTAGGTTTAGAAACTTCAATGTGTTGTCTCTACGATCAATTGCATCATCATCGCATTCAGAGGTGAATCTCATCAATGAATGACCAGTCTATTACAACGATAAAGAATCGGTCTCAATAGAATGGGTCTACGAGTCATAATTTTTTCTATTGTGTCACAGGCATGCTATGTCTACAGGTCAATTAGGAGGTCGTCCGGGAGTTGACAACTGTGTCCAAAGTAATTGCTTGATAAGGGACGAATTACTATCCAAATAGAGCCACAGTTTAAAGAGTTCATCAAGGACAAGAAGCGTTTCAAAAACTATTTCTTACAAAAATAGTAACATTTCCAGCGATTCAAATATATAAGTAAATATAGATAGCAAAAGATAAGCAACGCCGTGGACTGTGTTGTGTTATCATTAGTGTCTGTTATGCTAATCAATTCTGAATTTAAAATAAATTTTCAAACCACAGATTTACGAATGACCGATCAGTGTCAGTGTTCAATGTTAAAAGTGGAAAATCAAAACGCCCACAGTTACAAGTATCAACAAAGCTGACGCATTTTCGAAGCGAGCTCTTGATAGAATCGTAAACATAATGAATGGTCACTCGACGTGAGCGAAGCTTGGAGTTGACGATGAGCTCACCAATTATTTTTTTGCCATTGGCATTATCATGGACAACATGTCTGACCACCTGACTCACCAGTAGATACAACAAATATTATGGCATTCTATTCAGTAGCTAAACAAAAGGAGCTTAAGGAAAAGAAAATAATTTCTAAAAGAAAGAATATTGCAACAAACAGAGCATAGATAGGACCCTCGGATAAGGAATGACATCATAAGCCTAGCGCAATAAAAATGACGAGTATGATATCATACATACGAAGAAACAGTACAAGGCACCACTTTATTTTAATCTTTTAAGCCTTGGTAGTTCGGGAGTGCTTCGGGACTCCGCAAATGGCCGCATCCATTTAAGACTTAAGGACCTAAACCGCATAGCGTTAGTAATTCAGGCCATAAAATTGAATTCATTGCTTTTAGCGTTTATTTAGGTTAAACCAGGCCCGAGCTATAAACCTAGCTGTCCAGTATCAGTTAGTACATCACTGCGCATGACCTAGATGACGACAGGGGGCGGGGCTGTTCAGCAGCGTTCCTTACCCGGCGAATGTCTGGAGCAGTAGGAAGAACAGGTCAATACGATCAATGAACCGACAAATTGGTCTGTCCTATGCAGTGAATCATCTAATAGCTTTCTTCCTTGCAAGTTCTGAGCCGGCTTGATAGCACAAATGTAGGCGATACGATGAAAGTTTATCAATGCAGACGATTACAGAAGTTCTCTTATCTATGATAAGGATAACAGTGTTTCAATTTGCAATCAAAAATTTTCACGAACAGTTAATTTGAACAAATCTATATAAACAGTCTTGTAATAGCAAATTTTCTAAAGAATTTCATGTAATATGCTAAATTACTCAAACACGGTAGGTAACCAGTTCGAATCTACAAAATAAGCGTAGGATGTAAACACCTACGCAATCAAGTAATCTCCAGCTCTTGGGAAGACATGACCTTACAAAATTCAATTGAATCAGATCCCGTGCCACAGATGAAAGGTCTGAGTGACATCACGGATCAAACTATTGATCCTTACTACTGACACGGATACAGTAAACCTATCATAGTTTACGTTTTAAACTCACTTGATGTTTGAGACTATCTCATCTCAGTGATACATCCAAAAGGTATACACTTCACAGTTCTGATAGCAAATAGTAACACAGGTGCTGAGATCGACGCAACACGGAGGCGCGTCGCAAGCCCTACTCGACCGACTAAACGGAGCCGACTGAACGGCGAAACAGCGAGTATATCGATCGTACTCCTGGCGCCGGCGGGCCGCATATCCCTGGTGCACGCACGCCCCACCCCGGCAACTAACCACCCCTCGTAATACAACCCTTGATAGGGGATTAATATCGTGACAGTTTCAAAATAAAATGAACATGCCCAAAACGACCTTCAAAATGTGTCTAGTTTTTTGAAAACCAGCGGCGAAAGACATCAAAGACATTTAATTTGAGTTTTCTAGATACTAGCAAAAGTAATAAACTTATAATTAGAACGTAAACAAAGTTTTTATTCTAGCAAGATTTGAATAACAAAGAAATATCCGCAAAATGATACGACAATTTCCATAATGAAATTCGGCGCACTGGGTTTTGCCTCCCTTCCCACTTATGAAACCGACCTTGTTGGACGCGCCACGCAAACCCAGTTACCCTTAGACGCCACGGGAGTTTCGTAAGGGAATTATGTGGCGAGAACCCACTAAATAAGGAATGCTTGGTTATCTAAACAAAATCTCCCTTAGACCCTTGACTTACGCGGTTCGAAATAAGTTTATTTAAAGTCATAATGAAACGGAGACATAATTGATTATAAGCTATGTTTTTACCTTTGTTATGCTTTCCTATTATTTGAGAACAATTAATGGTTGAAAAGATCCCGCCGCTGTTTATTTAGGTTGGGTAGATCTGGGTAGATCAGATGACTGACTCAACTCTAAATTGACAAGTCTTGTAAATTAACGGAATACCCTCATTATTTCAGTTTTTTTACTGGAGATACGTACAAAGTTGAAAATGTTATTGCTTTGAAAGTCGATTTTACGTGCTCTGAAAGAAAACACTCTGAAACACGTTTTCAGAATCAATTGAGTTTTATCATGTTGAATATATCATATTTTGAAGATGCATTGGATCATCTATGTCCAGTCACTTATTTAGCTTCTGCCCAAACAACTTTGTATTAGCAATTGGGAAATATCTAAAAGCGACATATTCAAGGTAGTGCTGGCGGCAAATCTTTCTTAAAAAGTCCCTTTCTACATCAAAGAACGCTTCACGCACTATACCAGGACCCAACCTGCCTAAGGCGTTGTCTGGGATCTGTATTGTCAGACGATTGCTATTCAAATGAAACGCTTCATCAACATGCTGTCTGTTCCTTACAGACAGACTTGTTTTGAATTCCCTCTTATATCTGTGTTCTTCTTGGGTTATCTGAGCTTTAGAGCTAAATATTAACTTCGGAAAAAACGCGGGTACAATTAATTTAGCTTCTAGAACTTTATTCAATGTTTGGTGTCTTGTGAGTTACTATAATAAATAAATTATTAATTATTAATAAAACAAAACATTAGGGTATCCAGGATACACTAATGTACGACATGACTTATTACACGTATATTTTTGTTTTAAATCTGTCTTATTACCGTTCCGTTACCACCGTCGCGTGACTACAGCCAGCGTTGATACCGATTCATAGTTTCATACGTACAAAATATTATCACCGTGAATTGAATATGCATAGCACGCAGGCTCATCAGAGATACAAGGAAGAGTTATGGTATAGTGTTTTAGGTATTAGAAAATTACATTTTCTAGAACAATTTTTAAATAAATTTTTCTTGATAGTATTAATTTATTTTTTTAAATGCATGTTTGTGTGGAGATTATGAGTAGGTTGTTATTTAATAACAAGGTAAAGGTAAACTCTCAAAAAAAAACCATCGTGAGGAAACCGGCATGTCATAGAACCTAAAAAGTTCGAAAACATGTGTCAAGTGCAGGAAAGAAGCCTCTAGGACTTATAATCCTTTCACCACACTGATTCGAAAAAACTGGTGACACGTCACATTGCATACATACATATGCCAGTGCAGCAACTGTTTTGGTCATAAATGGTATGTTGTAAAGGTCGGGCTCCTATAAATATCTTCTCAAACCAAACCACATACACTGAATATGCAAAAGCACAGCACAAAATTGTAGACCATCTATTCCAAAACTTCATTCATCACTTTTCAATAATACATCTAAAAATTAAAAGACATCCATGCTAAAATGAACTTAAGATAATTATTCCACAATGGAATTCAATATTAGATAAAGATAAAGATAAATTTATTGTGCCAAAGACAGGTATAGCGGTACAAAAGATTCGCTTAAACTAGATTACAATGATTCATGATAGGTCTGTACCCAGGTTAAACCTCTGTTCCCCACACTAGGACTGAAAAGCCTGTATAGTAGGGTCACTGCGATTCGCCGTATACTCCCTCACATAAATTCTAGAGTTGTTCTCGCGCTAACATTTTTTACAAGAAAGAAGTAAGTACTAGAAGAAAAACCTATGTCTACTTAATATGAGATTATTATTATTTTTTTTTTTTTATGTGAGTATGATTGTGGGTGTGTGTGTTAGTGTGTGTGCGTGTGTAAGAGTGTGTGATGTGTGTGTGATTTGTGTTTGTGTGTAATGAGTGTGTGTGTTCAATGCTGTGAGCCTAATAATTTCTCGGTTTCGGTGTAATTTAGATCGGGTAGATAGCTTAACAATATGTTTTTGAGTTTATTGTAGTTTAGAGAGGCCAGTGTTATATTTGCACTTAGTTTGTTATAAAGTTTCGGTCCTATGATTGTTAATGATTTGTTTGCAAATTTTGTGCGGGAGTTAGGTACTATAAATATTTTGTCTTGCCTACGTCTACCTCTTAGTCGTTCAAGAGTTGCTGGGCTTACCAGCGAGTGTTGTCTCGTAACAGCTGCCTTTACAAAAAGTTGCCTCACGTTTAAGACATTGCATTCTCGGTAGAGAGCCTCGGTTGAGTGTAGCCTGTTCTTAAAGGTCATAACTTTTAAGAGTGCTCTTTGAGCTCTTTCTATTGTTATGAAGTGGCAACCGGCTGCTGCTCCCCATGCTGTATTGCAATACGTCAATAAAGACTGTGCTAAGCAGAAGTATACTTTAAGAACCGATGTACGGTTGAGGACGTGTCTTAATTGCTTAAAGATGTAAATTAATTTCCTTACCCTCCCAGAAAGTTGTTTGATTTGGTACTTCCATGCAAGATTTTGATCAATTATTATCCCTATGTATTTAATTGTTTCAGTTTCTGATAAATTCGAGCATGAGCACTTAGCTCTGATACAAGTAAGGTCGTGTATTTTGAGTTGGATTGGTCGTTTTGGTTGCGTTCTATTTGTAATGGTGAAGTTCAGGAACTTACTTTTAGACACATTCAATGTGAGGAGGTTATTTGCTAACCATTTGGAGATTATGTTTAGTCCTGAATTTGCTAAACATTCTACTTCGTGCCAGGACTTTCCGTGGAATAGAATCACCGTATCGTCCGCATAAGTTACTATCTTCCCATGTTTTAAGGGTAGTTCACATAACTCGTTTATGTATAATAGGAATAACGTTGGACCGAGTATGCTTCCCTGTGGCACTCCAAAATTTACAGGAGCTTCGTCACTAAAATGGTCCCCTATCTTTACTTTTTGAGTCCTGTTTGATAGGTAACTCTCAAACCACAATAAAGGAGTACCTCTGATACCAAAGGAATGTAATTTTTCTAGCAGTATAGGAATCGAGACTGTGTCGAAGGCCTTTGAAAGGTCTAAGAACACACCAAGTGCTTTGTGTCCAGCATCAAGTTTGTTGATGATGTGCTCTGTGACCTCCAACACCGCATCTTCGGTTGAGCGACCAGTCCTGAACCCATACTGATTGGCCGATAGTAACCCCTTTGTCTCCAGATACTTCTTCAATCGTTGGTTCATTAGCTTTTCTAAGATCTTAGAGATACTAGATAGTAGTGAGATAGGACGGAAGTTTGTGATTTCTGATGTATCTCCACCTTTATGAATCGGTGAAATGATTGACTTTTTTAGGGCTCGGGGAAAAATTCCCTTGTCGAAACTAGTTTGACATATTTTAGTAAGTGGATCAATTAGATGTGGGAGCGCTAGTTTTAGAAGTTTCGAAGAGATTTTATCATAGCCCGGAGCACTCTCATTTTTTAGTGTTTTCACAATTGAGTATACTTCCGAGTGGTCTGTAGCTAGCAGACCAAATGAAGTCTGTGTGACATTATGTTTCACCGATTTGATTGCTAGTCCTTTTTCTGTTGTATTTAGAGCTGTTAGTATGTCATGAGCAAGATTCGAGCCTACCTCTTTAAAATAAGAGTTGATTTTGTTCAAGGACTCTGAGGGGGCATTGTGATTGTCTATTAGTTTGTCTACAGGATTCACTTTTGTGGGAAAGTTACAAATTCTCTTTATTATTTTCCATGTTTCTTTATTGTTTTTTTCATGTTTTTGTAGCTCCTGTTTTTCGTATGTTCTTTTTAGTTTTTTAAGTATCTTATTGCATGTATTCCTGTAGTTTATATAAGTCATTTTATAGTCTTCATTACCTGGGTTTTTTTTGGCCCTGATATGTAGTTTGTCACGTCTTCGCATACATTTGACTAGGTTCGGAGTTATCCATGGCTTTATATTGATTTTTCTGCTAGAAATATTTTTAATACTGGTGTTCTTTTTTATTATACTAGTAATAGTATTTATGAACAAGTCTGTTGCGCTTTCTAAATTTGAGTAGTCTAGTATATTGTTCCATTCTATTTTGGCAAGTTCAGCACATACCGCATCAAAGTCTGTTTTAATTTGTGTACGGTTTGGGTTTATGCGTTTAGTATTGCTTGAGACTAGCTGCAATAGTATTGGTGTGTCTAATTATACAAAGGAATCCCATGAATAATATGAAATTGTTATGCAAGAGATAGGTACAATGTTATTTGTTAAGAGATAAATATGTACACTCGATACAGGCTTAGCCTAGTGTAGGGTTCGATGTAAATTATTTACAATATTTTTTTGTAATTTTATGTAATATGTTTTTAATAAATAAATTGAAATTGAAAGAATTATTTCTGATTTGTGTAATGTGTCTGTAGTAGGTATTAAAAAGTCTAAGAATTATTGAAATGAATACTGTTATCTAAAAATGTTTCATTTTATCAAACTGTTCTACTTTGTATATGTATCAATCTTTACTGTGCCCATTAGAGGTAGGTACTTATAAAAATAAATTGATCTACCTCATTGGGGATACAGTTGTGTCTGTGTTTCTGTTTATTTTAAGTTTTAGAGTTTATTAAAAATCTTTAAATTTTAGATACCAGTCTCGTTGTTATACCTCAAACAAGTATGTTGTTTATCATCATCATTGGCAGCTCAAATAAAAGCCCACAGCTGGACATAAGCCTCCTGTCTCAAACACCACTCTGATCGGTCCTGAGCTGATCTCATCCATGTCTTTCTCTCAATGGCCTATATATCATCCACCTGGCTGCTGGTCTGCCATGGCTTCTAGCACTTTCCTTTGGGTATCAATCGGTACATTGTATGTTACAAGTATGTTAAAACCATTGAATTGTAACATATTATCTGATTGCAATGTAAAATAGACTACTCTAGTTACACTGCAGTATATAAGGCACAACCAGTAATTACTTAACACATTATTTACTCATTAGATAATGAAACTGATTATGTAAGTTGCTTTATCAGTAAATTCTACAGAGCACTGCACGTTTTTAAGCATTTCGGTTAGTATTTTCTGATCTAATATGAAACTGAGTAATCATTATTAGTCTAACAAGCTGGATTGAAATAAATAAGTCGCATTGGGAGTAAATTGGGTCAGAACTCAGAGCATACGCAAACAGAAATCTTCAAACGCTGTTTTCTCCGGATATAATGATTTTTTCGGAAAATCCTTTTGGATTTAGTTGTGTGTTGGGATGCTGTACCTACCCCTTTCAGCTTCGGTAGACGTCTTTTTACACCCTGTATATTTATGACATGTAGGTACCTAAAAAGTATTAAATATCCTGCAACATTGCCAAATCCTGATCCCATAAATCAGACTGTAATCTTACTTTGCTATGTACCATCATTTCAACCAAAGCTTTTGCTTAAAAGTTCTACAAATTTGATTTACTTACCAGATCACAAAGATAATAAAATAACATCAAAATAAATGCATTCCTGGCTTCCAGGTCATCAATGTTACCACAGATAAAAAAATCTATGCAGAAAATAAATTTTATCACTTACCTGAGTAAGCATCACCAGGATGAGTCACGACCTTGTCTGTTTGACCTTTGCCATTTCAAATTGCTGCTAATCAGTTTTGCAGACAGTTTCACTAATGATTTTCTCAAAAACACTTAACTTGGAAAGTAATTAAAATTCTGAAATTTATTTATTCTATTGTATTTTCAGTTCAGTCTAGGAGATACCGGACATATATTTATATGATGATTAATAACAAAACTGTGTGTATACAAAAGGGAAAGAGAATCATGAAATTTCAGATTAAATGCAAGTTTTTACCCTTGACCTAAATTGCAGGGTTTTTTTTTATTAGGTTCTCAAAACTGGCTGTTACAGTTTGGGAAGTTTTCGTTACAATTTTAGAGATTACTTAGGCTAGTGTACGACCTTCTCTATGAGAACACAGCATGCATTTAGATAATTATTACTAGCTGACGAAATGGAGATAAGCTTATTTGAACAAATAACATAAAAAGAAAAATACAATATTACCTTTGACCTAAACAAAAGTTGTCAAGGCCTGAATTGCCTACAGCTATAATTATATTTGAGTAGGCTCTAACATTTCCAATTATTAATTTAATATTCGATATTTTTCTAATAGTTTGGTTCACACAACATCAATTTTCATTAAAGCTACGCTATTTCATTGACTGAACTGCTGAGTATTGAATCAAGTCCTTTGTAGCAAGTAGTCAGCCAGTAGGTAGATCATAACCAGATAAATGATAAACTACTATGTAGATCATAACAAAAAAGTAAATCAAAATAGGGTATGTAATCAAAATTTTACCAATGATGTGAGAACGGCGTGGGAATAAGGCAATCACGATATGAGCAGGCAATTTGGAGAGCAAAGGCCAGTGTTGAAATATAATTTCGGCGGCACTCCCTTCAAAACATGATTGTGAAATTATATTCGTAGGTAAGGAAATTTTGTGTAGATGTTATACCAACATACCTCTTTTTTACGCCTTGGTATGCTATTTCAGCTCAGTTAATCACAATAATTCGTGGGCACACACAAAATTACACTTTGGATACGGGAGCCGCAGCCAATCGTTCCAATTTGATCGCACTCACAAACACTTGAGAGTTGAGTTTCCAAACAAACTCTCAAAACTTTTAACATAACCCGTCCACTTTGTTGATTAGTTTATAAATAATCACTATTCATGTAGAATTAGTTGAAATACCATCCGTGACTACGAGTACGAACACGGCATCGGACGAAGCGAAAGACCGATCGCAAAAAGCATCCAACCAACTTCGTTCCGCCCCATGCCAAAGATTAAGGAATGATACAAAAATTTCAAAAGTGACACTATTACCTACCTACGTGAAAAAAGATGCCTACAAAAACACAAACAACTAGACCGATATTACGTCCAACTTTGACTGTAACTATAATGTATTGTATAAAAAAAAAATATATTTTTGGAACGAAGTTCCTTTTTGGACGGTATCAAGGATGGATGTACATATATATTGTCTGTGATGGAGGCTAGAAAAAAAGGCGTTCGATTTCACCGTCACGACACATTTAAAGGTCAAAAGACGTGAAATAGTCCATAGATTATTGCATTGTTAGTACGGAAGAGCGTTTCTAGGATTTTAATATTTGACAATAATTTATTTGACGAATGCCAAATGTTAAAGTTGAAACTTCGTTCCAACCGAGTGTTCCACGGAGGTTCCACGACACTCGCGTACTTTTTTAATTCACTTACCTACACACCCTATATCTTTATGACACACCCATCCCCAAGCTAGCCCCAAGGCACAGAATACAGAGTACCTACTAGTAATTAAAACAAACAGAAAAGAAAGCCCCAAGCTTGCCAGGAGGAAAACGGTTCAACAATAAATACAATAATAAACAGGATGAATTTTGTCGAGCGCCCTCAAAGGAGAAAATCTAAACGGCTTTAGTTATGGAAAAATGTTGTTTTAAGTTACGGGCTCAATTTTGATAAAATCAGGAACTGTATATAAAAAAGTAAAAAAGATTTTTTTATATAAATCGAGAAAAATCTAATTTGCATATCTCATCATATCAAATCATATCTGTGCGTACTCTTTGATGAGATGAGAATGATGTCATCGCCCGCTAGGCTAACTGCCACTAGTGCAGACTGTTTCATAGTGATGTTCCGAAGATATAAGTCAAACTGCAATCGATAAATTTTAATTAATCTCAAAAAAATTATATTTTGTTAATTCATAATAACTTCCTAATAATAACTAAGGAATTAAAATTAATAACTAAGGAGAAGAACTAAGGAAATGACTAAAGTACAAAAGTTGACAGTGACATCTATCGGCGAGTAGTAAAACCAATATAGATTAGACTCAGATTAACTCAGTCAGTAGGTACCATGTTTTCTCAAGAGATGGCAGTACGAAAACTCCAGTGTCCAGTTTTCGTACTACCATACCAAGTATTTTTTATATAATGTTTTATATCATTTTTCATATAATTTATTATTGATTATAATTAAATTATTATTTTATACTATCCATTCGGCTCGTAGTTATTAAAGTTATTTTTATGCTTACGAAAGAAACACTCGCTGGAAGAGAGAGAGAGAGAAGACTGCAAGGTATTTCTGCCTGCTCACCATGGTCAACTTATCTCCACAGATTAGGTAGAGATAAATCAGATAGACATGTCAGGAACATTTTGGTGTAGACTTGTGTCACAGCCTATGTAGTAGTTACTTACTCCTGATTGGCTATCAGAAAATGATGTATGACATTTAAAATTTTATTTCATTCTTGTTTTTTTTTTTTTACTGCAATGAGCAGAATGATCATTCTACCATATTAGCTGGGGTAGTACCTACCTACCTTTTGTTTTCGTTCCTATCTTATGGGAAGGAAGGTGTTGTGTTGATAGAAAACAACGAAAGTACAAAGATTCATTTATTTTGTTTCTTCAATTTTTTCCTTATATTTAATATGTGCTTTTTTTGCATTTCAGTAAGCACCCTGTTTTCTAGTCTTACAGTATCGGTCGAAGTCGTGTTTTAGGAGTCACAAATCGGGCCTCAAAATGCCTGTGGTACACTTGGAGTCCTGAAATCTCGTTCAAGCTCTTGTTTCTCAACGCATCACTGTTTATACAATCGAGACACTTTTTGAGTCTTTGACTACACACTGGGAATTTGTGAAATATAGCGTCCTTTCGCGTATTGGTGCAACCTGTTACAGCACAGCACTTAAAATACATCGCACTGAAGGTACAAACCGTACATTTGCAGCAAATATGGAACAGAAATAGCCGGAAATTAATCGACGCAAACTACTCGCTCAGCACAATAACAACAAATGCACATTGCACAGACGGTTATTTAGAGAGATACAAACAAACCATAGATTTAGCATGGTACCTTTTTGGTACAGATAGATTTCGCATTTCAAGTTGAACTATGAACATTTTCTGTCATACTCGTCACTCTATGGCCCATTTTGCCTGTGCTAAAAAGAGCGGTCGCGATAGATACTTACGTGCGATTTTTTACGCAGCGCGCCACTCTGACACCAGAGCTTTCTTGTTTACTAACCAGCTGGTTACCAAGTTCGCGGTGAAAAATTACGGGTTTTCTCCTAAATGAATGTTTTTTTTGGACTGTGTTTGTGATATGGTGTTAGTTTGGCAATGATGCCTTGTGCTGCTCCACAATGTCGAAGCAGATTGGGTGTGCTTAGGGAGAATGAAGCAAATATTTATTTTCATCGGTAAGTCATACCAGTGAAAAATACGTTTGTGTTTAGAATTACGGAAGCTATTTTACAAACATTGTATCATTGCATCATTTAACATCGTTTTACATCGATTTCACGCGTGTATTTGGATAATCTCAATTAGAATTTTCGATCTAGCGAAATTTACATTCCTTTTTTGACATTTCTTGTACTCCATATAGCCGTGGGTAGAAGGATGGATATGTACTTATAACTCGCAGCTCAACCGAAATCGGTATACGTCTTTCAAGTCTTGGCAAAATACTTCGGCTCAACAGATCCAATTCCGTCCCAATCCAAGGCAAGACAATATTGTATTGTGGTTTATTACAATAGCGCTAAAGTCTCTATTTGAAAAGCGAAGCTGTGACAAACTGATAATATACATCAAATCCGTCCTTCTCCATCCTTCAGTCAATCAATGCTCCGAACCAAAAAGTCGTACAAGTAAAAGAAAACTCTAGACAATTCAATAATATATTGTTTCTTATTCCAATGAAGATAAAGTCTTTATTCAAAAAACCGATCTGTAACGTAAACAGTACCTGTACATCGAATCCGTCTACGTCTTTCCGATGCTCAGAACCAAAAAGTCATTAAAGTCTAACGAAACTCAAGATCATGCAATATTAAAATGTGTTTTATTTCAATGGCGTTAAAGTCTTTATTAGAAAAAATGACGTAAACAGACCCTAACAGATCAAATCCATCCTTCTCCATCAGTCCAAAAGCTCCGATACCTTTATTGTGTTTTATTACAATACTGTTAAGGTCTTTAATCGAAAAGCTGAGTTTGACTGATTGATCTGAAGTACGACGTACGTATTTGACTGAAGAACTGACTAATATCAATTAGTAATTTCGATTTTAACTCCTAGGAATAAGGTCTATTATTGAAACTCAGGTTTGAGTTTACGACTGCTGCCGCGTCCATCTATCGTGCTGCATGGCGCTGTGTGTAGCTTCCGGGCAAACGAAATAAATAAAACGGAAGTTGCAATACAACTTCCGTTTTATTTATCTTAGTGCAAAGCGTTTAGTTTTTTTATTAAATGGTAGTAATAATTCATGTTAACGTAATTTATAAACTGGCCAATGTAATTTAATGTTTATTAAAATAAGACCAAAGCTTGACTTGAACTGTCTTTGTCATTACAACCATAGACGAGAGATGTCGGAGATCACAGACTAAAACAGCAATTATTACCATTCTCGATAGGGCTAAAAACTATATAAACCATAAACAATATATAAGGGATGCCGTACACCATCCCTTACAACTAGAAAAATATTTTGGAATAATAAACTAAAGAAACTTTATCTATAAGATGTGGATTGGTAAAGGTATTTATTTGAATATTGCAACGTAGTGTCATCAAGTGACATAATTTTTAAACCATTAAGCAAACTCCAATACTGTTGATAGAACCTTTTATTCTGTACTTTTTTTTTTTTTTTTTTTTTAGTACTTACGTTAAATCATAGATGGCGATAAAGGCTACTATTCCGTTTAAACTTTATATTGTAGGTGATGATTTTTTATATTATTTTAGCCCTGTTGGAGCTGTTGAGTTGTAATTCAGGTATACATCATGATTTAAATATACCTGAAACCTACAGATCACGATTTTTAACTGAGTTACCCATGGCTAACTCCATAGCTACGCAATAGTGCTGTAGTTGTGTCGACATATTTATCGATATTAATAAATTTTTTTTGTGTAGGTACTAGGCACATAACTATTAACTTTTTCATTTTTACTTTCTGGAAATAGGTTTCCAGCTGACCTAGATTTAAAAAAATCGTGGATCAAAAATATCAGGAAAGGCGAAGAATGGAGTCCTACTCAATACACAAGAATATGTTCCTTACTCTTTGAAAAATCATGTTATCGTGAAGGATATGGACGAAAAAATCTGCATTCATATGCAGTGCCCACAATATTTACAAACCATATTACTAACTATTTTTCATGCTGGTTTTTTTATTTAAGCTCAATTCAATGGTTCGTTTGATGAATTAAAGGTGGATAACTGGATACGGATCCTACCCTCAGTAATGGATTCTTTATTTTCAGAAATTACCCAGAAAAAGAAAGCTCGTAGCTAGACATTCTGGCTATAGTGCGTCTACAAATACTGCTATAGATATCGAGGAATACTAAGTAAGCAGTCAGTTAATCGGTTGAATCTTTAATTTTACACTATGTACCTACCTTACAAAGTTAATATCCAATTATTTATTTTCAGAAATTACCTAAAAAACGAAAGCTGACTATGATGTAAATACATCTTCTGCCATAAATAACGACGAAGATCGAGTAAGCAGTTCATTGATAAAGTATCTACAAGTTAAGTGCCTGCTTACCTACTAATACCATAAACGCAAATGTTTGTGTTTGTGACTATTGAGGAAGTCAATCAAAGTAATTTTCAATATAGCACCAAGTCTCTTGGCCGGCACTTTTGACTTTTGGGCCCAGCCTTGTATAAAACGTGAATATATCCTATCTTTTGTATTAGTTACAAATTAAATAATGAATATTTATATATTTGTGTTCGACACTTGATAGGTTAGGTAGTAATATCTAATGATTATTATTGCTACTGTGTTCCTACCTATTTTTCTGTTATTGTACTGAGTATTGTAGTATTGTAATAAAAAAAAAAAAAATCATTTTCATTTTTTTTTCATTTTCATACCTACCAGAACAAGCTCTTCTACTTTGGGGCTAGATGATGCTGTGTGAAAAGTCCAGCATTATTTATTTATAACCAAAATAATAAAACTTTATAGCAATTACAATTTTATTACGTTCTACAGTAATAAAAGAATACCTATATAATAGACAATTCTAAAAATTCATTAAATACTTTTTAATGTGATTATCGATAAGAAATGTACAGCACTATTCTACGTTTAAAACATATCAATAGTTGTCTATGAATGTAATGAAAAGTGGAGACGCTCAAATTACTCTAAAGTTCTATCTATTACATCCTACACTTATTCATTCAATAGATCTCAATCGTTCATGACCCAAAATAGCGACTCATTCGCTGTCATACATCATTTTCTGAGCCATGCACAGATTATATACAAGTCCACGCTTTTGATTGGGAACATTTCTACCCGTGCTTATCTCTACTATTGTTTTGTTGCGGTAGAAATATGCTTTTGAACGATAGTTTCATTTTACTCAAGTCCATCGTAGTAGGTACTAGTGTATTATAATATTGTCTTTGGTAGTACATATGATTTGTGGTTGTGGTAGTACTATACAATACATAATATATGATCTGGGACCGTAATGACTAGTGATAGCCAGGGTGGTAAGATAAACCAACCCCGGTCGGGGTATACGAAAGGGTGTGCAGTGATTAGAAGGCGGCCGGGACTTAAAAAAATTTCGAGGAAAAAAATTTTTTTTCATTATAATTTACTTCTCTTATAGATCTCGTAAAAATAAAGCTTTTTTGCCGTATATTTTTTTTTCGTCCGACTTGTAGTTTTTGAGAAAATCGTCGATAAATGTTTCAGTAAGATATTAATATCTTTAATTTATGGAAAACTATGAGTCTGAGAGAAAAATGGTTTTCACGAAATATCTTTATTTTTGTTCATACTTTAAGTTAAAATTGAGAAAAACGTATGTTTATAGAGTAACAAGTATGTTGAAAATTTTTCTAAGTCTTTGCCTTCAAAATAGTACAATGGTGCCAGCGACTTAGAAAATTTTTCAAAAGTTTTCTCAATATATATACATATTTTTTTTTTGCTTCTAGGTCCAAGGGCACATAAAATTAAAAGCTTTTAGCCTTATAAAATATTTTAGTCCGATGCTTTATTTCATCTAAAATCGAAATTATTTATCCTGATTCTATGAAAAATTTAACTAACAGACATAGCATAGGTTGCGAGGAGCGAAGCGACGAGTGGTTAGGTGTATAGTGAACAACCACGCACGAGCCGAGCGAAGCGTGCCGCGGTAGCGGCCGGCGAGTGCCAGATCCCCGTGGTTTTTACTACTGAACATAAAAACCAAGGAGATCTGTCTGGCACTCGCCGGCCGCTACCGCGGCACGCTTCGCTCGGCTCGTGCGTGGTTGTTCACTATACACCTATCCACTCGTCGCTTCGCTCCTCGCAACCTATGCTATAGGTCTGCTAGTTGTATTGTTTTTAGGTACCTAATCGTGTGATTCAGTCATTTCGGGATCAAAAAAAAATTTGAAAAATTTTCTAAGTCGCTGGCACCATTGTACTATTTTGAAGGCAAAGACTTAGAAAAATTTTCAACATGCTTGTTACTCTATAAACTTACTTTTTTCTCAATTTTAACTTAAAGTATGAATAAAAATAAAGATATTTCGTGAAAACCATTTTTCTCTCAGATTCATAGTTTTCCAGAAATTAAAGATACTAAAATCTTACTGAAACATTTATCGACGATTTTCTCAAAAAGTACAAGTCGGACGAAAAAAAAATATACGGCAAAAAAGCTTTATTTTTACGAGATCTATAAGAAAAGCAAATAATAAAGAAAAGAAAAAAAATTCTCGAAATTTTTCTAAGTCCCGGCCGCCTTCTAATCACTGCACACCCTTTCGTATACCCCGACCCCAACCCCGTCAAAACTGGCAACATTATAGTGTGGATAAAACGGGTAGAATGTGGAATCGATATCAAACATACGGGCATCTTACCTAATTAGAGGTGGTTAGGTTTATATGTAGGTATATCCTATAGCCTTTATTAATAAACGTGGTGTTAAATTACGCTGGGTGTAACTAAGGAGTAACCATTTGAAGTTTAAACCTTTTTTTTTTTTTTAAGCCGGTAAATGCCTAACGCATTCCCCCCGCCGCGGGGGCGGCGGGTGGGATATGTGGGGCTTGCACCCACTAAAAATCCGGCGGAGTTCTCCATTATCGCCTTGGTGCCAGGGCTATGGGGACGCTTGCGCACTCTTCCACGGCCCCGACGGCGTTGGCTATGTTAGCCCCTCCAATGGGTGAGGCGGCTGCCTCTCACCTCATCTCTTCCGAGAGGCGCACGGAACAACACGCGCGCCCCTTCCAGGCCTATGAGGACGACGGCACCCCCCGGCGCCGCCGTCAGTGCCTAAATCATGGGGGTCGCAGATCCCGAAGGAACCTCCTCCTTCGACGCCCCGGTCTCCGTCTGCGGATCGGGTTTGTTGATGTTGCTTCCCGTTCTCTCTCTGCATTTTCCTTATGCAACAAGATATCTTCACTGAAGAAGACGGCAGCTTGCCAAGACTCCCGACTTCCTATCATAGCCCTCACCAAGGCTGGGAGCGAGAGATCGTTGCCAACGATGGTAATCAGCTCACGTCTTTGACTGTCCCAGGCTGGACAGACTTCGAGGGTGTGTTCGGATGAATCTTCCGCTTCTTCTTCTTTGAAGTTTAAACCTGGCGTAACTGTACACCACATTCATTAATAGGGGCCTTCTAGGTAGGTTAGTATTACAAGAATAAGAAACCAAATTAATTAATTCAATTTATATTTTTTATTTTTATCAATAGCTTGTATAAAAATAGAATATTTAGAAACTTTATCACAAATTATAATGTTTTCACTACAACTTAATTATGATTAAATTAAAATAATTCTGTATGTCGAGGCAGTGCTAATGGAAAATATTTCCTTCACCTATTACCCAAATTAATTATTAACTTACTTATTATTTATCAGTAAAATAACTGATAAAATAAGTACTTACATAGCCTATAAAACTCAAGATTTCAATAGCACCGCCTCAAATGACAAAAAACATTTGTCAAATTATGCTTATTTGACTAAAAATAAATAGCTCTAATCAATGTATCTCTAGTTCTAGCTACTCGGTTTGCAGTAAGCTTATTTAGACATAAAAACTAGCAGCATTTTGCAACTTGTAAAAATAAAAATGTAGGTAAGATACCCAGCATGCGATTAATACTTATTTCCTGTATTAACCCTACTGGAATATTTTCTTATTCTGTGGGCGGGAGCACACATCATGCCCCTAGATTTTTTAAATATTGTGAGTATGATCAGTTCAATAGGTAATGCCAGATTCTGAATTAAATTAAGAATGTTCAATTGAAGTTCATTATGAGTTGCTGGGAATGTCTTTCGATGCTTTCACGAATAACGTTATACGTAAAAGCTTCTTAACAAATGGCCTTATTAAAAAAAAGTTAAACCTTAGTTGAACACCATGTCCAAACAAAACTGTTACCACAAAAAAGCGTTCTATGTACGAGTTTTTAAAGATAGCTTTTCTAGAGACAGATTTTTAGGCAGCGCTTCGCTAAACTCGGTTCATATTTTTTGCAATAAGACGGAAATAGTTTAGGTACGTTCAGCGTC
This sequence comes from Epirrhoe tristata, assembly GCA_951394285.1. NCBI lineage: Eukaryota > Metazoa > Arthropoda > Insecta > Lepidoptera > Geometridae > Epirrhoe > Epirrhoe tristata. The sequence continues at coordinate 3,575,880 of OX596150.1, read as the reverse complement.
ACCAACTGGTAGCCCCTCTCTATTGTAGTTAGCTGTAAACTACCTACAAGAGAGAGAGAGAGGGGCTGACAGACAGATGACTATACAGACAGTGTACCTACCTACACGAGATATCGTCTCTATAGTCTCAAAATAGAAAGATACCTAATTACATAATAAAAAATGGAAGATAAATTATTTCATGACGACCTCTGTGGCGCAGTGGGCGAAGGTCTGCCTGCGACGCAGAAGGTTGCGGGTTCGATCCCCGCCGCGGGACAAATGTTTGTATAACCTACAGATATTTGTCTCGGGTCTGGGTGTTTCTATGTATAATATGTATGTATTTACAAACGAAAAGTATATAAGTAGTATATCAGTTATCTGGTTCCCATAGTACAAGCTTTGCTTAGTTTGGGGCTAGATGATGCTGTGTGAAAAATGTCCAGCATTATTATTATTATTATTATTTTTTCAAGTCTTTTTAATGATTAGGTGCCTACTAAAAAACTTCGGCAGTAGGAAGGTATACTTCAAGGTCCTTATTATAAATTACACCCGGCGTAACTTTACACCACGTTTATTAATAAGGGCCGTAGAGATTATAGATGTTACTACTGATTTTATACTGATTTGGTCCTTGACACACAATTTTGTAATGTAACCTAGGTAGGAAGTCAAACTAAGTAGACCTAGATGATTTTTCAAGTCATTGAAAACATAAAAATCATTGATTATATCAAATATTAACAACCAGTTCTCATACATTGCGACTGCAACTTTAGCACCTTCATTTTAAGGTTCAATATAACTTAAGTATTATATTTTTTAGCCGCAGATTACGCTAATTTCAATAAGCCCTCGAATACGGCCAATTATTAGTGGAAGAGGAATGGTGGTCGAAATACGGACTATCTGTCAAAAGCAATTTACTACCACTAAGCCCAGAACTTGAACTTTCACTTGACGAAAACACGCTCTTACTACCCGTGTAGAAAGAGAGGGATGTATGCAGCGGTTCCCGACCGATGCGTCTTCTCGCTCGCACTAGTGAGATAAACGCTACTGCGATTGCGCAGAGGAATATGACTCCAAGCACGCAGAACGCAAGAGCCATTTTCCCAGGCGACATGCAGATTGTTTTGTCTCCGGGTGAAAAGCCTCGGACGAATTCATCTTCTTCTGATTCTATTCTTCTTGAACCTGGAAAGAAGAAACAAGAATTATCAGCTGATAAAAGACTTTAAACTTTGTGCTGCTTTTTATAAAAACGTAAAACCACATGTTGACACATGTCAAAACAAAACTGTTACCACAAAAAAGAGTTCTATGTATATATTTAAAGATCGTTTTTCTAGGGACAGTTTTTTAGTTAGACTTGGTCTAAACTCTGCTCATTTTCTTGTAATAAGCCTTGTTGAGTCTTAAAGTAAAGAAAAGTAAGTTGCTTATACTAGGGTTGGGAACTCTTCATTGCCTGTCTGCGTTCCAAACTCACCTCGTATAGAAGCTTCATCATCCAACTCTATATTTGGTGCATGCACCTCTATACTGTTATACACCTCGAGTCTATCAATAACTATTCCTTTCGCGTCTTTATCCAGCCTCGCCTTCCTCAGCAGTCCATCTCTCGTCTGCTGCGGTTTCTGCAAAGCCTTACAATCTACTATCGGACACCGTCCCTTGCATAACTCTATTCCACAAGTTAAATGCAACTTAGCTCTATCAGGAAACTTAAAAGCAGAAAAAGTTGTAACAGCATGTTGGTAAGTCATTATATTTTTTAACATATAATCCGGATCGTTTCTGGAGATCTTAATATTCGTGTTTTCGTCCATGTTTTTGATAGGGTCTACTGGTTCTAGATCAGAGAAGTCTATCTCGCTGCTCTTGTGTTTGTGGTGGTGGATGGTGGGTTTGGTGAAGATGCCTTCGTCGACAGGACAGCCGGCTTCGTCGAGGAGTTTCTGCGAGGCTTCGCCGAGGCCGTCGTGAGCGACGCAGTTGGTCACGCGAAGGCCCACACCGACTGGAAATAGGAGAAATGTTATTTGTTACAATAGATATATGGCATTCTACAAGCACCTACTACATCACAACATAACTTAGGCCTTTACATCTTTAATAGATGATTTATACAGCGTCAGGAGGCAACCTATGCCTACACTTAACGGGACGCTGTAGTGCCTGGGACATTGTTTGATATGGAATAGGCTTGCCCAGCACCTAAACCATCCTCTCAGCTTAATCAGCCGCCCACAGGAGAGACGACGTCAATACGTGTGGAGCTGACTAAGCTGCGGGTTTCCTCACGATGTTTTCCTTCACCGTTAAGAGCTCGTGTTAAAGCGCATATAAATTTTACGAAACGAAAAATCCATTGTACCTATTTATTGTACAAGCACCTACTACATCACAACATAACATACCTTTGATAACATAACAATTATTGATAAAAAAAAATCTCATTTCAGTAGATGTAGCGGACCACAGTTTTTCACTTGCTACCGACCGATTACACATCCATCCATCACACATGTCACCTCATCTCGCATCATTACATTCTTCATAAGAGCTCTTCCAAAATATTACCTTATGCCGACCACAGTTGCTGGTATAAGAACAGCCTAGCATTTCAGAATAACTTACATCTTTATAGGGTGGAACATAAACAGAATCGAAGGATTTTTTCCTTTGCCGTCACTGTTTAGACCAACCGTAAAAGATTCTATAGTAAACCTACCTAATGCCAGAGAAATTATTGAGATGGAGTACTTATATTTCAGGGTTCACTACCACAAGTTAATAAGTTTTTTGAAAAAATTTTTTCAATAGCTTATACACGTAATATGAGCCGTGCACGTAAGGTGACCGGGCGTGAGCTGATTAATTATGAGCCCAAGCATTGATATTACTATTATTCAGTTCAGGAGGAGTTCCATTGAACAGCTCCTATTTTTAGTACCTACTGTCATCATATTTTAAAATGTAAGATGATACTTGATCGATAAACCGAGTTCAACTCAATCGGCCTATTTTCTGAGAAGTTCCGTTGAACAACTCCTGACTCCATCATCAGATCTACTCACTGTCACCATATAATTGCATTGTCACCAAAGACTCATAAGTGACACCCAAAGACCAAAATTCAGCTCAATCTGACACTGGGAAGTAGGTAAAATTAAGCCTCCAAGATTGGACCCGGACAAACATACAAACATAGCAAGTTAATTAAAAGCCTTTAAAAAGAGATACTCACCAGGCAGCGTGCACTGTATAAGCAGCCGCATCTGCTGTCCAACCTCAACAGTGGCCGGTTCTGAAGCTCCAGCAGCTGGAGACAATTCCATCCAGGCCCTGGCTGCCTCCATCAGCCATTCCCTCTGTTCCAGCTCTAAAGCACTTGTAAACCCTTGTCGGTTCCTTCCCATCCTGAAATGGAAAACAGATTCATAGCTAAAATGTTTTTTTGCAGGAGAAAAGAGAGTTCATAGTTGTATAGAACAGATTGAAACCCTTGATAATGCTTTAGCTGTATCCCCAAGGCACGGTAAGTTCGTATGAGTCAGTAGCCAACTCTGGTGACGGAGTTTTTAGGCCGCCTAACCTCCGGCATGGCTTAACGACTTAAATAGCCGGGGCCGACAATTTAACGTGCCCTCCGAAGCACGGAAGCGCTCAGACGAAAATGCCATTGGCGGTCACCCATCCACTTACAGACCGTTTTGAACGTTGCTTAACTTCGACGATCTATCAAGAACGACTAAGCAAGCACGACCACGAGGCACGGTAAATGTCTCAGATCAAATCTCTGAAGGTCCTTTGAAGATGATTAAATAAATAAATAAAATAAATAACCATTTTTTTTTTTTATGGAAGAGAGGGCAAACGAGCCAGTGGCACACCTGATGGTAAGTGATTACCACCGCCCACAGACAACTGCAGCATCAAGAAGCACTGCAGATGCGTTGCCGGCCTTTGAGGTAGGAATAGGCTCTTTTCTTGAAGGTGCCTAAGTCGTATCGGTTTAGAAATACCGCTGGCGACAGCTGATTCCATAAGTCTGTTATTTCAAGCAAAAAGAGATAGGTAAGTACGTACTCAAAGATAGGGGCTTTTGAAATCTAAACAAAATCTAAGAATTATCCGCGTTTGTGTAGCAAAAGTGTTCCATGCTCGGATAGAAGCGACTATTTTTTTCAGTACCTACCTAACTTATGGAACATGAGCGAAGAAATCTAATATTACCTGATTTTCTTGACTTCAAGCCCATTCATTTCCTTTATTTTGGAGTTGATAACAGTTTCCAGCGCAGAGCTGTTTATGCGGACTGCTTTTGGCTTTAATTTGCATCTGAAACATTATAAAACGAATATGAACTAACTTTTATGACTTTGGAGCTATGTTGTTTAAAAGAGCGAATTAATACTTATTTTCTTCTTTCATTGTGCCATATCTGCTTTTTAACCAGAGTGTGGTGTTTATAATGCTTTATGCTAGTACCTACTCCCAAACGGTGAAGGAAAACATCGTGAGGAAACCATTGTGTCAAGTGCATTCAAATCCTTACATCACACTTCGAATTAATAAGAAACATGTCAAGAAGATATCCTTAATTACCTGACAAGAATCTCCTGATCCGAAGACTGCTGCAACTGGCGGTCCATCTGCACCACCAGCTCAGCATTATAGTACAGATCCTCTTCATCATCAGGCTCCGAGTGGGTGCTGTTCAGGGTGGAGGTGCGGATACCGCACGCGTTCGATGGTAGGTGGAGGGTCACCTTATTTTTCAGGTTACCTGGAATCGAAAAGATTACTTTTAAAGACCTAGAAATCGAGTTGTGACCGAACTTTTATTGCTAGATGGATATATTTTTACTCTATTTGTTTTCAATTTAAAAAATGTTTCTAAGATTTTTTTAAATGCTGAGACTGGTCATGATGTTAAATACCTTGGTAATATTGTGTTGTAAAGGATCAAATGTTAATGGATTTCCGTTTCTGGCTGTACTTTTTGATCGGGAGTGTAAAGTTATAAACTATGGATATATCAAACGTGTTTTAATACATGTTTTGCGATTTAACCCCATTAAACAAACGACACTGTAAATTTTACGAGGTTGCGGAACCCTTTGAAACAACTTCAAAGCCTTTGAGCGGTTTTTTTCACATGGTAATACTATGCGACAGGATACGATCCTTCAAGAATCAATTAAATCAGCTCAGATGCCTAGTTTCCCAGGCAATCTTCAAGAATCCGGTTTTATAGGTCGCATTCTCAATTTTCAAACTGGATCTAATGTAGGTAGGTACTTAGGCTTAGAACAACGAGTGGGAAGATAAGTGTCCAGTTTCACGCTTGTTACAGGTTCTTGATTCTTATCGCTTATCTGACCTGTGTAGGAGGTAAATCTGTTTTATCTTTAAGTAGCATACAAATCTACTTCTATAAAATCAATAGTGAAATAATCATAAGTCCTCCGTGTCGTATCCGAAAAAGGCAAACCAGACAAAAATTTAATAACCATATTACCTATGTACCAACCTATGTATTTACAAACAAAAAGTATTTATATAGTATATCCATCATGTAGTACCCATAACACAAGCTCTGTTTACTTATCGGGCTAGATGATGTTGTGTGAAAAGTCTAATTGCAGAGAACAACTTTCCAACTGACCATTTGCATTGAAGGAGTAGGAAGGCTTCGGATCATAAATTATACCTTGTACTCTACATTCTCTCGAGAAGTCCTTGCTGAACACCAGCCCCTTGAACGGCTGTTCCATCTCCAGGTGGACGGTCATAGCTCCGCGGTCACAGGCCGTGATGACGTCTACCACCTGGTTCGGTCGGCTCTTCTGCCCCGGGATGGGAGTCGCAAGGCAGATCAACAGGATCGCACGCCACATTTTGGCGCGACCTGAAAAAAATTATCATGTCTAATTAATGTGATTATCATTCTGCACTTATATACCGTAGTAAAATTTACTGTATTGAGGTTCATGAAGGCAGCTGCTCTATCTTTTCTAAATTAAAAGGTTTTGTAGGTACTTGAAACTAAGTACCTATAGGTTTATTTTGCACTGCCTGCATCAGACCTCAAACACTGATTGTGTTAAACCAAGTTATACTCGTAATATCTACGAGCATTTCCGAATAGGATGTTATGGCAAAGGCAACAAAATAATCCTAAATATCTAAGGAAATCTGTAATAGTAGTATCTTCTCCGTCTAAGTAATTTGATCTGCGGAACTGGCAGTGGTTTAACGCTAGCGCTACTTACTTTAAGTGGATACATTGTTAGAAAACGAACAGTTCCGTTCTGACGTCTGATACTCCACTTAGATTGCATCAACAATGATATTGTTTAGACTAAAATTAAGAGGTACTTAGTAGGAATTGATCACGAATTGTCTTACTTTCGAACAAATTATCTACTGGTCAAATGATCAACGATTTCTCCAAAATATCTACGTGAGTGCTTATGATCTATAGAACGTGATTCGTATCGTTTGTCGGTACTTTGGACTAAATTCATGATCAATAAATCGGTTTATTTCAAATTAAATACAAAATTAAAGCGCTTATGCCTAGTTCGGACCTAGTTAGTTTGGTGTTCAGACACGTTTTGGTAACTAAATTACTCGCTACTCGACAAAAATACTATCCTAGTCCGAACTAGGCATTACTACGAGTAGTAGGTACCTATAACATCTTAGTGAGTATCAAGTGGTAGTAGGTATAGGTATATACATTGTCTTTGATCTTTAGCTAGCTTACTCTCCGTACGTCCGTTACTCTCCCAGGCGTCAACACAAAACAATTATATAAACGGTAATATTGCGTAATTCTAATTAGCGTACAATTAGAACTGTAAATGAGTGTGTGACCACTAATTTTTCCCGTTTATACTGCGTGAGGCGTGCGAACTGAGTAATGTGATCTTGTTTACCTTTGCCAACTCAATATTAGTAGAATACTAAGCACAACGGATCTTTAGCTCTCTGAAGTTAAGTGCAATAGATGATTGCGCAGGTTTGGTAGAGAAAGCGAGATAGCACAAAATTCCTACAAATTACAGTACCGAAGTAGGTAACTATAGGTACTTACATCGTTCCCGAATAGATTTTTTTTAACAATTGAACAATAGTTTAGTTACTTATAAAAGAGATATGCTTTCCAATATACTTAATATTTTTTTGATCTGTAGTTATATTGCACTAAACTATCTAGATGATAATGCAAAAATCGCAAAATCTATAGAATAGACATAAACGCGCGTCGCCTGCTACGCAGCGTAGCACATAGATCAGCGAAATTATGTTAGTCCTATAGCGATCAATTCTTGATCGAAGACAAGACAATTAAAAAAATGTAAGTATTGATACATTGATTGCATTTACGTGATTTGTATTCAAAATAGGTACAATAGGTATCTATAGTTTAACGGATGCCCTGGTTCATAAACATAGCTTTCAAATATACCATACGATTTTGCAAATTCAATCATAGTATCGGTGAAAGCACGAACATCGTGCGGCTTATCTCGATCGGATATACATCGTTTTGGAAGTTGGTAACCCACTAACTTCACTTATCTTTGATAGATATGTTTATGATATTAAAATGCTCAGTGTATGACTTTCTTAATTGATTTTATCTACAACCGGAAATATTATCAATTTATTAGTATAGGTATAACTGAGCACTACACATATGAAAAAAGTTTTAACGATTTATATTAACGGACGTACCTAGAAAATAACTACATTTTGCTTTATTTTTGTAAATCAAGTTATAAGATTCAGTGTGGTAGCTACCTATATATACTTACAATAAGAAGTCGTATATCTGACTATCAAACTTCTGTTGAAAAGGCTATTCATGGAAGATTCCACACCATAATCATCTGCTGTCATAAACATTTCATATTTAGTTTAACGCTTCGTACCCGAAGGCATTCCATTTCCATCTTGCGTTTAAGATGTAGGTATAGTCGCCCGACCTAAAGTTTATTGTACATTAAATTGCTATTCTCCATGAGGATTCGAGAATAAAAGAACATGAGGCAAAACTTAAAAAAGCTTACTAGCTTAAGTACAAACAAGTCAGCAGTGGATACAAAATTTAAATATCAAACATCAAAACATCATGCACATTTTTGTTATTTATCAGCAATCAGAATTTCAGGATGCCAAAGTTTTGTTTCTAGATCCTACCTATGGGGTAAGTGAGTGTGTCTAACCATTTATCAAGTTGTGCAACCGACCGTACCACCAGATTGACTGCCCACAGCATCTAACATTAATCGTAATAGCTTGTCAGTTCTCCAAGTTCATTGCTACCTCGAGGTAATGACCAATTTTGTAAGGTGCACGGAATAATCGATTTAGAACTGAGATTTGACAGTAACCTAAATTACGGTCTTCGAAATTATACGAGTATACAAAGTTGACTGGCCTTATAGTCATACCATCCATTGACGGCATCATAGTAACTGGATAGCAATTTTACTCTATAAAAACGAATAAAAATATGATGGCAAAATAAATAGGTGATGAAATTGGCAGGTAATTCATTTTTGTATCACAAAGGCAATATCAAATTAGATCTTTGATACATTCGAGAGCGATGCCGTTTCAGCTGAAATAAGTTGAACGACAGAGGCTTATAAAAGTTACTAATAGCAAAGACAATATAATACACCTAATAGTTAGTACCATAACCATATTTAGGAAATGGTTTGTTTATTTACAGAAACTAAGCTACTTCATATTTACATATATTTACAAAATACAACAGGATTAGTCAAGCTATCTAAGGATCGTTACTTATTAGTACCTACTTCATAAGAATTTTTAAGGCTACACTTCAAAAAACTCAGTGATTCATGATTTAGCTTTGAAATGAGACTATGTGACCACAAAATCCGCCACTGACCTAGTACAACGCCTGAGACACAATTTGATTCAAATCTCGGTAATAAAGTCGACGCAAACAAAATAGACTCATGCAAACTTGCTTTTTTAAACTTATTTACGACCTCTGTGGCGCAGTGGGCGAAGGTCCGCCTGCGACGCAGAAGGTTGCGGATTCGATCCCCGCCGCGGGGCAACAGATATTTGTCTCGGTTCTGGGTGTTTCTATGTATAATATGTATGTATTTAGAAACAAAAAAGTATATAAGTAGTTTATCAGTCATCTAGTACCCATAACACAAGCTCAGCTTACTTTGGGGCTAGATGATGCTGTGTGAAAAGTCCAGCGTTATTTATTTATTATAATTATTTATTTATTTACAAACAATGTCCCAAGTTGTTTATTTGTAAATAAATACAGCAATATAAACAGTCATAGATTGGATAGAAAATACCTAAGACACAGATCTATGTAGCTAGCAGCCGTGAAGACAAAAGTCTAAGTTTGGTCTCTATAGATTTTTCTTTCGTTTAGAGATAATAATTTGCGATTCTGTAATCATTTCCTCTTAACGGTAACGGAAAACATCGTGAGGAAAGCAGCTTAAGTCAGCCCCACACGTATTGACGTTCTCCCCTGTGGGCAAGGCCCATTAAGCTGAGAGGATGGTTTAGGTGCTGTGCTGAGCAAGCCTATTCCATCTCAAACAAGGCAGGCATATGTTGCCTCCTGACGCTGTATAAAATGTATAGATGTAAAAATCCTTTATTTTTGTATCCAGTACCTAACAATAACCCAAAGCCTACATTTACAGAACAAATTCGTGCAAATAATTTAAACGAACAAGAGCATTATCATTAGCCGCAGTAATTTCATGTGCCGTTACGAAAACTGTCTCCGACTTCAATACAATTTGGAATTTATTGTGAATGGAGTGTGCAGGTTAATGGCTCGGAAACACGTTGAAGAAAGTTATATTTAGGACTCGTCAGAACTCATTCTCTTTGATTTAGTGCAGACTTAGTTAGCTTTGTTCTATACATCAATGAATATTTCTATAGGTATCTGGTACAATTAAAATTACTTATATTGTATGACTTGAAAGAATACAGCAAAAAACTTTAATATCAGATGTTGACATAAAGTTGTCAAAACGCCGTCCCTTTTAGAATAAAAAATTAAATTTTTTTTTTTTTTTATTATTTAGTAAAACAAACAATTCATATTATGTAAGTACTTTTATCTTGGGAAGGTTTACTTATCCCATTCCCAGGTTCTAAATAGCCCTATAAAAATATCTATGACTAGACGATTCCGACTGTTCTTGGAATAAAACGAAACTCGACCTTAAGGTATATTTCTAACAGAATTAAACTTGCATCCTGCTTACCATGACTCTGCGGTAGAAAAAAAAGTAAAATATATTACATATTCATTTGAGTTTAGGCGAAAGCATCTTCTCTACATTCTCGATTGAACTAAAAATCATCATAACTCAAATGTAATTTTACCGACACAGAAGTAGTGTTCTTTGCATTTTACTCTGTTGTACCATAGAGATAAGTTGTCATGGTAAGCAAGCATCCTGTGACGAAAATAATCATTTTTCGACTGCACTTCGTGAAAACATATCTGTGACAATCGTGCAGCTGGCTCGCCGTTACGATAGCTCGATGGGGTAAATCTCGCTGTTCCAACGCTTCGCCTTCGAAATACCTCTATGTAACGACTACTTGACGTTGCTTAAATCTAACCTTGAACTAGCAGGTAGATCGAAATAGAATAAAAAATCGGAATGAATGGTTCCCCAAATAGTAAGTATACGATTGTGATTTGACGGTGATAAACTAAATTTTAATCACAGCAATACAATTCACATTGAGTTAGTTTAAAAATATCCACTGTAAAAACTAGAAAGATTCTGCAATTCCTATCTCCGATACACATACGATTTATATTGTTAGTTTGTTCCCAAGCATTGTCGGCGACACATCGAAGTTTCACCTTATTGTTCTATTTCTTGGGGAGCACACGTGTTTGCTAATTAGTTTAATCGTTTCACTCCGTTTTACAAAAACGTTCAATGAAGGTCAATTTCAAACTTCCTATTATGGTGAGAATCAAATATCTGAAATGTTTCTTTCTTATCGGTACCTACCTATTACAGTGTGCTAAATGGTGAATGTCTTAAAATGTAAGTACCTATACTGTGTAGGGTGGGGACCACAATATTCCAGTATAAAATTTCTTTGGTAAGGACACATTAGGGCTTCTAAGGTAGGTAAATGTGTCAAAGCTAGCTTCAAATGTCTGATGATGATGCGTAAAGTGCATCGTACTACATTTTTTTTTTCTTTGAAGAGTGTTTCATCTCCTGCCTTAATCAGAGCAGCCCAATTTGGCAGATATTGGCCTCTCTGCCTCGTAAAACGGAGACATAATGCTTAATATTACTTTAGCTTGATCAGTTGGTTAACACTCGGTGCATAGGTATCCTTATCAGAATTCTAGTTCTATAAATACATGTTCCAACTCAAAACTACATAGACAGCTGTTTCCTCCATCCAAAACCATTTTCTAGGCCAAACTAGAACCACTAGTTCATTTAATACGGCACTTACCCCATATTTTGGCGGAATAGCAAAACCGTTTTGAACCTATTAACTTTACAACTGGTACGCAAACGTGGAAGTTAACTGTTAGTAGCGAGTGCTGGGTAAGCTGTGATGTTTTCCGTTACAACATTACAAGCTATGCATTGTAAAATAACATAAACCACAGAAAGCGAGAAAGGCTAAACAAAAAATTGCCAATAAGACCATGACGACTATTTTGCGACGATTAATTTCTAGGAAACTTAATTAAAGAAGAAGGAATTTAGCGTGAAATGTTACTTTGAATTTAGACGTGCCCAGGCGCAGCAATTTTTTTTTTGGGGGGGGGGGGGGTCACTAATCTATTGATCGATTCTTCAATTCGTTCTCTTAAAAATCTTCAGAGAATGATGAACTTCATATAAACCGTGCTTCAGATAAACTACTACTTATAATAGAGGTTCCAGGCTACGAAGTCTTTACGCCTTCAGGCAGCCATAGTCACCAGAGTTGGCCATTAACTCATAGGTAAAACTGTTAACCTACACTTTTATCCCGGAAACCAGCGCCCAAGAAACAGCAAATCATATCCGAAGGAAACAGAAAACCGGTGAATGCGGTATCTTTACAGTTAAGAATATCCCGAGTAGCCGACTAGTAGGTACCGTTTATAATCATAAATTGATTAGCTAATAATGCTGAGATAATTTGTAATTATGGCACAATATTGTTAGGTAGAGTTGGTGCACCATCGGACCAGCACAAGAAATAGTTTGATAATGGTACCTATTAATTTACAACATTATGAATACTTTAACAGATAAGTACTCAAAAGAAAAACTCTGATGTTTTGAACTTTGAAACTTTTATGCATTCATGTTTGAGCATTTTTAAAGGAAGTTGCATACATAGAACTCAATTGCAAACATGATCGCTTTTGTATCCCCAGGTTACAAGGTAAGTTATTTTTTCACAATTTCTAGGTTTTATTTGTAAACAACGTATGGTAAGTAGATTCTAATGTACCTAACTGAATCATAAGTGGGTAGGCAATGAACATGTTCACACGGAACTAGCAAGAACCGCAATGCAGCCACATGTCCGTAAGAACTGTAGCGGTATCTAGCAACACCGTTTGAGTATATTGCATGCAATACTGATAGGTACAATCCCCGCAAATTGCTAATGCTCTCTTTAGAAGTGTTTTATTCTCTCAGCATAGGTCGTGGACACTAAATACTATATATAGATATCCTCAAGTTTTCCTTAACCGGTTAGACTTAAGAATTTTCACGAATACGGGTTCAAAAGGTAACATAACCTTGTATGAGTATTTCAGAATTTATCTTACAAGCTTTGGTGTTTTGCTATAAACCAAGTTGCAGCTCGCAAATATTTTCTGAATTAAAAGATAGCAGTCAGGAGTATTGTAGGTTTTACTCGCTGAAATAATTTTTAAATACACCTACAGATCACTGGTTCCACAGATTACTCTACATAAACAACTTTTCCTAGCATTTTATTATAGGGTTACACGCCTAGATTAGATGCAAGGACGGGTTCCCACTATAGGTTGCCAAGTTCACCTTGCAAGCGTCCTCGACAGTTACTAAGCGGTCGTCATATGTGAACCCACTAGAACGCTTTCACTATCACATCACCGTGTCGGTCGCCATCTGATTCTTACCTAACTGTTGTTGCTTAGGGCACTGCCAATTCAGTGCGTTCTACGAGTAGGTATGTACGGGACTAATTACCTACACTTGAATTATTCAATAAACTGGTAGTATATCACACGTTATTAGGACCGTTAAGTAAATAAACGCATGTATATCAAATAATAATGTAAGTTTCATCAGTTTTGTTTTTGTACAGGCAACACAACTGTTTTGTATCGAAGTTTTCATGCTGCCATAAGCTGTGCCAGATCAAACACACTTGCATACTTTTTGAAATGAGAACTTCAGAAGAAGAACAATTAAAATCTTAATGCCTCTCAATTTTTGAAAAAAAACTATCGACCCGTCATGTCAATTTTATACTTAATTAAAAAAACGGACTGTTTATTGAGCAAATTAAGAACAATACAAGAGATTCGATATTTTTTCTGAAACATAGAATTTAAAGATACCTACAAAATTATCTATATTAGTTATCAAATGGATTGAAATTCTCTTCATTTGGTTGATCGCAGTTATCGTCTGCGCACAGCTCTTCCTTTACAATTGGCACCTCCTCATCAACTATTATTTCTGCTTGTTTCTGCTCTTTGGTAAGTTTGACTCGTCTCTCCCTTATCACAGCTAGAATCATCCCTTCAGCCTCCAATGCAAATTCAAGTGGCATTTGACGTAGTTGATGCGCTACATTTTGGCCGAATACGTCAAATTCGTCCGTTTTTAATTGATTGGAGACGACGTTTTCGAGCGCCTCTATTGCTCTGACTAGTCCATTTTCTGCAGCTCTACTGTCTGACTGGACTGAATTGACTGGTTGGTATTGATGCCGTTGAGTTCCTATGGAGTTGACGGATTTCAGCATTATTTGAGGCTTGACTTCTCTAGGCCTGATGTGTGCCTGAAATAAACACTTTTCACTTGATATAAGTATTCTTAGTAATCTACTAATCTTAGTACCTCTATCTACCTAAATACTTGCCAACCTGCGTCGCACGCAACTTTAGTCGGTCACGTGCTGTCTGAACAAACATGACGTTAATTAATTGAGATAGGTCATGTACCTATACCTTATTAATCTATGTACAGTCAGCAACGAAAGTCGATTAACAGTTGGACTTTTTAAAATGGCTTTTGTTTTTGAAAATCTAGAAAAAAATATTATTATAATTTGGTCATGATGTTACGGATTTCGGAAATATTCAGATTTGAGAAACATCAAAATGTTAATCAACTTTCGTTGCTGACTGTACCTAACATAGAAAAGTACCAACTACCTAATCTTCACACAATTTTTCACAGCTATTTTAACAAACATCGGTTCGAGCTAAATGTTCAATGTAAAGGCACAAAGGAAGTACATAAATAATTATTTAGAGAACTTGATTTTTAGCATAACTGAATGCATTTTGGAAAAATAAAACTCACCACGTCATGTAATTCTCGTCTGTCAACGTTTTTTATGAATTGCATGTACGGCAACCATGCTATTTTTGATTTCCGGCGCTGTATCTTTGCTTTTTGTAATTCATTATTAAACGTATTTCTCAGCATGCGTATTCTCGATATCACCTCCTTGACGGACTCCATGTTCATTGTTTCTTTTATCTCCATGTATGCAGCTTTTCTGGCGTCCTGGTTTTTGTATGATTCATGTTTTGGGTCCCACAGGCACTGCTGTTGCTTGTATAGGCCGATAAATTGTATATTCTTTTCTGGTCCCCAGCGACTCATATTGTACTTATTTGGTGTGATTATGCGGTGAAATAGCAAAATGTTTGTAGTCAAGTTACGTGACACGTCAGGACGCCACCTTGTGTGGCATGCCACTACTTTCGTCGCAAAATGGCGGCGCATATAGAACCGGTTTCATGCGCAGTGTAGGTAAATATTGTACTTATGCACATTCCTTCACGCCACTATTTATATGCAAGCACAAGCATTTATGCAAGTAAGTATGTAGATATGGAGGTATTTACCTACTCACATTATTTTCAAGATTAAAGTCCCATCAATAAAATGTCTTGAGAATGTTTTTAATACGTTTATTGATAATGATCAAAATAAAATCCCTGGCCAGAAATAAACCCACATACCATTTCCGGAATTAAGTTGAAGTATCAGTTATGTTGTTTAAAATAAAGCCAAGATAATAAATGTGATGACATTCACAATTTACATTCACTACATGAAAACATTAATATCTGCCCCGCGGTAAGTTGAAATTGTGAGCATTACCTACAGTTTGGTATGTCCCGCTAACTTACTTCCATCATCAGTCTTATCACGTGCTTTATACTCCAAATAACTAGGTGAATAAGCGTTCCTTAACCCAAGGACATAAGGTTGAAATTCCCGTAGGTTTAGTATCGATTGGTATGGGTACCGCGTAGTGGGCGACCTCTGGCTGTGACCTACAGAACCTTCGTTCGGGTTGGGTGAAAGTCGGGAAAGGCTTGGAATAAGAGCATGATAGGACAGTAGGAATTTTAATGTCTATTTACCTGTCTAAGCGCTGGTCAATGTGCTCTGCTTGTTTGTTTTGAGAAATCAATAGTCCCGATCGTAACGTTAGCAAGTACCTACTTAACCATAGAGTAAAAACCATGCAAAAACAGGTTCACGACTAGAGATGGGTAATGGGTTTAAACCCATTCTTCCCATTCGGGTTATAACCGGGTTGTTTGGGTTTAAACCCGGTTTTAACCCATTATCACCCATTTTGCTGGGTGAAAATGAGTTTTGTTATAAAATGTGTAGTAAAAGTAGTGTTATATTTTAACAGACGTGTTGGCCGAATGGGGTTGAGTCATGATTTTCAATCCGAAAGTCGTAGGTTCGAATCCTGGCCGTGCTTATTTATATGCTCATTAACACGAGCTCTTAACGGTGAAGAAAAACATCGTTAGGAATCCCGCAGCTTAGTCACACCACCGTACCACACGTATTGACGTTGTATTTCCTGTGGATAAGGTCGATTAAGCTGAGATGATGGTTGGACGAACAATGTCCCAGGCACTACGGCGCGGCCGGGGCGTCCCATTGAGTGCAGGCATAGGTTGCCTCCTGCCGACACTTTGTTTTTTTTTTTAAGTAAAAACTTCTTTAACTGCGTAGGGCAGTTTGAGTTGGATGAGTAAAACCTTGGATTCGCCTTGTTACGACACCGGCTTAGTACTTATCTTGAAATCAATTGTCATTTGTCATCCTAATGGCAATTTAAGTCATGTGAAATGAAGAAAAAAATAGCAATAATTGCAAATTTGGTAATGGCTAATGAAATATCCAAGCAGACACCACGGTGCGCGATTTTGAAGTGATAACCCTGACAAAACGATAACGCGATCTAATGTACCAGTAGCGCCATCTAGTTCTGTACTCGGCAAACTTTTACGGCAATATTTTTAAATTCATAAAAGCTCATTTTCTAAACGGGTGAAATGTAGAATATAGTAGGTAGTAGTTTAGTGGTGGTGATGGTTGGTTCTGATTTCGAATAAAATGGCAAACAAAATAAGGCATGAACAAATTTTCGTTCAGATTTTTGATGCAACTGTATTCATTCAAATATTATGTTTTAAAAAGTATACAGCATTAAAATCACTAGGTATTTGAGTAACTTTGGTTATTTTATTAAGACGAATCTAACGATAGTTAATTTAAATTAAATGTCGAAAATTTGAAATATAGGTAATTAGGTAGGTACTTACTTAGAACATGTTTATCATTAATTTCGATCATGCAATCATTAAATTCAATAAAAAAAATCTAGAGTAGGTACAAAAAGTGGCGGTCAGGTTCATCCATCCACGCGGTGTCTATGCACTCGTTTAGTCATTCGCGTTAGCATCCTATAGTTTGTGATCGTTCGTTCGTCTTTCCTTCCATTTTTTTCCTTCTCAGGCCATGAGCGGGCGCGCCCGCAGTCTTACGCTGATTACATATTAAATAAAACTAAGGAAACCAGGCAGGGACTTCGTTTATTAGTCTTTATTGTCATTAATTACTACTTAAATCGTTTTGAAGTGGGTGATAACTAGGTTATTACCCACCTCAGGGTTTTTACCCGGGTGATTACCCATCTCTGTTCACGACTGTATCACCAAGGCGCGGTAGACATTCTCTCAGATCTTTTTTTATGTTACTTATTCCAGATCCACCTCCACCTCCTTCCTGATCCATGCACTGACTAAATGACCAGTAAAAGCCAGATAAAATTACAAAAATATGATCTGACCTAGGTACGTAGGTATAACAAACCCCATGCTTGTTAGAAGGTATACTAACGTAACATTGTTAAAACTACTTACATGAATTAGATAAACTCTAACATTATCCTAAGGTAGGTAAGGTACCTTAAGCCAGTAAAAAGTTAAAATCATCAATATTGTGATGAAAGAAAGATTTTCTTTATATGAAGACCTAATTAAAAACAAAAGTTATCATAAAAGTCAAACACTTAATAAAATCACGCAATCACATTAACATTCATCAGTTAATTGCATAACATACAACTTTAAAGCTCAACCAGGAAGCTGTAGGTATTTATTACTGAATGAGAGAGCTTCTTACATTAATTTTATTGATGTTTTTAAAATAAATAGATACCATTCCTGTCCAAATTATTAAGAGAGAGATGAAGAAACAAATTGCATACTTTTCTAGACTGAGACTCGAGAACGCTATGACTGATGATGAGAGGAATAATTGGCCTGATCTAGTACAAATGCGATGTAGTCATATCGAGATTTGGTCCTATAGCGAACTGGTCATACAGCTAACTAGTCAAATTGAGATGTGGTCCAAACGTTCCTAACCCGAGTACCGAGTTCATAAGTTGATCTATCGACCAAATACAATATAGCTCGTATTGAAACCACCCGAACATTCAGCCGAAATATCGCAATTTAGCGTAGACGCCTACCGTCTTTTATCTCGCAGTCTCGCTATAAACATTTCAGTGTTACCATTTATTACTCAAGTGACATAAGTAAGGTAACAAGTCGCCCTTTTCTAGGGCACGGTATGCCGTTATCTGGCCGTGACCGTAACCGATGTATTGTGCAGTGTGGGCTGTGACGCTCGACTCGTAAATCTTGCAATACCATGACACTATTTCTTCCCGCTTCTAATAAACGTAGTTTAACCACTATAAGTGTTAAAATGCATCCTAATAATTGCATCTCTATATTTGAACCGGCCTCATCGATCCGTGGCGATGCTCTTACAAATTATCAGATGCACTTATAAAGTTCTTAACGTTCCCAAAGTATAAGGACTGTTAGGATATTTACCATGCACTATCATCACTCATCATCAGCAATGAGCTCACCAAAAGAACATTTTCTTTTTGAGTACCTAAGTAGAACAGCTAAGTAGGTATATGATAAGTTACGCGGCAATCGTAAATAAGTAATAGCAATGGTACTTAAAATACGCAAATGACCACTAACCACAGATTATGACAGTCATCACTGACCCTGACCGTGATAGCTATCTTCTGTCTTCTCAATCGAGACGAGACCAAAGATAATTCAATCACTTGCTATCGGTAATAGGATTGTGACGGTGCAAGATAACATCTGTATTGTATGTCGCCAGAAAACCGTTTGCGTGTCCGTGTTAGAAACGTGAAATTGTCATACGTGGGGGTGGATAGCCATAAGTATTACCGTCTGCCGCCACATAAGGGCCGTTTGTGGGGGCAAACGGTAATTATTCATTTTTGAAGAAGTTAGCATTCCATACGTGGCAGATTGCCAGTTCATCATCAAATCTGGAATACAAAAAGATCTTACTACTCTACCACGACCTAGGGATACCGTTTTCAAAAGTAAATAACGAAAAAACAGTTTAGGTATGTAGGAAGCAAAGCGGGAAAAACATCTGCATTGAAGACACGGGCAGAAACTATCTATAGACTCCATGACGAAGCAGAAGAGAACAAACAACTTGATTGACAGTGCCCGAAGATACCATGACGTGTTTTTTTGTCCTAAGCCTAAATTGGGTCACGCATTCCTTTGTATGATGATGACTGACAGATTCTCTCTCACTGGGTCATTGTAACATTTTCATTAGGGTACGTAAAATCGAGTTGTACTTGTCTTCTATCCCTTCTGTGATCTGGAGAAAATCAGAATAAGTAATTCCCAGAAGGGTAGGTATAAGCAGAAATGCACTACTGTTTTATCCTATTTTTTTTATGTATATATTTATAGTTTTTACTCGTAGAACCCCCGTTTAGACTATCATGCAATCAATAAATATGGCTAGTAGTCAAACAAAATATGAATATTGGTTTTACCTTCGTAGCTTTTCTAGAATAAGTTATATAGGAAATATTAGGTACTCGTAGAAGCAACCGTGCGTGATATACCTAATTAAACCGAGGAAACACATTTAAATTTTCTTTAGGAAATGAACGTTTTTTTTTCAGCTTAAGCTACCTTTAATTTACTATTTCCTATAAGCCATAGTAATGGCGTCTTTACTTGGCCAAGGGTTCGTACCTATTACCTAAACGTTTTGATAATAAATTATAATTTGTTGCCATTTTTAATATATGAATATTTAATCATTGATAGAATATAAGTAGGTACTTAATATAATTCATAATTCATTTATTGCTTGTGAACCTAGGTTACAGAGTAGATGGTATTGTTAAAACTAAGAATCTCTAGATCCTGCTGATTAGCATACAAACATAATTTTACAAAGTCAATATTAGATAAAGAAAAAAAGATGTCAAAAGTAAAAATAATTAAATTAAACTAGCATAAAATGTAATATTAATTAGTATTAGCATCATTAGTATTAAAATTAAATCTACTATGAGTACCTACTCTACACAATCAGTAATATTACGGTCGTCAAGATATTCTTTCACAGTATAGTAGGCTTTATTTATTAAGATCTGATGTGGGCGAGTCTTGAATTCAGCAATAGGTAGGGTACGAACAGATTTTGGTATTTTATTGTATATGGTTGGTGCCATGCAAAAACACTCTTACGGAACAGCTGTGTTTTGCATGTCACATGACGCATTTTGCCCTCGGAGCGACTTCCCACTGCAAACCACTCAAACTGATCACTATTATTTTTGACATAAATGGCTAATTCATAGATGTACAATGATGGAAATGTGAGTAGCTTGAGCTTAATAAAGTGGTCTTTACAGGTGTCTCTCCTTTGAAGTCCACACATTGCTCTCAAACAACGTTTCTGCGCTTTTTTTTTATATCTAGATACTTGTCTGATAATGTTGAGTCCGTGTAGTTTCAAGATATTCTGTGGGAAGGTACTGGACCGTTAGTCGTGATGCCAGCTAACTCGGTCAGAGTAATGGCAAACAAGCTCTAACGGCTATGGCAATATAACGTAGACCACACTGAAAAAGGCTCAAAGTCAAAAAGTATTTATTCAATAGGACCAATGCTTAATGCTTTACATCAGGCAGAGGGAGGTCAAATGCTGACCTATTTAATTTAAAGAAAAAAAAAAGAAAAAAAGGACCACTGGGATCACTTAGAATAGTCTTAAAACTAGGTGATTCTACTCCTGTTTCATCGCGACCAATAGGACCAATAGGAGCGAGTGAGATGACAAAGTAATAGAGGAAAATGGAGAAAGGTAACATGACATTTCTGAAGTCTTGGATATTTAAGATAATAGGGGGTAGCGATTAGCATTTCCAATGTCCATAAACGAGTACCTATATTGAACACACAAAATATTTCTCAAATCTAGTCTCCCGTGAGCAAGGCTAGGACTAGTGCGGCCTAGATGTTTTTAAAATTAACTTTAAATTATCTTATCTCAACCAGCGCCATCGTCGTGGGCTTAAAAAATAAAGCCATGTAGGAATGTTTTGCTAGATCTTGTTACTCTAAGTTCGTGCAAAACAAGCTAAAACGAAATAAACCAAGGCTTCACGACTCCGTGAGAAATACGCGGATTTGTACTAGCTCTCAGGAACTAAGAAATGGACATTTTATTTGTGTCATCCTGTTCGAAACTACTGAAATAATTGTATTATAAGTACCTATATACTGCTTGAATCTTGATCTGCAAGCAACAAGCGATTATTTGTTTAATAACCTGCATTAGTATAGCTTGTACTTAAGTTGTTTATAAACGAGAATTAAAACTTCTGCTTTTGTTCCTTTTTGTACTAACATAGGGAAATTTAAATCTATATGTTTCTGAATGCATGTCAACAAAGTTAGAGGGGTCAGTACTCTGAGGTCAGCCAGTCTTGTCAAGCTAGTCTAATGACTGTTATATTCTAGCTAGATTCTACTCGTAGTAGCTAATAATCTGGGAATCACGGAAAACTTACCCTTAAAAGTTTAAAGGTGCGTAAATCATTATGTTTAAAGCTTAAACCGTTCATAAAGATTTACACTTATATCTTAATTATCAGCACAAGCTAATTACAAATAACGGGATTCGTACAGGATATGTACTAACTCGTAAGCGCTATTGTGTTGTTAGACTGTAAATCGTCCAACAGTTTATGTACTACGAGTATATATCATCGAATCTACAGCTACAAATAGTCTTATCCCTTTAGATCTACTATCTGCCTAACAAATTGAAAAACAACAAAGATTGATTCTGCTACGTTTCACGGGAAGTTCGTATGTATCTAGCTTTGTAAGTCTCATTAATTAAACCTATCTTAAGATCGTGAAAGCTGGTGACAGAGTGTGGGTGAATGCTATTCCCAGGTGGCTAGTCTTACATCGCCCCTTAATGGAACGCCCAAGTAGATCATTATGCAGACAGGACTAAAGAATAATGGACAATGGTAGGGAAAGGAATTGCCATTTAGATTTTATGCAAAGTATTATTATCAGCAAGGGTCCTATTTAATTGTTCATTCTTTAATCATGATAAACGTTTGAAATAAAATCTACGCTAAGCCTGGTTTACTTCCCTACTGCTCTTGGCCATTTGAATTTATAGACTTCTAAGGGAATAACTCAATTTACATTAAGTACCTACGTTCTTACGAGTAAGTGGCCATCTTGGTGACAGAATCTAGTCTGGAAAAGGCTTACTTTTGTCCCGGAAAAATGAAATATTCTCGAGGGGCTTCGGGTGATACCGCGGAGCGTATCTAGCTTTAATAAACTGAGCAAGCTGCGTCCAGTAAGCTGTTCCATTGAACACAGTATCAGTTCTGTTCAGGTCGATCGCACTTGTGAATAGAGAGCGCATAGTCTTCCGCGTCTGCATCGCCGATCTGCGGGTTCAACGACTGAATATAATCATGCTAATGGCGGTTTTCTTAGGGAAATGTTCGGTGGACTAGAAAATCGCTTTAAAAGGTCAATTGGCTTCTGACTCTATGAACATGACACACAGTCATCGAAAGATATAAGTACTTACTTACAAGATTAATGTACAAGCCCGTAGACCCTGCTACAAAAAAAACCCCGCCACTTCTAGAAAAAATGTACATAAGGAAGTTAGTCAGATCCCCTCATCAACTAGAAAAGAGCTGATGATCTTCAAACGGCTGAACATATTTTCATGAAACATGGCTAAGAACACTCGGGATAAAATTATCTATGACACAAAAAAACTAACGAAAATCGGTTCATCCGTTTGGGAGCTACTATACCACAGACAGATACACAGATACACAGACAGACACGTTAAACGTAAAACACCACTCTCTTTTTGCGTCGGGGGTTAAAAAGGAAGTAGGATGCGTAAATACGCAATCGTTATTTGATTAAATGTTACGATTGGACTCAATTAAGACATTGTTTCCGACAAACTCCAAGGTATCGAAGAAAGTCGTGTTACTTGTTTTTTCGAACCAGTCAGTGTGGTGAAAGGATTTATATGCGCTCACTCGTGGACTATAAAAATATATGTAAGTACCTATACCTACTCTAGAAAGTTGAGAATTTGAGACAAATTAGTCACAACAATTTCTGTTTTATAGCGGTAAGAAAAACCATAACGATTTGAAAAAAAGCTCAAGAAAATCGAGCACGAACCAAAAAGACTACACTAATTTTCTTCCAATCTCCAGTAAATCACAGTACGACTAACCGGTTGAATCTGATATGATAGCAAGTACCAAGGTAAGTGGTAGTTCGCGGTACAGAATCATTGGTTCTTCCGTGAGTAACGGCATCGGAGCGCCCTTCGAGATGTTTAGTTGGGTCTAGGTTAATGTTACTGCAAGTCCGGGATGCTTCGAGCTTGCTGGCGACTTGCCCGACTACCTTTAAGAATATTTTATAAAGTAGCTGGTATTTAAGATTTTATTTTTACCTACCGACTACTTACAGAAAAATGTGAGCCCTCTTTTAGAACAGGAAGTGATTTTAAATTTTACAGTCAATTTAAAATCACTTCCTGTTACTACTGTACTTATTCAAAAAATCCAGTAGGTACTTACCTAAATAGAGATAATATACAATGTCACTTTTTAAACCTTTATGTAATTTATTACACATGTCATGTGTGCCGTCACACAGGGGCATGTCCATACCATCCATTTGGCAGAAATGAAGATGTTGAGGTGGATGTGCGGCGTAACCAGGCTGGATAACGAGACATGAAGGCATGCAACGTTATCCATGATGACGTCATGGATAGGGCAAAGTGATGGAAGGAAGAGTGTTAGGAAGGTTGACCCCACCATGTGGGATGAATAGTCGGCAAGAGACAGAGAGAGATTACACATGTCATGTAATTTTGCACAAAGCTTATGAATATAAGATGCGCAAAAACATAATAGCAGTAAAGGAATATGAAGAAGCTACTTTAAAAAGCTCTCGAACCTCGCTTGTCCTTGCACAATCGATTGTAAATCATTTTCTTTCCATACTATGTTTTCGTAAAAGAAGCTATTTATAAAACTTAGGGCAACATTTCTGGGTAATACAAGCTCCTCTACAAAATATTCCATAAGTGGCCATAAAATGGAATACGTTAGCTACCTCCCATGCGCTGTGAAATGAGTTAGTTCCCCATTGTTCTAAGAAGCCCCAGTGTATCATGATCTGCCCCTCCTCTTGAACATAGCCGACATAGTTGCAGGGTGTAAATTACTTTTTATTGGAATACCATGGTAGACTAGGAATTCTAATATTGTTGTACCTACATGCTCCAGGTTAAGGAATTCATACCCCTCGTTGGCACCAGAAAAGTTACGTTATTGTTTTTATCTAAATTGCGGAAGTTCTCTTAATTTTAGTTTTCAATGTTAGGTTACTAACAAGAAAGTAATAAAAGGATGGCGTTTGAATTCTTTGAACTTTGCCTTTGGCCCGGCCGTAGAACGTAGTAGTATAGAGGACCATAAAAACCATACAAAAAGCTTTGCATATACAAACTCAAGAAACCAAATAACAAGTGAGTAAAGTTTTGATTACACTTAGTAAGGGTTTCAGCTTTGTATACCTACTTATGATATTTTATAGCCTGTTAAAGGTTAAATGATGCATCTACGTTACACGGTACTAAGATATCCTGCAAGGAAGTACATAAGTGCTATAAAAAGGCGGCTCGTCAATTGTGTAGTATTGTGAAAGTACCTAAGTACCTACTAACGATCCTACCAGGCATTTTACCTTCCCTGTACAAGCCTCTTTGTTGATCATAAATACTTTTACTATCCATTTTAATTAGATACGTTAGTTTGTGTGACATGGCTAACCTTTTTAAGAAGTATCTTCCGCACATAAAATGGGTAAGTTTAAACTTCAAGATGAAGATTTACCACAAGATACAGCATTAACAATCGTAGCGCATCTGGGTCTTTAAAATAAAGTTGACCAAGAAATACTTAGTACCTACGAATAGGCAATAATACAATAAGTAACAGTCACATATGATATTCCAGATCCCAGTTCTTCAAACAAGCAAATGCAGGTTCTTTAAGACTATTAATACATACCTCAGGTCCTTTTAATATGTACCTACATCTAACTAATCAGCAGACACTATTATGAGCAACGATCTCTCTGGTATTTGTGATCGAAGATTGTGAGTTACGCCTGCTTATTTTTACCACCATATTATGTTTAGAATCCTATGCCAATCGAATTTATTACCGCCCTTTACAATGCCGATTCGTATCTGAGCAATAAAACGTAATATCGGTCTCCTTTGAAGTGTACCAACTGAAATAAACAGCATTTTCTCATGAAAAGCCAGCATGAATTCCCAGAAGCGGAGCGAAATGTACGTACAATCCCGGTAGATAACGGTGTCGCATTAGGCCGCGGTATGCCTAGCGAAATGCCTAAGCGACAACAGGCCATTAAGCTATTAAACGAGCCGAGATGAAAAATTAGTTGGACAGAACAAGGATTTTATGTGTTTCAAAATTAAGGATTGATCGATAGATTTTGATCAATTTTATTTGCAAGGAAATCACTTATTTCGAGACGTTTGTACTTACCTTCTTCCTCTTGTCGTGTCACTAGGTAGTTCTTTCAAGCCAGTATGGTGAAGGGGTTTTCAATGCGCCTCAAAGAGGCTTCTTTTGTGCACGTGATACTACTACGTTATATAATTGAACTGTATTTATTTATTAGCCTGTAGGTATAAGACAGAATCAACTTAAACAGTGGATGAATACAATGTCGTATCTCAAGTGCCTCCCATGATGCAATGCAACGGGTAAAAACATACCCATTGGTTGTGAGTAGGTACCTTAGTTCGAGTTCTATCTTCCAGTACTTCACACATAGAGTCATAACGGTGATACCAGGCCGGTATGCACTTAAGGTATGCGACATTGCCATACCCTTGGGATTTTTGCCGATAACCTACATGCCCGTATTGAGCTTGTTTTTATCTGTTACATCATTGAGTTGCCATTAAACTCCCTGAAGACAACAATGAATTCATATCAGTAAAGAACAATATTTTGATTTGACTCATGCATTCAAAAAGTCCATTCATAATTATAAAAATAGGATTTCTAGGATATGTTGACGGAGTTTCTTGGCCGCAGACCTCTACGGCTTTATAGATGGAACCGACAATTTTATAATCTCCGAAGTACGGAAGCACTCTGTTTTTATTGCCACCCATCCGTTATAGAGCTGACTGCGCAGAAGGAAGTATTTCATACTAAATCTATCTAGAACGATTGGACTGGACAGGCTATTCCTAGAGCATCACATTTATATTGAAGGTTTAAGTATACTGAGCTCGGTTAGTGCTCCGTTCGTGCCATGATATTCCGTTTGTTCATTATAGATGTTAAAATTTTTAGAAAATATAGTAAAGAGTTCATTCATGAAGCCGAATTACCACAAAATTCAAAGAAATATCATCCGAGTTAATTGTTATGCTAACAAATATGTTAACTCCGACATAGAATGATGAAGTCAGTCAACCGACAAGTTTAACGTCCTACTAAATACGCGCTATTATATTAATTACCTCGTATTAATTACCGAGGTAAACACAGCAATTATGCAACAAAAAATAGGATTTAAATATGTCCTCCTTCCTTCCGACCTTGTCGAAAGCACTTGGCGAGTTGATCTTTACTGCGTTGTGATAAGAGCGTGAAATGGTTATGTAAGTGCGAAAGTGCGCCTCCGAGGCATTGCATGCGCATCTCCATTTCAATGGCATGTTATCAAATGCTATGTTTAAAATGCCGGTTCTTAGTCAATCTCGTCGGTGTTATGCAGATTTGAGGACGATGACCATGGTGCTCACTAGGAATGGAGTCAAGTGGTACTGTCAAACCACTTTTGCAAGGAAGGATTGTAGGCTACTAATAATGAAGTCAGAAACTTTATAATAACGTTGGACGCCATGGCCATGGGTATGGTTATCTCTGTATTTTATTTTAGTAGTAAATGATTAACTAGAGGACGTCATGTGGCTGAAATGATGAGCAAGTTATTACATACATTAATTATTTATTTATTTAATACCAGTGTAAGAACGCAACTTAACAGAACAATGAATTTAACTTTTATGTTATTTCGAGAATTATTGTGATCTCAGACACACTTTGAAGGAAGTCGTCTTATTTAATTAATTTATGGTTTTCTTTCGTGTGATTTTAATAAGAAATCTGTTAAAAATTTGCTTTTTTTGCTTTATACTTTTTTCATATTTATTTTATAAACACAGTTTATTTCATCTTGAGGTTTTTAATTTGGCTTTTTCGCGTTTTAGTACCTATAATTTGTATATACACCATAGATCCTTTTCCTTTATCGTAGCTAAAAATAGAAATTTCCGCAGAACAGCACAAAAAATAAATCGTTCTGGATGGTTTATGACTTTTGTTTGTCTCTCGATAAATAATCTAAAGAGATTTGCGGATGGCTAAGGGATACAGGTGCATGTTTATTAACCACTCAATGCTCATTAAAGTACTTATCTATGTCCAGGTGGCGTTAAAGTTGGTGAATATTTGCGGTCGATTACACCACCCCATGCGGAGAGGCTATATATTATATATTTTATATATTATTGTTTTTTTTATTAAATTTACGACGTCCGTATTGTTTTCCTACTATTAGGAAACAATACACAACTAGGTATACAGCAACACGCGTAGTGAACAGTAAAAAAAAGTTACGTGGTTAGAGTAAAGTAGCCTATTACTCGTAGTAGGCCACGAAATACATTCAAGTATTAGGATGTCAGGGGATGTGTGTTTTATTTTACCCACAAAAGATATTCATCGAGTTGATTTGAGACAATATCTATCGCACCTTGGAGATACAATCATGATCCTTCATAGAGTCGGTCGAACTATTTCTAAACGAATATGATTACAGAATTACAGTTTAAACATTTTGAAGAAAATCAATATTCAAGCTATACTCTTGCGTAATTTATTTTGGTCCTTTCAAAGAATGTTATTCTGGAAGCATATTGAACTCAATGTATTTGAGTTTGAGACAAACATCACGTAATTTGAGTATACTTTTAAATTCAAGAAGTAGTCTAGAAAGTAAGTCTTAAATGAAATAAGTGTATTAAGTAGGTACGGCTTGCGCAACCAATCTTGAGTACCTAAGTAACAAACAGTTTAGGGTCAATGAATTGAAATAAATTGTATTTCATAGGTAACAAAAGTAGTTTTTTGCAGCATTATTTCTCAACAAACAAAGATTTCGATAAAAAAACACTATGCAAAAGATAAAGTGATGTAGGAAAACAAGATTTGTAGACCTGCGTGGGAGAAGAGAAGGGTTCATTCATAATGATAGCATAACAAACTGCGATAATATCAACAGGTTTGCTAAAGATATGGACGTAAGAATTGCTACTAAAATCCATACAAATGACACTACTGCCTAACAGTATTCTGAAAAGATTTGTACATTACTTTTGCACTTCGGTTACGAAATGATTGCACGTATGAATTAACATAATTACGTGTTTACATGCAAAAAACCTAAGCAGAGTATGTCGAATCTATTCGGTATTATCATCAGGAAGACCCTGAACTCATTCTTTTGTGCAAAATTCGATGCGCCACTGAAAGTGAACGCTAGTTGGCCTTACGTTACCACAAACATTAGTTTTAGTTTTCAAAATTATTTCATAAAGAGATACAGTCTCTTGACCTGTGCTTTGTTATTCAAATAAAGTGTATTTAGGTGTTGGATGATTGCAGATCATGCAATATCATTGTGAGAATCCAACTCGCATCTCTATGAGAACGTCAATATACGAAACATGGCTTATAACGGCATACGAACTCACTTTTTAAGGCCTAAGTAAGAGTGGATTAGATCTAGTGTAAAATTGGTTGAACTTCTAACAATATCATTAGATTACTTTATTATACACTATGCAGTATGCAGCTTAGTACGTACTAGGTAAACGGTTTCGGACTTGCATGCTTGTGCTACGCTTCGCTGCAAAACACGTAGGTAGTAATTTGCATCCTACAATAAAACTTTCAAAGGGTATGCAATCGTATTTTTAATGGTTTAAATATAAATTCTCTGACAAGCCGGCCTCTATTTGTCTCGGAGTTAATGGCTTAAGTGTCGCTATTTCAGTGAAATAATTCTTATTGTGCACTAGCCTTTTTGGAGTGCGTTTATTCACTATCTTTGGATCAAAATCCCGCTTGGAATACTGCATTTTCTTGCACGAGATGACTTGATTCACAACAACTCTACCTAAGATATAAAATTATTCATTCATTCTGATCACGAATCCTGGTCGAGTAAAAGTTGACAGGTTTTAAGTAAAATTCAATTCAATATTCACTTCATGAGGTTAAATAAAGCAAAAACGTCAAATTAAACCAGATATTCTTCTGATTATTGCAGCAGGGAATAATATTAAATACTTGCATGGGCAATGGGCATGTGCCAGGTGAGTAATTTAGTACTTGCCTCTGAGACCTTACACATGTCATGTTCAAAGAATAAAAAAAAAAAAAAATAAGTAGATATCTATCCTTGAACAGTGAGCTTATTTTTACGTTTTATAGTTTTTATTGGGACTTTTCTTTAGTTTTAACTTGGCTCAAACGAGGTCTATTTAAATCTTGAAGCTTGAGCTCATCAAAGATAATATAAATCAGGTTGAGTGGTGCAGCACGAGTTGCAAAACTTCCTCTGGTCTACCTTCATTCGTCCATTGTATGGATTGCCTTCAGATCCATCCAGGCTCCGCATTGTTCGCGTTACGACACTGATAGTGATATACGGGGCCGTGCGGCTAAACAATTGAGGCTATTTAAAATATTGTTTTGTCCTTTGAAAGTATCTGAAAGCCTCGTAAAAAAGCTATCTGGATGATCTTTTTACTTCGAGATTACACCATTACACCTATACTAATTCGAGAACTGGTCAAGCTACAACCAACTGTTCCACGGTTAGCAATTATTATAGCTATATCTTCTAATCTTATGATCCTACGCGGAGTGGGGTGAGGAGTCTGGACTACAGTACAGATACTAATGAAAATAAAAACATAAAATGGCCAAAAACGTTTAAAGAACAAACCAGTTCCACACAGGTTAGATAAAGCTCCTATAAATTATTATTATAGTGTCCTGCAAGAAAGTAGCACAATAAGCTCAAAATTCTTATCCGATTAAAATTTTGTAGCAGTCAACAGCCATTACTGTTGGCTACTCTTCCTCTTCCGACAGCACCGTGGTGAATACTAAATAAACAGCCATTAGGCCGTCTGCTGGAACGGAACGGTTTAGGCACACATCAAATAGCTGAGAAATGTAATGGACTAACTGATGACCATTGATTGTACGTAGGTAGTGTCGTGAACTTACAGTTAGTGGCCACCTCTGGTGACAGTTTTTAGACAGAGTTTTGGAATCTATCATGGCCGAAAATTTAACGTGCTCTCAGCACGGAAGCTGGTTTTAATAAGAAAAAAATACATATCTAGTTTTCAGAAAAATAGAGTTAAAAGGAGTTTTCCGAACGATTAGCACAAATGTCTTAGGCTTAGGTAGCATTCTCTTTACTTTCCTTTTCCTTGTATAATACGGCTACTGTAATATCATATTCTGCCATTAGCAATTTCGTGCTAGTTTTGTGTTTATTCAACAATTAAACATAGAGTTTGTATATTGATTGTACAATATTAATTTTTTTTTTTTTTTTTTATATAAATTAGTGTCTAACTATTATTATTAAACCCTAATAATATTACAATCTGGCCAAGTAGGCCAATGAGCAATTTGTCTCTGACATAGTTTTATAAAGGAAAATATAACTAAGAATGTGTCCAATGGCACTTTTCTTACTGTCTCTAGTTAAGGGGAAGACACTTTGTTCATGTGTTCTTTAAATACACTTATCACTTTATTATTTTACACTACACTAACTCAAACGGTTTGATTCGTTTGAGTCTTCTCACTAAGTCCGTGTTGTCGAGGAGCTGGATAGCCTCGACGTTCACATGGTGATGAAGTCTGTTTTCGTGAGCTTCTGCATATTTTTTATAAATATTGATAAATATTGTATAATGATTGAATCTACGATCTATGATCACGATTGAGGTCTGAGAAACAACGCCTTGCGGACCCTCCATCTGTCTAGGTACTATTCTATACTATTAAAATAGGTACTTATTCAATAAAAAACATTTCAAGAGCACAACCAATGGGTACCATGCCATAAAAAGACGAGATTTGAAACGTCTTGACCGCAAGCTACCGCAGCACTCGACCATGCAACGATTAGCTTTTGTTTTTTTTTATTCTATGGAAACCAGAGTTTATGATTATTGTATGTTAGGATGAGTCCGTCTATTTCAATTTGTTTCCATTATTGCTGCATTTTTATTGCATTTCAAATTGGACAGAGCAAATGATAGAGCTGGGGCCGTATATATACCAAACCAAAAAAATTGCCCTTGAAGCCAGAAATAGTGGTGGGAAGCATCCGAAAATTCATCTAACGAACGAAAAAAGCAACGCGAATATGGCCCCTGAGCATATTCGTAAGTACCTATAGGTAATTCGATATTTACTTGAACTCAATTATATCTACTTTTAATATTTATGTGTAGTTTTAACTTTTTTGTTACTTGGACACAACTCTACCTACATAGGCGGGAAAAGTTTTATCGCCATGAAATGAGTTTTTTTTTTTTATTTCTAACCAAAATCAAAGTGAGTCAGTGTAGCGTGACCGAGAGTTAGAAAAGTATAAGAGCTTTGTATGTTATTTTCTACACAAAAAACTTGCAATTCCTGCGTAACTTTCGCTAGTTCGTAATTTATCTAACAAAACGTTATCTTTTTTGATTGCCGTTTCTTAGATCTATACTATTATGATATCTTCTATAATACTAGTGCTCTAGAATGGGTATGATACAAGATGTTTTTATTTTCATAGTATGCGACAGTAATAAATGGGGAATCAAAACCAGAACCACAAGGTTGCCACACAAAAACTAGACGCCCCAGTTGAGACCCTTATACTATTCTGTGCAGGACTTTGGTCCCAAGGTTTCAATACTGGTGTCTAATTTAAAAGAGAAAATCATTGAGTTGTGAACGCGTAAGTTTAAGAAAGACGATTTAGTAGAGCTTTTTAGAGGATGAAGATTTTCAAATAAGTACTTACTTGCATTTTGAAAAACATTTTTACAAATACGTCCTTCCGTTTCCGTCTTTACGTTTTAAATAAATAAATAAATAATGCTGGACATTTCACACAGCATCATCTAGCCCCAAACTAAAACCAGATAACTGATATACTACTTATATACTTTTTGTTTGTAAATATATACATAGAAACACCCAGACCCGAAAAAAATATTTGCAGATCATACAAACATTTATCCGGCGGCGGGGATCGAACCCGCAACCTTCTGCGTTCCAAGCGGGCTTTCACCCACTGCGCCACAGAGGTCGTTTTAACCTATCTGTTTGAAAAAGTATAAGTTACGGAGTTTTTCGGCTACCTGAAGGAATCCGCTATCCATGGCCTAACGTTGCTCAACATTTATTTTAGCAATCTCAGAGCAAAAGCCTCCCTTTTTTCTCTGCAGACTTTCCTTTTTGGGTCCTCCGATACAATCATCTCTCCATCTACGTAACTCTTAATCCAGCCCGTTGGCTACAAGTCATAAGTTTCCTTAGTTCGCTTTATTGAATCATCTAGTAAAGTCCTAAGTACTTATATTTTTTCTCTATTTAACTAAGAATTATCGCTGCCATCTCTTTATGTCATCGTCTTAAATACATAATTCTTAATTTAAGTTCATTTCATTCGGAATTTTGTTGAACTATCTGCAGATATTTAAACTTACATCAGAATTAAATATTAGGTAATAATAGCTAATTACTCACATCATAATTAAACAATGATGACTTCAAATTAAATTCAAACTATGGTTTTAATTGCGTAGATAATCACTAGTCTTCGTCTTACAAAGTTCGCACGAGAAATGATATTTCCCTTTTAAGTAATTCCATTCGTTAGAGCAATTACCCTAGGGTTAATATACTAAACATGTTTTTCTGCATTAGACACAACGTTAGTATTATGCCAATCCTGTTTCACTTACCACTATTATGTTATTATAGAAGAGTCCCGCGGGATCTTCACATTCACTGCACTAAAAATTATGTTTCTCTAAAAGGTAGAATGCAAGAGAGTAGCTTTGCATTGTTTTTACTTTTTATGTCAAATACATTTTTACGCGCATTCGATTTTCAACTTTCAAGTTTATAATGCTGCAGCGCGTCAGACGCACCGCGCGCTCGTCTACGAACTGAATGTTTTCTTTAGGCTCCCACCATCTTGGAAGTTATACGCAAAAGCTCGGACATAGAACAGCGCAGTTCATACAACTCTTGGAATCTTATGAGAATGCAGCGTTTATAAAATAAAAATGAGTTTTGTAACATGTTTTATTTTTATTATTTTGGTACCTTCTGACATAATTAATTACTAAGTAACAACACAACTACATTGTCAATTCAGTGTACAGTGTAGGGTATAAATTTACGTATTTAAGGTTTTTACTATAATCAGTAATTAACAGAGCCTTGTTACAAAACAGCTATTCGAGTTTTACTAATGTATAACATGCAAATAATTATTGTATAATATAAATTCGTACATAGTTTCATAAAGGTAAGATCTAACGGATAATAATTATACAGGGTGTAAAAAGAAGTCTACCGAAGCCGAAAGGGGTAGGTACAGCGTCCCAACACACAACTAAATCCAAAAGGATTTTCAGAATAAGTCATTATATCCGGAGAAAACCGACCTCGCACAGCTGGTCGAGCGTATGTACTGGGCGCGTTTTTATACGTAGATTGCTGGATTTTGAGTTTTAATTGTTTTTTCTTTTATAAATGAAATGATAAGATAGGTATGGTCTTATTATGTTGTACTAGTAGCAAAAAACTAGAAAATAAAATAAAATGACGTAGCTAAGTCAATTTTTTTTTTTGCGTTTTTTTTTCGATAAATATGTTCAGAATCATGGTCTGATTGCAATCCCTCAGCTTTCGGTAGCATTCTTTTTACACCCTGTATACCTACTTAACAGTTTCAAGCAAAAAAATATATTTCATAAGAAAACTACATAACTATTATTGCGTAACATACCTACATAAATAATAAAATAAACTTACAATTATTTATAGTAAGACGTATAATATCTAACTTGACTATGATAATTTTAATTATGATAAATTATAAAGCTTAATATATATTACTAGTGATAAGAACTACATTAATTTAATATAATATATTTATAATGTAAACTACATGACTGCTGACACTAGACTACTGTTGAATTTATTTATAGATCATTTCATTATTTTTAATCTACTTTGTTTGCCTAACTACCTTTAAATCTAATATTCGAATAAATGTGTGACCGATCAGTCTATTCCAAAATTCTAAATCTGTTATTATTTATAAGTACCAATATTAAAATCAGTCAATATTTTTCTAACACACATTGAAGAAAAATGAAATGTATGGATTATAATTATTATGGTTTGACCATACATCAAATTACTATAAGAATCCAACCCGAATAAGACACAGCCTTACCACAAGATATCAAGTATTATCTGTCAATTTTGAAAGAGGTATTTATTTTCAAAAGAATAGATGCAAGTTTATCTCTATATATAAAAATGAATCCCTTGGTCACGCCATCACGCGTGAACGGCTGCACCGATTTCACTAATTTTTGTTATGTTTGTTATTGTCTGGAGAAGGTTCTTATGACAGAAAAAATCTCTATATTAATCATGGAGGGCGTGAAATAAGTTTGTATGGAGAGTTGAAAGTTCCAGTTAAAGGCAACAGATGGAGCTATTATTGCATTTTTAAAAGTTTCAGAAGATTCTTGCAGATTTCAGTTCTATTTAGTTGTTTTCAAGTATGTTATTTCGCTGACGAAGTCGCGGGTACCAGCTAGTCTATATATAAAAATGAATCCCTATATCCTTTGGTCACGCTATCACGCGTGAACGGCTGGACCGATTTCACTATTTTTTTTTTGTTGTGTTTGTTATTGTCAGGAGAAGGTTCTTATGACAGAAAAAAAATAAAAATTGCGCGGAAAAAATGAATCCCTATATCCCTTGGTCACGCCATCAAGCGTGAACGGCTGTCGCGCGGGTCAGCTAGTAAGTTTATATAAACATAATTCTCTGAAATCTACCTAAAACCACATCTTCCTCTCCCGCTCTCGCGTCGCCTCTTGCGCTAGGTACCGACAGAGATGGCAATTGAGTGACGTCATAGCGCGAGGTGTAGGATTTTACATCAACAAAGGGTATCTCAACTTTGTGCAACAACTGTTATTTTGTGGTAAGACTGAATTAATAAAATGTGATAATATTTACGTTTCCTCAATATTAGGGTTTTCGGAGAACAACTGGCTATCGTTGTAGGTACGGAGGTACCTCTTTGTGGTGAGGTAGAGCAGTAGACCCCACTTCGTCATCATAAATGCCCAGATCAGCCTGATGATGATGCTTGTTTCAATTGGAGTTATATCTGAGGAGAAAAAAGTATGTGAGTGTCGTGGAACACTCAATTGGAACGAAGTTTGTACATTTGACATTTTGCGCACCTTGAGCACCACTTTTCGCACTCTGCGCATGCTTTTTATGCGCACTAGGTACTATGCGCACCATTTTGCACATTTTGTGAAGTTATCAACGAAAACATATTTTTTGCTTCTCCTGTAAAGTTGTGTTTTTGCAGTTATCCTTTTTATTCCCCTGAGACATCGATATGTCGTGACGGTAAAATCGCACTCTTTCTTTTTGTTTTTCTAGCCTAGCCTCTATCCTCTATGTCTACTGTTCTAATCACTTAAGTCTTAGGCAAGTCAGAGGCACGTCCAAATACATCGTTCAATACTACCTAGCTGGTTTCCTCACTATTTTTTTCTAAATCTTTTAGATAGAGCTTATATTAAAATGCACATACTCGTATAAGTTTCCTAAAACTAAAATGCATAGATGAACAACACACATTGTAGTGTAGGTAATAAAACACTTGAAAATGCAATATTGTATTAATGTTTAGATAAATAGTTACAATGCACTTGGTTGCTAAATGGAACATAATGCACTGATAAATATTGACCTTGATGACTCAATTACTAGAACAGTTCTATGATAATAATGAAATAGGTATAAACATAAGGTTACAAGGGTTTCAGTAGGTACTTACTTCAATCTATTTCATTAATTTTAATTAGTTAAAAAACCTCAACCGCTAGACATCTTTAAAGCATATTGAACTCCTAAAGATAATCTGTCTTATTACAAGAATATGAACAGAGTTTAGACTAAGACCACAGATTTAAAGAAATGAGACTAAGACTAACTAAAAAACTGTCCCTAGAAAAACGATTTTTATATACTCGTACATAGAACGCTTTTTTGTGGTAACAGTTTTGT
Organism: Epirrhoe tristata; assembly: GCA_951394285.1. Taxonomy (NCBI): domain Eukaryota; kingdom Metazoa; phylum Arthropoda; class Insecta; order Lepidoptera; family Geometridae; genus Epirrhoe; species Epirrhoe tristata. Next base: position 3,539,304 of record OX596150.1, on the reverse strand, counting down.
TTTGACATGTGTCAACATGGGTTTCAACTAAGGTTCAACGTTTATGTAATAAGCAGCAATAAGATTAAATAAGCAAGCTACTCCACGACTACTAAAGACCCAAAATGAAAAACAAAAACCCCTAATATAAATAACAATAAAATGCTGTAGAGGTCAATCAAACAATAATGTCAAGAAAAGTTTGAAGCCATTACAATAATTTTCTTATTATTCTTACCAGTTTTGTCATAAACTTCAAGGAATATGTAGAAGATCATAAGAGCTAAGCCAGCAACGAAGCCGATGATGCCAAAGTCACCAATATACTGTAATGCTTTACGAGAGAAGTTTACATGTAAAGATTCCTTCAAGTAGTGGCAGTGCAGCATCAGAGCTAGCCCGGCATGGACACCTGAAAAGATAGACTATATTTTAGACAACCTCTGTGGCGCAATGGGTGAAAGCCCACTTGGGACGCAGAAGGTTGCGGGTTTGATCCCTGCCACTGGATAAATGTTTGTATGATCTGCAAATATTTATCTCGGGTCTGGGTTTCTATGTATAATATGTATGTATTACAAACAAAAGTATATCAGTTACTGGTTCCCATAGTAAAAGCTTTGCTTAGTTTGGGGCTAGTGATGCTGTGTGAAATGTCCAGCATTATTTAGTAGAAATTGATCATTGATTTATAATGCCGCTAGCAAGTCGGTTTTTTTTTAATTTTCTTGAAAACTAGGTATGCATTATCATGTGATAGAAATAGTAGATAAATAATCGGGAAGCAAACCCTTACCGGTTTTATTCATTTTTATCACTCAATTCCTGCTTCCACGATTCTAGACCCAAACCGATTGTGAAAATTCTGTCTGAAGAAATAACTTACCCGACATTAGAGCCCACATCCCAGCTTCGACATTGGCGTAAACTATGCAAAAACATATAAATGCAGATACTCCCAATAGAACACCGATTGCGCTTATAGCTATGTGGATTTTTGTTCGTAACATGCTAGAGAATTTTTATTAACTGTTGCTGATTGCAATAAAAAATCTAAGAGGAAAACTTTTTGACCCGTTATTTTCTTTGTTTGCAAGCAACGATCGTTTTCTATTTCGTAAACAAATCACAACGTCAAGAGTCAAGCGTCAGTCAAGCAAGTCAAGCTCAAGACTTCAACAAAACAAGAAAGAAAGAATGAAAGAATCCTCAATCCACCTCAATCAAGCAAGAATCTAATTGAATGACCGAAATGAATGAAAGATAGAAATTAGAAAATACACAGTTGAGTTTCAGAGTTTTGATATAGCGTAACAACCTCTAAAGATACCTACTGTAGAGGCGCATTTTCATTGGTCGGTAGTGCCCGCATGCGGGGTGCGGGAGATTTTTGAAACGCATGCAATAAAGCTAAATTTCATTTAGTCGTTATCCCGAATGCGGGGAGTCCCCGCATGCTTTGTATCGACCGATGAATTTCATTGGTCTTCCTTGGAATTATTTAACCAATCTTTTGTTTCTTGTTTCGAACGGTAGATATGGGAACCTATAGGTATATGATGATGCTCTACCTACCTCATAGACTTTTTCTATATTTCTCAGCTCTACCTAAAAACATGGTTTAGTAGATCTAAGGTTAACAGCCTTCAATGTCCCACTGCTGGGCAAAATTTTTTCCCCACTTCTCCCATTCATCCCTTTCATATGTTTGTATTGTAAGTTCTAGTCTGCAATAAAAAAAACTATATTTGAATTTTTTATAATTTAATTAAAATAATGAATCTGTACCAACTACATTTTGTACATCACAGAAAAGTGTTTAGTATAAAATAAACCTTATTTATTCCTTTTACCTAGCTTTTATTATCTTATGCTGCTTGCACACGAGGTCAGGACAGCTAGAGCAGCACCAATAGTGCCCTATTGGTGCTGCTATCGCTGTCCTGCCCTCGTGTACGGCACCAATAATTAGTGCCCAATTGTGATTAAGTAGTTACTCTAGCAAGGTCTTAGGTACAGTAATATTTAAAACTTAACAACATTTTAATCTCTTACTCTGATTTTCAACATGAAAATTCACACACATAAATACACATACAACTACTTATCTCAAAATTAAAATATCTTTTGTGTTACCATGTTAAAAAAGAAATTACTTTTGACTTACAATGTAGTATAAGTAGGTGGTACCTGAAGTTAAGATACCTACATAATACACCAATACCTATCTAAGAATAATTGCCAATAACAAAAACGAAACATGGTTTCCTACATTAATTAACAAAACAAAACAAAATCTTTATCCTTCTGTAAGTAATTGATATTCAGAGGCATGTCTATCATAACACCCTTATATCCTTGTTTGAGCAGAATAACACATTACAGTTTACTAAAACATTCTTCATCTCTTTCTATTAAGCTCTAAATTAAAAGAAAACTATGGTTTCTTTAGATATTTGAACCATGATGGTTTCAGATTCTTCAAAACTTCTGGACTTAGGTCTGCTAGTCGGTGATTATGTGATACATGACTTCTCATATTCCCGCGCTGTGCGTATCCGCGACCGCAGATGGGGCATTCGAAGGGGGTTTCACCTGTGTGCAACCTTAAATGCTCCTTTAGATAGTCTTCATGGTAAAAACTAGCGCCACACACTATACATTCAGCTGGCCGGTGCCCTGTAAAATAAAAATCACATTTTCGACATCCACCACTAGAAAAGAAAAAAAAAAGTTTTATTTTTTAACTTTTGTTATGTATACCACTTTCTTATGGAATGTGTTCGGAGCATTTCTATGAGAAATCATTTATCTAACATATGTACGATTAACTGGCTAGATGTGGGTCTGTGGCAGAGCGTGCTAGCCGCTCAGACATCTGATGCGGCCATCATGCTCTACCGACTGACCCACAGGCTATTGGAGGAATAGTTTTGTAAATGAGAGACCTATGGGACCGGCATGTTCGATAATCGATCAAGGTCCCTAAATTAAAATAGATTAAAAAAAAAAACTTTTGTTATGTACAGGAATATATCTATAACTTTGGATTAACAACCTAAAATAACTAATCAATAGGTTAGTCTCTTCCAAAATAATTTTTTTAGCATCTTGCATGACACATACTTTTTTGCACAGATTTAAGTATTACGAAAGTTTCATCTTGGCATTTGTATATACTGTAGATTGGATTCTTGAGATGTGCAAATTGAAAACAGTAAGGAAATTAACTACCTAGTACTAGTAGAGTAAAAATGTATTATCAAAAATACCTGTGTGTGCTGATCTCTCGTGTATGAGCAGAGATTTAGCATTCGTAAAACATTTGTGACATTTATCACATTCGAATTTTCTTACACGTTTTGTAGATGTATGTAAATGCACCACGCTCATATGTTTAGACAATTCCGTTTTGAACGCAAATGCTCTGCCACAATGTTCACAAACTAACGATTTTGTTCCATGAATTCTCTTCATATGCCTGTCTAAGTAGCAATTTGATTTTAAAACTTTTTTGCATGTTGGGCATTCACATGGGACATTAAAATGTTGTGTTTTCCTGTGCTTTGATAGTTTTTCTTTATCCTTGAATACCTCTCCGCAAATGTCACATAAACATGTACCATCTCGGGGCTGTTTCAGTGGTTTCGGCAAAACTAATTTTGTTTTTTTTCCGAACTTTCTCGGTTTCTCTTCTTTGGGTTCTTTCATATTGGATTTTAGACTGGAAACAAAAATTAACATGTGTTATACTTATTTTTTAGTAAAAATATATGTGAATTTATTTGTCAGAAGAATGGTTACAAGTTTTTAAAGTTATTAAGTAAGTATCACATTCTCCACCGTAACAACACGGTATACAAATTTTTATTAATTACATAAATGGAATCAGAAAAAAATATACATTACGTAAATTATGTTAAATGTTAAAGCAACTTTTATTATTTCTAGTGTTTTCATAAATCTCACCAAGTCTGAGATAAGAAACTGCATTAAATTAAGTTTAATGAACAAGGTAACACTACAGTCCTTTTCATATAGGAACATTGAACAAGGTTTTTGTTAATTTCTGAAATTTTAAAAAAGGAAATTGACAAAATCCGTTTTTTTTTTTTTTATAGTTGTATCTTTTAGTATTATCACTATATATAGATATATATATATATATAGATTACATTGTATTTATTTCAAAATGTTTCATTGTTGTACAACATAAAATGTAACAGTTCAATGTGTCAGGGATACATTCCTACATGAAAAATACTATAGTTTGAAACATAAAGTTAACATTACTTAATAGTTTATTACCACCACCTTTCTCCATTCCAGTCAACATCGGCTTCTAATATAGATGAGGCTATTTTGGAAGTCCTGTTGCAATTTTTTTGAGTGGGTTTTCTTTTGATATTTATTTCCTTTAGCCCCTTTAATTTTTCCGTAATATCTGTAAGGCTTGGCTCACGTTTTTTTATTTTTGCCAGAGGTTTTATACATGATTCATCAAATGGTTCTAGCCAATCAGTGTCAGGTTCATCTTTGCATAATTCTACTTCACACTTTTCCTTTATAAATTCATTATCAGAATCATTACTGATTTCCTTTTTTATAATGATATTGCTTTGCAAGAGTTTACAGCTTAAGCGGAATTTTATTATAAAGTTGATTGTATTATTTAGAATGTCATTGCATGTTTCACATATATTACGAGGGTAGCCTTCTATGTCCTCAATCTGAAAAAAAGTATTATGAAATTCATCAAACTAAACTCCATCATGAGTTAGCCACAGTATCTTAGTACGATTTTTAGTCAATTGGAAATATATTCACGTCTTTATGTGGTGAAACAACTGGCTAACAATAAGCAGTTTAATCTAAAGTAGCAAGATGTAATTTACCTTTTCCTGCAAACATTGGAAGAGCTTTGAATGAACGCTATCTTTACTTTCAATGTTCTCAAAAATAGAATATTTAGCCCCATCAGAGAGACAAACTCTGCACTTGTCGTTATTCGACATATCTGTCGAAGAAACTAGGGCAATTCAAGCCTACAACATCAATGAATTCAAAGCATACTATTTTTTAAAACGAAACTAAAAATAAATAAACACTGCCACTACAACAAACAATTTGGCATTTGACATTCTATCTCTCTGTTGACATTTACCGTGACCAGAACACAGAGTAAAAAGTCATTATTATTTCAATCAATCAAAACGTGTTCAATCACTTTTTTTTTTTTGGCTTCGCAAAAAGTGTGCATGCACCATTTTTCATTGTAAAAAGTGTTCAATCACTTATTCTCTCCTTTTTTGTAATTGTCACATAGTAACTACTGCTATAAGCATATAGGATGTATGCTAAATCTATGGTTATAAGCAATGTCCACTTTCGCGCAATAATTTAAATAAAATGTATTTAGTTTAGACATTTTTGTTTTATTGCTAAGTAGGTACCAAAGAGAACAATAATGTAGGTACTGATGAATGGACAGAGGGAAGGGAGGCCTTTGCCCTGCAGTGGGACACTACAGGCTCATAATAATAATAACTATAACCAGACCATAATTATTTAGTAGTACTACACACATAGATAAATGAAACAAGCACTCTCTTTAGCGTAGGGTCTCAGGCTTAAGCTTAGATTTCCAATAGCTAATGTGGTGGGGGTGTTATCATCATCCCTGGAGATATGATTGATGGTAGGGAATAATGTAGACAACTAAACTATAAAAACATTTTTTTATTTAAAATGTTCCCTGGCACTATCTATAACAACTTTTTCAAAACGCACAAATATTTCATTGTTGAAAATATACCACTGCCGTCCAGTTTCGCACTGGCAACTACACTAACAACAATCATTGGTAGAAACACTCTTCAACAAATAATTGTAAAATACTGTTACGAACACAGTTTGTAAGCATATCACGCCATAATGGTTTCCTGTTTTGCATGGTGCACTACTGCCTACTATCAAGGCTTCTTTAAGAACTTAAACCAGTGCGGTTTCAAATTTTTCATAAGTTCTGGGCTTAGATCTTCCAGTCGGTGGTTATGTGATATATGACTTCTCAGGTTTCCCCGTTGAGCATACCCACGACTGCAGACCGGGCATTTGTATGGAGTCTCTCCTGTGTGCAACCTCATGTGTTGCTGAAGATATTCTTCATGGTAGAAACGAGCGTCACATACTGAACATACAGCTGGCCTTTCTCCTGCAAAAATTTTATTAATGTAGAGTTCACTTTAAGAACATTGGTTAGAAGCGGAGCTTGTTAGAGAATTTAAGAATACAGTACATTAATGTGTAAAAAAAATCTTGACTTTACTATTCAGAGTTTGGCGAGGTAGGTCCTATTGACGTGACTACGTCTTATAATTCGATAGAGCCGGCTGCACGCACGAAAAAACATGACGTCATGCGGCGTTACCTCGCTCTGAGGCGTTCCATGTAAGGCTTGCAGTGCAAGCGAGAGCGCGGAACGAGCGACAAAGAAGCACAATCGGCCTTTGCGTTCGGCAGCGTTCGACATCCGTCTCTCTCCTACTTGAGTGAGCGATGCGTAGACGTTGTCACGTTCAACTATCGTCAGTAAACCGATTTTACAGACAACCAATTTTTTTATTTTATACTTACTGAGAATTATGGCAAGACCTCAAATTATCCACAGATAAAAATATACCAAATTCAGTTGATTTTAGGGGTATGTAATTAAATAGAGTAATTATTATTTTTCGGCCTGATATACACAAAACACGAATTACATAGGGAAGTGGCTTTGTAAGCAAGAAATCAGGCTGTAGATCAATTCTGTAAACGACAATTTTTTTAACCACGTCACAGCTTTTATGGAGATGACCTACATTCTTTATGTACCTACCTAATCATAAATGAGTAAATCTAAAAGAAGAAGGAAACGAGGCCCTGCAGAGTAGGAAACTTATGTATTGTGTACTATAATACAATAACTTGTGTATATTATATAAGCGTGGCAACCCATTTATTATAAGTACCATGGCAAATGTATTATTAATACTTGTAATTATTGGGTTGCCACGCTTACATTTTTTGAATTTGCCGCGATTTTATCAGGGTCTACTTTCATTTGCCAGACTCTAGGTATGTTTAGTACCAACCTGTGTGTACAGATCTTGTATGTATAATAAGTCCTTTCAAAAGAGCAAAAGCCTTGTCACATAATTCACATGTATGCTTTTTTTTTACTTTGGTACACTTTACTTTTAAGTGTACTTGTTTTATATGAGTATTCAAATCCCCTTTATATGTAAATTTTCTACCACATGTGTCACATTCTAATGTTTTATTCCCATGTATTCTTTTGATATGTGCTCTTAAGTGGTAGTCTTGGATGAAAACTTTTTTGCATTCAGGACATTTAAAAGGTTTATCAAGATGCTTCGATTTCTGATGGCAATCCAGGGAGTGCTTGTCTTTGAATGTATCGCCACACATATCACACAAATTTTTTGTATTTCTTAGTTTTTTTGGTGAAACTAGTCCAATACTTTTGCAGGAATCTATAGATTTCAACTTTCTCGGTTCATTATCTGAACTAGATTTTAAGCTGAAAAAAAAAATGGCAATTTAAGAAACAAGCAGTAGCTCTCCCAACTTTGACTGGTTTAAATTAAATGGTAGTCTTTGGTAAAATTAATAAGTGATATTTAAGAAGTTACCTTTCTTGACTACTAACTAACTTTTCCCTTAACTTAGATGCAGGAATTTTGGATGTTCTCTTGTTATTTTTCCGAGTAGGTTTGCTTTTAAAATTTATTTCCTTTAGCCCCTTCAATTTTTCCTTAATATCTATGAGATTTGACTCTTGTTTTTTGGTTTCTGCAAGAGGTCTCTTACATACATCATAAATTGATTGTATCCACTCAGGCTCAGGTTCTTCTTTGCATAATTCAACTTCAAACCCCTCATTTAATACTTCATCATCAGAATCACAGCTTTCCTTTTTAACTAAGACTTTGCTTTGTAAGAGGTGACAACTTGTGCGATATTTCGTGATGAAGTTGATTGTTGTATTTAGAATGTCATAGCAGAGTTCACATATACTACGGGGGTATCCTTCAATATCTTCAATCTAGAAATTAAGGAATAAAGTATTGACACTGGTATCATAAACCACGGTTATTTGATATTATCATTATCAACTATAGATGCTTAGCTTATCCACCTTTTTCCTGTAATTTTTTTATTAATTGGTCATGAGGCCAGCCCTTGGGTCTGAAAACATGGAATATTTATGTTCTATGGATAAAATTGTCAGGGTAGGTAGAAGAAAAAATTCTCCTAAGGCCTCATCCATGTCTGATTAACTCATTCAGTGCTGAGCCCGCCCATGGGCGGGACATGTACCAATGTATGGCGGCATGGGGGGGAGATGGTTACTTTCTAGGCCGGTGTTCAATGGGCCTGTCTCTCAGTATCTCATACCTACATACAACCCAACTGAAGTTTGCAAGAGACCGAGAGAGGAGTGACGTTAGAGAAGGTCTACTCTCATATCTCTATGACACTAAATATTCTTATTTATTTATTTTTATTTACAAAAAAAAGAAAAGGGCTTTGTCGCTGAGCGACTATACCGCCCAATCAGTAACATCTTCTTAGCTCAGTCTTCTTCTTCTTCTCTCTCACTTCACTTCTTGGTTTCTTCGTGATGACACTCCACAACATTGAGCTTTACGTAGAACAAAGTTCAATACTCAACAATGGGTTTGTTTACCATCGTGTAACAATATGATGCCACAAAAGCAAAGATGCCATTGCATTGATATTTTTTATCAGAGGAGCAAGCAATGCAATTTACCTTTTCCTGAAAACATTGGAAGAGTTTTGAATAAACGCTATCTTTACTTTCAATGTTCTCAAAGATGGCATGTTTAGACCCATCAGAAAGACACACTCTGCACTTGTCGGTGTATAACATAATAATAGAATAGAAGACAGATAACGGTGTGGAAGTGGATAACGGCAATTCGTTTGGCTAAAACGTCGAAACTAGAAAGTAAACAAACAAACAGAATCACAATTCACAACATCATTGTCATCGATGATCACAAAATCACAATTTTATTTTTCCTCATTCCTTAAATCTCTATGGGGGATTCCATTCCACGGAACGTATGCGTGACACTTCGAGATGATGTCAAAGTCAGTCAAATAGTAATGTCCTACAGTTTAATCGAGATTAACAAAATCGATTTTTATTTCACTACAATTAATACAGTGACCTGGATCAGTTGAGCTATCTATAGATCGTTTCTAACGATCCTTAGATAGCTTGACTAATCCTGTTGTATTTTGTAAATATATGTAAATATGTAGTAGCTTAGTTTCTGTAAATAAATGTTATTTATTATCTATGTAAGAAATAAAATATAAATTCTTCCCAATCGATTATAAGGTTTATGTTTTGATAAAATTACTAATCCAACGATTATTTTTTTACTTATCGATTGTTTCGATTTTTATTTTCGCACTCTCTAATATGTTACGTTCCATTTCACTCAGTTCAGTTGTTATTTGACAGTTTTTTGGAGGAAAATGTTTTTTGTTTATATTTTAGGACTTATTTATGATAATTTAGGAAATAATTAACAGGAAATAGATAATATAAAAAAATTTTTTGGTGTGTTTTATTGTTTAATTTTTTTGTTACCATATTGTTCTTAGCTACTTACACAACGTGAAACAAAACCAGTTCAATGTGTCAGGCATACGCAGAGACTATCAGTTGTTTTTTTAACCTAGGGCAAAGGAAAAGGGGAGGAACCCGGAGGAACTTATTAAAATCAGCTGATCTCCAATGTTTACAAAATTCCACATCGAGTTTGGCTGGCGTATAAAAAATCTAATCATTTTCAATCGTCGAATTTAAGCAGCGTTCTGTTAATTTAATATGCGGGTAAGTAAGATTATAACTTACTTACTTACTATGCGGATGGGTCTGATAAATAAATAAATAATGCTGGACATTTTGTTTTTGTGCTGATACTTTATGTAGACAGACGCAATCCTAATTATCATAGCTACTAGAGAATGAGTATACATTATGGCTTCTTTAAGTACTTCAACCAGTTTGGATTCAAATTTTGCACAAGTTCTGGGCTAAGATCTTCCAGTCGGTGGTTATGTGATATATGACTTTTTAAGTTTCCGCTTTGTGCATACCCACGGTAGCAGATAGGGCATTTGTATGGAGTCTCTCCTGTGTGCAACCTCATGTGTTGCTTTAGATATTCTTCATGGTAAAAGCGAGCGTCACACACTGTACATACAGCTGGCCTTTCCCCTGAAAAAAAATATTTATGAGTAAGTATAGTACCATATGGATCCGAGACATGGCCGCTTACAAAGGAATCTATGCACAAGATAAGAGTAGCACAGCGAGCCATGGAGCGCGCCATGCTCGGCATCTCCCTCCTTGATCACATACCCAACGTAGAAATACGACGTCGAACCAAGGTCGTAGACGTGGGTATGCGCATCGCAAGTCTCAAGTGGAGATGGGCAGGACACCTGGCTAGACGGAAAGACGGGAGATGGACTACAGCGATTACGGAATGGTGGCCCAGAGATGTGCAAAGACCACGAGGCAGACCACCCGCCCGATGGTCGGATGACATCGTAAATGTAGCTGGGAAAGCGTGGGAAAGGACTGCACAGGACCGAGAAGAGTGGCGGAATAGAGAGGAAGCCTATACTCAGCAGTGGGTGTAACCGGGCTGAATAGATAGATAGATAGATAGTACCTAATCAACTGTTTTATACCCTTACTGTTTTGCCTGCATCTGGGCTCTGTCTGATGGTCTTAAGGAAAATTGGAATAGAAATAGAAAATAGAATGGATGACTATCTCCCCAGAGCTTGTTTACGTGTTGTCCATTTGATGTTAGTTTTGTTTTTAAATTAGTGTCTGTATCACATACAGTGTAACACTTCCTCAAAAAACAAAATGGTTTGACCACTTCCCCAAAGTTACGCACAATCGTTCTTTAGCTCTCTGAAGTAGCGGTGCAGAACCCATTTTTGTGTGACGCCTAAAATCGTGCTACCTCGCTTACTCTACCAGACCTGCGCAATCGTCTATTGCACCTAACTTCAGAGAGCTAGAGATCCGTTGTACTTAGTATAATAATACCAACCTGTGTGTGCAGATCTCATATGTATAATCAGTGCTTTTGAATTGAAAAAATTCTTAGCACATTGGTCACATGTATACTTCTTTGTAAGTTTGGGACGTTGTTTTAAATGTGCAGTTTTAACATGAGTATTCAACTCTCCTATAAAGGCAAATCCTTTTCCACAAGTGTCACATATTATTTTTTTATCCCCGTGAATTCTTTTCATATGTTTTTGAAGATAGTAGTCGGAGTTTAAAACTTTTTGACATTCAGGACATTCTCGAGGTGTATTAAAATGACTTGCTTTCATATGATTCCTCAGTGTGTGCTTATTTCCAAATGCCTTTCCGCAGAAATCACATGGATGTGTTTCATTTTGTGGTTCTTTTGATTTTGGTAAAACGGATTTTTTACTTTTTTTTCTTGTAGCCTTTTCTGGTTTCTCCTCTTTCAGTTTATTGGGTAAACTTGAATGGGGACTGCAAATAAAATACTGCATTACTTATTTATAAAACAACAGGCAGGTTTTCTAATAAACTAAACAGCGACAACTTAAGGTAAAAGACTTAAAAAAATCACTTAGATCAATTTGCATTGTTTACTTTAATAAATAAAATAAATATGTATATAATGCTGGACTTTTCACACAACATCATCTAGCCCCAAAGTAAGCAGGCTTGTGTTATGGGAACTAGATGACTGATATACAACTTATATACTTTTTTGTTCGTAAATACATACATATTTTACATAGAATACCCAGACCTGAGACAAATACTTCTAGATCATACAAACATTTGTCCCGCTGCAGGGATTGAACCCGCAACCTTCTGTGTAAAAAAAAAAAAAGATTCAAAACATACACTAATAAGGTTCTACCTTTCTTGACCCTCATCCAAATTTGCTTCTAAATTAGATGAAGTGTTATTATTCGTTTTTGGCACAGGTTTTCTTTTAAAGTTAATTTCCTTTAGATTCTTAAGTTTTTTCTTTAATTCTGCAAGTCTTTTCTGATTAAGTTTTGGTGCTTTTTTAATGTTATTGAGTTCAAACTCTATAGAATCATCTAATGGATCTTCCCAAACTGCCTCAGTCTCAGGTTCACGTTTAACAATTTCTATTTCAATTTCATCTTTTATTACTTCATCATCAGAATTGTCGCTGCTGGCTTCCTTTTTTACTGCAAGTTTGCTTAAGAGCTTGCAGCTTGTGTAGTATTTTTTTATGAAATTAATTGTAGAGTTTACTGTATCATTACATAATTCACATATATTACGAGGATATCCTTCTACATCTTTAACCTGAAAGTAATATTTATAATTAATGTAATCATGACTGAGATAGGTATTTAGGTATTGAATATTCCTAGTATCTTTTAACATCATTGATTCCTAGACATAAATGGGTGTTTTAAACATTAATTGTAAAAGTACACAGGTAACACACACAGAACAGGGTAACTTTTATCAGGGAATGACCAAAGTTGCTTATATATATAGTTGTATAACATATAAAGCCCTCAATACATGTTGACCAAGCGTTGCCGAGTGAAGGCCAGTACCAACATATAGGCAGCATATTTTTATGGCCTTGCCTTGCCTTCGCTTGCCTGGCCGAGTACAGGTAAGCCAGGCAACGTGTATGGAATTAATCTTAACTTGTCGCAGCTCGGAGTCGCTTGCGATCACTCGTCTCACTTCAGATCTATATCGGTTTTTCTGCACAAATGAAAGGCGCTCGCCTGCGCTTGCCCAACGTGTTGCTTTCTCGTAGCAGCTCGACAAAACTCGTCTACATTGACCGTTTGCAATAGTTTGCTTAAACTTCCGAACGTCTAGACGGTAGCACTTGTTTTGTACCAACTTGCTTACGCTTGCGTTGGCTTAGGCTCGGCCAACATGTATTGGGGGCTCTATAGCATGCCTGGAATTCTGACATTTACCTCTACCTTGAAACACTGAAAGAATTTGAAGTGGAAGCTCTCTTCACTTTCTATGTTCTCAAAAATAGGATGGTTAGCCTCATCAGCGAGACAAACTCTGCACTTGTTGTTCAACATTTTTAAAGTTCTATTAAGGCCAATATCATTTTACTTTTATTCCAATATTTTCGTAGTAAATGTTGTAACAAAAACTAAAAAAATCAGACCACTTTCATCAGTAGAAATAGAAAACAAACAAAACAAACAAACAGCTGAACGAAAGCAAGCAAATAAACCCTTGATTGAATCTGTTGTTGTCAGTGTCATTCAACTTAAATGACACTGACACCTATAAATTATTTAAACTTTGCTTTGCACTATCTATGCACCTGACTGTAAGATCTATTTACTCTGTGGATTTCGATTTCGAGATCACAAGACTAACCATAGACAATAATTTATCACTTGTCTTCTGTCATCAGGTGATTTGGGTTTGGTTTCAAAAAATCCTGGAAAAGGATAAATCGCCAGCAAAATCCTAAATCAAAATGTCGGGAAAAGATAGATTAGCCATTTTTCCATCCCGCGGGTAAGTTTACTCGGGGATAGTTTATTTCAGAAATGTGAAATTTTGTTAAACTGTGAACTCGATTTTAGTGTGCTACTTTTATGGTTTTTAGTGCTCAGATGTTGATAAAATTCCGTCTGGCTGGAGCACAAAAGGGCCATGGACTCCTAAAGAAAAAGGCTGATGCCTTGCAAGTGAGATTCCGTATGATTCTGGGCAAAATTATTGAGGTGCGTATCAGACTCCTTTCGCATGTAGTCTGTAGACACAACTCAGCTGGTATTTGTAATCAGCTGAAGCACAAATAATATATGTTTTTAATTTAATTTTTATTTATTATTTATTAATACTCAGCAGTGGGCGAAACCTAGGTAGCTGTTCATCTTTTTCTTAAGTACCTACCTACCTTTCTACATCATCATGGTGTTAGTTAGATGTTGTAAAAAGCTGGATCAAGACTAGTAGACCAAGGTAAAACGTAAACAGGTTTACAACTGTATCCCCAAGGTGCGGTTCTCTCAGATCTTTTTATGTTACTTATTCCAGATCCTTTGAAGATGTCTATCTTGCAGAAGTTAGTATTCCATACGTGACAGGTTGCAAGCCCATTGACGCCTATAAGAACACTAACTGGTTTCCTCACAATGTTTTCATTCACTGTTTATAGCATGTGTTAAAGCGCATATAAATTTTACAAAACGCAAAATCCATTGATGCATGGCCTGGATTCGAACCCACAACCTTCGGATTGAAAGTTGAGGTACAACCCCATTCGGCCAACACAGCTTTTTTTTTTAATTTACAGACCAAAACTCTTATGGGTGAAGTGATGAAAGAAGCCGCATTCTCTCTGGCTGAAGCTAAGTTCACAACGGGTGATTTCAACCAAGTGGTTCTACAAAATGTTACGAAGGCTCAGATTAAGATCCGTTCAAAGAAGGACAATGTTGCTGGTATGTGTTCTTAATAGATGACTTATGGTCTAATAATGCATTATTTACTTTGTAATTTTAATCAATTTACACGCTTCTCACTGACAGTGACCTGGATCAGTTGAGCTATCTATAGATCGTTTCTAACGATCCTTAGATAGCTTGGCTTATCCTGTTGTATTTTGTAAATATATGTAAATATGTAGTAGCTTAGTTTCTGTAAATAAAGTTATTACTTAGTAGAAAAAAAAAATTGACAAGTTTTTGTTAAAGTATGTTGTTAAGTATGAAATTGCTTCTATGCAATAAGGCTGCACATTAACATTAACTCATTAGGTTTGTTATGATCCTTAAGTTATTTTTAGTGGTATTTAATTAAGCGTTTTTCTTTAATTTCATATGACAATGACATACTTCTACAAAAATGTTTATCTTAGTAAACATTTATTGTGGTTCCACAATCAAAACAAACTTAAAGAATAATATAATTTCTTAGGTTGAAAATTAAGTTTAGCTCGCACAGTTCTTGGCAAAATCCCAGTGAGACATTGATTGAACCAAGTGGTGGGGAAATGAGGTCAAGTCTATTATTCAAATGGATGGGTGATTTCTACAAAGGTTTGCACTAAACATCCTGAATTTGTGGTTTACCCACGAGGTAACTCCTTTAAATTAGCGAAATTGAAGTAACAATTTTTAAATTTAGTTAATTTAAAGGAGTTGTGAAGATTGTGCCTTAAATTATGAAAAGGTAAAGGAAAGCAATAAGAATCCAGTAAGATATGTGTGACTTGCACAGAGTCTCACAGACACATGATTTTTTGCCGTTTTTATAGATAACTAGCTGCGCTCCCGCGGTGTGACCCGCGATCCCTCGGGGTTTTTTCATTTTTTCGGGATAAAAAGTAGCCTATGTCCTTCCCTGGGATACATCCTTTAACTATGCCAAATTTCAGCATAATCTGTTCAGCAGTTTGGGCGTGAAAGCGTAATAAACGGACAGACAGATAGACAGACAGAGTTACTTTCACATTTATAATAATATTAAGTATAGTATTAAGTATGGATAGTATGGATATGGATAGTATGGATAGTATGGAAGTATGGATGGTACGAAACCCAATGGTACGAGTCCCACTCGCACTTGGCCGGTTTTTTATAATTTGTTGTTATATCGACAACAGAAATACATTATCTGTGAAAATTTCAACTGTAATTATCACGGTTCATGAGATACAGCCGAGAGATGGACAGACAAACAGCGAAGTCTTAGTAATAGGGTTCCCGTTTTACCCTTTGGGTACGGAACCCTAAAAACGATCTGAAATGGCGGCGCTTATGTTCTCTCGCTTGCACACTAGTGACTACACATCAAGTGAGAAAACATGATTAAGTTGCGACGTTTCGTTAATTTAATTTTTTAATTTTTTATTTCGGTTAATTACAGTTAATCAGGGGCCTCATTGTGTAATTCAACTGGCAATGGACATGGGCTTCATTTTGACATTTGAAACCCATTCTGGACTTCAATTGTCATTTTCCTATTATGTGATTGGTTGAGCTCTATTAGAATGACAAATGGGAATGGATTTCAAGTTAGACAAAAAGCTGCCGGTTATGCGAAATTTATTCATTCAAAAACTGCCAGGAAATAAGAGATAATTAACCCTCAGGTGTAACACTCCCAATCTTCGAGTCTTACCAAGACGGTAGCGACACATACGAGCTAGCAGGTCTGGCTCGTGGAGGCCAGCAGCTGGCCAAGCTGAAGAAGAACTTCCAAAGTGCTGTGAAACTGCTGGTGGAGCTTGCTTCTCTTCAGACCTCTTTTGTCACTCTCGACGAGGTTATCAAGATCACTAACAGACGTGTCAATGCTATTGAGCATGGTAAGGATATAAGTTTTAAGGTCTTAGCCCACTTAGACGACTCTGCTGCAACACCGTCCAGCTGTCCACGCGTCGCCCGCTTTCGTTTTTCACAATAGACACAGTTCTTGATCAGTTTCCATTGAAGCAACTCGTATTTTTGAGTATGTCTCGACTCACAACGCCAACAACTGATATACTACTTATATACTTTTTGTTTGTAAATACATACATATTATAGATATATAGAAACTCCCAGACACGAGATAAATATTTGCAGATCATAAAACCATTTATCCCGCGGCGGGGATCGAACCCGCAACCTTCTGCCTTTCACCCACTGCGCCACAGAAGTCGTCATATGGAATACGCCACAGAGGTCGTATGGAATGCTTCTGCAAAATGTGTGCCAAATATGTATTTGGTTATGACTCTGACAGACCTTAGACATTTTCCTTCATAGAATCTGGAATACATTGTCTGTTTCTTCCTTTAGCTGGAAGTTTGTTTAGAGTAGGTTTGTGTACTTGCGCTTCTTGGGGCGAAAAAAGGAGGTAGAAAGGAAGGATAGTTTGTTATTGAAGTTTTTTTTTCACTAAATATGAAGCTGAACACTTCACCAAGAGGTAGAGTTCAAAACATGGTTTTAACGACGCCATTCTATGTTTTTGGGGCCTATCAAGATAAGCTAAACAAAAATATGACGCCTAAATTCACCCAAAATAGGCTAAACATAATTGGCATGATGTTTTCAGTGATCATCCCTCGACTGGAGCGCACCCTGGCTTACATCATCTCTGAGCTGGACGAGCTGGAGCGTGAGGAGTTCTACCGGCTGAAGAAGATCCAGGACAAGAAGAAGATCATCAAGCAGAAGGCTGAGGCGGTGAGTCTCCTAAGCCCACTTGATAAGTGGGGCTACCTATCTGATCATAGCGTATTATAGCATATTACCCTACAAGGGTACAAGGGTACTCTCTCCTCCATCTTCTAGTGAAAGTCCCATTAAAATCGGTTCAGCCATTGCAAAGATTAGCCCAGACAAACAGACAGAAAGACCCTTTATGATCACAATGCCTACGCCGCGAAACGACTTAGTCACAAAATAACTCACATTTAAAACACCTACAAAGCAAAATGCCTCAAATCAAAACGACTTATTATTACTGTACCTCTAATGCAAACAGACTTTATAGTAAAATTTCTAAACATCAGAATGGCTACCAATGCAATGTGACTTTAACGTAAAAGCTCTCAGTAGTAAAATACCTGTATGTGAAGATGCTTCGAGACACGAAATATCTCAAATGCAAAACAACTAATTAGTTTTAGGCCCTAAACATCAAAATGCTCCAAAATACAACAAATCAAATCAAGTTTGAGTTACAAGCATAGTTAATCAAAGTTATTAAACCGACTATCAGGTCGGGTTAATGTATTAAGGTACTCGATTGTAAATCAGGCTTTAATTTTTAATTTATCTTCTTCTTCTTCTTTTTAATCTGGCGTTTGTGACGATGTGTGTCACAATTTTGCCAATGTCAGCGTTCGAATGGTAGTAAAAAGGTAAAACGATCCTTTATTCCATCCAGTCCTACCAGTAGTTCGATAGTCGAACTGTTTGGATGTTTTTTTTCCAAATTGTTATACTGACGGATCGAACTATTTGGTTAGGTTATGTTAGGATAGTGACCACTGATGCGCGAGGCGAGCGAAGCGTGCCGCGGTAGCGGCCGCCGAAGCGCCAGAAGTCCCCTGCTCTCTGGGCATGGGTGTTTCTATGTATAATATGTATGTATTTACAAACAAAAAGTATATAAGTAGTTTATCAGTCATTCTAGTACCCATAACACAAGCTCTGCTTACTTTGGGGCTAGATGATGCTTTGTGAAAAAGTCCAGCATTATATATTTTATTATTTATTTATTGAAACCAAATATTATTTTTAATTACAGAAAAAGCAAGCCATGCTACTCGCTGGTCAAGACGTGCGTGACGCGACCGCTGCGAATCTTCTCGACGAAGGCGACGAAGATCTCTTGTTCTAATCACTTTCATAGTTCTCTCGTAGCAGTTATCGTAGTATGCAGTCGAATCAAAGTGTGAGACCTTAGCCTCGCACAAAAAAAAATAAAAACAAAATGGCGCCATTGTCTCTGGCGTAAAAATTCGGCGCGAAAACACGCGCTTCCGCTAACATTTTAACTTCTGACTGCATGAACTAAAATGATATTAGACTACAGTGTCCACACGTTGTAAATAATATCTTGTTGCCACTGTTGAAAAATATACCTTAATCATTGTATCTCGGTCAAACGGATCAAGTATTTGGCTGTTTGCTTAGGTGTGTATGTAAGCATTCCAGCATTGTCGTTTCAAAGCTTTTAAGATATATGGAATCAGAATAAGTACAGTTACTAAGTATTTATGGTTTTGATGTTGTTGAAATAACCTATTATAAGTATAAGCAATCATGTAAATACAAGTTTGTGAAGCGAAATATTACAAAATATTATTATTGAATCATTTGTTTTATTTGTATAGACAGTAACAAGTTTCTATTTTCTCAGGAAAAAACGAAATCACAAAAGTACAGGATAAGTTTTAATCGTGATTTTGAGGCGCAAGATAGTATTTATTCCTACGCTTTAGCAACAAACCAAAATCCACTGCACATCTCAGCATAGCTCCGATAGACTTTCCCGTTTGTCCTGGGTTATCAATTGCCCTGTAATGTCTCTTCAAGAAGTTGATCACTCTTCTAGAGGTAAGCCCATCTTTGGAAGGCATCTTGTGAAACGCCCACAGAACTATGGCTGCTGGGTTTGATCTTCTCAGACCTAGTTTGATTCGATAGTAAGCTGATTTCATTGAGACTGTGGTAATTGTCGACATCTCAGAGTCTTTGGTGGCTATGCTGCTCGGAGATGGAGAACGGTACTTCATTCTTCATGAGACTTGGCCTGAAAAGCTGAGTTTCTTGGGGTTGTTTACCGGGTTTGATACAAATACGACCGCCATGAGTTTTTCATAATTTGTCATGTTTTGTCAGGAGTCAATGACATGTTATCATTTTTCGTTATGGATTTTTTATTTTTTATTTAACCTACTGTGAAAGGAGGATGGATTGGTCCCAACCAATGATAATAAAGAAATTGACCAGATGTACGCTAATTCAAATAAACTATAGATAAATCTTTAGAGATATATTTTATTACAGGATTTTATCGCGTATTACCTTTATTATTTCCCGACGTTTCGGCTGTATTGCAACAAAATATATCTCTAAAGATGAATTGTGATCGCGAAAGTTTAAGAAAGACAACTATAGATACGTTAAGTTCTTAGAATCGAAGAATAAAATTCGAGCTTATTTTTTTGTTTCTCTTTTTGTAACCTAGTTCTAAATATTTACCTACTTATTTTAATTAGTTACTAAGCTAAGATGTTACTGATTGGGCGGTATAGTCGCTCAGCGACAAAGCCATTTTTTTTGTTCATTATATGAATATATGAAATAAATAAAAAAAAATCGAGCTTGGAACACGTGTCTGTCATTGTTTGACGCAAACTGAAGAAAAAACTGTACTAATAAGACTGTTTCGATGAGTTAATTTCCACGCGCTTGTAGTATCTATATTTTTTAAACATCATTCCTAAACCTGTCCTAAACAATGATATTAATAAACTACACATTGGTCCCAAAGATCACTGGTCCCAAACTTGTCTCCAACAATGATTATTTTACTAGTCTTAAAATCATGGTCCTAATTAGGTAGCTTTTCAGTTAACCGAAGTACCTACTTTACATAGCTAGGTTTACCTTATTAGGTACACCCATTAAATAATTCGATCTTAGTAACATCATTGATCTTTGTGGGTCGGTAATAAGGTTTAAAAAAATGAATTTACCATCCTAAAAAAACGTAGGTACCTTAGCATTAATAAAATGCCAAAACACAAAACCAACGAGAAATTAACAATTATCAAAGCAACTAAATTACATCCCCATGAGACTGAATCTAGACAGATCGGGCGACTGGTCGAGCGACTTGTCCAGAAATTGTAAGCTACTGCGTACTATACCTACTAACTGCGACACGACTACGAAAGACATATCCGGTATCCGGTCTGAATTATTGCAACTTCATTTAGTATGACGCCTGGTTTTGCGCGATGAATTTGGAGCAAGCTTTTGTGAATATCAGCGAGCTCGCTAAGAATGTGTTGGCGGGATTTTTGCTTCTGCTACGTAGCCTTGTTCATATGTAAGAAGTTATCAACTACCTAGGATGGTAGGTACATAATGATGTTAAAAACGACAAAGGCACTGCTTAATCCGTAAATTGTAATGTTCGTAGAGGCTCTACGCCGTAGAGGTTTTACCTAGGAAGAGAGATTTTCACTTTATGCCTTGCTTTAATTTCAGTTTTACTAACTTTTTTTTCGAAATATAGACCAAGTGGATCCTTTGTAGGTACAAACACGTTTGTAGGTAGGTACCTACCTACCTATAGCACTGAAATTGGTTCCCATAGCATCCCCGGGGTATCTTTCAGGGATGCCATGGGTCCGAAACCAAATTGTATGGGTAAGTTACTTTACAGGTACCTAAGTATTAATTTTTGTGCATAGCTTTATTCAAAATCCATATCAGTTAATAGAAAAACAGCGATGTTTGAAACGTTTCCTCGTGTATCACTGAGGGGGCGAGGGTGGGGTGGCGGAGTGAGGTTCGCTGTAAACGTCAGGAGCGATCAGTCCTGGAACAGAGCAGATTTGAGGAAGGGCCGAGTAAAAACCGGATAATCGGTTGAGACTTGTTTCTGCTGCTTTTTATTTAACGATCTCTATTTACCTCCGTACCTACCACGGGCTACCACCAACTTCCCGGATCTTTGACTTTTTCAATTTGTCATTAGCCTTTCACAATTTGTCTTCGATGATACCGGTATCACAGCCATTGACATAGGTGAACTTTTAAGTTTCGCTATGAAAATTTGGAACTAGGGCAGTTATTTTCAAACGTCATTTAAATAGATTCTGAATACGGTAATTACCTATAGTAATATTTTATCTGAGATACCTAGATACTACTAGCAAAAGAGATACCTACTCACAGGAATTAAAAATCGTTACTTTTGGGTTGGTAATTCTTAAATATTTCTACAGTCGTGTTGGTTTCTCACACTAAAAACATAAGTATTTTATGGTCTGGGCTTATGGTAAGTAGGTACCTACCTATATTCAGATCTTTTAAGCAATTTAGCTTAGATATCTTTATTTTATTCGGAGATGGAAAAACATACCCAACTTTGCATTAGCATGTCACTTTTTTACGTGGGTTTATTTACAATTAAACAGATACAAAAGCAATTTTTTCAAATCGTGTTTACAAAGAATATCGCTGTATTTTACAAGTTTTGCGAGCCAGCCGTAAGTCTTGATCAAAAATTAATAAGGTGGGGCAACCCGAGATGTCTTCGTTCGGATTACGCTTGTATTTTAGTCGAGTAGCGAGTAACTAACAAAACGTGTCCAAACACCATAAATTTAGTCGAGTAGGTTAGTGAGTCATTTAGTTTTTTTTACGAAGTGAACAATGCAATCTCTAAGGTTGTAAATTGGTTTAATGTTAATAATTTACTATTAAACGAAAATAAAACTAAATGTATCCGCTTCATACTACCAAATGTAAAATCAATAAAAACAAATGTAATAATAAAAAATGAACAGATAGATCTTGTGGACACCACTACATTTTTAGGTATAACCTTAGATAGTAAGCTACAATGGGGCCCACACATAGATGGATTGTCGAAGAGACTTGCTTCTGCAGCATACGCAGTTAAAAAGATACGTCATTACACGGACGTAGATACTGCCAGATTAGTCTACTTCAGCTACTTTCACAGCATTATGTCTTACGGCATTTTGTTGTGGGGGACTGCTGCAGACATTAACACCGTGTTTGTGTTGCAGAAGAGGGCTGTCCGAGCAATTTATAATATGGGTCCCAGAGATTCGCTTAGAAATAAATTTAAAGAAATATTCATAATGACAGTACCCTGTCAGTACATATATGAAAATCTGATGTATATTCGTAAAAATATTAAATCATTTAAAAAAAAAAGCGATACTCATGATGTAAACACTAGAAATAAGGATAAACTCGCTGTTCCCACTACTAGATTAGATAAAGTAATGAAATCATTTAAAGGGCAATGTGTACGCTTCTATAACAAAGTCCCAAGTGAATTGCAAAACTTATCAATCACTAAATTTAAAAATACAATTAAACGTCATCTCTGCAAAAAAGCCTACTATAAAATATCAGATTATTTGGATGACAAAAAAGCTTGGGACTGAATATGCTCCAACTCGTTTTAACATAATTAAGATAAAAATGTATTAAAATTATATAAAAATTTAAAAGTGACGATTCTAAACAATCCAAAGTGATTTCAATGAATAAACTAATTTTGAGTTTGAGTTTGAGTCAAGTCAATCAATTTGACTCTATTTTTTTGGGCGAGTAGCACCATAGAGTAATAGAGTAGCATCTCCCACCACGCGTCCCTGCTACTGGTTCACCGGCTAAACAGTCCGAACCTCTCGATATTAGTCGGTACGTAATTCTACTACTATTAAGTAGATAATTGATAAATCATCTAGGACCTATGTAGTATGAAAAAAAAAGAACTACTAATAATACTTAAGTAATACCTTAATACTATTTACTATATTATATATATTTTTATTTTTTTTTACCATAATATCACGTATATTATGGTAAAAAAAAATCCTACTACCTACTCAACGGAACGATGTAGTGCGTGGGACTGTGCCGCGCCTTAATAATATAATAAATAAATAAATATAATAATAAACTTGGCTTTGTGTATCATTTTTTCTTCGATTAAAAATGCTATGATCGAAGATTTTTTTAAACTATCTATGGGATTGTTTAGTCCGCATATGGGTAATATAACCTATTTTCCGGTTAGAAGGAGCGCAAGTTAATATGCCATTTACAAAGTTATAATTTATATTGGCAGGCGGTCTTTAACCATACCTAGGTAGGTACCTATTTTTATTTTTTTTTAATTAACCTATTTCGTCCCACAGCTGGGCAAAGGTCTCCCCCAAATCCCTCTAATCATCTCTCTCCTTTGAGATATCCCACCATTCTCTTTCGAAGGCGTCGAGATCATCCCGCCAACGCGGCAACGCTTCCTCGGCCGACCGCGACCCCGTGTCCCATTGGGCTGCCAAGGTGTTATTGCGTTCGCCCATTTATCGGGATTCATATCAAATAAAAAACTACGTTCTTAAAATCAAAGGGTCCCAGGCAATAGGCAAGCTGGGGATATGCACAATAAATAACATGTCACCGTCACAAGACAGTGACACAAGATCTGAAGTTGAAATTAAACTTGTTACAGAAGACGAATGGTGAATCCTGTGAAATCCTATGTTAATATCTAATGTTAGTTTTATTACGAAATGACTTAGCTAGGCAAGTAGTTAAATGTAATAGCTCCAAGCCATTTGCCTAATATCATTCAGGCCGCTAGTTGAACGGCGCCGTTTAATCAATTTCGTTCCTAGGCCGTGAAATTACATAGCTTAGTGACCGTCAGATACCGCACGTACCGAGAAACTAAAAGTTGTTAGCAACTTAAGTTTTTACGGGTTTCTTAACCTTATACAACTCGTTATCAAAGGTTAAAAGTTCAAAGGTTGCTCCATTTTTTAAAGGCGGTATTTCAATAAGTATTATCATTGGCGTAATTTCAGATTTCTGGCATTATTCATCACCTAACTTCTTTTCCTCTAAGTGAAAATCCCACATATCATTCTGTCCTTTTCTATCATGAGAAAATAATCATTCAACATCTCGCTCGGATTTCGGCTGAAGCGCGTAACCCTCTGAAAAGGTAACTCCATAGATTATTTAAATTGTAATATGACGATACATCGTTTGCTAGTCTCTTATTTCAACACGCACCCATCAAAGCAGCTGAAATCCAAAACTCATAACTAACTGAAAGGATTCTATTCACGAGCTCATTTTTTCACGATATGAACTAGTTCAGGGGTAGGGCATAGATACATTTGTTGGGTGCTACGTGGGTGCTACACATTTTCTCTGTGATGTTTAGTACAGTCCAGCCACATAGAGGGGTATCCGGTACTCTGTAGAGATCTTACGTAGGTACCTCGGTACTTACCTAAATATTTCAAGCAAGAGCTTTCAACTAGAATGTTGCGAGATAAGAATTCGATTGATAATGGGAAAATAAGTAATTTTGGGTTCTCCTCTCTCAAATAAAATACCTAATTCCGCAGTTTTTCATAAAGGCCGTTTCGATCTTCCAAGTTCCATGTTCACTTCAAAAAGACGGACTAGGATCCTGGTAATAAACAAAAACTGTAAATTTTTGTTGCCGACTGTACACAGCATTTATGACACAGAAGAAGTAATAGTTTTGGTTATAGCTTGGAAAATGAGGCGTGGAGCGGTTGGGCGATCAGTCGAGCGACTGATCTGGCCTGCCTTGCCTGCGGGGTTGGAGAGGAACCAATGAAGTCTTGAGTAATGGCACAAACAAAATTCTAACAGCGCTGCCTTTGAGTAGCTTAAATTTATCTACCTACGTACCTAATTATCACTTTAGGTAGGTACCTACATACGTAGAGTGGGGATAGGAAAATTCCTAGGTGACCAACGAGACTACGAGACTACGAGTTTATGCAATTAGGGCTAAGTAAACTAAGCACAACGGATCTTTAGCTCTCTGAAGTTAGGTGCAATAGACGATTGCGCAGGTTTGGTAGAGTAAGCGAGATAGCACGATTCTAGGCTTTATCAAAAATGGGTTCTGCGCAGCTACTTCAGAGAGCTAAAGAACGATTGATCGTACTGTATATACCTACTTACATACATGTATAATATGACGCTATAAAAAAAACTTTTATAAGTAGGTAGAAGAACTTTGATGTTCAAAAAATCTTTAAAAAACATCATTTAGAAAAAAAGGTTAGGTAGGTACCTATGTGTAACTATAACTACTAACGATTTTATTTAGGTTTTGCATTTTTATAACAGGTAGGTAGTAAACTTAGGCCTTTACATCTATATTAGATAATTTATACAGCGTCAGGAGGCAACCTATGCCTACACTTAACGGGACACTGTAGTGCCTGGGACATTGTTTGAGATGGAACAGGCTTGCCCAGCACCTAAACCATCCTCTCAGCTTAATCAGCCTGGCCCACAGGAAAGACGACGTCAATACGCGTGGAGCTGACAAAGCTGCGGGTTTCCTCACGATGTTTTCCTTCACCGTTATGAGCTCGTGTTAAAGCGCATATAAATTTTTCGAAACGAAAAATCCAGTGATGCACGGCCGGGATTCGAACCCACGACCTTCGGATTGAAAGTCGAGACACAAACCCATTCGACCAACACGGCTCAGGTAGTAGGTGGGTACCTATACCTACCTCTATCAGGTAAATGCTCAGAATTTTCCCTAAATATTGTTGCGATACCCTGACTAAAGATGGCGTTAGGTGTCCGCAATATGCGGCAAGGTAACGTGAACGCTGGACCTGCCGCGCGAAATCCTATCAATTATTTACTTAGCAAGGTTATAAAATGTATAGGAGGTTATCCCGAACTTGAGAAATATCTCGCAATTACCTAGTATTTATTTATTTATTTAGGATTATGACACCTAGCAATATGAAAGTTTACTTTACTTTACATCCAATTATCCCCATTGAATAAATAAATCCCATCCCACTATCCCACTCATATAATACAGCTGAAAGTTTGTGAGTTTGTTCAGATGTTTGGATGTTTGAATGTTTGTATGTTTGTGTAAGGATCAGGCTCACACGACAAAACAGTTTACAATCAATTTACCTCAATATCTTATAGGTATAATAAGGCCCACTGTCTGTTATTTTTCATTATTTTATATTTATTAATTATAAAGTCTTTTATTCATACTAATATTCCATTTCTTAATAATCTTATATTTTTAATTGCTTAACAAATAAAGTAGTTTTTTGACGCGGGCCTTATTTTACTGCTATGGTAAAATATGGGCCACAAAAAATTATTTTTAAAATGGCTATAACTTTTAATTTTTCATTATTTTTCATTTTTGTAATTAAATAGTAGCATATTGAACTAAACCTTAGGAAACGCCCATTTTTTGTCGCATTAGTCATGTAACACGCGATATCTAAGTAAGACTTTCAAGTTAGGTGGGCCTTATTCACCTCGGCTACCTTATGACACGTTCGGTCATAATTAATGTCTGTGAATTTAAACTTTGTTGATACAGTTATTCTACCTATGCTGTAACGAGGCGGGCTGATCTTAATTGTGAGTGTAGATGCATATGCATGTGTTTCTGGACACACACAAGACCAACCAACTTTCATAGTGATGTACAGTTCGCCCAACGGATCTAGGCATTCGTGAAGCTAGCCGTTTGTCTGCGCAGAACACAATTTTGTATGAAAAATCGGTCACTGCGCAGACAAACGGCTAACTTTACGAATGCCTGGATCCGTTGGGCGAACTGTAGGTACTTATTGCATAAGCCTTGCAAGTTAAATACCTATCTACCTAAGCTTATATATTACCTATGACGAATGTAAGTGCCTACTCAAAGTCTCAAATCTATTAAGGTTGTCAGGCACAATAGTTGCTAAATATGTGTAGTACCTACTTCGTTTAGTAAAAAAAATGAGATAGGTAAAAAAACTATTTTTAAGTTTAAAGGTCAATAGATTGCTTCGTTGATACCAGTTTGCGGCAAACAGGGGGTGAGTTTGACATTTGCATTGCCCACGCCACGGTACGCCATATCCCTTCGCTAATAGTCCCCCAGCGGACTAATTAATGAAGCAGTTAGTTAAAAGTGATTCATAATTCAATAAGGTTTAGAACTCTTTTTTTTATCAGTTTTACAAGTAATCATATTTTACATATTATACATATTACCCATATATGCAACCCATTTGGCTCATATAACTATTTAAACTATTACACTGCTGATACTAATAAGTAGGTAAATATACCATGCAAACTTTTGTACGGCCGCACCACAAGAATCGAACTCGTACAACTACAACATGCTTCTAATCCGAGTGTTTGATAAAAAATACATTCAAGTGTATCCATCCAACGGTTGGTTACATTTAAATACCTACTGGAGAAATATTGCTAAAGTCAATTTAAACAATACACCCTTATTTTTTAAGAAGGTACAAAAAAAAAATTACGGTGATACTGATCACATTTAGTACTAGGCAACTTTATAATATTTTACTTATTAAAAAATAAAAAAAGTAACCTAAAATGGACACGAGACGAGTCAAACATATTATCGATTTATGATACTACGAGGGTTTTTCTGACTGGGGATGATACGAGAGCATAGTTTAAATGAGAACCCGTACGCGATTGTTGTCTGTAGTAGCTTCTTTATGTAAGTTGACTACAATCCTCCATAACTCATAAAAAAAAACGGACCTAACCATTTTCTGCATCTACTGAAACCGTCCTTAATTTTTTTTTGGTAGTCATAAAATAGCAGTGTAGGTATTTATTACGTAGAAGCTAAACACAAGCATGGGAAACTTTTGACATTCAGTAGGCCGCGTGAAGCGCGTCCCTCGACTCCCTCGGCGGTAGTTTAGACCGTTATTTTTCATCGGTGTATCATGAACAGCAAATTGCTTTCCAGCCTGCGTTTATGAAAAACTGTTGGTATTGAACGTAAGCTCATTTCTCTTTCCAAACTTTTATCAGTTGTACAGTCAGCGACAGAAATTCATGAACAAATGGAGATTTTAAAGCTACATTTTCATCAGAACTTGTGTATTTTTTTTTATAGTAATTAGTTAGGCCTAGCTTATGGTGCTAGGCAAAGCATTAAATATAAGCTAAAGTTTTAGCTACAACCCTAAGAAGATAGTTAGGTACTTACCTTCTTAGATACTTATGTGCATGATATTGTGAAGTTGTCTAATAATAAATAAGAATGTTTTAAATTGCCAAAGTAAGAAGGTTTTTTTGGATTTTAACCTACTACCTTACCTACCTATTCAAGTGTATCGTAGAGTGAGGATAGAAAGTGAGAGTAGGAGGCTTTCGTAGAGGCGTACTCGTACTAAAATCTGTATTTGGCACAAGCAAAATAAATATGTTCGTAAATCACTTACATGACGTCAAGCCTGAGAAAAATAACATACCTTGTAATATGGCCAGCTATAAAATATTTTAAACTTAAAACTCCTACTTATAATTATACGTTACTGTAGCAAAATGAACTTTATTCTCTGCCATCTAATGTCTGATATTGAGTGTGAAAAGTTTCATTGTGTCCCTTTCCACTCAGGTAATAATAAAATAAAGAGATTACATCTTTGCGTTAGCAACAATAGGGCCTCCTGTTACTTTACTAGAGCCAAACCTACAGAGCTAAATTCGCCCTTTTACATTATAGAATAAGATATGAATTCTAGTAGCAAAACTGTAGATTTGATTATAACAAAGTCGGATTGTTTTGATTGGTAATCGGTTGTTCCGAAGCGTTTAAACCTGGGTACCTTACTCGTACCACCTGTTAACTTATGAGTTGATTGCAATTATTGATAGGAGTCTACTGGTGTTTAATAGTTGAGATTATTATCCAATTTTTATATGAAAACTTTTTAGTAGCTTAGGCATCAGTTTGTAGGTACAGTCAGCAACGAAAGTCGATTAACATTTATGTTTCACAAATCGGAATATATCCGAAATCCGTTAATCATGACCAATATTTTTACTAATATTTGAAGATAAAGTCTTGGTTCAAAATAATTTCCCAGGAAAAGTTTATTTTTTCTTGGTTTTCGAAAACAAAAGCCATTTTAAAAAGTCCAACTGTTAATTGACTCTCGTTGCTGACTGTACTTAATACGAGTTAATGATTAAGATAATGGGTCACGATCTACATAGTAGGTCAAAATCTTTCCATTCAAATAAAACCGCAAACAAGATTATGGTTCTGGAAAAGGTGGAGTGTCTACTTTACTTTGACCGATTACTCGTCTCGTCTCACACTTGAACCAAAAACGAAATAAAACTATGAAACGGATGCGACCCAAGAATGCATGCCGATAGTGATGTGACTCACTCCATCACCGGCCACCTCGAAGTTCCAACGACTAGCTCTACCAGACCCCTCTTTTAATCAAAACCCTCCCTTATTTCCCTAGAGATAAAGTCCTCAAGATGGGACGCCGTAATCCAGTTTATGATAGCATAACCGCAAAATTATGCTTGCTGCTCAGAAACTCATTTCACGAAAGTAACATTTTCTATTACACTCTACGGCCTTGTAAATAGAGGCTATATTTGATGGTGCTTTTTTTGTTGGAGGGTAGATTGGAGGAGTTATTATAACAGAAGTTTAGACTACATTCCGTCGGTAAGCTAAGCAGTGCCGTATTGTTACTGTGCGGTTGCTAAACGATGTAAATCAACAATTAGGTAAGCTAGTAGTTTCTAGACTTGGCTTAAACATTTAGACATGTTATTCGGTAAAGACCGGGGTAAGGATAAAACTAAATAAATCTACTGGTACCTGGTTGTATAAACCAGCAATTTGCACAGAGTAGGTAACATGTAGATAGTGATGAACCAAAACTACCCACTATG
Source organism: Epirrhoe tristata (assembly GCA_951394285.1). Lineage (NCBI taxonomy): Eukaryota > Metazoa > Arthropoda > Insecta > Lepidoptera > Geometridae > Epirrhoe > Epirrhoe tristata. The sequence continues at coordinate 3,509,154 of OX596150.1, read as the reverse complement.
AGTGCAACCTTTTTCTCTTTATTTCGTTTCTGTTTTTATTTTTAATTAATATTTTTAATTTAAGAATAGGTACCGATCTGTTTGGCAACTACTTACCCACAGTTCTTGAAAATGTTATTAAGTTAAATACTCTATTACCTACTATTTAAGCTACGCTACACAGCATAAAAATTATACTATATTTAAGTATTTCTCTGTAAGCGAATTGTAAATTCTTTTGAGAAATAAACATCTTAACCGTTAGATTAGTAATTTGCTACATAGCTTACCTCAATGAGTAAAACCTTGAGCGATGTAGGTATCTCACTTTGAACTAACAGAATTAGGTTTGCTTATGTTTTATCCATAGCCTTCGGTCCTAGGTTAATTCCTGTAGTAGGAGTCTATCTAGCTATAATAGTTTTTTCAATACTGCCGTGATATTCGGAAAGCCACTAATCAAAACTTCACTTGATTTATGAAAGCCCTAAATAACGAGAGCGGTCGAGAAACGGTCTCAGCTTGAACCACAGAATACAGAGTAGGTACAACCTTGCTAATACGAGTCCCTTTGCTCCTGACACTTCGATCGATAGATTACGAGTAGATTGTAATGATGCCGGAGCTGTAAGCGATACAATTTTGTATTCCTTTGATAACTTAATTATTTTCGGGACCCTGATTCTTGTTTCGAGTTTATTTTTAGTTCGGCGAGATACGATTACGTAGCATTTTAGGGTTACCACAGGTATTTTGGGATTGTAGAAGATTGATTACGTATTATGTGTTTCTAATTCGATTAAATCCGCCATTATTAATTTTCTAGTAGTTTCCTGCATTTGTCTTGTACCTACGCATTAAATGCTGTTATCTTGTTTTCCCAATTTTTTGTCTACAGGCCCATCTAATCATGGAAAGTAGATTAGGTCCTTTCCGGAGAATGCAATCTATTAGTATATTATATGTACATACCTATCTATCCAGTCCAAATATAGAATCTAATCACTAACTTAATTCAGGAATTGGGTTCAACAAATAAATTAAAAAATATTGATGTAATGTTTTTTTTTGTTGTTTTGTTCTCCCGAGAAAATCGATAACGACTATCCTTTCACTTGATTGTTGCATCTTGTATAACTTAGTCCATTCGTGATGACGCTGCGATTGGTGGAACGTCTGTTCTCCTTGAAAATAATTATGCAACATTTCTAAAAAATCAATAAATGATCAATTTTGAAGTGAAAACTTATATCGGGTTAAATTATCTATTGATCTATAAATATCTATTTACAACCCAAAAATGAGGCCTTGTCAGTTTGTGTAGTTTAAAATTAAAGACCCTGTTTAGTTTCGCTGTATGAACTATCCACAATATTCATATTGCATTCATAACATCCATAATTTGCTAGAGCTTATAGGAGAACATAGTCTCGCAGTCGTGAGGCGCCTGACCGCGAAACAATACAGCTAATCACCGCCGCTCCACTCTTGAAGGTCTATGACGAACTGCTAAATTGCTTGCACCTATAGATTCGCTCAGTGGAGGCGTCACGTCGAAACTAATATTACTTACCATTACCTACCTACGATAGGTGGCCGGTGCTCGAGAGAGTGTCTGAGTTATAGCGAAGAGCCTAGCTCTTTGATGCCATGGTAGCCTCGTTAAAACTAACAGTTATTGTAGACGTAGTACGTACCTACCCTTCTTGAATGTTTACTAGTTTTTATTTTTTAAAGTGTGTTATTTTTGTACTGTACCTATTTATTTTTATTAAGTACCCATATTGTTTTTTTTCATTTGATCTCACTAGGTTAACTAGTTAACTTAGATAATAGTACTCGTACAATCTGTAATGTTAGCCTAAGTTGTAAATAAATAAATGTCTAAATGTCTATTAACAAAGGCTGTAAGATGTAGGCCTACTAAGTATTAATTAACAAAGGGCATAAAATGCTGGGCATTCATCATTTCAATATTCCAGTAGTTCTTATTTTTCTGGTATTTTTTTTGTAATGTTGCTATAAATGTAGATTTCATTAGATTTAATAAAAAAAATATGAAATAAGTAAGAATATACTTATTTTTAGGTACCTACTCTTTAATTAAAGTACCTATTTATTAAATGAACTACTTACAAAGATAAACTTTTTTACTTTACTTAAGGTTAAGGTAAGTTAAGGTATAAAATAAATAATGATACTTATCACTCGGCTAATTTTTGACGACTTGATGAAACTCAAAATAAAATATTGACTACCTATACCTATTACCTACCTAAGTATTTAAATTCGTTAACAAATTATTAGAGAGAAAACTTAGCCCAGCTGTAAGACGAAATATGTTTGTAAAAATAAACTAGGAAGCACTTTTTTATGGGCATCATAAAATTCGTAAACTCCTGGTTTTTTTTAGTTTTTGTCGAACTTTGCTGCTGTTACCTTCATCTTGTGTCGTAGTGCATCTACCTAGCAAGATTGGCAATTTGTTTATGGTTTTGGTTTGAGGTCGTGACCTACAGACTAGGTTGAAGCTTTTCTAGTTTTATTGCATTACATCATTCGCAGATTTTTTTTATTATAATATCTAGAATTTTAATACAAATGGACATGTCTCTGACTGTCCGCTCTTAGACATCTAGAAGAAGAAAGGTTTTATCTTTAGTTCTATCTATAGATCGATTCCCTGATGAACAAGGTTCCTTTTCGGACGGTATCGACGATGGAAAAAAAGTTGAAAAAAAACGATCGATTTTACATCACGACATATCGATGTCTCCGGGGAATAAAAGGATAACTGCAAAAATACAACTTAACAGGAAAAACAAAACATGTTTTCGTTGATAACTTCACAAATTGTGCAAAATGGTGCGCATAGTAGAGCGCAAAAAAAAGATGCGCAGAGTGCGGAAAAGTGCACAAGGTGCGCAAAATGTCAAAAATAACAAATGTACAAACTTCGTTCCAACCTTCGATCAGATAATATTATGATCGAAGGTTCCAACCGAGTGTTCCGCAACACTCACGTTTTTTTTATTGAACTTGAGCCTTGGTCACACTTTAGGTATCAGAGTTAAGTTTACGCATGTTGTATTTTATAAAACGTGTCGGAAATGAATTCGAATGAAAAGAGGCACTAATTACTTTCCCTTCAACGCCCTTCTAATTGAAGTTTTATCACCTCAAAGGGCCAAGTTAAATAGTGTTGATTTGACATGGTGTATCCTCATGACCATAGATAAGTAGTAGGTTCTATAGATAAACAAGAGTTGGCCAGAGGTCGATGAACGGTGCATCGTGCATTCGACAGATGGGGGACAGTGTGGAGGAAATATTTAGAATCGCTTTAGTTATGGGATATTAGGGTGACAATGGTTAGATGAAGCTTAGGACACATTGGTTACTACAATTACTTTATTGATTTAAGTTACTGACGTGTAAGATACCTTTTTAGACTGTAATTAAAACTTAAAAAATATATGTAGGTTACTAAAATAAAACGTAAGTATGTTTAAGTAGTCTTATTTAACTAAAAATAAATTATTTATCTGTTTGGTTAGTTAACAGTAATTTATAATAACAACTGACGTGTAAGATACCTTTTTAGACTGTAATTCAAATTAATTTGATAGGCAGATATTTATATTAACTTAAAAAATATAAGTAGGTTACTAAAATATAACGTAAGTTTGTTTAAGTAGTCTTATTTAACTAAAAATAAATTATTTATCTGTTTGGTTAGTTAACAGTAATTTATAATAACAACTGAACTTGTAATTTGTATTAAACTGCTATAGTGAATTAAACATGAATTAAACAAGTTTATTATTAAATATTATGGATACCCCACAAGACTTATGCCCAAAAAATCTCATCAAACATTGAGGTTCAAATTATAATTGATCTGCAATCATTTCTTGACATTATTAAACACAAAAGAAGTTTCCCTAAGAGCACAACATAGCAGTCTAGCAAGACCAATAAAAATTACAATCAACAATCTGAAAGAAAGCCTAACTTTAAAAAAGATGGCGCGCATCTTCAAAGAGATTAGTAATTTGGCGCCAAAACAGCTATAACCTGTGGGTATGTCCACCCTACAGTTCTATGGGGTATCGATTATTCTGACGCTGCGCAACGCTCCCCCCGCCCCGGCGCGCTCAAACTTGTAGAAAAAAGTTCGCGTTTTTCGGAAACTACTTATGTGATTTTGACTAAGTACTTAAAAGTGCTTAACATCTGGGATTTGTAGATTCCAGCTGTTTGGGCTTTAGTTTTTTTTAAATTTATTTTTGTAGGAATGGGTCTCAGTTTATTTTTTAAGGCAGCGTAATTGCAAACACTATTTTAATTAAATAAAAATGGATTAGCAGGTATCTCTACTTTAGTTCTCTTTGCTCATTGTGCTTCTCGTCATTGGTGTAGATACTCTACCTAATGGATTGTTCATTCTTCATCTAAGTTTTTTTTTTTTTTTTTTCTTATGAAAACAAACAGCCGTTTAAAAACGCAACTAAAACTATACCTATTGACCGTTTACATGTTCTCACATATTGAACCGAATTAATAGCTTGCTTGAATAATAGCACTAAGTATAAAAATTTGAAACAAAAAGAGAACCAAAAAAGGAAAACGTAAGTAGGTATGACATTTAAAAAGAAAGAATGAGATGTGAAAAATAACTTTAAAAGAATGAAACAAACTACCTACTTAATTAAATTAATTGAATAAGTAGCTCAATAAATTTTTATTTAATCATAGGTATTCAAAAATGAAGTGGTAGGTATTTATTGAGTTGTTGAATATTTGTAAGTAAATTGTTGGTAATTTAGACATTAAAATTTGTAGAAATTCGATAGTAAAACCTCCTGCAGACTTAGCACGTTTATTAGTATTTGCTGTATTTGCAAGCCACTCTAAGTACTTAACATTTTATTGAGCAATCAGGTTCCTCCTAGATCGAGTGTCGTCATAATCCAGGTACCTACATCTGCATGCGGAGAGCGTCGCCTGTCAAAGCCATGAGTTATTGGATTTGGTACGCAATATAAAACCATCAAGGATGAGGAAATTTTGGAATACTTCCCTTCATTTAGTTATAACCCGCGGGATCTTTCACTCGAGGTAGATTTATCTTTGCTCTTTTGAAGTGCTAATATTGAGTGTTGACAAAACGTGTGGTCACTGGTATTCGGTTGACTATGCAATCCAATTCACGTAACGCAAAAGCGTACTAATTATATGTATACTTTTATTTTTTAAATGTGTAGGTTATACTAGGTACTTACTTAAACACCCCTATTTTTAATGTACCTACCAGAAAAAAATCGGTTTCTGATCACATTTCTGATCTGATTTGGCTGGTCAGTTAGAATATCAAAAGTTTCTGATAATTCTGAGAGTTAGACATTTTTATGAATGGTCATTATAATAGTTGGACATATTTATGATTGAACATTATTATGATTGGACATTATTATGGATATTTTTCGACTATTTGTCATTTTTCATAATTGGATATTAGTCGTGCAAAGGGTTAAAACTCGATTTATGAAAGCTACTGCGGTTTTACTGACTGGGGATGATGCGAGAGCATAGTCTAGCGAATTCGCGATGCAGCACCTACTTCAGCGGATTGAAGATTTTGCAGCTTTCAAAATATGATCATAAAAATTTTTACGAAGGCTTTGCCAAATATTTTCAAGCTTTTCAGCTTATTAAGCTGACATACCGAACCTAGCCATAGAGGTACCTACTCATCTAAGTAATTCCAGTACCTACCTAAGAACCTAGGTAAATGATGAATTTGTTTATGGTCTTTAGGATGATAGGTTAATTCTAATGAGATTTGAGTTTGAGCGTTGGATTCATGTTTGTTATAATGGGGCTTCTCATTATAAAAAAAAAACAGTGCGAGTTGGGCTCGCCCACCGAGGGTTCCGTACAAAGGCCTGGCATAGTGCACATAATTTTTTGGGCAGAAAAACTCATTGGTGCACGACCGGGATTGAAACCACGACCATACGATCGGAAGGCATGGCCACTACCACTAGACCACCAATGCTCCACAACAATATACTAAGGGCTCAATTCAGTAAATGTACTTAGTAGGTACTGTTTAAGCATTGTCCATGTTATCCATAATTAGGTTAATTATACAAAGAAAGTCCGTAATTTATCAATTATGCAAAAAAATATCACCATGAAACTTATTACGACAAAGCGACAAAAACCAGTGTGGCGGGAACATATTTTATTTCGTGCGAAACGGTCGTTGCGAATGCTGGACTAATCGCCCGACTGGTTGCTCGATCCGACGTTTCTAATCCTGTTACGATTAGGGTGAAAACTATGCCTTTTTCATGTTTTTGGACTAGAATAATTGAAAATGAGGAAGAGTGAGGAGAATTAGGTAGAGTGGAGCTTTTAACACGATTTTTTTTTACTTATGAAAGGATCTACTCTTTCGGTTATCAGTTATACCTAAGTATTTAGATAGGTAATAATCAATCATATCTAAATAGGATTTTGCTTTTGTTGGATACAAATACTTACCTACAAAGAGAAAAGTACACAATATGAGCAATTACAAAAATAAATATATTAAGAAATTCAAAATGCTACGCCGAGTAAAACTTAGTATTTAATTAAGTATTAAAGGTGCATTTACACGATGCAATTTTTCGTACGATTTGCTAAGCCCCGCCCATTGAACGTGCCGACGAGCGTCGCGCTATCTATGACAAATCGCATACGATGAGCGTTTACACGTGGAAAATTGCCGTGCGATACGATATCGTATGGGTTGATATCGCATCGTGTAAATGCACCTTAAACACTAGCCGTCTTACTACGAAAAAATATAAACCGTGTTTATAGAAGCACTGACTAAAAAACTGTTTCTAGAAAAAATGATATCAAAATACTCGTACATAGAACGCTTTTTTTGTGGTACCTAACAGTTTTGTTTTGCCATTATGTCAAAATGGTGTTCAACGGATGCTTAACTTTTCTGTAGTAAAACCGAAACGTAAACAGGTTCACGACTGTATCCCCAAGGCGCGGTAGATATTCTCTCAGATCTTTTGTATGTTAATCCAGATCCTTTGAAAATGTCTGAAGGGGTGTAGTCAGAGGCATTTCCAAATACATATTTGATGCATGCCCATATCTTGCAGAAGTTAGTATTCCATACTTGACAGGTAGCAAGCCCATCGCCTATAAGATCACTCCTCACGATGTCTTCCTTCACCGTTTACCGTTTATATTTATATTTGACGACCTCTGTGGCGCAGTGGGCGAAGGTCCGCCTGCGATGCAGAAGTTTGCGGGTTCGATTCCCGCCGCGGGACAAATGTTTGTATGCCCTACAGATATTTGTCTAGGGTCTCGGTGTTACTATGTATAATATGTATGTTTTTTTTTTTTTTTTTTTTTTTTTTTTTTTTTTTTAATTAAATAGGTCAGCATTTGACCTCCCTCTGCCTGATGTTAAGCAGTAGTGAGGTCTAAGATGGAGCATACTTTCCTAGAAGGAACCTATTTACTCTTGATTTAAAGACCCCTATATTGTACTTTTCGGGAAATACGGGAATGTATTTACAAACAAAAAGTATATAAGTAGTTTATCAGTCATCTAGTACCCATAACACAAGCTCTGCTTACTCTGGGGCTAGATGATGCTGTGTGAAAAGTCCAGCATTATTTATTTTATTTATATTAATTAATAGCCTAGTATTTAAACAAATCACTTAAACGAAGTAATCCAGTAAGAATGAATAACTCCAAACATCCAAGTTTACTGTGACTCAACGATTTTATACGCAATATATCCAAACCAGGCAACCTGGACACATCCCGCTCCTTTCAATATCCCAACTTTCCTTTAACGCGGGGTAGAGTGAAGGGAATCCAGGGGTCTTGCTGGCTGGTCGTAACAACTCACCGTAAGATTTTAGGAAAATTAACTTTAAGGGGCTCCTCAATCTAAACCTTTAGGAGATTAAGGCACATAAGCTCGTTCATTATGGTCAGTTGTGTGGTTTCTATAAACGTAACTCACAGTTTACTTGTATTAATTTCTCTTACAAAATATTTATAGTCACAGCTGTCTGTATTGTACTAAAAAGTAATTTTATACATTAACAGAAGAGCGAGATCCTCTAATACAGGTATTTTTTACTTAAAAGAGGGTCCCAAACCCATGAAATGTATTTTAGTTTAAGTTGAAATAAAATATTTTGTATTTTATATTGTATTAATAAACTAATGAAAAAGCTCACCTGATTTATAACATTAATGTAAAAACTAAATTATAACAAAATTGTAAAGCTTTCCTTCTGGTCTCTACTTTATGACTCTTTGAAGACGTCTGAGGGGGTGTTCCACGACAGGATGTGCAACCCAAACTTTCAGCCATCTACTGGCTCTCACACGTTAATTTTTCTTCACCAATTAGATTAAAGGTCATCGCACATATTGCCGCAAATCTTGTGCGGCACGTTTTAATTCTCGGAAAAAATCGATGAAGTAGTGGACAGTCGGGATTTGAACCGGCAACCACTATTCCTAAGCCCCCGCTGTTCTCGGCAACATGGCAACGTGGCTACAAGGGGCTAGAAGCGTTTGGACCACATCTCAATTTGACTAGTTAACTGTATGACCAGGTTCGATACAAGTTTTCATGTAGGTATCTCTACCATATTTTAGTTAAACATAGACCACAGACACACTAATTATTCATGTTAATATGACAACCAATTGCTTGGGCTCTAAGGTCTTTATTAATAAACGTGATGTAAAGTTACGCCAGGTTTAAACTCCTAAAATTGTATGGTTACTCCTAAGTTACACCCGGCGTGTTACATCGCGTTTATAAGGGCCTAAGAGGATACGGGCTTCGAAAAAATCTTCAAGTTTGTCTTCAAGGTTTCATGTCCCATATTTTTATCAATTGGGTACGTTTAAAACTTTTGATTAGCCACAGCTTTTATGTACCATGAGATCGTACAACATATCCAAGCATTTTATTTCGGGACAACAAGGTCTAAGCTACCCCTGATCCGCAAAAGTATCCTATTGAATAAGCATTTGGGCTCGGAGCAAGGGCATGTCCCTAAATCAGTCAACGTCCACAGCTCGGCACAGTAATTGGCTCTCTTCGACTATTCTCGATCAACTCTTGGAAAACGGAAAATATACAGTTCATTTTTATAGAAGAAAATAATGACAAACACTACAGACATACAGATTTTTAAAGGATCACGGCAGGGATATAAAACGACTAGGTAGGTAACTACCTAAGCATAGAAAATACTTTTTAAAGCTCATTTTAACTAAAAAAAGTACGTGAGTGTCGGAACACTCGGTTGGAACAAAGCAAAGAGTATACTAAGCACAATGGATCTTTAGCTCTCTGAAGTTAGGTGCAATAGACGATTGCACAGGTTTGGTAGAGTAAGCGGGATAGCACGATTTTAGGCGTAGTCAAAAATGGGTTCTGCGCAGCTACTTCAGAGAGCTAAAGAACGATTGTGCGTAGTATACTTTTCTATACTGGGAATATAATAAATTAATTGTCCATTAGGTATCCTAGAAACGCTCTTCCGTACTAATAATGTAACAATCAATGGACTCTGTCGCGGCTGCGCATTTCGCACTGACGTTTTGACATACATGTGCCGTGACGGTAAAATGGAACATTTTTTTTCTAGCCTCAGTCTTTTTTTTTCGATACCTTCCGAAAAGGAACTTCGTTCCAAAAACAAAGTAATGACACAGAATCACGACAGTATCCCCAAGGAACGGTAGACATCGACATAGAGATTCCCTCACCATGGCGATTGTCTAGGTATCGGAGAATAGATAAAAATGACAGTAATGACATTCGAGTGTGGATAAAACGGGTAAAATGTAAGTAAATAGAAGTTATTTTTATCAATGTCATGTCATTTTTATCTATTCCCCGGTACCTAGACAATTGCCATGGTAACGGGGCAGATCTAAGGGAGTCCAAGATCATTTGAAGATGTTAAAGAGTAGTCAGAGGCACGCCCAAGTACCTACCTACAGTTCGCCCAACGGATCTAGGCATTCGTGAAGTTAGCCGTTTGTCTGCGCAGAACACAATTTTGTATGAAAAAGTGTTCACTGCGCAGACAAACCGCTAGCTTCACGAATGCCTAAATCCGTTGGGCGAACTGTACGTTTACAATTTGCAGAAGCTATCATACGTAATATTCCTAGTATTCCTACTTACCTAGAATTTTATTTAATAATAAATAAATAATGCTGGACTTTTCACACAGCATCATCTAGCCCCAAAGTAAGCAGAGCTTGTGTTATGGGTACTACATGACTGATATACTACTTATATACTTTTTGTTCGTAAATACATACATATTATACATAGAAACACCCATTATACTTGTAGATCATACAAACACTTGTCCCGCGGCGGGGATTGAACCCGCAACCTTCTGCATCGCAGCCGGGCTTTCGCCCACTGCGCTACAGAGGTCGTCTTTTGTATTTTCTCATCTTTTTTTCAACCTACGCTGTCTCTTTTCTGAGCATATTCACCTTTAGGCCCTATTTAGAAGTTGACACAAGATTCCAAACGTCTGACCATCTACCGCACACCAACGTCGCAATATTGCGTTCGTCACCCTGATAGCAAGAGCGAAAGTTACTGACTGAACCCTCTTTTATCAACCTTAAATTAAGAAGTATAAGGTTTACTTTCCTTTAGCCTTTATTTATTTTAGTGTGACCACACCTTAGTTTACGACTTTATGTTAATGAGAATAGGGTTGGTTTTGCTCTGGATTATGTTAAAAGCGTTGTCTTGGGGTAGCGACAATGCCCCGTAGGGCACCGCGGGGGAAATATTTTTAACACTAATCATCTCAATCCGAAACTTGTTTGGATAACGCGTTTAGGTACTTACTATAGAATAAAAGGGTATAACTGATAATAGGTAGGGTTTAAATTTTGATAAAAATAAGTAGGTACCTACTTTTACTTAGATAATGAAAACACAAAAATGTTTAAAGAAGAATGTTACATATTTTTTTTTATTACATAACATACATACCTTAATAGTTAATAAGCATATCTTTTAAAAGTAATAGATTGTTTATTTAACACAGATAGTTAGGTACCAAGGTAACTGTATAACAAAACGACTTTTTAATGTAAGTAATATAAGTAATTAAAATATGTTTTTTTTACAATTAAAAACAACGTATTGTCAGATACGCCCCTTTTCCTTCATTGTACTTTTATGATTGTTTATGCTATTTTTACATTCTTGCTAAGAGATGGCGCCACCGACTGGTGTTTCTGATGATCTAATTTTTCTGCGTAGCGTTACTTATCGAATTAACAGCATAATCACCTGCAAATTGGAACAAAAACAAAGATTTAAGTATAATATTCTATGAAATAATAGAAACAAATATTAGAATAAAAAAAGTTACAAAATATTTAAATGGATTAGGTACCTACTTAGAGACTTAGTTCCCTCCAATTGCTAAGCGAAAAAAATATAAGAACTTATTATTAATCTTTCAAAATACATTTTTTTAAGTCTGATCAAGATTAATATTTCATTACTCGAGGCCATTGTCCAAATGTTAGGCCTCTCGATGACGTCACAAACTGCAAGCCTCCTCAGAGGTACTTATAGGGAACGGTGGCTTCACTGATATGTGTGAATCGATCTTTAATGCGACAACCTTTAATTTAAATAAACGTGAATAAAGTATTATGGCTAATAATATTATTATGGCTAATAACTAATAATATTATGGCTTCCACCCTTTTTAAACTATAGGTGTTCTTACTTAGTTATCTATTATATATTTACAAATCTGAATTAGTGGTAAACTTACATTGACTCAGCCCCTTATGCTACGAAAGCCTGCGTTGGATCGCAATCGAAACGCTGCTAAGCTGAGAGTCGACAGCTCGACTGAAGCAAAGATGGCTTACTAAACCTTATTACGTTTTTATTAACCTAAGTATTAAGTACAAAAAAATCATCATTATCATTTCAACCGGTCAAATACCCATTGCTGTCACTACCTCACAGTGATCTACCATTTTTAACAAGGGTAAGAAAAAGATAATCTTATTATATCGTATTTGTTTACATACAAGTTATTTTTTGTCTTCATTTTATCCAAACAAAAATACCGGTCAATGATTTTAAGTTCAACGATTGTAAAGGTCAGTCGACATTAGCGTTTAAATCGCGTGCTTGTCTGACGTCACTTCCTTTGGCGTTTTGTTTTGACCATGTGTCCTTCACCGTGACATTATCAGCGATGTGTCATTTTTACTCATCTCGTAGAAGGTCGTGAACATTTCAGCGTAATCAGCTAAGACCACAGAATACAGAAAGTAAGACCCTGGTTCGGGGAAGATTAAGATACGAATGGTTTGTATGTATGGTATGGCCTATCTTTTCCGAACCATCCAAATTATACACAATAATACAGTTTTTAATTTTTGCTGTCTTTGTTATTATGATTTGACACTAGTCAAAAGTAAATAGATAGTAGGTAATATATGAATATTGGAGGCCCACCTATGAATTACCTACATCAAGGGGGAGATTGTATTTCCTACTGGACAAAAATCGGGACTGCTTTTGCAGGTAGACTTAAAGTGGTCGCAGACGTATCCGCACCGAGCTGTCAATTCAATAGAAGAAATGCTGAGACGTCTAAAGCCGCATTTTCTGACGTCATCAGTATTTTTTGTATAGAAAAATGACTGCGGCACGTACGGCGCGGCCAAATGTACGATCAGGTTAAATGATGACTTGACTACCTAATCCAGTCCAGCGAAATGGTTGAGATGAAAATTCTTTACACCTCACAGGGTTTCCAAACATTTTGATTGAATACCCTTCATGCTCGGCAACGTCCTTCAAAGTTCTGGGACTAAAAGTAAAGGCCTATACTCATACGGATGGGCTAATATATGCCGTAGAGCCTTTCGTTTTTGGTATTTAACGCGAAAAAACGAATAAAAATCACATCTATCACACATTTGTAGTTTTAAACTTAAGATATTTAACGGCAAATAATTTTAGTATTATAAATGTCTTTTGACCATAATTATAATTGTTTTTCATGTTCATGACATCTCGTCAGGGTTAGTGATCGCACCGGATACGGCACGTGACCGCGGCATCGCTACCGTTCGATTTTCCGGAGCTCGCTCCAGTGGGTAACCACCCTTATAGTCGAAACTTATATCTAATTGTCTGCACTCCCCTTACATCGATACGATTTTATTTTAACAGGCCCATACTTGCAAATAGCGTGGTAGTGATGGTTTAGTTTATTTTGGTAAGCGCTTTGAATTAGGTTTTCACTGACGTAAGGTGAACTGTGATAAAATTTACACGCTATGTCCTTTTTAATAGCTCTATAGGCCTTTTTCACAGTATCGCCAACATTTATGCATAAATTCTGTACTTACAGTTTTTTAAACTAGAATTTTTATAAAAATGGTTGTATTGTTATCGATCCCTAAAAAGGTATATTAGTACATTATGGTACTAGTGTGTATGTGTAACATTGGTGATTACCGCCGAGGCGCTATTGAGAGCCGAGCCGTAGGCGAGGGTCTTAAGACAGCCGAGGACAGTAATCATCAATACACACGTGTATCATACGACGTTTTTCAACACACTTGTGAATAAAATAACAATAAAAACTCATTTTCAACAGTGAGAACGAGTTGTGAAAAATGCGCCATAGCGAAGGCGGGAAAAATTAATCAGTTGCCCTATGCTCGCGCATTGCGATCATTTATTTACTCTAGTTTGGTAATTTAGTTTGGTTTTACTTTTTTTGTCCAAGTTTCATTAACTAATGTTTTTGTAATTATTAGTAGATAAGTAAGCTTTGTTAAGTATTTAATGAGTGTAGGTGGAAGATATAATATCTATCTCTGAGTGTCCTAGATGATCCTTCTACATGTTACCACGGAAACGAAGATGCGGGCAAACCGCTCTTTTATATAATATAGAGATAGTATTGCGCGTTGGTAAGAAGTTGTCCCCGGAACTACAGATCCAATTCTGAGAATACTTTCTCTGATAAATGCTATATTCTTCCTGAACCGTTTTAACATAGAAACATGTTCTAAAGGAATCTCTGTAGATACATGTGAAACACATTCTTTTTATATCTCACGAAGGTTAGTTAGTCTAATTGTGTGTGCAGATGTAGGTACGTTGTTTCTGTGTGTGTATGTTTGGGAAAGCTCCATGGACGAATAAGCATCCAGGATCACTTACGCACATAAAAATAAAACACAAAATTAAGACCAACCCATTGAACGACAAGTGGTAACTGTCCCCTCACACCTGCATGTTGCTTAGAACCGGTCATTATACTGGGTGTAAAAATACTACTACCGAAAACTGAGGGGTTGCATTAAGACCATACCTACCTGATAATTTCATTAATAAAAGAAAAACAATTAAAACTCAAAATCCAGCAATCTACGTAAAAGAACGCGCGCAGTACATACGCAAACTTAATCTTTAAACGCTGTTTTCTCCAGATATAATGTTTTTTTCGGAAAATCCTTTTGGATTTAGCTGTGTGTTGGGTGCTGTACCTACCCCTTTCGGCTTCTCTGTAGGGTTATTTTGGCAGAGGTGTATGTGTGTATGTCTGTGATGATGAGTATGAGTATCTCTGTGTGTTTGTGGCATGGCAGCACTGAAACATGAACCGATTTTTATTTTTGTTATATTATGAGTAAAGTAAAGCTGTGATTTTAATACGAGTAAATAAAGTTCATTGTTTTGTAATGTGTCGGGTGTTTTTAATTAATTAAATTTACACTTGTAGCCAACGAAGAAAGGCATAAATGGGATAACATTTTTGTTACATTGCATACCGTGTTTAATTATCATGTGAAAGTGTTAAGATTTCATGTGATTGTAAAAGGTAATGAATTTGAATTAATTTGTTTTAAATGATTTTATCAAACTAAAGAACATAATTTACTATTTATTTTGTACCAACCTACATTATAACTAAGTGCTCGTTTTTATTGTTAGTAAGTAAGTAAACCAGTTTAGCTTAGTGATTTACGTCGTAAAGTTGTTGGATGAACAAAGGCTACTCTTTGATGCAAACGACTTGAAATCAAGGTAAAACAATTTGTACCGAATAAAGTAAACATTCAAACGAAAGTGTTTTACGAGTCTTGTAGCCGCAGTGTCTGCTGACCTAGAAGATAACCGAGATTACTCGCTAAATTACAGACAGCGAGAACAATCTCGATAAATCAAGTCTACACTAGAGGAAATAAGGTTCAATTTACAACGGCTACGTTTCGCCAATTAGTGCTATTTATCAACGAAAATTCCCCAAATTCCCTCTATGAACGAAAGGCTAATAAATCATGTAGCGCTTGATAAACGCGCCATGATTTCAAACCTATTTTAACCTGTCATGTGGCACGCAGATGGAACCAATCATCAGTAATCCTAGAGCAGCCGTCAACTCTTATCAATCTACAAAAAACGAGTCGGTAGGTTAGGTATATTGTGGACAAAAGTGGTTTGGAAATCAACAAGATACAACGCAAAGCGAGTAGTAACGACCTATATACAAATACCGTAACTCCATCCTTGATAAACTGAGCCTTCTAAGTTTTTAATGCACATTGATGTTACAGCGAGTGTGTTGTTTTGAAGAGTAGATGGAAAAAAGCAATGGAGAACGCGCTAGAGAGAGGCGACATAGTATTTTCGCATGCGCTACGGTCGTCTCGAGGGCATACGGTTCCATTGTGCTGTAATGACTTAAATACATTTGTTTGTTTTTTCCATTTTCTATCTTAGCTTTATCAACTTAAGATTGATTTTTGTATGGACTTGGAATATTATAAGTCTTTACGGAAATGAAAATGATATACGGCCGCCGCCAATCGGCCGCATTCGGGTGCCGTCGTCGCGCACGTGCACATGGCGGGAAGGGGACACTACGCTCGGCAGGGCTGCCACGCGCTCCCTAGCTCGCTACGATATCGCTGCCGATGCCGCAACTGCCTTTGAAACAAACGATCGCTAGCACTCGCACAAATAAATTAGTTTTACGACTTTTCCACATAAACTATTTTTACTTCGGCTTACTTTAGTATGTTGATAAAGCGGTCAGTTTATAAGTAAAACCGTACACGTTCTTAAATAAGATGAACCATAAAATGGGAAGTAAATCTGTAAAGGCCTCATAAAACTATACCTACGTGATACTGTATCTATACTATGAGCTTTACTATAACAGGAAAACGGGATTTTCTCTTATTATCATTACATCAACCATAATATTTTTTTACTTACTAATTAATTATTATTGGTAGCTAGTAGCTATAACAATGGGCTATAAGTATATTTTAGTACAAAATGTACAAGCAATTTTAGTATCTTTATTTGTAATGATGGTGATTGGAAATTTGGACAACCCTAATTTAATAAAGAAGCTAAACTGTACCGCGCCTTTGGCTCAGTTTTGTTGCTACAGTTCTTGTTTTAAAAACTTAAGATTCCGTCTGTTTACGTTACAAGTGCGACTTGCTTCGACTCACGTTCCAAGTTTAAAAGTTCATTAACGTTTAATATTCAATGTTGTGTGCGTTCATTTAAATATGATTTTTTCGGTTAGGATTATGACAAGTCAGTAATTGCACGCCCTTTATAAGTAAAAAGGGCGTAAGTTACGATACGATGGTTTTACTAAGGTTTAGTATCAGTAGGTTTAGATATCATCAATTACATTATATAAATAATCGTATTAAGTAAATATCTAAGAAAAAAATAAGAATTCCTTGAACTCTAAATTTAGAGAGAGACCCTTAAGACGTGTCGTTTAAAAATAAATTGATAATTGAATTGATTTAATAGAAAGGACACAATTCAAAGTTCCTCAACCTCATACTCTACATGTAGAGTCTACATTATTTTCAACTTCTAATCGATTAGTGTGATTTTAATTTACTGCACATAAGACTACGTTGCGGGTTATCCCTAAGTGCTCTAAGAATCGCATTCTCTAGATTATAACCAACAAATTCCGCGAATCGGCATGTAGCTTTGTGAACTTGATTTTGCACGTGTATAGGTATATTGGTATATTTAAAGATATTCGTTTCTAAACTCTAATCCAGTTTTATTATTTCTGTGTTTATTGTAAAGTAAAAGTTCGCAGAATGGAGGGGGTAGATGACTAATATGTGTGTAGTGTAGGTAACTACACACACGTGCAGAGAAGTTATGAGTTTGGTGCTCAGCACACTAACAGCGAAGTTATATTGTGTGTGTGACTCTTAAAGCATGATGCAAGCATAGTGTGATAAACTTACGCACACAAAGAAAAGTCAAGATACTAGCGTAGTAAGTAGGTAATAATAGGTAATTTTTATTAAAAAAATATTTGCGTTTATTGCCTTTTACTACTATTCTTCTGAGACATTTAATGACAATGCGAAATATTTTTTACTTCCATGACTGAAATCCTCTGAAAGGCTTCTTAAACAAATTAACTGTGATTAAGTAATTATAGCACATATAAGTCAAACATATGAACGAACTTACCTGCTATGCTAAAAGTAAGTTCGTGTTACTTACTTTTATGAGATTCGTAAAGCAATACTTCGCAGTCAAAAGCTATTAGTTAGAAATGTAATTCATCAAAACAATCGACCTCTTCTCATGGAGCACTGGTGGGACTGGCGAGGTGAATCAATCTATCCAAGGCCTGACTTACTCGACATGAATTGAACTTTATTGTGCAGGAATAAGAGCCAATATGCCTTTATACTGCAGCTTTATCGTTTAGTAAGTTTACATGGGTATTTCTAGAGCCGTGTTGGCTGAGTGGGGAAAGTGCTTTGATTTTAAATATAAAGGTGATGGTATCGAATCCCGGCCGTGTATCAGCATTAGGGGCCAGATTTCGTTTAATAGAAATAATTTTAGGTACTTACCTACAAACTTATGCGCATTTTATATAGTAGGTATATTTTTTTGAACTCAAACTCCAAACGGTGAAGGGAAATATCTTAGTAAGAAAACAGGTAGTAGCAAGGAATACGAAGGTATAAACTATTACATTTCTATAAAGGTACAATTAACAATTAAAGCTAATTGCTACATGAAATAAGGGATATGGTTTTTTTTTTTTTTTTGTTTATGATGAATGGGTCGGCTCTTGACCTCAAACTTACACAGGTAAGAGTGAGGTCTACGATGGAGCGAGCTTACCCAGAAGGTGCCTATTAACTCTCTTCTTAAAAACAATAGGGTCATAATAATAATTTAAGTTTATGTTTGTGCTGTAGTTTTTTTTTTCCTAACCTATGTCGTCCCACTGCTGGGCAAAGGTCTCCCCCATTATTTTCCAAGACTTGCGGTCGCCAGCCTCGTCCCACCAGTCAGCCCGGAATGCATCGAGATCGTCATCGTCTTCGAGGCCTTCCTCGGCGTCGCCGCCCATCGTCAGGCACCTACAGCGTCACGATCTTGGCCCATCTGGATGCATTCGGCTCACGTGGCCCGCCCAATCCCATTTTAGCCTGGCAGACTTATCCCCTACATCGGCGATTCCAGTTGCTGAACGCGCAGCGTGGTGTTACGGACTCTGTCAGTCCTCTTGACTCCAAGCACGCTGCGCTCCATCGCTCCAGATTTTTTTAATTTAAGTAATTAGAAAACATAGGTACATCATAAATACTAAGTTGTTTTGTTTAATTATTATAATAACAGTTTGAATTTGTGCTTTATGAACATTGATGTAAAAATATCCATAATTTCTAAGCATCGTAAGCCAATAGGCATGCAGAAGTGTGGAATATAAAAAGGTCTGCCCATTTTATATCAACTCTGAGACCCTTGGCTCGCTGAGCCGTGAAAGGAACCGGAGGTCTTGTTAGACTGGTCTTGCAGGTGACTATAGTAACTGATAGTTATTCAATGGTCGGAATTATGTTATGCTCATTGTGAGGTAATGCTTTTTATGAGTTGTTTTGTTTAGAATAGGAATAATCTGGAACTTAGGTCATTATCTCTAGTCATATTGACTGCCTGGTTCCTATAAAAATAAAACGGTTCGTTTTACCTACGGACAGTAAAATATGATACCAGGCGTAAGTGTTAACTGTTTCTTTAAACTGCCAACAGTTTGTTACTAACGGATCGGAGGGTTACCTTCAACGCTCCGTAACTTTATTGTATGGAAATGACACTCTGTGGTGTTTCTTTTCTATATCCCTAGCGGCCAGGTGGAGTGACGATCTGCGAAAGGCTGCCGGCAGAAACTGGATGCATCGAGCTGAGGCCTATGACCGGCAGTGGACTGCCATAGGCTGATGATGATGATGATGATGATGATCCCTAGCAAGGCGGTGGATAATCTAATAGCCTGATTACACCTACCTAGTCAGCAAAGTGGCGAGACAGCAAAATGTCAGTGGGCCGAGACAGTGCTTTGGCCCAGTGAGTGTTTAGACATATTTTGAAGAGACAGTCAGTCAGTTCAGTATAAATCCGGTACGGATATGGCGAGTGGTCGCCGAGTGCGCGTGTTTAGATCCACTGAGCGAGCGAGCAAGACAGTGCAGAGAAGCGGGGGGCTGGGCACAGTGGGTAGTACCCAGTAAATAGAATGGGGTCCGAATGACTCTCTCAGCCTGTTGCTAGGCCGAGCGCTCGACCGAGGGCACTGTCTCGCCACTCTACTCGGTAGGTGTAATCAGGCTATAAGCGTGGTGGAAGCAAGTGGATATTTTTCAAAGGTCAGTTTAGCTGTCAAACTTACCATCCGTTAATGGTTAGGTGGAAATGATAGTGGTCGTTAATGGTGGTTCGTTGAATATAAAAACCGGGCATACCCAGTTTCACAATATCTGAAGATTCCATGTAACTGTCAATCAAGGTGAGAAGTAGGTACTGTGGCTCTCTTACCATCACTAGATACCTAATTCTGGCCAGCAAATAGTAGGTAACAGATCCATCCCTTGGACTTCTTCAAAATATCTGGAATAATGTAAAAAGATATGAGAGAATGTCTATCGCGCCTTGGATAGACCTACTGGCTGTTGTCATGGTTTGTTTTTGGAACAAAGTTCCTTTTTGGACGGTATCGACTTTCCTTTTCGGGGCTAGAAGAAAAAAAGAGTTCGATTTTACCGTCACGACACATACATTTTATGTCAAAACGTCACAGTGCGCAGTCACAAAGCAGTTCATAGATTGCTACATTGTTAGTACGGAAGAGCGTTTCTAGGATTTTAATATTTGACAAATAAATAATAAATAAATAAATAATGCTGGACTTTTCACACAGCATCATCTAGCCCCAAAGTAAGCTTGAGCTTGTTTTATGGGTACTAGATGACTGATAAACTACTTATATACTTTTTGTTTGTAAATACATACATATTATACATAGAAACACCCAGACCCGAGACAAATATCTGTAGGTCATACAAACATTTGTCCCGCGGCGGGGATCGAACCCGCAACCTTCTGCATCGCAGGCGGACCTTCGCCCACTGCGCCACAGAGGTCGTCTCGAAATGTCAAACATGTAGCTTCGTTCCGACCGAGTGTTCCACGACACACACTACTTTTTATTATAAGTACGTAATCAACAAAAAATCAAATGCGCAGTACTTATTAAAAACCATTGTAGGACAAAAAAGTACTTAGCTGTAAGAATTTAAAAAAAACGTCTCGTGCGTGTATGCTAAATTTTAATCTAAAATAAGTAAGTATTTAATATACCTAACAAACAGCGATTTGAATACGATTATCAAAACCATGGCTACCTGATCCGGTTGCCCTTGAATAACTAAGTAATTCTAACAAAACGGTCCTAATTTTATTAAGGAATATAGATCCTCAAATGACTTCCTGGAAGTCAGATAACAGCTAGCATTCAAGTTTTTGTCTATATTATATTTGATTTGCCAATGATTATTACTCGAATTAGTACCTACATAATAAACTTATTTATGTTTCCCAGTTAAAAAGCGGAGGCTGTTAAAATTATCATAACTATTTTCTTACTTAATAAGATAAGCTGCAATACGGTCAACGAATCTATGAATCTAGGCTTTTGTGAAGGAAATATTCATTTTGGATACGCACTTACTAATTTTTAAAATATTAACTAATATTAA
This sequence comes from Epirrhoe tristata, assembly GCA_951394285.1. Lineage (NCBI taxonomy): Eukaryota > Metazoa > Arthropoda > Insecta > Lepidoptera > Geometridae > Epirrhoe > Epirrhoe tristata. The sequence goes on along the minus strand of OX596150.1, from coordinate 3,487,962 downwards.
TATTTATTTACAGAAACTAAGCTCTACATATTTACAAAATACAACAGGATTAGTCAAGTTATCTAAGGATCGTTAGAAACGATCTATAGATAGCTCAACTGATCCAGGTCACTGTCAGTAGGAAGCGTGCCCAAAACACTGGCGGTTTAACCACGCTGGATGGAAATGCTGATCCTTTGAGCCAAAAATATTAATATTAAAATAATTAACTATTTTAGCCTAAACTAACTTCATGAATACTTGGATCTATTCGCCGTAGTGGTATACGCGTATATCACAAATGTATTAATATTTATCATCTGAGTAAACAATAATTTAAAACAAATAAACTGGTAGTAAAAGTGGTTGTGTAAAAGAATTTGACGCATGTCCCATGGTTTAACAATAAACATGGAACGATAGCTCCTCAAAGGGCGTAGTAAGGGCTTTGCCCGATATAAATATTCAGAGGTTATGTCGGGGTGAAGCTACCCTAAAAGTACCTAGTATAAGTATAAAACTTGATTAATATTCCGATTTTTTTACCATACAGACTGAGTGGGAGTGTTTCTATCTAAAGGATGTGGGTTCGAATTTCGTGCGTCTACAGATTTTACGTCCGAATACAAACAAACTTAAGATAAAATACTATGTATGATGATTGAAGAACTGCTGGTCTTTCATAAATCGTATTTCTTATCCTCATGCTACAATTAAAGTTTTAATTTTAGGTGGAACCTTAACTGGTTTTTTTTTACTTAGGTACTTACCTACTTATCTAATATAAAAACATATAGGGCCTTACTAATAAATTTGACATAAAGTTATGTCGTGCATAAACTAAAAAATTGTATGGTTATTCATAGGTTATGCATGACATAACTTTATGTCAAGTTTATTAGTAAGGGCCATAGTATTTACGTTGCTGAAAATTAAGATCATTTACCAAAAGTGAAACAGTGAAGATATTTTTTTTTAATGCTGGACATTTTAAACAGCGTCATCTAGTCCCAATCTAAGCAAATTTAAGCTTGTACTATGGGAACCAGGTAACTGATATTACTACTTATATACTTTTTGTTTGTAAATACATACATATTATACATAGAAACACCCAGACCCGAGAAATACAAAGAGATGCAGATCATACAAACATTTATCCCGCGGCGAGGATCGAACCCGCAACCTCGTCAAAAGTTGAAGAGCATTATGAGCATGTGATTACAGGTAGGGACGGGATGTGTTTGTTTTAGCTAGTGTATTTTGTAAAGTTATTTGTAGAAGATTAGTTTCAGTAATAAAGTGATGGTTCGCATCAGATTTATAAAGTACTCAAGATTTACTCAGCAACTTACGGCGCATTCAGAAACCGCTCCGTTTTTATGTGAATACGAGTATATCTTTGCCTCGAGGCGAGCTGGCGTGAGTACAGTTATTTTTTTCTCTCTTTCAGTCGGTTGCATAGGTCCGTAATCATGACTACCTGGGTTCTGTAGATAAATATAAAACTACGATAATACCTAACGATATCGCTCAAATGGCTGTCACTAGTTTTTTGAAATTAGCGCTATTTTAAGACCGCCTCAAGGAGGCGATGGTTCTTTGAAGTGTTAGTTAGTCAGAATGGATTTAAGTATATTCTTCTCAATCGGATAATAAATTGTCATTTATTTTTATTAGATTTTTGATCTCATGAGGATAAAAATCATTCTTAAGTTTAAAATTGTGGTCTACCTAACACTACGAAAAAAGTTTTTTTTGTGAAACACTGTTTTCTTAGCGACTTTACTTTCGCCAAATTAAAAAAAAAGTCTTGCTAATATGTATTATAAGTATATTATTCTAAAAGTAACATAGAATTTATTTACAGAAACTAAGCTACTACATATTTACATATATTTACAAAATACAACAGGATTAGTCAAGCTATCTAAGGATCGTTAGAAACGATCTATAGATAGCTCAACTGATCCAGGTCACTGTCAGTCGGAAGCGTGCCCAAAACACTGGCGGCATTACCACGCTGGATGGCAATGCTGATCCTTTGAGCCAAAAATGTGCCAGCTCTCGGATCACGCGTCGCTTCGACCAGACGCCCTGAAAGAATTTTGAAAACCCGAAGGGCTCCAGAACCCCACGGACCTAGGTCCGTGGGGTTGAACCCCAAATGGTTCAAATATATAAACCCTATCAAGATTTATATAAGTTTTTTTTTGTATTATAAGTATACCTATCCAGTCTAGTTTAAACCTCTAGAAGTGTTCACTGTTTGATCAACTAACGCTTGGATGGGCGTCTGACTAACGCATTTGTTTGGGAAGTGATATTTTGTTTTAAAAAGAATTCAATGTTCACTTTGAACGCCTTTTTCATAATAAGTACAACGGACTGGCTATATTTTTGTTCCTTTATGTCATGTTTATTAAATTAACTGCATAACTACATATGTTGTAAGTACCTATCTTTATAAACTAAAGTGAAACCTAGTGAAAGTAAGTAAATTATTAGCTTATTATTAAAGTTTAAGAAACTTTTCTTCGGTGTCTGTTTTCCGAACCACCAAAGTGCTTGAAAAACATAAGCTGTTAAAGCAAGGCTTTAGAGATATTTGTCCTTAACAGTTTCATCTCAAAGAATAGAGATAGCAAACAATTGAGCAGCCGTGTTCAAGGTATAGATGAGAACCTTAGAAAGACGCGTAGATGTTGCGAAACGGCACCGCATTGCAAAATTTTGCTGCATTGGAAGCTCAAAGCTTTTTACTGGCTAGATCGAAGCTGTGCCGGATTAAGCCAGTGAGGGGCCTGTAGCAAATTCTGTCAAGAGGCCCTTGGTTTGCTTTAGGTTCTCAAGTTTTGGGTATTAAATAAAACAAACTGTTACAAATAAACTTTTCTAGATTTAATATATGTATAGTCATTTAAAATAGATCCAAATATGCATGCCTCAAACACTTATTTTACAGTAAAGATATTCAAGTAAATTAAATGTCGACGAATACATAAAATAGATATGTAATTTAACGTGACGAAATCGAGTTTTAGATTTTCAGGTGGGAGTAAAGCATAGCTTAAGCGCTTGGAGCGCGGGCCCCCAATTCGCGGGGCCCATAGCATTTGCTACTCTTGCTACGTGGCTAATCCCGCACTGGATCCAAGTGACTTTCAAGCAACCTGTGGTTACGCACCGCATTGTGTGGCATGGCCTTAGACCATTTTATTAGAGCATTCCATTCTTTTAAGATCTAAATTAGGCAATTCACGAAAATGTTGAATTTTGTGGCAAATATCATCACTTTAAAAGTATCCACAAGTAAAACTGCTTACAGAAATTACTAAACTTTTAGGTCTAAGTTATAAAGTTTGTTCCAAACAGACTTTCAAGATTTAAATGACATTGATCAAATTCAATTTGCTTAGATCTCAAAGAATTGAAATAAGTAGGTACCTAGTTATTATTAAAAAAAATGTTTATTGCAACGAAGTTCCTTTTCAGACGGTATCAAAGAAAAAAAAAAGACTGCGACCGAAAAACAAAATGTTGTTCCATTTTACCGTCACGACACATGTATATGTCAAATCGTCACAGTGCGAAATGCGCAGCCGCGACACAGTCCATAGATTGTTAAATTGATAGTACGGAAGAGCGTTTCTAGGATACCTAATTGACAATTAATTTATTATATTACCAGTACTTATAGAAAAGTACTCTTTGCTTCGTTCCAACCGAGTGTTCCACGACGCTCACGTACTGTTTAATTATCATCATGTTATTATCATGTGTTATTACGCATTTTTATCGTGTCATCTCTTTCTGTCCCTCTACCAACTATAATTCACCATCCCGCTTTTTTGGACGCCTACCCTTATTATGTCACCCCTAAGGTATCTTCTCGTAGGATGATTTATCGTGGTTTTTTTTAAAAGATTATTTTGCCTGTACTCAAATCGAACGTTAATTTTCTTCTAGCTTCCATCCTCGATACCGTCCAAAAAGGAACTTCGTTCCAAAATAGTCGGCAATTGGACTGGACTCGGCGCTAATCTACGCACTACGAACATAGTGCTGGTTTTCAGTCTAGCCCAGTGTTCGAGCTTCTTGTTAGTCTATTCTAGAGATTGGGTGGTCTCAGCGGGTTGATGGTGTTACCCACTTTGGGGTCGATGCACCAGAATAGTAGGTACCTAAGTCTATCTAGACAAAAATAATAATACCTACATTACTCGTATTCTTCTAGTCCTGTAGTAACTATGGACAAATCTGTGCCAAACACATAAAATCTCCTGTGTTCCTCTCGTAAAACGAAACGAATTATCGACTTGGATACTCAAACATAATGTCAGAGAAGTATTTTGAGTTTAAATTATTGATTACCTTTTGTTTACCTACTGTGTAAAACGATTTTTATTTTTTGGAACGAAGTTCCTTTTCGGGCGGTGTCGAGGATGGGCTAGAAGAAAAAAAAGCGTTCGATTTTACCGTCACAACACAAAAGTACATAGGTCAAAACGTCACAGTGCGAAGTGCGCAGTCGCAAAATTGATGAATATTCAGATGTTTCTTACTACGATTTCTGACTTTAATGGCCAATTTTTCAGTTTGGAATATTTGGTCCAAGGTTTAAAAAAAAAGAAACGGGAATACGGCCCCTGATCAGACTCTTTTTCACTGTTATATTGCGCTAAACATGGATTAATATTAAGTGTTTGTATTATAAAATCTATTGACAAACAAAAAAGACGGCTCCATTAATAAAAGCCTATCACCAGGTACCCGCGTCAGTCGTACAAAAAACCTTGTTACGTTTGTCCTTGGAGCAAAGTACAAGAAAAAAGTAGTATAAACTGAAGATTGGGGGCACGGGCACTACCTGTGAACGGAAAGACCAACTATGAACTAACGCGTGTTGTTGGTTCAACATAGCATCCGAATATATTGGGCACCATTGATAACATGAGTATCTCTACGATTTTTTAAGGTTCAAGATCTTAAGATAAAATAACGAATCGTAAGCGTAACTTATGCTTAATGAACATCAATTAATCTAGAAGACTATTGATGTCACATCTATCATACTAACACATCAATGATGGTGTATGATTTATGTGTTTGAGTTGTGATTTTATATTGTAAACGTCACTTTTCTAGGATAAAAGCTATTACCCACTAAGCCTACTTAGACCTGAGCTACACTTATGTACATACAAGCAATGATTAAATGAATATGAATATTCTCTATGCCCATCTAATTCAATTCGGTCGTTTTTGCTTGAAAGAGTAACAAACACCTACACGCCCATCCATTCTCACAATTTTCGTATCCATAATATTTGAATTTGTGAATGAATTAGACATTTGGTGATCTACAAGTAGGCAAAGCTTTGGTTGTTCAGCAAATTTTTAATTTTCTAACTTTATTGCTTCGGATAGAATATTGCGAACTTGTCCATAATGCAATTTTTCTCTATTCATCCATAAACAATCGTCTATGCCGGTCATGCTGTGGGGGCATCAGCATAGGAAACTATTCGCTCCGCTTCAACGACCACACTGGTATCTAAACTGGTCGCTTAATCATTTTTACTTCAAAAATATGTATTACCTACTCATAATTTGGGCAAAATCAATCATATAAATCATATATATTTTGACGACCTCTGTGGTGCAGTGGGCGAAGGTCCGCCTGCGACGCAGAAGGTTGCGGGTTCGATCCCCGCCACGGGACAAATGTTTGTATGACCTACAGATATTTGTCTCGGGTCTGGGTGTTTCTATGTATAATATGTATGTATTTACAAACAAAAAAGTATATAAGTAGTTTATCAGTCATCTAGTACCCATAACACAAGCTCAGCTTACTTTGGGGCTAGATGATGCTGTGTGAAAAAGTCCAGCATTATTTATATTTTATTTATTTATTTATTTATATATTTTCAGTTTCTTTGTATTAGAATTTGATTGGCAGATCTTACGGCGAACGTATTGTGGTACCTACAAACTGTACCTACCTACTAAGTACAGTAGTTAAACAAAACGGAGTTTAAACCCAGGTTTAATGTGAATTGAATTCGACTCCGTTGTGCGATTGGCTTAATAATTATTACTTATTCTGTGTATTAAGGTTGGCGATGACGTATGGCGAGGCGCATGCCAGGAAAACGAACATGATTATCAACGCGCACAGCTGGTAGCGTGCCCCGTTTTATTACGTCAATCTAACTTTCACACACACGTCTTTCCATTGCTGCTTTTATTCCATACAAACCTTCCTAGTGAGCAAAGACAACGCGATGTATATCAATACCAGCGAAATTTTAGAATCGTCTGTGAAGAGTCAACGTGAAGTGGTGCTAGCCCATTACACACACAGCGACGTGATGTAAAGCCATGTAGAGCACTTTTTCTTTTGTAAGAAACAAGTTTAAATGCATTTTGTTTTTTAAGATTGTTACTTTGCTAATTTATTAAGGGTTGAGTTTATTTCACTGTCCTTGAAATTGGAAATCTTGACTCTACCAAGATGTCAAAACTCAAAACACATTAAAATTTAAATAAGACCGGTGATCCAAAAATTTGTACATAACCGATGACGTAATAAAAGACTGTTAAAGAAATTGTAAACTTAGCTTACTATAGGTACATATAACAAAGAAAATTTTATATGAATCATTATTCAAATCATCACTTGCAATTGTTTCGACTTTTTTAATGCGAAAGATGCTAAAAAATGTCATCTAAAAACAATCCTGAATAATGATTATTTATGCAAGGTAGATCATTTATGTTTTCCTAATCATGGAAGTTTGAAAATAACATCAAGAGATGGCACCACTAGTACCGCTTATTCACGGCAACGGTAGAGTCGTTGAAATGAAGAGCCGGCGAAGTAGAACAATTAAGTTCTGTCAATTATCAAGTTTACGTCGGCTCTCACCTTGTATTCCGATACGATTCTAAAACCTCTGGATATTTAGAAGCTTGTATCATTACTTATTGAAAAAGCTATTGACGTTAGTCCTTTTTGAGTTTATTTCAATCAGAATGAATTAGAGGCCTACCTTACTATAAAGGTTTATTTTGTTTGACTTTAAACCCGCTGACAATGACTTAAACTGCATCTAGGTCAAATAATATATGGCCTGGATACAGGTGGATACACGGTATATTTCTTATACCTACCATTCCAGGTTCCATTACCTACTTATAATCACTCAATAAGTAAGTTCATTCACTATAGCACACTTTTCTTAGACAACTGATCTGACAACATTTAACACTTTCAAGTTTAAACAAGCAACGCTTATGTACATCATAGCTTACACACAGAGCTACATAATATAAAATATAGGTTATAAGTATACTTATGATGTAGTGTGTTACGTAGATTCAGGCTTCAATACCTACTTACATTTTGCCAATGACTTTTAATATAGAGGAAGCAACATAGACGCTATTCCATTCAATGATTGTTCTTTCATTTTTATAAGTTTGTCACCGGACATTCTACCTGCCTAAACAAAGGACTTTTCATTTTATTTCTATTGTATTCGGTGCCACTAAGAGTTCGTTGTAAATGAATCATTTTAACCTTAAGTTCCAAAAAATGCAAATGTATGCGTAATGGTAGAGTCTAAAGCTGTAGATAGGTAACTAATAAACACTTATCGCGATGGATTAACTGATTTTGATAAAACTAAACACTACCTGGGGCTGGGGCATTGTAGAGCAGTTAAAGCCACAGATAATTTATTGTGGCGAGCAAACGGATGTTGTATTACTTGACATTCAACACGCGGTCGCCGCAGATCAAACATCAATATCACAATGGACAGGTCATTACGATCCATAAGACTACGATAATTAATATAACGTAATCAAACCTTTCTTGAAAAGACAAGATTATTTACGCGAAATGACTTTTCTAAAAAATTCCAGACGAATAACCGAGGAATATAACCCGCATTGCGTATTTTCAGAGTTCAAATTTGAATGGCGCGACATAGAGGCCAATGCCACAAACACATGTTGGCATCGGCCGACCAGCGAATCAGATCTGCCCCGCCCCGCTGTACTTCTACAGAATGTTCAAGGCAAGGTGCAGATCGGTAGGATTTCGGGGGTCTGGAGGTTCTGGTTGGTGATATAGGAGCAAAGGGGCGCAGAATGGGAATCAATGAACTCGGCCGAGCGACCGACAAAGGACGTTTCGGCCGGCAGGTAATTATCCTAATATCAAGCCCTTTTCTATACGAAACTAAAGATAATCTTCAACTTAGTTGCATGTTTTATCTTTTATGGCGAGTTCTTCCACGGAACGACGCGACGGAACATTTTTTGGGTTGTTTCTTTACCAAGTTTAGTTTAGTTGAACATTTGTTCAACACGCTAGATCTGTTTTTGTTAATAGTGTAACTGAATGAATGATAAAACTATACATAGAATTGGCATACTTAGGTACCTAATACTTTTTTTTATTTAATAAATATACTTAGCTCATTAGTGTTATATAAAAAAGCAAAACAATTTATTAATTTTTGATTCCAAATATTAAGTATTCTTATTTAAGATTTAATTTCACACGCCTGACGTAAATGCGTTACTTCCTGAGTTTTGTATTCTATTGTAAGTACCTATTTAATAATATATAAAAAAAACGTAACATAGCTGTATTTATTTAGTTTTTGCAATTATACCTACTTTACCAAACAATATTATACAATACTTATATTTTGTGTTCCGAATACTTATATTTTTTATTGACTAGGTATGTACTTAATATATACTTAATATATGTTAAGTATTATAATAATAATACTTAACATAAAATACATAAAATATAAATTGCAGTTTACCATAAAACCAATGCATTCACTAAGAATTATCTACGTGTTCACTCCTGGTCCTTCACGAATCGAAGCATGGGAAAAATTCAAGATAAAGTACCTACCTTTATTTAAGTATTGTAAGTATACTAAATAATATTATTTAATTTAATTTTATTTAGGTTTTATTTTTATAATACTTACTTATACTTAGTTTTATCACCTATTTTAGTTATCAAAAATTATAATCGGATTTTAAAAGTCACGTTCAATCTCTAACATAATATTTATCGGAATTAAACACGACACAATTACCCGAACTGAAGTTTCAGAATTTGCGTGAAAACACTTTCAAAATGATTTATATCTCTACGTATAGCTGTTGCGTTCGACTTTGTCTGATGCCACCCCTGGGTGAGGGTGGCAGCCCCTTCTTATTACGCGCCTCCGAATAAAGGAACCCTTTAACATTTCTAGGGCCAGTGATTGAAGCTTGTTGTGCTTTAACATAATGGATAATTGATTCAATTATGTAAGCAATTATACATTTTGAAGATAAAAAGGATTCTGAATTTTGATAAGTGAATTTAAAACATTTTGCAATATGCGCATCTAAATGTTTAAAGGCTTAGTTTAAAAAATACGAAGCGACAACGCTACATGACTGTGACATGGTTACTTGCATCATTGGACGGGCGCCAGCGTGCAGCGGCTCCAGACGTACCTAAGGCACTCCATTACTCCTCTATTAAGTAAATGCAGCATTCTGCATTAATTCTCAAGCGCGAAAAATAGGATCTCTCTTACAAAATGATTAGGCTCTTCTAGCTAAGAAATTGATGTTTTAATACGGCAGCGATGGGCTTGCTATTGTGTAGAATGCTAAATTATGCAAAAGTTTAATGCCAAATATGCATTTTTTTTATGTACAGTCAGCAACGAAAGTCGATTAATATTTTATGTTTCACTCTATAATATAAACAAATCTGAATATTTCCGAAATCCGTAACATTTTTACTAATATTTGAAGATAAAGTCTTAGTTCATAATAATTTCCCAAGAAAAGATTTTTTTTCTTGGTTTTCAAAAACAAAAGCAATTTTAAAGTCCAACTGTTAATCGACTTTCATTTCTGACTGTACCTAAGTACCTCGTGTTTACCACAAGGTTGAAAATACTCGAACAATCAATTCGTCCTTGGATTACCATACCACCTAAAACACTTTTTATAAAGTACGTTAGATGCCAAATATCTGTGAGAATCTTTTACTGGATAAATACTCAAAGGTGAGAAACTACCGCACGACCGCACTACAAGGGGCCCGCATTCACTGTAGAAATTCTATAAAGACTTGATTTGACGTATCATTCTTTGAATATGGCTATGGGGTAGTTAGGGGCACGCCCACATACTTAAATATTTGGGCAATACCTACACAATTTAAAGACAGAAATTTAAGTTAGAGAAGAAGAGAAAGAGTAAGTTAGGAGTATATTTAAGTTATGTTCATTTATGATAGTTAAGCGCTTTGGATTTTTCTGTAAGCTTTCTATCTATTTTCTAATAAATCATTTCATTTCATTTTAAATAACTTCGTTACCAGCACCATAGAGTGTAAATTACCTAAATACAGAAAACCTTTATCGCGTAGCATTGGATATGTAGGTAGAATTTATCTCCAAAGATTTTCATTCCAAAACTCGTGTCAAATGAGAATCTGTGTCTGACCTCAGTCCTGTCTAGAACATAAATCCTGAAATAGTCTCTCTACGCAACGATATCCTCTTGTGATAAATGAAGAACCTATATACTTCTTATATATTTTGACCCATAGATCATGTTAGATCCACGGTCGCAAATGAACGGGATTTTCTTCCCGTCAATTACTACTCTAAAGCACATTGTGACCGTAAAATTTGAAGTTTATAGTAATCATGTGGTTCATAATATGTTTTCATTATTATAATTCACAACTACGAAATAACTGGCTAAGTAGCCCTTGGTTTTCTAATATTACGGTGCCGCCAGCAAGCGTGCGGGAGTCTTCTAAAATAGTTTGATTCGTATGTTCAGATAGAGATTTTATTGCATCACTAGATGTTTAGAACCAGTGTGGTGAAAAATTTTTCAGTGTGCCTCAAAAAAGCACCTTTTGTTTAGAAAAGTCTGATGATTTAAGACCAGTGGCTAGGAAAACTTCGTCAACGTCTTCTGGTGTCTGGAGTTCGTGATCCGGAGGACTACTCTCTATATTATATTAGGTCAATATTATATTTTATTATTATATTTTTTTTATATTAAGTCATCTCAGTTTAATCAAAGTAAAACAAGGAATGGAAACAAATGTAAAGAGTCCGCTACCAAGCGAGCTCCACTTTCTTGTGTAGTTTGCTGACGATCGCCCATAAAACCAAGACTTATCAAACCCACAATCACCCAAAAAGCTTAGCGATTCGCGGCAGAAACCACCCATTATTTAAAAAGATTAAAGGCAGAATCATGTGAGGGGTAAAAGTGGCCGTTGTGGTCTGTTTGTCGCAAATCATTTGATTTATAGAATCGTTGCTAGCGAGTGAAAGCGTGACGTCATAGTTCGCTCGGATGGGGCTCACTCATTCTACTATCCTTAGCTGGTTTGTTAGTGAGCAACTGATGGGTCACTTGAGTGAGTCATTTAAAAGGAACGATGATGTCGTATGTACATACATATATATCATGTCATCTTTCTTTTGTGCAAAGAGAAAAATTTGCTCCAAAGTAAGCTCATTCAGCATAATGTTACGATAATAAAAAAAAACAAATAATAATTAGTATTTATTTCAGACATTTGTCCATAGTATATCATCTAAGTCACAGTAAACTTCAATATCTTGTACCAATTCATGATACATTTTGACCACTAAACATTTTTTAAACATTTGAAGAGCGAGACATCCTAATACAGGTATTTTCATACTTAAAAGGAGGTCTCAAACCCATGTAACTAAAGTAGATTAAGTTACTGAAATAAATATATTTGATATAAATAAATAATAATAATAAATAAATAAATAAATAATGCTGGACTTTTCACACAGCATCATCTAGCCCCAAAGTAAGCTTGAGCTTGTGGTATGGTTACTAGATGACTGATAAAGTGATAAACTACTTATATACTTTTTGTTTGTAAATACATACACATTAATACATACATATTAACATTTGTCCCGCGGCGGGGATCGAACCCGCAACCTTCTGCATCGCAGGCGGACCTTCGCCCACTGCGCCACAGAGGTCGTCGCCACAGATATGATTTGATGCAGCGATTAAGCGATTAAATGCGTTCCCTAGTAAATATTTTCATTAAAACCTTTATTTACTAAGCAACGAATTTAAGTAGCCGTTAGCGACTCTGGGTACCGACAGTAGGAATATTAGAAAACAATGTTTTTCTTTTGTAAATACACTTTTCAATTTTTTATTGAAGGAGTTAATTAAATACACGATTGTTTAAACAAATGACCTTTATTTGAAAACCCTTTTTTCAAAAAGTACCTGCCCTCCACAAAAGCTCTCCTCTCAAAAGCTTTATGTGAATTTAATCAAACACTTTTCTATCGCAACTGATATGGTTTCTTCAAAGAACATTCAAAACAATCCAAGAAGTTTGTGTTGTAGATCAAATAAACTGTTTTCTATGCTCTAAAGCTTAGCAAAGCATTGTACTTGTTTGCCAAATTGTAGAACTCATTGCCGGGCACTATATTTCCCGAAAAGTACAATATAGGGTCTTTCATTTTATACTAACTTAATTCAGGAATTGGGTTCAAAAAATAAATAAAAAAATCATTATATCATTTCAATTGATTGTTGCTTCTTTTATAACTTAGCCCATTAGTGATGTAGCTGCGCTGCGATTGGTGGAACGTCTGTTCGCCTTGAAAATCATTATGCAACAATTCTAAAAAATCAATAAATGATTAATTTTGAAGTGGTTTTCACTTCACTTCATTCACTTCATTTAAATGGGTCTACTACGTCTATTAACAAACCAAAAATGAGGCCCTGTCAGTTTTAGTTACGAATTGGTGAAAACTGTAATGTTAAATGCTATGTGTGTAAATAAATAATAATAATAATTATAAAAAATAACGTGTATACTTGACTGTGGTTTTGACTAACACATATCTATAACATATTTTTGCCCTTGCCAGCTTCCATAGAACAGATTTGGTCAACGTCAGAATCCCTTTGTAAGGGATGTAAGTCGGGTCAAAAGGCCGTCCGGAAAAAAAAAACGTGAGAATTAACAGATTAATACCTAGGTAGAGTCGTATTAGCCTATACTGAAAGTTCAACTTTCGATACCTATTGGCAATTGAAGGTTTCCTATCGCAAGTTTGCAACACAACACGTGGAATGCTAACAGAGGCGCATCTAAACTAAACACGTGTTTTTTCAGGAGTTTCCATTCCATATTGTATGGAATCATCGGATATAAGTAAAAGTACTTACTTATCGAACTATTTTCCTCTCGATGTTTTTTCCTTTACCGATTTTCCGAGTTTCATCTCAAAGTAAACAATGTTTCAGTCGTCTCCAGACGCTGTATAAATCATCTAGAAAGTATAGACTTAAAGGCCTAAGAATCAGCAAGCTGAAGTGGCAGTGGGCTGGCCATATCTGCCGAAGAACCGATAACCGTTGGGGTAAACGAGTTCTTGAGTAGAGACCGTGACTCGGCAAACGTAGTGTAGGACGCCCTCCGGCCAGGTGGAGTGACGATCTGCGAAAGGCTGCCGGCAGAAGCTGGATGCGTCGAGCTGAGGACAGGTCGCAATGGCGCGCACTAGGGGAGGCCTATGTCCAGCAGTGGATAGGCTGATGATGATGATGAAAGGCCTAAGTAGGTAAGCTCTTTTTTCCAAAATGAAAAATTGATGGTTTTGATACCTTAGTAGATAATACCTATTCTAACACAATACCTAGGTACAGCTCGGTATCAATGCCATCATCTATACCCAGTGTTTAAAGTGGAAAAACTAAAAACACAAAGCTATTAATTTACTAATTCAAACTTAATTCAAGCATAAAGCGCTTAAGTGGTTATTTCACGCCAGAAATCTTACAAACAGACGCTAGACACTCTTTCCAGAACAACCTACGATACGATGTAACAATTTCATGGCAGCATCTTAATATCCATACTATCCATACATTTATTTACAGAAACTAAGCTACTACATATTTACATATATTTACAAAATACAACAGGATTAGTCAAGCTATAATATTATAAATGTTAAAGTAACTCTGTCTGTCTGTCTGTTTGTTACGCTTTCACGCCCAAACAGCTGAACAGATTAAGCTGAAATTTGACATAGTTAAAGGTTGTATCCCAGGGAAGGATATAGGCTACTTTTTATCCCGATAAATGAAGAAATCCCGAGGGACCGCAGGTCACACCGCGGGAGCGCAGCTAGTATATAATAAATCTTAAATCCATAATTGAACCCATTTTTATTAGTATGTTTAAAATAACGATTTAAACTTGCATTCTTAATCGTTTTTTTTACTATCGTTTATTACCATTCAGTTACATTATATAAATTTACTGAAACATCGAAAAATATATTAGTTTAAAAATTATTTGATGAATAAACTGGTTAAGTTCAAGTAAGCCCTTATTTATATTTCCTATATTAACCGTGCTCATGAAGAAAATGATGTGCCTCTAGGTATATTATTTTTGAAAAGCAGAAAAATAATATCACATCAGTCACAGAATACAGAATACAGAAAGTTCAGTCTTGTTCAGTCATAAAATAATGTCAGTTTCCTGAATCAATGAAACTCACTTCTTTTCACTGATGTTCCTCTCCATCCAAAGGTTACCTAGAAGAGATCGCTTCTTAGCGATAAGTCCGCCCATTGTACATTTTATCTGGTTTTTCTTTTGTTTTTGTTTGTTTTAATTTTATTAATGGTGTGTTTTAATAGGGAATTTTCTTTCATTCATTCATTCATTCATTCATTCAATTCGCTCCAACCCAACCAGCCCAAAGAAGCTGACAGGTTGATAGTTTCTTAAATTAAAACGCTTCAAATACTTTCGCTATACCGATTATGATAATGGTAACAACTTGAGAACAATCGAAGCGATCTGAGTAGGTACATGGGGTGACGCCACACCTGAGACGTTTTTAATTATCGAAAGTAAACATCCCGGAATCCGTTACGGGACTTCATAAATGTAAATTGGAGGCGCGCATCCCGTTTAGCGTTGCCCCCCGCGCAGGCTTCCCCTACCCCTCCCTCCGAAACGGGGCCATTGAGCTTGTTGCCAGCTGTGCAGATGTTGCTAGATCTAGCCAAGTCTAGCAGGATTTTTATATGATAGATAAGTACATTGTACTTTAAACAACCACTATTCAATGATTTTATAACAATGGTGCTATAAATAATACAAGAAATTGTATAATATCGGCGTAAAAAGTTTTAATTAAATGTTATTTTCCTTTCATGTAAAATTGCAGCATGTAATGTGTTGCAATAAAGAGGGTTTGACACACAATAAAAAGCTCACAGGTAGAGTCTTTTAATTCTGCACTCCAAATTACAATACAACTTCTCACTAATACTTACTTTCTGTATTCTGTGCTAATACGGGATTTTGTGAAGAATGCGTGTTTTTACCTACTCTATAATTAATTCTCCTAACGTAGTTCTATCCACAAATTGTACACGCGATGGCAATAGAGTTTCGACTGAACAAGAACGAGTATTGCGGTACATCACTACAATATCGTCTTTGTATTGGATCGCGCAAACTTTTAACTTCTATTCCCGGGATTCTACGATTTGCGCCTAATTAATCCCGCCCTCTTTAGCATGCAAAAAATGGCGCGTCTTTGTTATCCCAATTTTGAAAGTGGAATTTCTAACCGAAAATTAATGTCAATGAATTAAAATACAGATTAATGTTCCGGACTTTGTAATTAGATTAATCAGGTGTCTTTCATTAATACGATGGTATAAATACAAGCAGCTTATAACATTTCAACTCCAAACACGAGACAGCTACTCGACGAAGCGTAGACCACACGGGTTGGTAATACACCAAGAACCATCCGATTATGATCCGTAAAACTTTGCAATAAGATTGAATTTTGTTTGGAAACAAGCCTTTGAAACTAAATATCAAAGAAATTGTACCAGCTTGGTTACTTTTGACCAAAAATTCGTAACGCTAGCTGATTTGCAAAAGAGGCGTGAAAAGTTTTTTTTTAAAGCGCAAAGGCAAAGGTTCGCCTTCTATTCTGACAATGGGGGTTGGTAAGTGTTAGTTATTCTGTGGCCAGGTGGAATAATTAATTGCCCTCAGAGGCATTCGCGTGGTTAACGCTACAAAGGATTTTAACTACTCTTTGTTTACGGGTTAAGTAACTGAAATTTTGTTTAGGTGGAACGTGGGATGACCTATGAAAAATAATCGACTATCAACTTAATCTTACACTGTCATAGTGCTGCTTATTATAAAAACCTAAAACCTTGGTTGAACCCCATGTTGACACAATATGTCAAAACAAAACTGTTACCACAAAAAAGCGTTCTATGTACGAGTATTTAAAGAGCGTTTTTCTAGGGACAGTTTTTTAGTTAGACTTGGTCTAAACTCGGCTCAATTTCTTAGTAAGTCCTCCTCCTCAGTCGTTGCCTCACAGTTGAGGATCGTGACTCCGTGCAAGTATCACTTTATTTATGGTTTTTCTTTTCTCCATCTGCCACGGTCATCGGCTTGATGGAGAGCGGAGCTGACGGCCTTATCAAGGTGTTCTGAAATCTGATCGGACCATCGCCTTGGGCTCCTCCCTCTGGGTCTTTTGCCCTCTATTTTGCCAGTTATTCATCTTCATATCAGTTTCCAAGTTATCGCCGCTTCTACGATGTAATAGTAAGTTAGGTTTTTGCCCTGATATGAAATTGTCGATGATAAGTATAAGCATCAGCGTGATAAATTAAAAAATATCTACCTAGGTACCCAGGTTTCAAAATCTCTTTTACTATATATTTACTTACTTTTGATTCACAAAAAAATCCAACACATTCATTTACCTCTAATCCTGGTATAGGTATCGTAGGTCGCCATAAAATATTAACCGACCCAATGAATTGCCATCACTTGTAATTATTACATAAGTAATAGTGACTGTAGATCGATTTATCAATACAAACAATGTCGGTAGGGTAGATACCTACTGATAGATGGGGGGCAGGCACGAACGGTAGCAGATGTAGATAGCTAGAAGGACGAAAGGAATTAATGTCATGCTAACTTGTTTAATATCCTTAGTAAAAAAGTGGATTTATTTGTTATACTAGATAACTACGCTCCAAGGGTGTTACCCGTGGTCCCTTGGGAATACTTAACTTTTCTGGATTATAAAGTTATTCCAGACCATCTATGTCTAAATTTCATACAAATCAATTCAGTAGTTTTTGCGTGAAAGAATAAAAAATATCCATACCTACTTACATCCATCCTCGCAATATTTCGCATATCAGTAAATAAATAATAAATAAATAATGCTGGACTTTTCACACAGCATCATCTAGCCCCAAAGTAAGCAGAGCTTGTGTTATGGGTACTACATGACTGATATACTACTTATATACTTTTTGTTCGTAAATACATACATATTATACATAGAAATACCCAGACCCGAGACAAATACTTGTAGATCATACAAACACTTGTCCCGCGGCGGGGATTGAACCCGCAACCTTCTGCGTCGCAGCCGGGCTTTCGCCCACTGCGCTACAGAGGTCGTCTTTTTCATCTGAGACTCTACCGTACTTTGGGGATATAAATGTGATCATGTTTGTTTGGTAGTGCAAGATGTCTAGATGCCATGATATTCACTGCACTGTCTATTAAGTAGCTATAACTATGCAAGCGAAGCCTTGTCTGGTCTACCCCGGGGCTATGCAAAGCTGGTTATTTCTAGATCATATTAAATAGCATAAAATTTTGTAGATGACTTTCCAAACATAAGTATTAAAATAAACACTCTTATGGCTGCAGAAAGACATGACTTTTGAATATGTCAGGGGGTGGTCAGATGCAACTCACGATTAGGATTGGGGCATTAGCATTCATATTTCGCAAAGGTAGCGTCCACGAGACATCTACTTAGATAAAGGCGATTTTTCATTTAGAATGAACGCTATTTTATGTGCCTAAAACTACCTACCTTAAACACAAAACGATATACCTTACCTAATTATTCAAGATTCAAAACTACAACCGCTATCCTCATGGACAAAGGTTTGAAAAACCTCAGTCTTTGTCTGACCCCATTTCTTGTTTTAAAAAAGTGTTATGTTACCATGTTTATGAAATTGTCATGAGGTTATGCCATTGTATGTTCTCAGTCGATGAATCATCGGAATGACTTCACCTCGGGAATTATTCCCTTGTATAGTTATGGACTAAATGATGACTCGCCGAACGGGTAATACTCATCATACTATTTTTTTACGTGGTTGTGGTTAGCTTAGCCAGGCCATTTTTAGGATGTAGGTATTATAATACTCTAGATCTACACCTAGAGTATTATAATACGTACGTATTATTGGTTTTGCTCCTATTGTAATAAATAAAATAAATAAATACCTAATGCTGGACATTTCACACAGCGTCATCTAGCCCCAAACCTTTCTGTATTCTGTGCCCAAACTAAGCAAAGCTTGTACTATGGAAACCAGATAACTGATACTTATATACTTTTTTGTTTGTAAATACATAGAATACATATAGTAAAAAAAAAGTATATAAGTAGTATATCAGTTATCTGGTTCCCATAGTACAAGCTTTGCTTAGTTTGGGGCTAGATGATGCTGTGTGAAAAATGTCCAGCATTATTTATTTATTTATATTATACATAGAAATACCCAGACCACACAGAGTAAATAACACTCTAAAATCAGACACACATATTTATGACAGTCCACACTAGAATGCATTGTCGTTTTCGAAAAATATTTATAAATGTTTGACATTTTATTTTACATACGCTGATGGGTTCAGTGTCGTTATCCCAAATTATCAATACCTACTCATAGATGCCTTTATTCGCTGAGTAATTAATATAAGTACCTACTTAATATTTTCCTTCTAATAAAATCGGTTAGTAGGTACAAAGTCACCAGCGGTTTTAATCTAAAGTTCAAAATGAATCGACTATGCATACCTACCCACTATGGTTAGATATTTATGACATCAAAATCATTGTGTACATTGACCTCGCGCTCAGTTCGCGCCAACCTTGCTCTTGCAAAGTGACCCATTTCACTAAAGAAAACTCTACTTACATCGATAAAATAAACAAAACAGTTTAAAGTAAAAAAAAACCTGTTTTTAATCGTGATTTAAGAGTATTTCCTTGAGTCCTTGTAAGATAATATTTGAAAAATAAATGATCCACTAGCTAGGTATTTAGGACATCAAATCTCTGTGTACAATGACCTCGGCGGGTATCGTTCGCTCGCGCCAACCTTGCTCGACCACGCGGCCACGTTATGGCGGGCGGTCGCGGTCGAAATTTTAAATTTCGAACTCGGCACTCGACACAATATCCCTGGCATATCCGGTACGAATATTGTATTGCACATTTTAAACGATACACAGCAAAAAGTAACGAGTTTTGACAATATTTAGACAAACTTTACAGGATTGGTTCACAGAGGCCCATAACAAGGACGACTGTAGGGGAGGGAGGTCTTTGCTCTTCAGTAGAACACTACCTACAAGCTCATAATAATAATTGTTCACAATACTTTTAAACGAAACCTCTAACTTTTAAAGCTTTTCAAGCTTAACCCCTTAAAAAATTCTAGTCTTCTGTAGAGTCGCTACCAAAAAAAGCCTACAATCTTGCAGTACTTAATTCAATTAGTCTGATAAGACAAACAAAAATGCAAAATGGTGGTAAAGTAACTTAATACAAGAGCTCACAGCATTAATTATTACAGGCAAAGTCACTGTGTAGGTGTGAGCGAACTGGGTGCGAAAGAGACGGAGAATCTTCCGATTTCCAATTGTTTCTGCGTTTCATCAGGTGCTTACATAAATGGATGTAGTATATTTGATTTTATTACAGCAAAAGGTCTATTAACTTGCAGCTTTGAGATGCATAAAAAAAACAAATTTTGAATGTAGAATTGTCTGTCACATGTATGATAGAGCATAGTTTATTTAGTTTGTTGGTATGTAGGTATAAATAAATATGAAGTGAGTGTGTTAAATTTGTGAAGGCGACAATAACACCTATTAAGTAAAATATCATTGACAGGAAGTCAAAAGTAACTTAACGTGAGCTTATATGACTGCAAGGGTGGATGAGGCGTAGCATATGAATATCCGTGGTCTCTGCCTACCCCTATAAAAAAAGAATTGATTTTATGCAAGTACGTGTAAGAGGTGTACTTATAGGGTATGTATAAGAGTATATAAGAGTAAATGACGACTGTAGCTAGTATTGGAACCGGAAGAAGGTAATGAGCACAATGCTTGGCTGCAGAAATAGGAAGGAAGTTACTGTGAGTTTATAATCTCTGCCACGTGGTAGCAATTGTTTAACTACTTTCATATCATTCTTATTTTTTTATGTTGTTAATTTTTTTATAAAAAAAAAAGAACTTACTAATTATAACTTCTTTTATGGGATTAATTTAAAAAAAAAAACTAATTATTGTTAACTAGCATAGCTCCTAACACGGGTTAGGAGCTTTTGGACCATATCTCAATTTGACTTTTCCTAAAAATTATGAGGTGTATGACATTATGAGTGAATTAGGAATTGAAATTCCTAAAAAAGTGTGATAGATGTACTGCACCATTCGAAAGCTACATTATTCTAGGCTAACACAAGCCTAGACGATGTCGCTCACTACTAGTTTAACTATAAAGAGACATTCATTCAAACCTAGTAGGTAAGTATGCATTGGTGTATCAAGGCGTAACAGTAAACTTGTGAAAGTACCAGACGGTCAGACACTCACGTAAGACGTGGGCAAAAAATTTCATAATGGGTGCACTAGATTTTATTAGCATAATGATGCCAATACTTTGACAAGTCCGGTACACTAAATCTTATTCAACCCAAAAATCGGGCACAAAATCAGATGAAAATTCTGCTAAGCCTTGCAAGGTATGGTCTTTATTCTCATCATAGCTACAAATTCTTAGCTAAATAAAATAAAGAAGAAGCGCATAAAAGAATAGTAACTCTCTCTTATTAGTACTAGATGTCTTTATCTGTTTAATGTAGTGAGAAATCTGTAGAAATCAAAAAATAATTAATTCACTGAATACTAAATAGATAATAATACTGGATAGTTTCTATTGATGTAATAATGCTTAGAATATTACATTATTTGTTTGTTAGTGATTATACAGTCCCGGACTTACGCATGTAGGGGCCTGAAGCCAGCGAATGGACTTGGCAATTTTGATCTTATGGGTTGAAGACACATAAGTACCTAATTTGAATACATTGATGTATTACGAGTACCACACAGGTGTGCAAACTTTTACCAAACTGTAGCCAAGCTTCACTTTGAATCAATAATATGATTTCAAGAAATCTGGTTTTGCCACACGGATCTTGGAATCTACGAAGCCTGACCTCCTTTTCGGTTCATAACGCTTCCATAACCCACTAGGTACCTACTGTGGTAATCCACATTAATTCAGGTTTATAGTTAAAGTCAATTGCTGAAAAAATTATAAGCTTATGAATGACAAAATTATAAATATTGGTGTCAATTCGACTTACCTATTTAAATTTTACAAAAAATATTAATAAAAAAATGCTTTGGATTGCAGCTGCAAAAGATCCGATGCCTTGAACTACAAAATACGATGATTGTCACGTAAAACCTACATTATCACAGTGACCCAACAACAGTATATCCGCCACTCTGTTCACACGGAGTTCATTCGTACTGCATGTTATTATTTCCTCTGTGTAGTGCGCGCGCGCAGCGCGAGGGAAAGAGAGAGTGGCACAGTGTAGAATCGACAGCTGCTTAATGCTTTACTTATACTACAAATAAACGTTTGAATCGTCACGGTATTGTCGCAGGTAGACACGTTAGAGGTTCCTCAGTGTGGTCTTTGACCTCGTACTAGGACGAAAAACGGATGACCGACTATATTTCTAGGAACATAGGTACGGTCTGATTAGATTTTAAGAAGTTTAGATAACATCGAAAATAGGTGTTCACATGCCAATAATAGCCAATAAATGAATCTGGAACGTGCCTTCTTCATAATCATTTTAATCCTAGTCTAGTCCTAGTGCATACTTATTTTATGTTCTCAAATAAAACCAAAGATAAAATTACTTTTCAAGCATTCGGAATGCGCGCGCGCTTGCAGAAGTATTACTGCGTAAACTGTGGCGGGCAAAAAAACGTTCGAGCACAGGTGTGCGGGGAACCAGCCGGCTGCATCAGCTGTTCGGCTCGTGCGAGCTTGAACCAGCGACTCAAGCATCACCAGGCTTGCGTCACTATACGGCACTGTATTCTTTAGAGATTACTCTAAGTACTAAGATATTTTTATACTTAGTTACTTCAAGGATCTAAAATTTTTGTCACAGTACCTTCACTCAAAAATGCTACATTACAATGTCTTTATAAACTAGCTTTATGGTCTAATCTAAATTTAATTATTTACGCTGCGCAGGGCAATATTGTGATGTGAATAATTAGTTTTATGCAAATATTTTACCATAGAAAGAAAAAGAATATCAAAGAAGATAAAAATAATGGCAATTATGTAACGCAAAACTTTTATACCCAAAATTATTAAAATAGATCTCTTGTTACATAATCAATAGACGGAATTTTAATTTAAGTCACTTTGGAAATTGTTACTATCCTAGGCCTCATTAGCTTTGCTTTTACTATTTCTAGTTACTACCTAGTTACCTTAGTAAAAAAAAAGAAAAGTAGAGTATTCACCTCGGGGATAAAGGTGTTTCAAGTCTTGCGTGCGCTTGAATCCCTCGCTGTTTTAGAAACCTAGTTCTATTACCTACAATAGAGACTAAATAAAGCAACTCTAAGTTGTTATAATTTCAAGAATGAATTTTAGAAATTACGTTTTTAATTCACCCCTATGTATTCAAAAGGATCTGCCAAGATCTGAGAAAATGTATCGTGTCTAAAAGAGTCGTAATCATGTTTGTTTGGATGTAGGTGACTTTTTAAATTTTACTCTTGATTAACTTTAAAGAATCTCTATGAAAAGTTATAAAGATCTTTGTGCTTAAAGATGTGTGTTATCGAAGTGAAGCTTCTGTAGCGAGTGATACTGGCACGGTCGCCCCTGGCGGTGGCGCGAACTCTACTCGGGCAGTGCCCGTCGTTTGGCGCTCGCGGACACACGCGCGCTCCGTCAACTAACAAAGACTGTCAGTGTGTGCATATGTACCGTATTGTCAACCTCTTTATAACAGGTAGGTTCAAAACTTTTTACAAAGAATGAACGCATAGGTTGGTATCGCTATAAAACAAAGAGCCCGGCGATAAAAAGGGCCGAAACTGGTTTTCTGTGGAAAGGCATCTGGCACGCACTAATTGATATAGCATCAACTGACGTTTGTAATTACCAGACGAGCCCGCGAGATACAATTTGTATCAGTTTGGTTTAATACTATGGAATTATGGATATCACTTTCTTTCTCGGCTATCTTTTGATCTCAGAAACAAAGTTTGAATGCGAACGAGTAATCGCATTATGATTGTACGAGTAAGTATCAAAGTTAAAGTCAAAGTCTAAAAGCATTTTATTCAGTAGGACCGCTGGGATCACTTTGAAACGTCTTAAAACTAGGTGATTCTACTCCTGTTCCTTCACGACCAATACATACAAGTATACATACCTATACCTACTAAGTTTGTATATATTTTCGCCACAATCTTGCCATAGCGGCCTTGCTTCTAGTGACTGTGGGGTACTGACAAGGCCGTTTCACCAAACCTAAGTTGACCTCATTTTTCGTAGAGCATACGAGTTCACTTAAACCGAAGTTACAGCGTAAAAGAAGTCATTATACAAAGTGATTGATAAAGTCGGTATCGAGAAAGGGAAGCAGAGGGGAGAGGGGCCTAGTGACGCCCATGACGTAACCAATTGGTATGCGATAGTGAGGACAAAGAAATTAGCATTTAATTAGATATTTAAAACGTACCTATCTCGTCTTTAGCAGGGGAAAAGTTTCAACCACTTCTAACTCAACATTAATGTTCAAGGACTGGGTATAGGTAGAGACAAAAGAGAGCGGATCAAAGACAAAATTATAATGCGATATTCAAAAAGTTTAGCCTAGGTTCAAGGATTCAGCTAAGCCCATTCATTTACGGAAGAAGAATGAAGAGATGGTTTAGTTTAACTTTTTATGAATTTTTTGTGCTTTTTTGTTTTATGAATAAAGCACAGCTTTTTAGACTTTGAGTATCGTTTGAATTTGAATGATTCAATACTATGGGGATGGTCGCTACATCTGTTAAAATATTGACTTAGTTTTTTTTTAAAGTGACCGTGATCGTGTTGTGCACTCTAATTTGAGCTCTATATCGGTTCAATAAGGCTCTTACGAAATCTAAAGAACTTGGTTATATTTCTTAAATCGTGGCTATAATGTGCCGATAGCTGGCGTTACGTGTAACTTCGTGATTGAAAAGTAATGAATAACGCAAGAACTATTTCGACCAATGATTTTCTTTCATCAAACAATCTGAAGAAAGAACTGCCGGAAGGGTTTTTCCAATCGAAAGATTAGAGTTTTTCAGGTCATTGTATGAACAAACCATAGACAAGTACCCACTATATCCCGAAGTCTATGGTACAGTCAGCGTCACCTAACCCCCTTAGTAAAGCGGTTTGTACTGCATGGGGGTTACCAGTTAGTGACACTGACCGTACATACAAAGCTTCTTTAAGAGGACCCTTCCCGGTGCGTCTATCGTCAACGCGAGCATTGTTGAAAAGCTTGTTATTTCATCCAAAAGAAAAAAGAGAGAGATAGCGTATAAGCGTTCGGTAACTTTCGCCGATCACTCGCGAACACAACATTGAACGAAAAATAGTGTGCGGAAATTTCATAAAACTTGTTACAAGAAATACGTGTTTTTCAGTAAGCCTTACAAGTTTGTGAAATAAATGTTTGTCAATTAGAATCTCCATAGCATTTGCAAGGTTTTTATTACAATATTTTCTTTACTTTTATAATTTACTAGCTGTCCGCCCCGGCTTCGCACGGGTTTATTATAGGTATTTAAAAAAAATTTAATAACAACATGGCGGTCCCGGAGCGGGATGTATGATCGGGATGTGTTAAAAATCCCAGACACTTGTCTTACCGTACTAACTGATATTTATTCTGTGGTCGCGATGTATCTTACATTTTTAAACTCATGATAACTTTTGAATAAAATGTCCGATTTCAATCGTTCAAAAAGTAATCGACGGGTACTGAAACAGCCTTTACTACGAAGGAATTTATTTGGATAAGAATAAATACCAAAATAAGAATAACGTGGTCTGCTTTTGGTCGGCATTTTTATTCACTTTTTAAATTATAAAAGTTGTTATTCTGACACAACCACAATAGTTGGACATATGCTATCGCTGACTTTTTTGTAGATATTGATACGTTCTTTAATATTGTAGAACATTTTTTTGTTCTATCATCAATAGTTTTCGCAGCGCACGCGATATGAAGAATTTTATGTTCAAAATTTTTACACCTTTGGTTACATTATTGCAATTTTCATAAGGATCTCTAATTTTTTTGAAAATAATTTATAGCCTATGTTCATCAGAGATAATGTAGGATTCTAATGGTGAAAGAATTTTTCAAATTGGTCCAGTAGTTTCGGAGCCTATTCAATTCAAACAAACAAACAAACAAACAAACAAATGTTTCCTCTTTATAATATTAGTGTAGATGAGTACATTATGAACGGCCAAAGTTCAGGTAAAATTTAACCAAAAAAACAGATTTTTGGAGGCTTATACTGTACTATTGTTTCTCAGAATTTGGATTTTTAGTTTTGATAGAAACCTAATTATATAATAGTACATTATGGTACTAGTGTGTAACATTGGTGATTACCGCCGAGGTGTTTTTATGAGCCGAGCCGTTAGGCGAGGCTCATAATAGAACAGAGGACGGTAATCATCAATACACACGTGTATCATACGACGTTTTTCAACACACTTGTGAATAAAATAACAATAAAAACTCATTTTAACAGTGAAAACGAGTTGTGAAAAATGTTTCGCTATTGCGGGAAAAATTAATCAGTTTTCCTATGCGCGCGCATTGCGATCGGCCACAGACTATATTTCCGCGCCGCGCATAGGGTTTGCGGCCTATTCTGCCACGGACAAAATGGGGAATTTAAAGTTTTCTTTTATTATAGAGAAAACAAAAGTTATATTTGAGTGAAAGTTTTATTTATTAAACACGTACGAGTTAAAATTATCTATTTAAATTAGAAGTTGCATGAAATGAGCAAGCAATAGGAACATTAATTTATTTGTTCTATTGAACACGATCTTTTTTCTGAATAAAAACTTTTTAAAGAACAAAGCAACTCAACCAATAAAATTAAAAAAAAAATCTATTACTCACTAGTGAGTTATAGTAATGAAAAAGTCACAGTTTGATTATGGGTGTCATTATGTGCCTAATTGCGGTGACCATAGAGCCACTTTATGAGCAAGTGTGTTGAAAAATATATTATTATAGCACAAGATACCTATTACATAGTTTAATTTTTTTTAAGAAATATCTATTACAACGCCATAATCACGTACGAGCGTTTGTATGAAAAGTAAGACGGGTTAGCCGCTCTTAAGTACTCAGACATAAAGTGACAGAGTTCCACATGACACTGCGTTCGTCGCGCAGGTTGGTCGTGACGTAGCCTGTACCACTATGATTTTCTCAAGCGTTAAGTGTACTGACCCTTGATACACCATTACAAGCACAAGTCCACTTAGCAAGTACACAATCACGCATTCATTAATAGCTAATTGAAAATTCAATTGTTGTGAAGTTCCGACGATATTCACGGTTTTCAAAGTGGAAAATAACGATTTAAGTTAGTTTAAGATTTACTAGAGTTTATATTTACGTTTTAAAAACTAAAAGAAAACCAGCTTCGATACTGCACCTACTACTTAGAATTATATTTGGCGCATGCCAACATGTTGTGGAATCTAGCATTCCTTATGTAGTAGGCCTAGTTGCAACCCCATCACCCTTATTAAGAAAACTATCTGGTTTCCGCACGATATTGTCCTTCACAGTTAGGTAAATATCAATATTACGATAAATCCGCAAATCCATTAATGCAAGGCCAGAGGCCGTATTCCCGTTCTTATTTTCGTTCGTTTGATGAATATTCGGATGTTTCTTACTACGATTTCTGACTTCAAGAGCCAATTTTTCGGTTTGGAATATGTGGTCCTAGGACCGTGTTTTAACGTTGATCTTTTCGATTGAATACAATGTAGCTCGTAGTAAGAAGCATCCGAATATTCATCAAACGAACGAAAAAACGAACGCAAATGACACCCCAGGACCTACTACTGAAATGAAAATCCAGCATGTTACAACTACCTCAAAGAAACTAGAATACAATGTCTACCACACGCTTTTTTACAACCTTCTTACTTTGAAATAAATATAAATTGTTTTCTGTAGTTCATGGCTGCTGTTATCGGTTATACATCGCCAATAGATAACTTGCTGATAAAATTACTATCGATATTATCACAAATGCAAGTATACACGATAATGATAGCCATTTGTATTAAGTATTGTCGTTGAAAATATAACGTGCAAAATATATATACCTAGTTTTAGATGATATTCCAATCGAAAATATTTTTTTTAAAACGTTTTGTTTGCATGCAACTTAAGGATGTCTTTGAGTAGTTAAGGCAAATCTTTTGATTTTATTGTTGTTTTCAAAAGTAGGAGAAGTATTTTGTATTACTCCCAAATCAATTTAAAGTATTTTAGAGCGATTCTAAATTCAAACTCTGGACTTAAAGCAAAGAATATGCTCTCAAGTTATTCTGCCTAGCCATAGCAACAATATGATCAATTCGTGAAGCTAGAGCGGATTTCTTTACATTTTTTTGCACAAAAAACCCATTGATTGAAGCGTGTTGGCCGACTGGGGTTGTACCTCGACTTACAATCCGAAGGTTGTGGGTTCGAATCCCGGCCGTGCATCAATGGATTTTGCGTTTTGTAAAATTTATATGTGCTTTAACACGTGCTCTAAACGGTGAAGGAAAACATCGTGAGGAAACCAGTTAGTGTTCTTATAGACAGCGATGGGCTTTTGCAACCTGTCACGTATGGAATACTAACTTCGGCAAGATGTGGGTATGTGTCAAATATGTGTTTGGACATGCCTCTGACTACCCCCCTTAGACATCTTCAAAGGATCTGGAATAAGTAAGATCTGAGAGAATGTCTACCGCACCTTGGGGATACAGTCGTGAACTTGTTTACGTGTTTTTATATACCCATTGATTCCCCAGGTAGAATCCACGAGCTTTGTTAGTAACATATTCCACTAGCTGTCGCTATCAAAGATCCACTATAAAGCCATCAGCGTTTGAGCAACAGACAGTTCTTCTAGTGGTTTTTCTACCGCAGTGCTGATTGCAGGAAAGTGAACTCCTAACCCCAGTGATGTAATGCAATAATGGCAATTTGAATTGAAAACGTTGCAAAGCGCTGACCAGTAGCATGTATCGGTGCTTTCGTTTGTAACGGTTCCTGTACACCATGGATCTTTTAGCATATTCTATAAATAAATAAATAAAATAAATAATGCCGGACTTTTCACACAGCATTATCTAGCCCCAAAGTAAGCAGAGCTTGTGTTATGGGAATTTGGGATCAGTGGGTTTGTATACATGACTGATATCCTTCTTATATACTTTTTGTTTGTAAATACATACATATTATACACAGAAACACCCAGACCTGAGACAAATATCTGTAGATCATAGATCATACAAACATTTGTCATGCCGCGGGGATCGAACCCGCAACCTACAGCGTCGTAAGCGGACCTTCGCCCACTGTGCTACAGAGGTCATCTATATATGTTAATTTTTTTTTTATTAAAATAAAGTATTTTGCAAAGCATTGCATAGATTAAAATATTCTCTGTATGAGACTAGAGAACGAGAGATGCAAGTTCATCAACTTACCTTGGAATAAAATAAGTTCGTGGTTTTTATAACTTTGTAAAATGTTTTTTTTTATATATAAGTGAAAATTCATACTTACGCATTTATTTAAAGTAGATTTTTAGTAGGTAGTTAAATACCAATCATAAGGTTTACTCGTATTTTAATTGAAAAATAACATTGAAGTTAAAGTACAACATACTTGTAATCTTGGAACATTTGAACAGGTATCACATCGAGTAATTTATGCAAAAACCATTTGCAATTAAAACATCTACAGTACTACATTCATCATTTTGAAGGTTTTATCGCATCTACTAGTTAATTTTTATTAAAAGAAATGTAAAGGTAATGTAAAAACGGTAAACTTGATTGGTCGTTTCATTTCAGTCAATGTACAAATTAACATACAACTGTAGATTGCTTCGTTTTAAAATCGTGGTTCCTATACGAGTACTAGAAACAGAATTTTCAGAGCGCCTCTTTATTTATTCTTACGAACCTGCATTTATTATTATGATCGTATCTCACGATGAGTGAGCGAGGTGACATAACATTATCTTCTTCCTGCACTTACTCTTCATTTCTGAAATTCTAAATTCACTCCTTTCACATTTATACCAAATCCAAACACTTACACTTATTACTAAGTAAGTTCGTATGAGTCAGTGGCCAACGCTGGTGACGGAGCTTTTAAGCCGCCTTAAGGCCTCCGTCATGGCTTAATGACTTAAATAGCCGGGACCGACAAATTAACGTGCCCTCCGAAGCACGGAAGTGCTCAGATGAAAATGCTACCCATCCACTTACAGACCGTTACATTTCATTCGCCCCTGATAATGTTTAGTTTTGTCCACAGATAGTGTAATCAAATGAAATGATTATATTGACTTTTTTGTTAACATAGTTTTTATCCCTCCTCAAAACATGCCCAAAAATACTAACCTAACACTCCTCACCTTTACGATTATTACTGTGTCTTTACATAATAGTTGCTCTCAAACTTTCCCTGATATACTCATTTATCTAACCGTGTTACCCTACACATAACATTCGCATCTCAGATGCATTTCCTTTCATCTGTACGAATTACTTTATTGAAGAAAATATACTACAAAAAGGGGCGTAAATTATGGCTGTCTTGAAATAGAGTGTCGTATTTTGCGCAACGTAATGAGTGGCGCCTTTGCGACACGTTTACAGACTTACGTTACAAAGATTTTATATTAATAGAGAAAACGAAAGAGAATTCTGTGTACTTTCAGGTTTTTAGAGTTTCATAGGGTAAAGTATCTTATCTTAGAAATCCATCTCATTTTCCTAAATAATTCTTAATTCTTTATTGTACAAATAATAATTCTTTATTTGTACAATAAAATGAGATGGCTTTCCAAGATAAGATACTTTACCCTATGAATCTTATCTTGGAAAGCTCTCATTTTCCTAAATAATCTTGTAATATGACAGAAAAGGCCAAACGAAATGAAGTTTTCTGTATAAATCCATCTGTAGTATAATCCAGATCTTTAAAAAAAGATCAATAGGCTCAAATCTATAGGCTCTATAAATCGTTGTAGTATCAATCTTTGAGCTCCGCCATCGATTTAAATAGTCAAACATTAGATTCATTGCTTGTTAGCATTTCCCGAACCAACCTCAAAAACTCAGCACGAAGCGCAATACCTAGAACCTGATTTAAAGCTGCAGTCTACCCGTCTAGACTAGTACGTACAGACAGATGCTATTCGTTTTATGTGGATACCTATTCAGGGTGGTGTGGTGAACAGAAGTAATGGTATATCTATTTATCTATATCCAGTAATATAAAAAAAATTGTGCGTGGAGTCCCTCCGCGCGGACGATGTGAAACTTCGTAATGTGGAAATGAAAATAGGAAGGGGTAGAAATTTATTTTTAGTGAAATCATACTGTTTCTTTAAGACAAACTTTATTAACATCGCTTACAATTGATCGCATCTGTTAATTA
Source organism: Epirrhoe tristata (assembly GCA_951394285.1). Lineage (NCBI taxonomy): Eukaryota > Metazoa > Arthropoda > Insecta > Lepidoptera > Geometridae > Epirrhoe > Epirrhoe tristata. The sequence goes on along the minus strand of OX596150.1, from coordinate 3,456,895 downwards.
TCATTTTGAAGTGGAGAAATCTTGTTGGAAGTCGCATAAGAAGTTTCACTTCAAAAATAGCACCACGACCATATTTTCCAGGTACGGTAAAAGCCACGGTTAAGTTCTCAAAATCCTTTGTGATTCCTAGGAGGACAACTGTCCTAGGAGGTCAGAGGAACTTCAATTACATTAGCCCATATTTTCAGGTTGTAAGCATATCGCCGCTTATTAGATTATTAGCTGGTCTCCTCACGATGTTTTCATTCACTGTTTTGAGCTGCCTAATCCATTGCATGGCCGGAATACGGAACCTAGGAACTCCGGATTAAAAGTCGAAGCTTTATCCCACTCTGCAATTTTGTTTACAAAATAGGACTAAAAAGCTTGCAACTAAAACAACTGTCATATAATAAATAGACAACGTGGTGATAGGCACACTGTTCCAGACTTAAAATATAGAGGCTGTGGTTAAAATACATTGACCCTAGAGTACTTAACAGTTATTGAACTCGCGACCTTTAAGGTAAGACTACAAGTGCACACCTTATAAGTAGAACAATTTTCTTGAATAAATGATAATAATGTAAAAACTAATGTAATCTTGAACATCTGAGAGTGATCACTATAATTTTGATTTGTTTTTTTACAATTCGATTTTTAATTGAACAGTGTTACGTTTGTTTGTTTAGTTCATTTTCAAAACGAAAACGGTCTACGGTCCAGCAGGCTTATTGTCTAACTTGAAATCCATTTCCAGTTATCATCTCAATAGTGCTCAACCAATCACAGCACGAATATGACAATTGAAGTCCAGGCTATATTTCAAATGTCAAAATGAAGCCGATGTCCATTGCCAGTTGAGTTACACAATAAGGCCCCAGATCAAAGTTTGTGTGGGAAATTCTATTCAAGTTGAGGTAGGTAATTTTTTTTTATGTTATAATGTCTCTGTAATCACGAAAAAAAATCACTTAAGTAGGTATCTCCTTCACATGGTTAGCATTTTGCCTGGCATAGGTTTTCAGTGATTTTATGAACGAAATGCCTTTAGATATCCCCAAAATGGAGTTTTAAAGATCTGTACCAAAAACGAATATCCTTTAATTATAATCCTACAACACAAACAAATTATAATCGTTTAACTAATCTAAGAGGCCAATCAAAATCTACCGTTACCAAATTCCACTTTGAATAAATACTGCTAAACATTTGGTATTTTCCACGGTTATTTAAGCTCACGGGCAGACGCTAATTGGTTCTATTCGTACCTAAATTAGCTCGTCTCTCTATGTAGAAACAATTGAATGTCATTAGAAAATTCTTTAAGAAATCTAGTCTCCTACGAAGAGTGGACTCTGATGCCTACTAGGACGCTCTGACGCCGCCATCAGAGTGCACTCGGATTGGGGTTGCCACGATCTAAGTAGCGTCCTAGTAGGCATCAGAGTCCACTCTGTCAGAGTATACTCTGATCATGTCAACGCGGCTTTACCAACGCAACGTTCCTTTCTATCCAAAGCTTCTAGAAGAGATCGCTTCTTAGCGGTAAGGTCGCCCATTGTAAAATGTTTTTCTAATTTTTTGTATCGTGTTTCTTAAAAGAGTGCAAGAAAGTGTTTTAAGATTTATATTGAGTCAGGAGGCATCTTAGGCATATACTGATGCCAATAACTCAAAAACATATTAATTGATTCCTTCATTTACGAGTATATAAAAATATGGTTAATCAATAATTTAGGGCTGATTACACCGCCCGATTAGAAAAGTAAATAACATATTTTTTTAGATGTTGATGTAAGCCTTATCGGGTTTCAATCGTCGACAGAAAACTGTTTCGTTTGATGTTTCATTAGCGAGGTTGAATGTAGTCTAGTAATTTCAAGATTTAGATAATTTTCAGGCTTGGTTTTGATCAAAGGTTGAGATTTGAGTCACTTACCTCACTTGGGTATGACAATTTTAGTTTAAAACGCTTTTTTAATCAAATAAAATGAATATTAATATTCATTTTATTATAAGTTTACCTACATAAAATTTGACAAAGAGAATAATAGTTATAAGATCTAAATATACCTATAATTCTAATATCACCCTAAACATACTACGCGTTATTCTATGGTACAATATATACTTTTGTTATGCCATGCGCACCATACCGCTTTCCCGTTTCCCCATCCCTCCCCATCCCCAGATTAAAGAACAGTTAGTATGTGTATTAACTGTCATAGCTACTAGTAACTGGTGTATATTCTACGGCATCGCGTGCAATACTCTCCAACTCCATGTTATTTTAGCGATTTCAGCCCAAGCCGTACCAATCAGCGATAAATGAGATTAGAGGTATTAGGTAATACTGTATTCATCAGTTCATCACTATAGATTATTCATTTATTGTTTCATTCTAAATTTGAAATTGAGTTTACATTCAAAAAGTATTTAGTGAATAGTTTTATACAGTTTATTATCAGCCATATTGGCTATAGACAGAAATAGGCAAAAGTATGAGTATTATTGTTATTTATGACGTTTTTCTAAGCAGAAAATGGGAAAAATAAACAAATATGACGTCTTTAGCTTTGTTGATATTACTCTGAATAACATGACATAAGATGAAAAATATCTATACAAGTCCAGAACTATCATCACAATACTTATGTTTTGATTAAAACTTATGATATTTTGACCAAAATATACCTTACATACTTATATGTATATATTTCGCCCATGGTATTAAGAAGTATATTATGGTAGTTAGTAAGTAAACAGGTAGATACCTGGCGGATTTGTTTTGTTAGTGACCTCATTTGCGATATCACGTTTAAGTCTTATAAGAAAACGAAGTGCATAACCGGTCTGATTACAAAGCGAAATGTTACTATACCGAGGCTTTATATAATTGCCTAATAAGTAGACGAATCACGTTTCATCGAGGAGTTCTCTTGCATTTGTTGACAATCGCACTGACGACACAGACCAAAACGATTTCTACCCATAGCCCTGTGTAACTGAATCGAGTTGTTTGTCACAAATAGCACAAACAACATTGCCGCATGTTCACTACTACAGTTCACCATATTTCATTAAGAGACATCGATGGACGGAACTCAATATTTCCCCGTCGCTGCATACCCGAGCTACCCGACCTTGTTCGGCACCGGCTGGTAATAGCATAAGTTTGTTTGTGTTTGTTTTGTGCTGAGAAATTATTTTCAAGACTAATCCACGTGTAGCGATTTCTTTAATTAAATTATATCGGCTTGTTTCATATTAAAGAGTCCGCATCTTTGATCTTAAATGTTCCTCTGAAATAGCGCGAATTGTGTTTACCTATTGCTGATTCTGAGAACACAATGAATCTTCTGTTCCCGCTAGCGAATCAAATATCTCATCAATATTCATATTTTCGTATCAATTTAACGGAATGAACTGCGGTACTTTTAGTGCATTGAAAAAGTCCGTGTCGAATTCGGCCGGCACAACAAGAGTGGCGTAACCGCTTTTTGTACTTTCAATCCGAAATTGAATAGAATAACCGATCAAATTAATTGAAAATATTTATTCTTTTGAAATAATCCTGATATTGAATCATAAACATCATGTTGTGCTAATATATTCTTAGAATTTGCTAACAACATACATATGAGTTTTAATTCCACGTAAAGGTCAGACAGAAGAAGCATTTTTTATTTTAATGATTGAGATTTTTCTTTTTTATTCCTAGGCTATTTGTAGTAGTTTCTTGTAGCAAATTGAAAAACAATGAGTGTTATAAGTTATATTATAACATCAAACTAAGAGATTTGTGTTGATATTGAGTGTAGATATTTATTCAACATAATTTTGACTTACCTACCAACGTAGGTTTTTCTTGCCAAGCAAAAAGTATATTTGTTCTGTAATTCTTGTCCCAAAAACAAAGCCTAGAAAGAGCAAAAAACATCTTTACTCAAAGCGTTCCAACCATTTAACGCGTAGAAGACTTGTAGGAAGCGTTGAGCGACCTCCGTCACGTCACGAGGCCACTCCGCTCTCTCCAGTCACGGCAGCCCTACGTACTGTACCACAGATTATACAACAGCTAGTACTGCACTGCCACAGATGATAAAAAAGCTAGTATGAATTGCCACAGATTGCGTAACAGCTAGTAACAGCTAGTATGCTCCAGATTATGTAACAGTTAGTTCGCGTCAGAAACTATATTGCTCATTATTTATTTATTGAATTTGCCTTCCACCGCTCCAGTTTTCGGTTATTGTGAGCCGTACTGATAGAGTGATATAAAGTGTGTTATTCGCTTTGTTTGGTTAGGATTTAGAATTGCTAAATGTTATTGCTGAAAATAAGCGTTTCAATAAATTTGGGTTAGCTAAGTATATAGGAAACTATAGCCCGCCCACGACTCACTGTGCTAACATAAGATGCATAAATATTACCTACCGTTTATGCTCCAGATTTCTATCTTTTCCTTTCTTCCAACTGTATCGGTTCAGCTTTTCTTGTCACTCTATGGAGAACCATAGAGAACATAAAGCCTTATTAATCCATTAGGAAATCAAAATCAAATATATTTCATGGAATATGCAAGCAGAGTCGTCATAGATAGAATGTTGTGTCTGCATTCATTACAGGTCGCATAACAGAATAGGTGTATTGTTTATTGGTTGGTTAATCCTTCAGCTTAGTGACATTCTGCGAATAATCCGATTGAATATGGATCGGTGCCTTCAGTCCGACATGCAATAGGGAACCAACATTGCCATGCTGTACTATTCTATGTGTACTTTATGATTTTCTTGTTATAAGTATCTACAGTGGTCATTTGTGGTTAAAATTTGAATGTGATGCATTACAATCTTGATTTAAATTATTTGCATTTTAAATTGTACTTTGAAGAGATCATTCCGTAAATTAATAGTTTATCCATCAGGCATGTGGTATGCCTCAAATATGTCGTGAAGTCGTGGTTCGTTCACCGTTCACCGCTTTGTCTTCCGTCTTTTCGTGAAATTATCTAAAAGTAAACTACAGTACCTATCTAGGTGTGCATAAGTTGTATTGCATTCTTTCAGCATAGGTATGAGCTATTTCAAATCTACACTCCATGTAAATAACGGATTGCAGAGTTTTATTCCGTATTCAATATTTGGTACAGATTTTCTTCACCTCACCTCCTAGTACGATATGATTTAACGTGACCTTATCTTTTATTTAACTTGTGTCTTGTGGTTTATACCTGGCCATCTTCTCTCTCCTCCTAAAGTTTTAAAATAGGAATATTCGTTTCTCTTCTGTTTTCAATTCACTTTAAAATTTTCATTTGAAAAATCGACATTCTGCTATGGTAATGGTAAAAAAAACGAAATGAAACAAGATCACCTCTGTATCCCTAAGGCACGGTATACATACATGACAATCTCCCAGATCTGAGTCTACTTAAACTCATTTGAAGATATCTAAAAGGCTAGGTAGAGGCACGGTAATAGTACATAATATTGCTCACATTACTTTTTCTGCTAACGAATTTCACGATATCAACCAAATTTAGAATTCCCAATTCATATAAATCCTCTCCGAAAAGTACTGGCTTAGTATATCCACGATACATCCATTTATCTACACGTAGATGCAAGGAAGTATTGTCTAGTGCTCTTAGTACGGGACTCCACAAACCTTGATTGATCTAATTGAATATATCTGCGTATAGTCTATTGTAGGCTCATGTTCACTCCGTGACAGTGGTGAGCCACTCGTACTGACTGAATCAAACACTACATTGTGTCAAATAATATTATTAGACTTCTGAGATTTCACAGCCAGTTGATTGCCAGTTTCAATCCAAAGGTTGAATCGTTCGGAAAATATATTACGTTTAGGCTAAACGGTGAAAGAAAACGTCCTGAGAAAACCAGTTAGATTCATTATAGGAGGCAAGTACTGTATAAAATGTCATGTATAAAATGTCTTCTGCAAAATATGGACATGTAGGAATGTATCAAGTATGTATTTGGATATTCAAAGGATCTTGAAATCCATTTATATCTGAGAATTGTTAGAATAAAAGAGATTTTCGCAACTAAAGTCTGTGCAAAATCAAAGTGGTAAAACGTGAGCGAAGCTGTGGGCGTACCACTAGTCTTGTTAAAGGTCACATCACAGGTAATTTTTTATATTATTATCCATGAATTAATTTTACCATTAATAGATATAGCTTAAGTTGTTTGGAAGCTGTATTCTCTGGAAACGATAATCCGCTTCTGATAATTCTGAGATCGAAAAGCTATAAAGCTGCACTGTTTCTGAGTAACATTTTTTTTTTTAAATCGGGAGTTGCTGTATTGTAATAAAATGAGAACACTTGTGGTCTAGTGGATGCGGACTCACCTTACGATTTTTTTGTAGAAAAATAGCATGATGATAATAGGTTACATTATCATCATGCTATTTTCGAAAGTTCCTAACATAGGTGAACTTATTTAGCCACTACGAGTGGAAGATAATGGAATCAAAATCTCGATAAGCTACACAATTCTAGTTGTATAGTTCTAATAATGAGTAATTTTGAATTACGAAGGGAGTCAGGATAAAATCCCACAGCTCCCCGCGGTGAGAACAGGAAGGGGATAACAGAGGGGATCAAATTAAAGCTTTATAGCACCCGTACGGAGCCAAATGCTATTGCTAGAGCAGGCCAGAAATACTGCGGCAATAAGATATACTAGCCCGTGTACCCTTACTGTTTGGTGCAAGGAAATTCATGAGATAGTTTTGGTTCTGATTAAATGTACTCTACTGATTATTAGGTGGGGGTAGACGGTAATAGTTAGATATAAAGACTCAGATTGATTATCGTTTTTAATTGCTATGATTAACAAAATAAAATATTTATTTTATTTGACAAATGATTAAATAATTAAAATAACATAATTAAAGAAACAGAAAAAATAATTAAAAGATCTTTGGCGCCGCTCTACATTATTTATTCAAATGTTTCATTCCAAAAGAATTTGTTACCCTCACAATTTAAATAAGTAGACTCACAGATTAAAAATCAAAACAAATGGCTTAATAGTTTATCAATAAATTGTATATTTATATTGAAAAAGTTAATTATTCATGAAACTAAGCTACTACATATTTACATATATTTACAAAATACAACAGGATTAGTCAAGCTATCTAAGGATCGTTAGAAACGATCTATAGATAGCTCAACTGATCCAGGTCACTGTCAGTCGGAAGCGTACCCAAAACACTGGCGGCATTACCACGCTGGATGGCAATGCTGTTCCTTTGAGAAAATTTATTATTATTATTAATTAATGAATATTATTCATGTAAAATAACACGTTGCTTTTATTTGATTGGTTGTGAGTATTCCCATTAAACATTCATAATCTGTATATTCCTTTAGCCAGACTCAAATAGCATTACTTATTCACGAGGCTTGCATACAGTAGCTACACCGTTTGAAAGTGAGATTGTTAGGCATCTTCTGAGTGAAGAGTTTGCATTTTGAGTTTCCAATCTCACCGGTATGTGCAGGTAATTTTGAAAGTATAGCAGGTTTTGTAGTTTGTATTTCCATATTTGTATTCGTATTTTGAGCAAGAAATGAACTTGCTGGTTTCGTAAATTTAGCGAACTTTGCAAAAACCCAAAATATTTGTTGTTAAAACAAAATGTTCCGTAGGTACATTTATTTTTTATGAACCGGCATAACATTTACCAATTCTTCTTCTTCTTGTCGAGTCACTAGTCCTTTCAAGCCTATGTGATGAAAGAATTTGAAGTGCAGTCCTTTCGTGCACTTGACACCATTTTTTCGAACTTCCTAACTAGTTCTTACGAACTGTAGTAAAAATAATAATAAAATCAAGGAATTTTTCTAAGAGTATTTTTTTATGGTTCGTAAAGAGAAGATTACATAGTACCTACTTATTCTCGTATTTCAGGTTTTTTTTGGAACGTATTTCGGTCAATGCCGAATCCCATGGTGTTTCATGATAAGCTCTATCTCTGTTCCATTTCCGTCCCCATATTTTGCTATTTATAAAAATAAATAAACATTTCTATGATAAATAAAGCAGGAAGCTATTATAAGATTTAACTTGACGAAGGTTGTGTTGATAGCGTTTATCCTTTTAACATTAACCTTATATGGAGGGCATAGTATTATGGGTTTCTTTGACATTGGTTTGTTGATACTCGAAACTTAAGGTCATGGTTGAATTGCTCTTCTTCTAGAATACTCTAGGAATTTAATTATTTTGTTAGTAGTTTTTTTTTAAACAAGCCTTGAATATCCTTTTTTGTTCTTCGTTTGAACTGTTATTGTTTAGTTTGTTGCTGCTGAATTACATAAGGTGGTGCAATATTTTCTAATAATCGCTTACTATTCTTCAGATTTTTTGCTTCTAACTTCATTGTTGGATTTAGAGTCTTATGTATAGGTAGTAAGGACTTTTTTCTGTCGTGCTATTAGTTCTTATAAGGATATTAAGAAGCTATAGTGCACATAGACTAAGAAGTATAGTGCACATACACAAATAAAAATTCAAGGTGCACTATACGAGTCGAGGCTTCATCCACTGGATCATCTGTGCTCCAGTGATAAGTTGGTTTGTGCTATTTTCATTAAAAAAATGTAAGTAACATTATGTGACGATTGAAAAATGACTACGCCTACCATTTATTTACAGTGGAAAGTTACGATATACTTGTTTGGCCTTTATTTAAGGTTCAGATAAAGAGTTGTTGAGAGAGTAACCCAGTACCTTCCCAGAACTTATCGCTACAAAGTAACTATAATTTAATCTGTGAACGGCCTTGCTGGCTTTTATCAGTACCAGGCAATTATTGAATGCATTGGCATGCCAGTACAAACTGTATTGTCATCTGTGGTAGTGTGAGGAAATACTAGTTAATTTGTAATAGCTTGAACATTGAGAAAAATATCATCTTTATTCTAAACGATACTAAAAGACATCCTAGGAACAAACAAAGGTTTCGACGGTAAATGCATGATTGAAACATGAAAGAAGTTAAAATTTGGGAATTTGTACAAAAAAAAAGAATATTTTTGAGGTAGGTAGGTATATCTTAAAACTACAATAATTTATTTTTTATAATACTCTCATTCAAATGCCATAAAGGTTAACAGAACAATATTTTTGTAAATAGCACTTTTGTAAATCCTGTCGACATTGCCAACACACCTTGGTTGGATAACCTCGTCTTCTTTGTCCTGCCCCGTCGCTACTTTGTCACGTTACCTCAATAATTCACAAAAACATTAGCTTAGACCATTTGTCTCCAATACCTACTCTTCGCCAATGAGTATCCAAACTCAATTAAGATCGCGTTAATGACATATTTCTCAACCGGCCTTGCCTCACGGCACAAATAATTCACATTAAAAACGTTCTATTTACCTCACTTTGTTCGACAATGTATGCATGCTTCCATCCGTTGCCGTTTCAATAACAATAAACTTGGGTGGTGGTGGAAGAGAGCAGGCATTGTATACTGTTTTTGCTTTACGAAATTGTGCGTAGGCAGTGCCTCGCGATTTGGGTGCCGGGGAAATGACCACGATAAACGACCTACAAAATGCTTGCTTAAAAGTAGGTCGACCTCGGGCGACAATCGTACATTACATGTTGTGTTTTTGTTATAAGATGGACAATCTTGAACCCATTGCGTAGCTAGGTGGATTTTCGTGTACTTTTGGCCTAGATTTACCATTGGCTTATTATTACATCCATAAAGCTCAATGAGTTTCACGCACAATGATCTCTGAACAATTTTGACAAATAAGAGTGTTAAATTCAGAGAACTCGTGTGACGTAGAGCATTGAGAGCGTTATATTGGCGAGTAGGCAAATTCCAATAACGCTGTTTGCGATAGGTCGTAAAAATGTTTGCATGTTTCAATCTTTACAATCAGATTTAGATGAAACTTGGAATACCACGCTATTACTTTCTTTTATGAGTTACTATTACTTAACATGCATGCATGTTAAATCATGGGAGGATCTTATTTATGAATAAAAAAAGTACGTGGGTGTCATGGAACACTCGGTTAGAAGTTCAACTTTTTGTTTTTGTCAAATAAATTATTGTCAAATATTAAAATCCTAGAAACGCTCTTCCGTACTAAAAATGTTACAATCTATGGACTGCTTTGCGACTGCGCACTTCGCACTGTGACGTTTTGACCTATGTATGTGTCGTGACGGTAAAAACGAACGCTTATTTTCTTTTAGCCCCCGTCAGAAAAGGAACTTTTCCAATTATTCTCTCTGTAGAGTAGTGTAACATTCATAATGTGGAGTAAAATCTCTCTCACCAAATATTATCTTCAGTTTATCACGGTTAGTTAGCGCGGTTCCGATAACTTTACGTAAATATTATGTGTAGGTATTTTGTTTTTGCGCACCCAATTACGCACATGCTCAAGTAACCAGTTGATAACAGGCAACAATGCAAATATCGCCTATTCACCATCAAAACATAGAGTAACTTCAAATACTAGATCATACTTGTAGATTCATGGTACCATTTTTGACTGACATTTGCCCACTTTATATCACTATCTACCTGATTAGAAATATTATCAGTAGAAGCGAAAGGGATGAACTTAGGTACCTACTGCAAATGGAAACCCAGTTTTTATTCATACAAGTTCGCTTTTGAAGTAATTTGCTTTGCAATAGGTATTTATCTGTGATGTTCATCTTAATGCTCACATAACCAGCCCATTGTTTTGGTATGCAGATGATTTATGTAATGGATAGTATGAAGAAACGTTTGGTAGGTAACTACTAACCTATTTGGGGTTAAACAGACTGAATTTAGTAAAAGCACTAAACTACATAGGCAATACCGATATTACAATCCTGTTTTTTTCAAATATTCGATTATGTAAACTCATTGGTTTTCAAAATATTATTATGCTCGTATTATCAATATAGGTACAGTACCAATTAGTTGTTCTGTTTTTAGCCGTAGGTTTCCTCATAAATAAATTAAAAATGGCACAAATTTAAATATTTGGCACACAAAATAACTGATATAAGGATAGCACGCAGTTCTGATATTGAAGCGTTTACTTCAATATCAGAACGAAATCATTTAGTTAAACAATTCCGGGCAGCGATCCCGAATAGGGGCGAAAACACAATTAATGGAACAACTTCTGTCACAGAAAACCTCGCCCCTACAAGCTTACACCGTGCCCCTAATTTAACAATATCATTCAAAAATCAATCTTGTTGCAAAGATAGAGAGACAGTTTTGGTATGGCGCGAAAAGCGCAATGGCAACGATAAGGCCAAGGGTAGTTTTTCAAACAATTATATGGGATTGTGGTTGTTAATCGACAATCGAATTATGCATTGTATTGATTTTTGAGTAATACAAGAGATCATGGGTCATGAGCTATGGCGGATTTTGTTTTTTGGTAAGCATATTTGTTATTTTTTTTATTATTGACTTTACAAAAATGGTTTTTATTTTTTATAGGATAGTTACTAGTATTACGTTACTTGATATATATAAAAATAATTTATATACAGAAACTAAGCTACTACATATTTACACATATTTACAAAATACAACAGGATTAGTCAAGCTATCTAAGGATCGTTAGAAACGATCTATAGATAGCTCAACTGATCCAGGTCACTGTTTTGGGCACGCTTCCGGCTGACAGTGACCTGGATCAGTTTTACTTGGTTATTTTACTTCTATAGCTAGTTACTCGTATTTATGATGGGTACCAGGAGAGCAGAAGTAACTAGGGATGCCAACGAGGTTACGGATTTGCGTGAAGTTATTTCGGGCGCTTTTGGATCAAAGAGCCCTGGTACCAATCTTTGCCGGGACAGGATATTGCTTTATATCCATAGATTGTCTCTTCTATTATCGACTTATTTTCATAATTTTTGTGCATTTCGTCGTAGAATTGTTCACATTTTTGGTAAGTTTTCTAAGCTAGCTTTACAAAGTTGAGTAAGTACATGTATTTAGGAGTCTTGTCTAAGTGCTTGTGGATTAAATTTAAGCTCCGTAGGGAATTTCAGGAACTTTACATAAGTAATAATTCTGCTTATTATTGTAACAGCTGAGTTTTTAGCATTAAGCCAGCTTGTGGATCAAAAATATCTTCAGTGAATATTTTTGATCCACAAGCTGGCTTAATGCTAAAAACTCAGCTGTTACAATCTTTCTACAAAATCATAATTTGATTTGCAAATAATCAATAAACTGCAAAAAAAAAACGAAAAAAACCTTAGTCAGAAGTTCGCTTTTTTGTAGTAGGTTAATTATTATTAACAAATAAGTTTTTAACGAGGCTTGAAATACCATGACAGCAAACAACTTGTGTACTTGGTTATCGTATTCCGGGCCACATTTCAAAGTGTTATTCCTTCACTAAATTGGTTTAGTAACTAGAGGCTTCGTTTTGTTTTGCATTGAATGGCCGCATTGTTGTTTTTGTATAAGAACCCTTTCAGAAACACATTTTTAAAGGACTTGTAATCGCTCAGGTAAAAACTTTGACGCATAATTCGTTTTCTTTGTTGAAATTGCAACAGCTGTTCCAGTAAGTAGGTATGTATCTTGATATTTTTTTTTCTTTAAGATATTGTTAATTTGAGTAACTTTTATCCCAATGTGGTACAAAAAAAAATAGGTTTCTGGACTAGTGCAGACTCTAGACATATCTAGTATATCAGTCGGGTTATAGCTTCATGATAGAACTAACTTAAATATTTTTGGAACAAAGTTCCTTTTCGGAAGAAAAAATAGACTGAGGCTAGAAAAAAAATGTTGTTCCATTTTACCGTCACGACACATGACGTATACATATGTCAAATCGTCACAGTTCGAAATGCGCAGCCGCGACACAGTCCATAGATTGTTACATTGTTAGTTTCAAGGATACCTAATTGACAATTAATTTATTATATTCCCAGTATAGAAAAGTACTCTTTGCTTCGTTCCACGACACTCACGTACTTTTTTTATTTCAGATCCACATCGAGTTCTTTGTTCCGGTCTTGAAGATAACAAGTAAGTTATCAATTTACTTAAGAGAAACATAATTTAAATTAAGAAATAAAAATATTTATTTAGAGAAAAATCTAACATTCAAAATACTTTGGTCTAAGTTGTCTTTTATGAATACTTAAGTACTTAATCAAAATACATACTTTTATATTAAGAAATGAAATACCTAAGTGTGGTTTAGCACTATAAAACAATAAAAATTATAGTTTTTCTAATCTGAATTTTATGGTCAGATAAAAAAGTAAACACTGGAACTTCTTGAGAAAATATTAGATCAATCAAACAACAGTTTTAAAACATCGCGCTCGTCTCGGTGAATGTTTATCGCTATGATAAGCCGGCACCTTACAAACCGGTCGTGTAGCTCATTACTCGTCTGTGCCCTTGGGTGGATAGCTGGAATTGTCACTAATAGCCGTGATTATTGAATTACGGATTTCACTTAGAAATTATGCGAAGAAAACGAACGTAGATGCTAAAAGCAAGTAAATTTTGTTCTTGAATACCGAAACGAACAAAAAAAACAAGCGTGGATAATGAATGATGAATGTTATACGAGTATTCAAACGATGAACCAATAAGACTACCAGCGAAAAGAAAAACCATCCAATCACATTTTCAAAACAAAAGCGGAACGTATTCTAAAAAAAATATGAAACTCGAATACTAATGAATTTAAAATACGAACTCTTTAAAGCAAACTACAAAAAAGTCTTTACGTTTGAAAAATCAAGAGAATTGGATTTAAATTTCAAGCGTAGAACGAGGGTTATTCTGCACACATCGCGCAGTCATTAAACCCGCCCGGTGTCCGGTGGTCAGGCATTCTGTAGATACGCTAACGGTCCGCGGCACGCGGGCTTCTGCCAAGCGATTCACGCATGGCCTAGCTGTACTAAACTTCTAATTTTCTATTGCGTATGTAAACGGGATTTTGCGTAGGCCATAGACTAAATTACATTTTATTCTCTGGGTATTTTTAATGGACTGCTGCACAATGTTATACTAGGGAAACATAATATGCTTATAGAGTGAATAGCTCTCTATGTTTCTAGTATCAGATAACATATTACTTTAGGGTTATATTTTAAACGCATAATACCTAATGCTGGATGTATATTTGAAATATTTTTTGTATAAAAACTAAATACTACGTAAAAATTCATCATTCTGTAAAGAGACAGTGACTTGCTCTACACCTTTGTTTATATCTAGGTGCCTACATGCTGGTACAAACAGGAATGCAAGGAACAGATTGTATTCAATTTTTGCTGGGTGCCGTCAGGTCAGCGTGAATAAAAGAGCTGTTTTTCACTATAAAACAATGCCTATTCCATCTGTATTAAATGCGTTCAACTGTAAAATACATTGTATTGTATTGTATTGTATGGATCAGAGTGTTGGGCAACCAAAGTGATCGATGAAAGAAGAGTGCATGCGACAGAGATGAGAATGCTGAAATGGATGTGTGGAGTAACTAGAATGGATAAGATAAGGAATGAGTACATCAGGGGAAGTTTGAAAGTAGCACCAGTGACTGACAAAATGAGAAGTGGAAGGTTGGAGTGGTATGGGCATGTAATTTTTTTTTTCCGGAGGGCCTAATACTAATGGCCTATGAGGCCGTTTTAGTGTTACCGGACAATAAGAGGAGGGATGAGAGTCATATAACACGACGAGTGTTGAGTATGAATGTAGATGGTAGGGTTAGGCCTAAGAAAAGATGGATGGACTGTGTGAATGCGGATATGTTTGTGAAAGGAGTGAGTTCTGATATGACGGGTGATAGAGGGAAATGGAAGAGAGAAACATGTTGTGCCGACCCTACTTAAGTGGGATAAGGGCAGGAAGAAGAAGAAGAACTGTAAAATACATTCTAGTGTGTGGAGTTATTCTGGAAATTGGGTACGTAACAAAGGATTATGTTCTGTTACAAACAAATTCAAAGTAGGTTTTTTACCACTTTCTATAGTACATTAAACCGATTCTATTCGATGAGACAGCCACACATATCGATATAAGCATCCAACCAAACGAACTCTACCTTTTCGTTGTATACCTACCTGCCTACACGTGACACGTATGTAGATTATGTCGCGAAACTTGAGCAGCTTGCCTTGAAACTCGTTTGAAGCGAAATCAATTCGCGTAATGTTATCACTCTTGACAAAATCCAACGATTTTGGCACTCGATTATTGTATGATAACAATTTGATAAGAGCGAAAATTCTCATTGGGATATTCTACTGAGAAGTATCATTTTACAATTTGTGGAATATCGAAAGACTTGGGACCCCACAAATTGCTGTCGAGTTTTATCGACATTTTTTATCGCTGTTTCCACGGCTTTGAAGGCAACGCGAATTTTCAATCATTCAAGTACACTTTACTCTTTATGAGTCCGAAATACTTCGCATTGTACTGTTTGCTAAAGCTGTTGTCAAATCTACGACTGGCCTTTACTTTGGCGTGCTTTATGTACCTTATTAGTATCTTCTTAGTACGTTCTTTGTATCTCAAATATGATACTAAAATGTATATTTATTACTTAGGTACCTAATAAAAAAAGCAAATTCATTTAAAGTAGTGAAAGTTTTTATACTTGTTTTTAAATAATTACAAATTGATGTTGTATTGTGATCAAATATTGGTTACCTACTAAAGAGCCGAGCTAACATCTGGTGTCTCAACACTATTACTGGCAGCGTTGAATGTACGCCTGACAGCTGTCAGGTGTGAAAATATTATCCGATCTTATTGAAAGTAACAATCAGAATAGGGCTTCAGCGTGGAATGCATGCCATACTTCCCAAAATTAACCTGCCTGAAAAGTGGTACAATTTTTTTTAAGCTTTCAAGTAGGTACGGCAAAACCAAATTAATATGTAGTTTAGTATAATAAGAACTAGTTAATTAAATAAACTACGAACCAAATTGTTTAAGAAATAGATGAAGGCTTCGTTCTGAGAATTTATGTTGCTAGAACCTAATAAATCTCTGGCTGCAATCTCCTTGAAAACAGAATTCAGGGTATAACTTTTATGTGTACATTGTGTACATATAGACTAAACCATAAAAACTCCTCAAAAGTTTTCGTACTTCTTAAACTAACCGGTTCGTCTGTGTTTTTTAAATAATTTCATGTTTTTTTTATACTGAAAAAGGATGGAACTACTTTTTAAAGGTCAAAGAGACGACATATTCTAAATTGTTAACGTTGAATTTCGAATCGAAGTCTAGAATTATTAATTTGGCTAGTTTGTAACTCCCAATGGGTTGTGCAGACACTTGTCAAATCATAGATTTGTCAATGTCGTAGCACTAGCTCATAAAGTAACGTTTACTTACTGAATAAATACTTAAGTATAAGTGCTCGAAAGTTACAATAAAATCAATAAGCTATATAATGTACCGTTTTTTTATTTCATAAATACTTTTAAGTGCACGCGGAGTTACTTTTAATTATTTTGTAGCGGATAAATTAGGTAAATTATTGTTTTCCGGTTTGATAAAGAGTTATGAGTTTTTTTATTAATAAAGTAAAGTATATAAATATAGAGAAAAAACTCAAGTAAATTAAGCATTTCCGTCAACGTTTCCGTCAACGTAAATAATATGAAGCTAAGTACATTAATTCCGTGACGGCAAATCAAGAGCAATGGATCATCAATGACCGAAGTAACTACAAAGGTAATGATTATGAACTTCTAGCAACTTAGTAATAGATCATAATGATAGATCATTGTAAAATCAGAATGATTATTAGGCAATTCTTTTTACACCGTCGCAAAATACCTGTTTTGTGTGTAATCTCAAGAGGATTTGTAGTCCCCTACCGATAATGAGATGTTCTAAGCAACAAGTGTAAATTTTGTGAAAATCAAGTGATGATATTTTTTATACAAATGAAAAGGTGTTTAAACAATCATCATTCCCTTGTCCTTATCTCCATTCACTCCTATCACTCAACTGGTACAAGGTGTTCAAACAATACTCTATAAAAATATACCTACAGTACCGTAACTATGAGTCAAGCTAGATTGATTAGTGTCATCACACTATAATGCTCCTCATCAAAGATAAGAACAGTGTACGACTTGCCATTAGCATATTGTAATTGTAATCGTCGTCCAATGTTTTATATCAACATTATAATAGGTTGATATGTAAATGTTAATCAATTAGGGTTACCATACGTCAGTTTATTTTTACACGTTTGAAGTACAATAAGGTAAAGTCAATGGATGAAAAACAAATAGAGACACTAACTCAGCTCATAAAAAAACCGATTCACGACTAATAGCTCATAGAGTCTGGCAAATGAAAGTAGACCCTGAAAAATCGCGGCAAATTCACAAAATATAAGCGTGGCAACACAAGAATTTAAAATAATAACCAAGTATCAAGTTGTGTTCTTCCAAATGTCCTTATAATTAATGGGTTGCCACGCTTATATTTTTTCAATTTGTCGCGATTTTTCTGGGTCTACTTTCATTTGCCAGACTCTAGGACTTATTATTTTTGGTTCTATTCGTCCTAATGAAAGAAGGCATTGAAAATCAAAATGGAGATTTGATGGTAATCATTACCTATAAAAATTTGAATGCTACATCCCATGTTTACTAAGCAATGCACCTATAAATAAGAACGAGACTAGAGAGAACTATTACAAAACGAGATTAATATAGGAATGAAGATCATACATTTTTCCAATTTGCACAATTTCGAAAACCTTTAGGGTTCGCGCCACATCTTTACCGTTTATAGGGGCTACCACAGCATAAATAACAGCTACTACGTGCATTTCTCCCCATAAGATGTGATGTGATGAGAGGGTGGGTTAAGTGCGTTCTTTTACATGACATGACATTGACGGTAAACCTCGACTTTTGAGGGGAATCGATGTTCATCTTTGCTTCAAACTGTTATTGTTTTTGTATCAGGCATGACGCCGGGCGTGGTTTTGTTCGGGGTTCATGAACTTATTCAGTACCCGTAATTTTTTTACTGTGATGTCCATCCAAAGGTTGCCTAAAAGAAGTCGGTTTTAGCGATGAGGACATAAGCTAAGTTTTAGTTTATTTTGTTGCCTTGCTTATTACTGAATTCTTGTTCTTAGTATTTATCAGTAAAGAAAGCCTTTAGTATACTAGATGATTTTTACAGCGTCAAGAGGCAACCTATGCCTACACTCAACGGGTTGCTGTAGTGCCTGATATGATTATATGCCTATTCTAATATAAAAAAAAATTTAGGCCTTTACATCCATATTAGATGATTTATACAGCGTCAGGAGGCAACCTATGCCTACATTTAACGGGATGCTGCAGTGCCTGGGACATTGTTTGAGATGGAATAGGCCCAGCACCTAAACCATCCTCTCAGCTTAATCAGTCTGGCCCACTGGAAAGACGACGTCAATACGTGTGGAGCTGACTAAGCTGCGGGTTTCCTCACGATGTTTTCCTTCACCGTTTTGAGCTCGTGCTAAAGCGCATATAAATTTTGTGAAACGAAAAATCCAGTTATAATATAATATTAGTTGTAATTGACGAAGTATTGTAAAAATAAGAATTTCAAGTCTCCGAGTCAACGACACGCCCGGTGTGATGTTATGCCGTCATTATGGAAATAAAATCGTAAATATAGTGCAGGTGGCTTCGAAATTATTGGTAAAGTATCTAGCATGATACTTACCTCAGGTTATCGCATGGTATCAGATAGCCACTGTTGTTGCAAATATTAACATCGCTTGGCAATCACATGTTATGATATGAAGTAAGTAGTAGGTAAGTATGTAAGTTATAAAGTGACCCGAGAATTATATGAAGCATTATTGTTAACTCAATAGGTACCTCTACATTTAGTCATTTATTCAAAAGGCCTAACTCAAAAAAACACTGAATTTGGCAAAAAAAGACAATAATTGTTAATAAAAAAAACTTATTTACAAAAAAGTTAAAAGGTAATACTAGGAATAAGGCCCCGAAGTCTTAACTCTTGTGCAGAAACTAATGGAGAATTGGAGACGTTTCAAACCCAGATGCACAAATATAACCACACACACGGTTGTACCCCACAAGCCAATAAATTCCATTTAAGCCCTCAGCAATAACATAAAGGTGGTGATCCATTCGAAAGTAAAACCAATGGAACGCGTGATGCAGCGAGCAAAAACAGCTAGAAAATCGCCATTATGTTTGTAAATACTCTGACTCTTCGCGTCTTGAAATTCAAAAAACATTTTGTTGGCACCATTGTCTCAAGATTTCATGCAGCGATATACCAGTCAAGTGGAACAAGTCTCAGTTTAATGTATCACCACCGTAAATGAACGGTATACTGTTAGCTCAAAAATGGATCATCCTAACAATAACACGTTTTCTTGCGATATTTTTCTCTGTTTGCTAGAAAAATCATGTTTTTTAACTACTGAATCGTTTGTAAAATATGAAGAAAACAATGGAGACACGGCCAGACGAGATATTACCCACGCTTCAACGCACCGCATGGCATCGCGGGGAAAGCGTACCTACGACTCCATATTACATACTTTGGTACTTCGTTTTACTAGGCTGATTGCGATTCTGGTTTTTCACTTTATAGGATGTGGCTTTTAATATCCGCAGATTAATATCATCAATTTATAGGCATATTATAGAAAGTTGATGTCATAGATGCGATTACTGTGGATATAACAGTTTGAATAAGTTCAACTATTTATACCTACGCTCAAACTGTAATTTATCTAAGATTTGAACTTCACTTTAATCCCATTGCAGTATAGCCAACCGATTTTCTGATTGCCCCAGGTCTTGCAAATCAGCGATGGTATAATCTAATACATAGCTTATTTAATTATAATAAAGCTCATCCTTTGTTATTGAAAGCGATGGAGAATTCCCAGTGAGAGCAAACCAGTAGACAGGTATCAAAACTGCGATCTGCGAAGCTTTTACAGCACATTACGGCATACTCCATAAACCACGCAAAGCGTTAGGCCACGAATTTTAAAGGTTTATGCAAAATTAAACCTTACTACAGAAGATATAAGGAAATTCGAGTACTTGTGTCGAATGTCGCAGTGTAGGTCGCTTTTCAACGGTAGGAACGGTGAATGCTCGTTGTAACAATTGAAGATTTAGTTGTATCATGCCCGCAAACCAAGTATTTTAATAGAAAAACATAATTTGAAATGAATTTTTTGATTCACAATAATTTGAAATGGTTGTTTATTGCCTATACAGGGTGTAAAAAGACTACTACCGAAAACTGAGGGGTTGCAATCAGACCATGATTCTAAACATATTTAGCGAAAAAATACCACTTAGCTACGTCATTTTATGTTATTTCCGGTTATTTACTACTACGAGTAGTACAACATAATTAGATCATACCTACCTAATAATTTCATTTATAAAAAAAAAGGTTAAAACTCAAAATCCAGTAATCTACGTAAAACAACGTGCCCAGTAGGTGCATACGCAAACAGTAATCTCCAAACGCTATTTTCTCCGGATGTAATGATTTTTTCGAAAAATCCTTTTGGATTTGGTTGTGTGTTAGGATGCTGTACCTACCCCTTTCGGCTTCAGTAGACGTCTTTTTACACCCTGTATATCCCAATATAATGTACCTACCACGTGTACAATACGCCCTTTGACTTTCTTTCTAAGTTCACATAGATGTTCACTTCAAACTTCTACTTTTTCTGCTCTATACCTCTTTTTACCTACATAATCGGTAGTTTTATTTTTGTACGAACAAAATATAAAACCTTTTTGGGATGAAAACTATTCGGTATCATAGTGAGTTATTTAAACGAATATTGTGAGTGCTGAATATTGTGAGTGCTGAATTTCCATGCAGGGACATTGTTTTTATTATTCAGTGGCAAATGAAGATGGGATTGTTTATATAAAAATATTTATTAGAAAGCTACTTTTAATACAAATAATTAATAATTGTGGAACTCATTGCCGGGTACCGTATTTCCCGAAAAGTACAATATAGGGGTCTTTAAATCAAGAGTAAATAGGTTTCTTCTAGGAAAGCATGCTCCATCTTAGACCTCACTACTGCTTAACATCAGGCAGAGGGAGGTCAAATGCTGAACTATTTAATAAAAAAAAATAAAAAAAATAAGAGAAATGATGAAAGAGAGATGAAAGCCTTAGATTATTATTGAAAAGAAAACTTTAACCTGTTTTTATTTTTAGTTTTTATTTATTACTCAATGAAACTTCAAAGTTTTTTTCCCGGTGAGAATAAATCGTATTTTATTTACAAAGATCTTTTCAATCTTGCGTTGCCGACTGTCCTTATGACAGTAACAGAACAGTGTACAAAACTAGTGTTTTTTAAAACCCGTTGTTAAGATGTAAAGCTGTAGTAGCTTTGTTGTATTATAATGTAGAATGCGTCTGGCACCGCGCCACCTCTCATGGCAATATCGTTAAATTAACATGCCCATTTGCGCCAAAAGTGTGAAAAATAAACTTATTAGCAAACATGACGCTTTTGTTCAAACGATTGTGCACAAAACTTTTATTGAATCACTACTCGTATTATATTTTTACGATTTTTACTAGAATTATGTAACGCCAACTAAGAACTGTATGACATTAAATATTTTTATGGTTAGGTATATCATGCCTTTTAAATTAAAAATGTTAAACACATAAGTAGGTTTTTATTTTTACAAAATATACATCAAGTTGTCTCTGACTACCCTATTGAGTCATTTTTATATAATCTAAAATGAATTGTTCTAAAGGAATGTCTACCGTACCTTTGGGATACAGTATAGTGATCCTATTTGATTATGTTGTTTATTGAATATCCGTTGAAGTTAGGTATATTTGCGCATTCAAATCCTCTTTAAATACCTACATCACGCGAACAATTTTGCATAACATAAACTTGTTTTCAATAAGAGTTCGATGTATCCATTGTCGTTCAAAGAGTCGCTCTAGTCGAGCCGTAACTATTTCCTAATTGAACAAGCAACAGAATGTCCCACTTCGGTCACCCATCGATTTTAAAAATAGAACCTCAGTGCGTTTTCGATATAACAACATGGCATGCGATGTGACCCTTCTCCCTTTACTTTTCAATCTTATTACTAAGCAGCTATAGCTTAAAATTGTGTGCACATATCACATGTTATAACATTATATCGTGGGCACAGGCTGAATGGAATTCGTACGATATGCTCTCCTACGTCGAAACTCGAGTTCAAACAAATAGAACGGTCGATTTACGCGTCGAATACTATTATGAATCGGATTTGAATCGAGTAAATGTATCGATTTTGAGCGTAAGCCGAATTCATTAAACATATAGGTGTGGAGGTTGTAATGGCTATGAACTTATTAATAACAAATGTATTACTATTTACTATCGGTTTACATGATGTTTTACACAACATTTTCATCATTAACTCATCAAATGTGTTCCTTTTGAATACAGAAATAGCACCAATGATAGCTTTTAGGTCAATGAAGTTTGTTGTGGATAGGTTAATATTTAAGTGTAGGCATCTTATCTTACACAATAATAAAATAAGTCACGTGTTAAAATGTATATCGTGTACATGTGTTCAATTTATTGAATGTACTCTTACATAAGAAGCGATAATGACACTGTTATCAATACCGAAGAAAGATAAACAAAACGAAAGAATATAGTTTTGCTTCGTTTTATTAAGTTTTATATTTCTTTTGATCATTATTTTGTTTGTATTTATTGTATGTTGTATGTACAGTCAGCATCAAAAGTTAATTAACAATTTGTTGTTTTAAAGCGCTATTTTTTTTCGATTGCTAAGATAAAAATAAACTTTGCTTGGGAAACATTATGGACCGAGAGATAATCATCAAATATTTGTAAAAATTTTGTTAATGGTGTTACGGATTTTGGAAACTTCAAATGTTAATCAACTTTTGATGCTGACTGTACAAGAACCAACTCGAAGTCTATCGATGTGAACTTAAAATTCTAAAAGGGTGAAAAGCTAAGTATCTCTGTTCAGGCATTTCTAATTTACATGAGAAAGATCCTGTCTTTTATAAGTTGACGCTACCTGCCCTAATGAATAGGATGTGCTTTCTGATCGGACACTCATCCGCGCCGTACGCGCCGCAGTCATTTTTCTATACAAAAATTGCTGATGACGTCAGAAAATACGGCTTGCTTCTGACGTCAGCAGCATTTTTTCTATTGAATTGACAGTTCAGCGCGTTCGGCTCGGCTGGACTGTGCGAGTGGTCACACAGTCCAGCCGAGCCGAACGCCTATTTATTTATTTCAAAATACACATGTTTTTATCGAAATGAAACTGTACTATTCTACTTTACTATTAGTTGTAAGTATACAATTAAGTAGGTATAAAAAACCAATTCTTTCTTTGGTCATGCCCCTTTATATTTTTCGATATGTCCATTTATCCATCCACAGGTTGTCTGGTAGAGATCGCTTTTTAGCGATAAGACCGCCGATTGTATATCATAGTTAAGTTTTTTTGTATGTTTTTGTTTTACTTTTTATGTGGTGTGCAATAAAGTATTTTCTATCTTCTATCTATCTATCTACTACCACTGTATTTCCAAAGTATTCCTATGTATAAGTATTCCTTTGTACATGGCTAAGGAGTAGTCAGAGGCACGTTCACATATTGGTCCCTCCAGTCAGTTAGAAATGACTCTAGCAGCCACCAATCCATTTTATTATTACGTAGAACATCCAAAACTTTGACGATCTTCAAGACATACATAACTAAAAATTACGCTGATTTGATCAGTGAAGCAATATACCTAAACCTATAAGCAGTGGCGTAGCTAGGTAGCCAAGGGCCCTGATGCAAAATAAACCGGGGCCCTAACTGAACGGTTTAGGTTTTATCAAGTCAAAATATGCAGGGTGTGGCAAAATATAATCGTTTTTTGATTTTTTGTAAAAACTTGCGATTTGATTCGTAATTTTCTGGGCTGATTGTAGTTACTTAAGTACATTTTATGAAAAAGCTAGAAATGCTGTTGTTTTATTTAACCTTTCGGATCCAACTCAGAGTCGGGGCCCGGTACACTGCACCGCCTAGCCCTCTGGTAGCTACGCCACTGACTATAAGCTGGATGGACAAGGTCTCAATTTGAGATATTTATACCGAGAAAATCTTTATCAAAATTGTTTAGGCAAGTAGAAAATCTTAGCATACTTTGATTTTATGATAGTATTAATAGTTTTAGTACTTAGTTTTTAGTAGATATGTAAAATCCATAAAATATTTTATGTTTGAAGAGAAAACTGAGGAATTGCCGTAAACGTTATAATACAGCATTCTGCTATTGAAGACTATCAAGTGCTGTTTTTCTACTTGCGGATGGGAATCCATCATTACGACTCTTTATTCTTGTGTCACTAGTTGTTTGAATCAGTGTGGTGAAAGGATTTTAAGTGCGCCTCATAGAACCTTTTGTCCATCTATTAAAGACTGTAACGATGTGAAGGCTTTAGATAGGTATAAGAAGTTTATCAATGTGACTGTGAACCAGAAACGTAGTACACGCCACAATAATATGGCTTGTTAGATTAAGACACAGTACAAAACCAATGATTAACACAGTTGACCATAGATAAGGTAAAGAGTATCTAGCTTTCTCCAAAGTTAGCCTCGTTCTGTTGTAGGTAGGTACAATTACCTTTAAAGATGAGAAACAAGCTTTTGAACTACAAATTATTGAAATATAACAGCATTACCTGCTCCATAATTTAGCAGCTCAAAGTTATTAATAGAAACAATAACAATTATCTAGGTATTTCAAACCGTTTCAAATTGTGACTTCGTCTAACTTAGCTTTATAGGAGAATAGGCAATGTTGACCTATTATAAAAACTAATGAGAACTCGCTCTATTTGTGTAGGACAAAATGTTTCAGCTGTGATACAAGAAATGTAGAGCCCTTTGAAATTACATACTTAAATGGCAGCATGCCCAGTAGGCATTTCTAAACATCAGAGCTTCATAAAAATCTATTTTTTTAACACTTAGTGTACACATAAGGCCAATGCAGTACTCGGCCTGTACACTTGAGGCGCAATGCAGAGGCGCGGGCCGCGGATGTCAATCAACGGTGACCACTTACCGATAAGTGGCCGCCCGCGCTTTCCCTAAATGGTATCCCTATGTTTCCGTGCGCTACTGTTACGCTTGTTGGATTGTTTGGCCGCTCTAATAAACTGGTTCATGGAAGGTTGGGAAATCAAAATGGTAATGTTTATCATACACAACACTAGTTTCATCTAAATTGATTCAGTAGTCGAAATACGAGCACCCAAACGAAATCACAAACTTTAATAAAAAGGATTCAACAATTAAGGACCCGTTTTTTTTTAAAGTTCATTAACAATACTCGGGCCAGAGAGAACGTTGCTTATTTTTATATCAGCATTGTTTCTTATACTCCTTTTTATGAAGTACCTACAACATATTAATAAAAAACGCCATTGCTTGTGAAGCCATAGCTTTTTTTTTGGATTGTCTCCCCTCAAAAATCACTCATAGTCAATCTACAAAAATGTTTGTTGGCTAACCCTTAGCACTGGTGCATACTGCATAAAGTCAAATTGCAAGCATTGGTCAATGATTGGCTCAAAGTATTTTTAATTAAATTCTTTATAGTCTGCAAGAACCCGTCGTAAATGTCAAAGATTGGCCAATGATATCGACATTGCTTTGAAATGTTTATTATTTCTGTCTAGATTCCACGCGGCTTTTCATTATGATACCCGAAAGTCGATCCTTACTCAAGTTTTAGTCATTTTGCCTTAGGTATTTAACATTAACAAGTCTATAAATATTATAACAGTATATTGGTAGGTATATTTGGAACAGATTTCATTTTTGACTGTTTTGATTTCAGACATTTCCCAAGGACCATTAATAAAATTGAATATGTTTAAACAAAGTTTTAGAAAGCAATTCAATCAAATATTGGCAAAACGTTAGTGATGATGATTAGTGCTACCTCCCAAAGATTGTAGGTACTAAGTTTTAAAAATGGTTATGATAGATGTGCCATCTGTCCAGTAGTGTTTGGGGCACAGGGGTTAGAAAATAAAATGTCAATGTTGAACCCGAGCACCGATACAGGTGCATTCCGTTCACACGCGGAATCGGCATGCGATTGATGTAATCGTGTTGTCACGTTCGAAAAAACTCACTGGAGCGGGGAAAGTGACGATCTTGTGCTAACATCGCCACTTTTTGGTCAGATGTGGCTATTTTACTGTCAGTTTTAGAACTAGTGTTGACGATACTTTTCATTTTTTATAATTTGTGTTACACCTAGCGTAGTTCTATCTCCAGTTGTTCTATCGAGCGTTCCGACGCTTGCGCACACAGAAATAACGTGCATGTGCATTGTGCCATCTACATACACAATTAAGACCAACCCTTTTTCGTAAGTTCTTGAATTAGTGGCCAATCTGGCTCTTTTTCGTGAGACGGAACAACTTAGTATTACCTATGTAGTTCAAGAATCTTCTTTCTAGTTTAATAGCATTCATTTGTGGTGGAGCATTCAAGCGTTGGTTACATAATGCTTGCATTTATTTGCAACGTCAAAAGACGGTGAATGTTCAATATTTGACGAAATTTTACCACTAATATTATCAATCCACAATTTAGTTAGTTTTTCAGCTCTTTTTAAAATTAGCTTACTTTATAAGGGGTTTTTGTAATAGCTTTGAAGTTACTACTCTGACTACCATTTTTTTAGACTTCTTTACATAATCTGGCAACTCAAAATATCTTGGAAAACGTTTTCCTCGCACCTTGGGGATAAAAAATGGTGTGAGATACATTTGCAAAGATTATGGAACGGACTTCTTGTGTTAGAAACAGCTACAAAACTGAACAGTTGGCACTAGTGGGAAAGTGACGCTCTGCGCTTCAAGATCGTGAAAGGTACTCGATAACCAATTTCTAAAGAGCCGCGTTGGCCCTCCCGCGCCTCCTACCAGCGCCGCACTGAACACACTAATTTGTGACGGGTCTTATTAAATTGGACGCATAAACTTACGACACCGTTCGGAATTCGAACTACTTTCGCGTAATCTGTCTGAGTGGAATATGGCGCCCTATTTAGTATTTTTTATCAATATTTGATTGTTTTTCAATACCAACGAATTTGAAAAACAAAAGTAGGTAAGTACTTATACTACAAAACTAAAGTTTATCATAGGGGATTTCTGTTTAGCTCGCGATATTAAAAGCGCTAACTAGCTTCCTGTATCTGGGTTTACAAACAGTTTCTGAGCTCTGCGTGAACGTGAACTTTGATTATGTTTTGCTTGCTGTAGAGTTATAATTCACTTTATGATTACTCTCTCTTCTGAATCGTCATTGATTATCTATAAGACCAAGCAGAATCTAGTTTACTGATTGGGCTTCCATAAAATTTTAAAATTAAAATTTCCATGGAAAAACTCGTGTTCAGACTGAGGCAAAGAATTTTGAAATAGAAAATATGCGTAGGAAATTGTTGTATGTTTAAAAAAATATTATAATTGATTGGTTGTTAAACTTGTCAAAGGACAATATAATTAGTTTCCATTTCCGGTAAAAAAAGAAATAGAGTTTCTCAAAAATAGAAACAATTCACTCTCAGATTGTGTGTGTGTGCGCTATTTTTAACTACCAGCTTATACTATGGCCCGTGTTGATACGTTAATAAATGCTTGTACAAACATTGCTCCTCTATAACTATGACTATTTAGTTTCAAACTAAGCTCAATAGCATTTAGTAGGTAGATAGAAGGTTCCAACAGTTTATTTAAAGTAATGAGCTTTACGTGTTGTTCACCCAAAGCGTTTCTATGAGAAATACTACCAGACCCCGTCCGTTCAATTGGATCCTTTATTCCATGGAATAAACGCACCTGCCTCTCTGGTCCACCACATCTAAACACTCATCAGATTTCGAACCAAACTGATTCGTCGATGTCACCCGGGAAAAGTGCGACGAGTCGAGCGCTTGGTCGGAATACCGCGCACGGACAAAGAAAACAGATTCACGATCCTCCAACCTGTCCATCGATCGGTCGGGAGTTTGCGTAGACGAGTCACGGATCGCTCGATGTGTCCGGAGTTTCGAACCCACCTACTTTAATTTACGGCGTTGAAGAGAATATAATAGGCGCTGTTAAGTTTGTTAAGAACCCAACTTTTTTGACAGTGACATACTTATCCGAAACACGTATCTATCAATCGTATATTTGTTTCACCTCGGAAGTGATGTCGATTATATTTACCTTCATAAGTTGTCGCTCCAGTTTTATCATCTACGCAGAAATCGCGGAAGAAACAAAAAAAATACATTCGTAGGTCGTGATTTATATTCATATGCGTATAATGGCGGCTAATTAGATTCAAAAGAGGCCAGTTAGCGTGTAAAAAGCGTGGTTAGCATGATATCACACGCATTGCACGTAGAGCCTGCTTACTATTTCATCAGAACTACATACTGTGTACTCTTTTAACTGCAAGGAGTTTTATCTACGGTCACCAAACTTCGACTAAATTCGAATATCGAACTTTATTTCGGGGCGCGTTCCCACGCCGGTTTGGGTTTGTAATAAGAATACGTTTCTGGTAACTTCGAAACTTCTTGTTCTCTTTTGTTAGATCGTTTGTTATTGTAACAATAGCGTGCATCGCAATGAGTGCACTTAATGTAGGTTTCTTACTACAACTACGACGCGACTTAATTTATATTTTTTCTTATTTATAAAAAACTCCTAGTAAGTAAACTTTCTTACGTTCGACGCTTAAAATTATATCGGAAAAACAGATTTAGGATCGTATCCGACGGCGAAGATCTAAGGTAGAGATCTATGGGGAGTTCATGATACATTAAAGATTTCTAAGGGAGTCATTTAAAAAATTGCCCAGAAAAAATTCATCCCTATATCCCTTGGTCACGCCATCACGCGTGAACGGCTGTCGCGCGGGTCAGCTAGTACATACATACATATTTGTTACCAGTACCTACATGTACGAAGCTATAACTGGACATTATGCTTTCTCTCTATGTTTAAAATAATAATCAGTACCGAAGCTTTACCATTTGGGTATTCAAGTCCTTGTCCAGTCCAGGGCCTTGATTCATAATACAGCGGAATGCATTCGGTTCGGAATCGACCTACAGCAACCAATCACAGTGCAAGATTGATCCGAATTTGTCGTTTTTTGCACTGTGATTGGTTGCTGTCGATTCCGAACCGAATGCATTCCGCTGTATTATGAATCAAGGGCCAGGTTGGGGGAGCAGTGAACTCTACTGTCTGGCTCTAGATCACTTCAGACTTCACATTCACGCAATTTCGTTATGGAAACGGCTTTTAGACGTTCATGGAACGCTGATGAGATTCTTTATCGCTACTGTTCAATGAGATGTTTAAAAGAAACATATCGATAAGTATAAGAAGAAAACAGAATGACAACTCTACGATCCTTATTATTAACGTGGTGTACTATTACGCTAGGTTAAACTCCAAAAAATTTATAGTTACTCCTAAGTTACACCCGGCGTAACTTTACACCACGTTTATTTGTATGCATATTTTATTTGAAATATACGTTTTGTGTCTGTATTGTGTTTGTATAATGCTTTCCCCCAATTAAGTTGTCGTCAGTTTTATTGGAGTTAAAGATAAATTGACGCAATTTAAGTTGACTTTTATTATCTTTACAGAGCAATCTTTAATATTTTATTCCATGTATGTATTAGCAATAAATATCAACCTAGAAGTAAGAAATATGAGTATATGGTAATTGTTGAAAGTTTCATTCTCTATGCTTTTTTAGTAATCCTATTGTATCCCACTGCTGGGCAATTTGAAGGTCTCCCCCAAAAAATCCACTTGCGTCTATCTCTATGCTTATAACAAAAAATATATTTTTTGCTTATTCGCATGAATTGCATTGTATTTTATTGTTTAATGTCGGTAAGTATTGATTTGGATTCCAAATCGTATGTAAGGATAGGGGAATGGATATATTTTACGAGCCAAACACGGGTAGGAGTGTAATCTACTCACTACATATCGCTGTCTTTATCACTCCTTTGTAAAAGTGTTGTCCGTCTCTGTCACGTGATTGGCTTTATGTTCATACCGCGTTTTAGCATTTATTAGCCAAGTTTCGTTATTCCTCTGTTCCTAGTTTATAGTAGCAAAATTAAAAGTTTATTAAGCGCAAGGTGAACCCGAGAATATAACACGGTCATACAGAATACTAATTACTTGTAATTGACTACACAGATATCTTGATAATATGCGCATACAAAGTAGTTTGCACGTTTTGAATGTCAAGTTTTATATAGAACGAGCTGCGCTCCTGCGGTGTGACCCGCGGTCCCTCGGGATTTTTTCATTTTTTCGGGATAAAAGGTAGCCTATGTCCTTCCCTGGGATACAACCTTTAACTATGCCAAATTTCAGCTTAATCTGTTGAGCGGTTTGGGCGTGAAAGCGTAACAAACAGACAGACAGACAGACAGAGTTACTTTCACATTTATAATATTATAGTATGGAAGTATGGATTACCATTAATAAAAAAAATAAAAAATAAAAACCAGATTTTGAGTTCTATCCGGTTGCAGAAAAAAGTATGCTTTTGCCTAAACTGAAATGTAACTCTATTCTACCGTAGAAAAAGAGTGATTATATATAGGTTGATAAACCTATAATGTCAAAGCCTACGATCGAGCTATTAATAATCTTGAACACAATCACTGAAGTCAGTGACTTTTGGCAAAAGCGTCCGAAGTGACATTGCTTCTAATATTATCCCCTCAATGATTTTCACCAGACTGCGTGTAACGTCACTATTTTATAAGTACTTATTATTATTTTTAAAGCGGCAGTGAGTTTGCCATAGATTATTGTCCAAACTAGGCATGAGTCAAATATAATATTCTAACTTCCAAGCTATTCGAAAATGTAACTTTTATAGACCCAAGTTTAAACTACTTTACACTACTAGTACTTACTACTATTTAAACATACTGTTACTTAACAAAGATTTAAGGATTTATTTATAAGAGTTAGAAGTAGCATTACAGTTGGTACCAATGCGTTACATCTATGTTTATATATGTAAGTAATAAAGTTTAAAAAATATAATTCATATTAGGTATGTATGATAGATAATAATAAATAAATAATAAATAATAAATAATGCTGGACTTTTCACACAGCATCATCTAGCCCCAAAGTAAGCTTGAGCTTGTGTTATGGGTACTAGATGACTGATAAACTACTTATATATTTTTTGTTTGTAAATACATACATATTATACATAGAAACACCCAGACCCGAGACAAATATCTGTAGGTCATACAAACATTTGTCCCGCGGCGGGGATCGAACCCGCAACCTTCTGCATCGCAGGCGGACCTTCGCCCACTGCGCCACAGAGGTCGTCATAGATATATATATACACCATTTTCGAAATAAATAGACAGTACTTTTTCCAAATTGGTGTAGTTTAACAAAGAGTAACCTTAACATATTAAAGTATTTTGGTAGAGTCATTAGCCTGCAAGATAAGACGATTTGTCTTCGGGCACTATACTTGTTTCGGAGATAAAGAATAACTATAAATAACTGTAATTTCGTGTTCTTAGATATAGTATACTTACTTCTTTCTTATACCTACTTAAAAGACTTTCTGATACAACTGATTAATAGTTCATTTTATAAAGATTCAATTTATAATAATGAATGAATGAATGAATGAAAATACTTTATAAATGAAAATACCAATGAAATAAAAATGTACAATGGACGGCCTTATCGCTAAGAGTAGTTTCTGTAAATAAATGTGTAACTTAAAGTTACATTTTATTTAAAACCTTAGCCTGTTCCCAAGTAATTGTCAAGCATCATCTGTTCAGTCTGTCGTCTTCTTCTCTTGCTTCTTGCAAACTAGTGTGGTGAAGGGATTTAAAGTGCGCCTCAAAGAGGCTCCTTTCGTTCACTGAGTCTTTCGTAATAATTTAGAATCAGGGCCACTTGTCTAATTCTAGTCAGAGTTGCCTTTTTTGGCGTTAATTTATTGGTAAACTCAAAAAACTGAGTATTGTTCTAGGGACTGGCTTTCAATAATAATTTGTCTGTTTGCAACAAGTGCAGTTGAATTGAAGGTTTGTCGAACTCATTCACTATAGTAATAATATGGATTTCGAAAAAAATTGCAACTACAACATTCAAAAGAGTGAAAACAAGCAAAAAAATCGTGTTAAAAAGATCTGTTTGCTTTTTATGATCTAGAACGGACTGTATCACACACGAGCTTATATTTCCACCAAATTAGATCTATGTCTAGGAAAAAAATAGGTATGTACGTGCAGTCGGAAAATATATTTATTTCTTTTATAGTTGTTTTTAATTCACTTATTAATAAATAATAAAATAAATAATGCTGAACTTTTTTTCACACAGCATCATCTAGCCCCTAAGTAAGCAGAGCTTGTGTTATGGGTACTACATGACTGATATACTACTGTTTATAAGTTAAATCAAATATCGAGGTAGAAAATGGTTTTACATTCGAGTCTTTCTGCGAGTGTGTGCGTAGTAGCGAGCGAATTTCGTTTAATGCACAAAGTTAAATTATTTGGAAAGTCTGGGGCAGCCGTAAATAGGAATGAGGTTCATGGTAACACTTTTACGAATATTAAGAGATATAAGCTTGTCATGTCTCAATGCACTGGTGGTCTAGTGGTAGTGGCCCCCCGCCTTCCGATCGTAAGGTCGTGGGTTCAAACCCGGTCGTGCCCCAATGAGTTTTTCTGCCGAAAATATGTGCACTATGCCAGTACTCTCAAACGGTGAAGGAAAACATTGTGAGGAAACCGGCATGTCGTAGAACCTTTAAAGTTCGAAAACATGTGTCAAGTGCACTAAAGGAGCCACTTTGAGGCGCACTTAAAATCCATACTGGTTCGAAAGAACAAGACACGATAAGAAGAAGAATGTCTCAATAATCGATTTGTGGCAAATCTAGATAAAAACTAAGCATTTGATATGCTTAAGATAAGTTTCAAATCAAACATCTAGTCTAACATTGAAAAATAGGTGTGATTATGATTTCTTATGAGTTTATAATTAAAGTATTTTATGACCCTAGAATAGATCTAAATCTAAAACCTGAAAACGTGTCGTAATAAATGAATTTGGGAGATAAATAAAAAGGGGATAACATAATATAATCATGGTGAAAAGAGAAATCTTTGCCTCACAAAGAGTGCAATACCATGAAGGAATAGAAATAAACGTATTAAGGTGGCGCCGACCGTCTGTCTCGTTCCTTCTATTTAGTCTGTTTTATTCGATGAAGAGGCGTGAGAGAATAGTAATTGTCATGATTTGATGAATCCAAAGGCATTTGCTGTTAAAAAAATATCAAAATATCATTTATTTGCAAACATAGTTTGCGACATAACATTTTATAACTCTAATATAACTTGCGTGAAGGTAGTGCACGATAGGAGCCTCTTTGAGGCGCTTATACTTTCACCACACTGGTTCGAGTCTAGTGACATGACAAGAAGAAGAAGCCGGAAAATAATCATCACATTTGCCTAAAATATTAGGTACTTATATAGATTCTTCATGGGTATAGTGTTCCAGAACATCGTAGGTTTTGTAAGACATAAAATCTGGTTTTCTTGTGACGGTAAAATTTTACTCATTCTATTCCAAAATAATAATGAAAGTTACCATTTCAATCAGTACAGTTCGCCCAACGTATCTAGGCAGTCGTGAAGTTAGCTGTTTGTCTGCGCAGAATACAATTTTGTATGAAAAAGCGTTCGCAAACGGCTTCACGAATGCCTAGATCCGTTTGGCGAACTGTAAGTAAGTACATTCCAGAGTTGGGTCGGGCATTGATCACTTTGACCGTATCGGGACCAATATTTGTATGGACCCAGGATTAGTTCCGGGTATCCATGTTAGTAGATTAAGTACCTACATTGATAAATAGATAAACTTTTTTGATTAAACTTTATTTTAAAGCAAAATTTGTGGTTTTGTTTAGGGAGTAACATATTTTTATTCAAAAAGATCACAAATTCGTTATAATACGAGCTAGTTCAGTCCATGTACAAGTACAAGCTTAATTGCTTGAACAAAACAATCTTTGACAATTCAACGCGAGAATACAGTCAAACTTTGCCATTGACCAAAACTATTTGGAGGGTTTTATACCATTGATTGTGTAATTAAAGCTTTCAAGCAATCTGAATAGGGCTACTTTTTAACCGCAGCTACATCGGCTCTGTAGCGGGGTAAAAGTTTGGAGCCAAAAACAAAATTTAGGGGAATTCGCCATATGCTCAAAATTTTTATGAAGGCGAATTTTTGCAAATACTCACGACGTATCCTAATCTATTATCAAAATTAATTATTCTTTATAGTAATAAACAAAAAAGTTAAGGAATGTTTACTTCAAGGATAGGTCGGATTATAAAAGCGCTCTTAAAGTTCGGCATAAACTCAAGTTTTAAAGGTCTGAGTAATGTTTATCTGGTTATCAGGTACTTTTTAATGCTTATCGAAAAACATAATCCCTAATTAATGTAACAGCTCAACGGTTCTAGATAAGTTTTTGAAACTCGCGAGCGAATCCACAAAGCACAACTAGTACATCATTCATAAATAATTGAAGTTTTTCATTCCAATTAATTCATACCACAAAGAGGGTACATTTTTTTTTTTTTTTTTTTTTTTTTTTTTTCGGAGGGCCTAATACTAATGGCCTATGAGGCCGTTTTAGTGTTACCGGACTATGGCGGGCACTGAAGGTGCCGAGACGCCTAGAGAGAAGTTACGACAACATGCGCAAGGGCACCTCTAATAGGTACGAACCTCGGCTTGGGCTGTTGCCGGAGAGAATTTACCTACCTATCTATCATCACTAGATGACGGTATCACTTCACCATTGGCGAGAGTGATAGCGTCATCTGGATCGCCAAGAACGTTTCTTGGCCGTCTGGGGGTGCACACGAACTTCCGCCTATTGCGGGCGCCGACATCGAGTGGCCGCTCTGGCCTCACGTAGACAACTGGATACTCTGGAATGAAAGAGACAAGAGGGTTCGGATGATGCGAGGCTGAGTCATAATAGCGCCGAGCGGCGCGTTTTATGAAAGCAGCAATCGACTCGAGATTTAGATCGCGGTGGAGATCTACATTGCGCGCGTAATAGGGTGCTTCGGTAGCTTTACGAAGGAACGAATTTTGAACTATTTGGAGTTTTCGAACAGCGCGGGCGTGTCCGAAAACTTCCGAGCCGTAGGTCATGATTGGACGTATACAAGTTTTGTAAAGTGTCACCTTATTTCTAAGGGACATCTTACTCCGCTTGCATAGAAGACAATGTAGACGGTTAAGAACGAACTTAGCGCGTTGACTGACTACTTTAATGTGGGCATCGAAGTTCAGATGCTCATCTAAGGTGATACCTAAGTATTTGGACTTGGTGACCCAGGGAATGGGTTCGCCGTAGAGGGAGATGCAATTGTTTCGCATATCGCGCGGGAAGAGGCCCGACGTAAAGAGCATTGCTGCACTTTTCGTCGGGTTCACCTCGATGCGCCATTTACGAAACCAATCGCCTAACTGACTGAGGGCTCTATTTAGTCGATGGACTATAATCCGGGGGTGTTGATTCGCTGTATACAAGGCTGTATCGTCAGCGAACAAAGCGAGTTCTACGTGATCGGAACGGGGGATGTCGCTGGTGTACAGCGTGAATAGGACGGGAGCGATGACTGAGCCTTGAGGGACCCCAGCATGCACCGGGTGAGGGCTAGAGAAAGTGCCTTCGACGCGGTAGCGAAAGCTTCGATTTTGAAGATAGGCTCGTATGATGAGCACGAGCCTGTCTGGCATTCCGAAGTTGAACAGCTTGTAAATCAAGCCGTTATGCCAGACTTTATCGAAAGCTTTCGCTACATCGAGAAAGACAGCCCCCGCTGGGCCGGGATAGAGTGGGTCGTAGAGTTTCGAATACAGGAACTCCGTGATGCGGAGTACCTGTTGAGGGCACGAGTGTCTGGCTCGAAAGCCAAACTGTTCGTCGGGGAGGAGTTTTAGTTCGTTTATGACGGACCAAATGCGAGCTAGAAGGATACGTTCGTAGATTTTACCTATTGAGCTAAGGAGGCTAATGGGACGATAGCTAGTGGGCAGCGTAAAGTTTTTGCCTGGTTTGGGAATGCCGATGACCGTGGCAGCCTTCCAGGCGTCGGGAAAGGTGCAGTTATCTAGCGCGGCATTGAAGATGCTGACGAGAAGATAGATAAGGGCGAGAGGGAAGTTCTTAAGAACCCTGTTGCTGATACCGTCAGCTCCAGGGGCTTTACGCGTATTGAAACCTTTGATGACCATCTGAACTTCCGCGGCTTTGACTAAGGGCAGAGGAGGCGCAGAGGGCGGGAAAGAGGGTACAATCCTAACAAACTCGCTTATAAATAGTCTCATAGCATTCGTTGGTGACGTAACATACCAACTGTGTTGTAAGCTGTGGCAGCAATGCGTAGGCCGGCCGACGTATTTTATCTCGTAGATGGTGAAGTATTACATTGAGTCAATGCTATAAATATTGCCTTGAACCAGTGAACGTTAGTGAAAAATTAAAAAAAAATTCAAGCATCTCTTTTGAAAGCGTAGCATAGTCCGTAGTAAGAACCCAAAAATCTTCACTAATCAGTGACAGAGTTCCGATTGTGAGTTTTTCCGATTTTGTACCAAAGTACGTTTTCATAGCCTTGAACTGAAAACGCAGTAGGTAGGTAGGTACTTTACTAACAACGAAATTTTTATTCCTTTGTTTGAATTCGTAGAAGAATCTACCCATAATAAGGTATCGTTACGGGGACAATTATGTAAAGACGTAGAAATACGTCAACAGAAATATTATTTGAGACATACATATTTTGACCTATTTACATTTGAGACCACAGTTTTAGACATATATTTTGACATATTTGTTAGTTATCTTGTTAATTCAATCTGATGTCTGTTGACCGAAATGGTCTTCAATACGTCATCTGAACATCAGCACGAACTTCACATCATTTACTCGTAATCCCATTTGAGGGTCGTATCTGATAATCCTCATTATACTTGATATGATTTCTGGGTTTTTTATAGGTTGTGGTGTATTTAGTGGCATGGTGTAGTGAACTGGGGCCTTATTGTGTAATTCAACTGGCAATGGACATGGGCTTCATTCTGACATTTGAAACCCATTCTGGATTTTAATTGTCATTTTCCTATTATGTGATTGGTTGAGCTCTATTGGGATGACAACTGGGAATGGATTTCAAGTTAGACAATAAGTCTGCTGATTGGTTTGATACCTACCATTATTTTTTCTAAGTTATTTATCAGAAACGATTACATACCTGTGGCGATGGGCTTACAACCTGTCACGTATGGAATACTAACTTCTGCAAGATGTGGGCATGTATCAAATATGTGTTTGGACATGCCTCTGACTACCCCCCTTAGACATCTTCAAAGGATCAAAACCAACATAAAAAGAACTAAGAGAATGTCTACCGCACCTTGGGGATAATCGTGAACCTGTTTACGTTTTTTCAACATACCTACTGCAGTAGCACCTATGATATACTCTGTGGTAATGCCTTTCTGTATTCTGTTTTAATGCCACCAATTTAATTGTCCTAGGCATTACTTAGGTATCTCAATAATATAGTACTAGTCGCGTGATAGGTAAAAATCACGTGTAGCTCGTCTGTCGTGTATAGTAACGCTTAATGCCGCATAGTGCGTATTTTATGGACCCATTCAAATCTGAATAACGCATTACTTAAGTACTTTACCTGGTTTATTCTCAAGGAGATTTGATAGTTAACTTAGAAAGTAGCACTTTGACTTTTACATGTAAAATATAAACTGGATGTGTTTCTATTATGCTGGACATTTTCACACAGCATCATCTAGCCCCAAACTAAGCAAAGCTTGTACTATGGGAACCAGATAACTGATATACTACTCATATCCTTTTTGTTTGTAAATACATACATATTATACATAGAAACACCCAGACCCGAGACAAATATCTGTAGGTCATACAAACATTTGTCCCGCGGCGGGGATCGAACCCGCAACCTTCTGCGTCGCAGGCGGACCTTCGCCCACTGCGCCACAGAGGTCGTCAATTTATTTGATACTAACTTCACCCCCAGACGGCCAAGAAACGTTCTTGGCGATCCAGATGACTCTATCACTCTCGCCAATGGTGAAGTGATACCGTCATCTAGTGATGATAGATAGGTAGGTAAATTCTCTCCGGCAACAGCCCAAGCCGAGGTTCGTACCTATTAGAGGTGCCCTTGCGCATGTTGTCGTAACTTCTCTCTAGGCGTCTCGGCACCTTCAGTGCCCGCCATAGTCCGGTAACACTAAAACGGCCTCATGTATTAGGCCCTCCGATTTAAAAAAAAAATTAAAAAAATTTGATACTAAAATGTTTGATTTTTTGTCGAAGTTTTATTCCAATTTTTTAAACACTATTTAGTCATAACCTATGTGGTACAGCGCCATCTATACAATAACACAACACACACAATTATTGATTATCAATAATTATATATCAATACTTATAATATCGCTTGCTTGCGACAATGATGACACAACTCAAAATCAATGAATTTTCAGGAGAGCTTTTTGAAAATTTGACTTTTAATATTGGTAAAACTAAAGCATTCAAAAAAAATTTTTTTTCTATAAGTTATTACCTCATTTATAAGCTATTCAAATATATTTACCAATTGTATGTACGATTTGTTGAAAACAGACTATGCATTATTTTATGACTCAAGGTAGATGTTATGTCGTTTTTGCAGAAAAATACATATATTTTTTTGGATTATTTTAAGTTATGACGTTAAAGGTAATATTTTTTTTTCTCTTGAGGGTTTACTTTTGTAAGTAAAACAAGATAATACGTTATACATTTAATCCACATGGTTCTCTCATTGACCTCTTTTCTTTTATTTTCTTACTAGCTGTTACGTAAGCCTGTCCCGTATTTCTAAGCCTTTTGACCACATTTTTCTTCCAATTTTTTTTCGTTCCGTGCGCGTTTTTTCCCTCTTTTTAGCGGAGGACTTGTAGGTGAAACCACTCTGTTGGAATCTAGTCTTAAAGTTTCTTGGGCTGCGTTTAGCATGTCATTATTAGCGTTATTAAAATCAGTTTCTTCATCTTTGTCAGATAATTCCAATGCACTATGTCGAATAGGTGGTTTAGGTAGTGTGTAAATGGGATCTCTCACAGAATCGTCGCTGTCAGAAAAATATAATAATGTTTAATTTATGAATTCACTTTTGATTGTATATCAAAAGTTAAAATTAAAAATAAAATTAAAAGTTAAGTAGATAAACAGTAACTATCAGCATCATCATCATCATCATCATCATGTCAGCCATCTAGTGTTCACTACTGAACATAGGCCTCCCCCATCGATTTCCACAGCGATCGATCTTGTGCAGTCTGCACCCAACGGCTCCCAGCAACCTTTACCAGATCGTCTTTCCATCTAGTGGGGGGCCGTCCTCTACTGCGGTTTCCGGTGCGTGGCCTCCACTCGACAACTTTTCTGCCCCAACGGCCGTCAGTTCTACTATCAGCATAGTATAAAATAAATATTATCTTCACATAATGTATCTGAAGAATCAGATGATGAACTGGAGGAGCTACTAGAATCTTGCTCATGACCAGATTGTTCCATAACAGTTACATCTAACTCCTGTTCAGGCCGTGTCTGGGTAACACTTGGAAGTGGAGCCTGGATATCTATTTCAGGTGAGTCCTCATTAGTAAGTTCTGGTGGTGCGTCGACCACTCTTTCCGGTGATGCCCGGAAAACTTCTCCAAAGCCTAAAAAAATGTGAAGGACATCAAGTAAGAATAAGTAGTTTTACCTACTAAAATTACATTACCTACCTACATAATGACAAATAACGTGTAATTGGTAGGAAACAGAAAAAACGTCAATAGATAGAATGATTGAAAACGAGTAGTAGTAATTTAAATTTAACATAATTAGGGAGAAAGTGATACCTAAAGGAGGTCACGACCCTCAGCACTGAGGAATACGACTCGAGGAGGAGGAGTAGTAATTTAGGTTCTTGATCGGAACATTTTTTTGCTTCTTCAGCTCCCTGGGAAAGCCATTGTTGCCATAACTGTCTGTAAGAAATAAAAATAAAACGTCATAACAAACCCATTACGGTGTTAATATTATTACCTAAAACGTTTTAACAAAAAATACTAAAAAGTAATGCGAAACTTTTCATAAAAATATTCAAGAAGAATGACTTTATTTGACATAATCTTTGTTGCAAATGAATGCTTGGCGTTTTGTTTACTATCATTAACGTTATATTTTTAGTTAATACACTTATGGTTACAACTTTTTTCTGCAATATTGTCATAACATGGAGTAAATACTGGAATGATAACCGACTATTTCTGGGTAAAAACGACACATTTCACTTAAAAACGTTCTTTAACAAATAAAATTATCTTACCTTGTCAAGGAGGATTTCAGGAAGAACATCACAACATAAAATATGCCGTTTAAAAAGAGAATATGTGTGACCTAACGCGCGAACTGTCGCAACAAAACTGATGAATGACGTTGTTATTACGAACCGCCGCGGCGAAAAGGATAGTGCTAAAACGTCACTTATTCTGTCTCGCTCTTACCTTGCCTCTTAGAGAAATGTCGTTTTTGTAGAATAAACTAGATTTTTTTTGGAACATAACTGTATATTTAACTTAAAAATCAAGATTTTTGAGTTGTGTCATTCTTGTCGCAAATGAGCGATATGTATGTATTTACAAAAAAAAAAGTATATAAGTAGTTTATCAGTCATCTAGTACCCATAACACAAGCTCTGCTTACTTTGGGGCTAGATGATGCTGTGTGGAAAGTCCAGCGTTATTTATTTATTTATTTATTTATTTATATATCTTTAATCCCACTAATATAATAAAGCTGAAAGTTAGTGGGTTTGTTCAGATGTTTGTATGTTTGTGTTTCAATCACACCTAAGCCAGTGAACCGATTTGGGTGAAACTTGGAATAGGCGTAGATAGTGACCTGGAATAGTATTATATGCTATTCAAAATGTTGATACCACGCGGGCGAAGCCGTGCGCAGTAGCTAGTATATAAATAAATATATTTGATTCTAATTTGTATATTTTAATAATTTATATATTTTATAGTGTTAATCCATACTTAGGTATTTCGGGATTCGAACCCGCAACGACCAGACGATCCTCCTAATCGGGTCCTATCGGGTTCGAATCCCGTCGGAATCGAAAATTTTGATAAGACTTTTCATTTATCAATGAAATACCTAAGTGTGGTTTAATTAATCATTTCTCAGTACCTAAATGTCAAAAAGCAGGTAGAACAGAAATATCACCTGGCGTAAGTAAGTACTCGTACTCTCGTAAAAATATAAACGAGTAAGATTGCTCTGATCTCCCAGATTTATAAGTAAGACGTGACTAGCGTGAATTAATACATTGTGCACAGACTACTCAGAAAACAAAAAAATAACATGGTATCGATTTGTGTATGGTAACCTTTGAACACACCTAACCAAATTCTTACGAAAATCATCTGGAAAGAATCGATGATTGCATTTTTAATCCGAAGAGAAAGCTAAAGGCGACATTGTGTAACTGCCGAAGACTATACAATATACAATACATAGGTACATAGACTATGTCAACGCCATTTTGTAATATTTGATCCACCGTACCGAATTATTAAATAAAACCAGTTTTTACTGATGAAGTTGCTTTTTTTGCGATGAAATACTTAACTTAGGGTTAAAATACGTTCTTATAAAACCCAATACAGAATTACAATAGAGGACTAAATTATAGACGTTCGAATATTGAAAACACGCATTTGAAATAAGAACTGTCATTTTACTTTTTAAAATCAAGGACTCGAGGCGTCACGTGTGTCGGCCTCGTCCGTATCGGTGCCACGAACGGTCCGTCACTATTTTCGTGCCACCTCGGCATAGGGATGTGCGTATTGATAATACTTAATGAAATTCAATAAAAAAATTCAAATTGAATTTCATACATAATAGTTATTTTAAGCAGTAAGCTTTAATTTGCGATTTGTTATTATAAAAAATAGATTATACATAGTGTCACGCACGTAGATATTTCAAATTTTATTGAATAGGTAAGTAAGTTGTTTTAGAAATGCATTTTCCTGGAAATTTTAGTATTTTATGGTACACTAGGGTAGGTACTAACAGAAATGTGTTCATTGATGTTTAATTTTATTTAAGCAATGACTTATTTAATCGAACATTAGCTGTAAGGGTATTCACAATAAATAATAATACTAATAATAAACATATAATGCTGGAAATTTTACACAGCGAACACAATGAGCACTATGATCAAATAAAATAGCCACGACAAATGCGGAAAGACGTAGCACTAAAGGAATAAAATTGAGTAGAATAATAGATCTGCAAACGTCCCCTTGCGTTCAATATTTAAAATACTCCGCAAATCGAACCCCACGCCATACGAGCACGATTAAAATTGGCAGGTGGCAGCCCTACCTGGTATCAGTTGCTAGCAAGAGTTCAAGTCTTTTTGCTCGAGTTCGGCGCGGAGCGTAATCGCCACTCGATTAGTGCGAACGCTAACAACAATGCATTCTTTATCGCTAATGTAATTATGCTACTGGCGGTCTCATTTACCCACTTGAAGATACGTGTTACCAGTGAACTACACCGAAGTGATTTT
This sequence comes from Epirrhoe tristata, assembly GCA_951394285.1. Classification (NCBI taxonomy): domain Eukaryota; kingdom Metazoa; phylum Arthropoda; class Insecta; order Lepidoptera; family Geometridae; genus Epirrhoe; species Epirrhoe tristata. The sequence goes on along the minus strand of OX596150.1, from coordinate 3,413,939 downwards.
AAAAACTGAGACATCTTTAATTAAGATAAGATAAGATAAGATAAGATAAGATAAGATAAGATAAGATAAGATAAGATAAGATAATGTTTATTTGTTGAAAGAATAATGAGTAGAATAATGATAAGAATGAGTGCATTTTTATTTTTAGTGACGACCTCTGTAGCGCAGTGAGTGTGTGGCTGTGAGGTAGAAGGTTGCGGGTTCGATCCCCGCCGCGGGACAAGTGTTTGTATGATCTACAAGTATTTGTCTCGGGTCTGGGTGTTTCTATGTATATATTTTCGAACAAAAAAGTATATAAGTAGTATATCAGTCATCTAGTACCCATAACACAAGCTCTGCTTACTTTGGGGCTAGATGATGCTGTGTGAAAAGTCCAGCATTATTTATTTATTTATTTTATTTTTAATTGAATTTTATGACTTCAGTTTATTTTTATTAAAAGAGAGGAGAGAATTGAATCTTATCTTGTCCCAGTGTTGGATCTTAATTTTTTTTTTCAGTAGGTATTGTGCTTCATGCGAGTTGGGAATTGTGGAATACACACGCTATATTCTTAATATCATAAGCATCATTAACTTCAGTTATGTATATGTGAGAGTTTAAAACCGCTGTAAAAGTAAAAGACTACTTCCTGATATGTTTAGTAAGGATCATTCGATTATTTTAAGTGCACAAGTTTATAAAAAAATCGATATATTCTCATACAAGTCGCACTGAGCGATGACGATAGTGAAAGTCTGTTTGTTGAATAACTTTCTAATAAACAAAGGCCTAACTTCCTATTACTGCGATTGGACAAATTTTTTGTCTATACATTTTTTATATTTTACAGAAATAAATAAAATTGAAGTGTTTTTGACTTCTAGTAACTGTTAATAAAATAAAGTCGCTGTACGCACTCTCATTTTGAGACTATAATTTTTTTTTCTTACCATATTGTCCCACTGCTAGGCAAAGGCCTCCCCATTTTTTTATATTTCCAAGACTTGCGATCGCCAGCTTCGTACCACCAGTCAGCCCGGAATGCATCGATCTTCGAGGCCCTCCTCGGCGTATTATACTCGTATAAAAAATTATAAAATAAATATATTAGTTTAAAAAAAATGATGTATATAACTTGTGTAAACATTGCGCTATCACGATCACGCAAATAGATCCAACTTTAGATATTTTCATCATACAAAAGAAATTGAAAGTAATGAACGTGGTACCTATATTAAACATGATAAAGATCTAATTGCCACGTGCCTGACCAAGCATGCTCAACCTAGCTTCTGCTAGTTAATTCAACTTCATCATATTTTCTCTAGTACATACATAGATTTACAAGTATTCTAGATACTTTATGAGGGTACGTCATTATGTTTACGAAATAAATTCTTTAGTTTGGTTTTTTGTCTGCTGTTGGCGCAGTCCTATCTACAAACTGTCGCCCCTTCGGATTTCCACCCCCTCTACCTTCAGGATCATTATTCAAATTGCTCTCTTATTGGTTCTACGCTATGGCTTGTTTTGCCTTGTTGCCATTGTATGAAGAGCTGTGTAAAACATTTGAAGGCAGGTAAGTATTTTTGATTTGTAAAACGCTATGTTGCTTAACATTATTATCACGGTGAATGTTCTGATGTAGTACACGGGTAGATGCTCGTTTCGCTTCCACAAAGCATTGTTGAAAAACACTACAGATCACTTCGAATTGTTTGTCTTCATTTTGTCTTGAGGAAATCTATAAACAAGCCACGTGAATGAACGGAGTGGTGTATTCAAAACCAAACTGAACCGTATTACCATTGCCCAAGGTCGAAATAGCGATGTCGATGTTAGTTTTAAAATTAAGTATTCGTATTTTAATAAGTGCCATTACAAAACCAATGCATGATTTTATAAAATAGCCTATTTATTCATTTTTATTTCGTAGTCTTTATAGTCTTAAAACTAATTAAAAAGGTTAACACACTGACTGAAAAATAACATATCGATTACAAGTAACCAATGATTTTTTTTAAACATACATACATAAAAGATTTCATACAATTCAAACCAATTATTTCAAATTTGGAACACGCCGACTCCAAGCGATAGTGATGTTGCGAGTTGGAATCGTGGGACGAGATCCGATGTTACCCTACTTTGATGCCGTGAAAAACGATTATGGCGCGCGTCTATTTTCCGAGCGATGAAACGCTCTTAAAACATTTTACTGCTAAAATAATAGTAATGCTAAATATCGTCTTACTAAAATACTCTGCACTAGATTTATAGAACTTAATTTAAAACATGTTATTTACATCATCATTTTCTCCCAATCCGTATCCCATTTTTACCTACAATAGGGTTGTTACATCAGGTTTTCTTCTTCAATACTTTAACATATTATGTTAGTTTAAAGTATAATTAGGTATGTGTGTATTATCATAATTTTGATTGATGACTACCTATTGATACTTCTTTATTTTGAATAATTTACCTACTTAAACCAGGTTCCGGTCTAGTAATTATATTTCTTTGTTAAAATAAACAATGATAAAAATCTGTTGAAAACTTTGTATTGTTTGTGCTGACTTTATGTTTGTAGTATGCTAATAATCTCAATAACATTGAGGAAATCTACGCATTTAATCTGGGATTACCTAGGTGACTGTACATGGTCTACAGAATTCCGAGTCGGTAAATAGAATTTCATTTTCCGTACTTATTTAAATTAACTACATTTTATTTCGTAATAATTATCACAGTGGTACTTATCGGTATAGTCTGTGTAATCAGGGCTATGTTTTCAAAATGTAGGGATGAATGGTTTAAAAAAAATGATATAACAAAATACGCAAAGAAATCAAAAGCATTGCGTTAGTAATCGAATACAGTTAATAATATTATAATAGTTGTATACAACAGCGCCTCGCTTATCACTACATAGGTAATACTAATTGTGCGGATCGATAACAACTTGAGCAACGTTCGCGACGTCATGCATTGGCTGTACATTCATGATAACGTATTTAGGAAAACAATGTACGCTCGCAGTGTCGCGCGATCTCGAAATTTTATCGGTCGTTGTCTCCGCGATGTTTACGGAGGTTGTATCCAACTTACACGCATCACTGACCTTTATAATGCAACCAATAACGATTCCCTTCTAACATGGTGATTCCCCACTTTAATGTCCGCTGTAACACGCTTAGTCGGGACGCTCGACCTATGGCATTATACCACTCATGCAGGATAAAAATATATCAGGACTATACCGGGCGGTTTTGTGGAATCCCGCCATTGGAAATGTCAGGTTAACATTTCGCACGTGTTTGCGCTCCCGTTTATGTAAATATAATAGAATCTTTAGCCATCATCTCTATTAAAAGCATCGATTTAACGAGCGGAATGAAATGATATACCTACTCGTACTTAGTAAATATGGGTCGACCGGCTTCGCGGACGGCTCGCATGTAAACTGGCTTGAGTACGTAGCTGGGTAGCCGCACTTGAGTACCTACCTAATGTATTAAAAAAACGGCACTTGCTTTTACAAACACTTTTTTTTATAATGATACACGTCACACCGCTTTACCGCGAAGATTATTTGTCGAGATAGTGACGCTTGACCTTGTCGACAAAATTTTTGGTGAACTCCTGCGTCGCCGCGTGTGAGTGTAGTGTTTGTTTAACGCTTAGATGGTTCCAGTGAACTCGTTTCTCAGATCGTTCTATAACATGCCAGCTGTTTCCTAGTTACGTAAGGTCTTCGCAGTCGAAGCTAGGCCGTTGCACCGGCTTCGAAAATCGGATTGCAAAAGGTGGACTGTCGTACAGTTCGGCGGCACGGGCCACGGGCGGAAGTTACGGTGAACGGTGCCTCGGTGGCCTTGGCGGATCGGCCGCGCGCCGAAGGTGAAAGTCTTGACGGCCCGCAAAGGCCCGCAATTATTGAACCTCGACCTGGCATCCTCCTATATTCGGGTTACGACAAACCGACGCAGTAGCCGTGCGTTCCGCTCCCGACTTCCGCATACCAATAGATTTACGGATGGAATGGGGACAGCCCTATTTTATAAAGATCCTTTATACCTGTTTGTCAAGGTCTCCAACGCCTATTATTAAACTATCTATAACAAAATAAGATAATTTTGAATCACAGTACATACGTTCAATTTGTCTCCAGTATCTATTTTTACCCCTCAAACTAGAGGAAGTAGTTTAAAAATACTTAATTATTGTAAGGAACTTTATTTATACGACATTCAATAGCACCTTCGCGCATGATTGGCTAAGGCGATCTGCGCCGAGGGTCGGCTCGCATCTGCCTCGCTTGGCTCCCATTCAAATTTAAATGTATTCATCTGCCGAGTGCAGCAAGATGGACTTGCTTCTGTGGAGTTATGTATTACTATTTCAGTAAGTTCACCTTCAGAATTCGTGACAAGCTTTGTGACACATTTTAAGGTAAGTATATAGATGCGTATTTCGAGCGGTCAAAGACATGAAAGACATTGACTTTTCTAACCATATAGGTAAGTGACTCTTACCTAATACGTAGGTATGCGTCATTTTATCAACTCGTCATGATTACACATTACTTTCTGTGGAAATTAAATTACTTGAAGAAAGATGTCAATAAGATTGATTATGTCTAACGTTTCATTCGTCTTGAAACAGATCATGTAAATAATAACAAGTACCTACGTTATTATATAGTGAAAACAATAGACTTTGCATAAGCCAGGTGAAAACGTGATACTGCACCAAAATTATAAGTTTAGCACTAAACCATGGGACATGGCTTTGATATTTTTGAATAATCTTTGTCTAGTATAACTTGGTGTAGCTCTGGACTATCTTTAAACTTCGATTAAAATAAGGCTTGTTGATATTTAAAAGCCATAGAAAGGTTTTATAAGATCGGAGGACGTCGACTTAATATTTTGTGTAAATAAAACATTGAACCGGAAAGTTAAGGAAACTTTAAACAAAATAAGATATTAAAGACTTCTCACATTGTACGGCCTTAAACAATTAAAAGTCGCCTGTTACCTATTCTTTACTCTTACATATGAAAAAAAAATGTATGTTTGAAATGTATGTTTATGTCTTTAGGTTTATGTATGTTTTATTTATATTTCATAAATATTATGTACCTATTATTATGTAGTTTATAAGTTAATTGTATATTATATGTATTTAGCCTATACTTAACAGCTTTAAATTCATTTTCTTTTTATTATACACCTGACCAATCCTTCTTTCACTGAGTTCCTCTCCATCCAAAGGTTGCCTGGAAGAGATCGCTTATTAGCGATAAGGCCGCTTATTGTACATTGTCATTATTTGTTATACTTAATTATTTTGTTTCATAGTTTAAGGTGTACAATATAGAGTTCTCATTCATTCATTCATTAAAAAATTAGGAGTATTATTGAATCAAAATACTTCAGTTTCAAGAAATCACGACTAAAATAAAAACAAAATGTAATACTTACCTTCACAAGTATTTTACAAAATACTTTTTTCAATTACATAACATTAATGTAATAAGTTGTAAGTTAGCTTCTGCCAATTATTTTGCTCGCATGATACTAACGTTAAATACTAACACAAGGTTTTATGCTTTTCAGGTTTAAGGTGATATTTTTGCAAGTTTCATTCAAAGCTGTTCCAACAGTTGTTGAAAAATTTCAATATTATTGAAATTTCAGTTGTTTACCACGATGTGGATAGGGTTGACAAAGGCATAATTCGAATTATTTTACAAACAGACGAAATAAAATCATTTAGAAGATTATTAGAAGTAAAATCAAGAGAAACAAGTCACGACTCACCTAAACATTGCAGAGATAATGGAATTAGCAGGGAATCCAGATAATAACCAACTATTGTCTAAGACTTGAGTTCAGTCTTGAATACCAATTTGGTCAATCGTTTTGTAATTCTTTATTGTACACAAGATAATGGTTACAAAAACAATATTTAAAAAGTACATGTACAAAGGCGAGCTTAACCCTAAAAGAGTTGGTCGTTCTTCTTAGCTTAATGTCAAAACATATTTGTTCTAGAGCTGAGAACAAAAGTAACCGAAACTAACGATGTTGTAATTAAAGAATATTGTGAGAGTGATAAAAATACAGTACCTACAGGATCTGCAATCTGTATTTTTAAGCCATGATTTGATGTTTTGTAAGTACAATAAAACGGCATGAGAACAAACTCAGGAACCTTATAACCTTGTATAAAATATTGGTCTTATAAGGCAAATATTGTACCCCAATACTGTAAAATCACGCCAGCATCGAGTTTCTAGGATTTACGACTTAGATTGCGCTATCTTTCAGTCGATAAACCAACTCCTATTAGTATTAAGCGCATGCTTTTAAAAAAAGCACATAAAATATTAGGTTTCCCGATGCTCTCTGTTTTTCATTACTATTGATTGGAATATATTTTTTGTTGTTTTAATATATATATTGAGACAGTCAAATTCGTTTGCGTGCCAGTTTTACACATGTCTAGTCTAGTTCATGCACCTTAAGGTTCATTGTCATCATAATACTTCAGTACAACTTGTAGGGCTACCCACAGGCTCGAAAGTCATATCAATTTGTGGATCTTTATCAAAAATATCAAACGATTCTTATCTTTGTGGTCTATCATATTGATACTCCTTTCGTTGTTATCGTTCATTATTATTTATGGACAGGAATGGACCAGTAGATGGCCTCCCTAATGCCCAACTCCCTATATTACCGGCCTGGCATTGCCTACGTGACTTACGCCGTATTGCAGTGCGTTTGTCACCCTGAGTCATTCGATGGCAATTGCTGGTAAGTTACTGGGTTCATCAATCTAGTTCTAGCAAACATTTTGGGAAAGTCAGAGTTCTTTAGGTATTGGTCGGTGTAAAAGTTACAAGTGTGTATCAGTTTGATATGGTTAAAAAGTTCATCACCAAACACCCCATAAATAAAAATAATGAAAAGGCACACGGATTAGAGTGTGGATAATGAGGTGTCCCTGGCAAGGGGCGCCTCGGAGGCACAGGGCTGCGTGGCCCGCCTGCGCGCCCTCTGTATATCACCAGAACACAAGTACGGGATGGAGCACGAACGCAGTTTGGCGAGCGAAGCCGACACCAGCACACGTCTCGCTCTCCCCGCGACAAGCTCTCGATTTAGTTATGTACTCGTAGGCACCGCGCGCCTGTTTGGACAAGTGCTAAGTTGATCGTTTCAAGTGATACAGCTCTGAGCTTGCCATTATGTTTAATTTAACCGTTCGATTATTAAATTGTTTCGTGTTTTATTGTTGTTAATTATATTTGGATCACTTCTGGTTGCTGATCTCTTTGTTGGAGTTCCGGTTAATTGATAAGGTACTTTGTTTTATCGCTTTCGTTTACTTTTTAAAACTGTTTATTTGTTTTTATAAAGTCGAGTATTAGTTTCTAAGTTATATAAATAATTTACAACTCGGAACAAAGAAACCCTACAAATAAAAGTGCAGATTATATTTAATATCTTGGCTCTTTCTTGCATAAGCAGTTTGTGAGCAAATTATTTAATTGTTGCAATAAAATGATCAACTACTGATGTAACTGTGCAATAAGTGCCTTCTCTTTCTTTGAAAATATTTATTAACTTGGAAACTATTATAGTATTACTCGTATGTTTGAAACTTTTTTTAAATTGCATTTGTTTATTTTTGATTTTTAAAAAAGGTCAATATAGCCGCAAGCTTAGATTTTAATTTTTTTTCAATTTGTAACCGAAAAATAAGAAACCTACCTGGATTCATAATTTTAATAGCATCTATTGAGTTGAAGTCAATCAGCCAAGGTAATTAGCGCTAAGCGCGCCGCACTATCTCAATGGCCGGAGTCATCGCTTCACACTCGTTATTTTATTTTCAAATCAACACGTTTTTCAATTTCTACCTGACCAAGCCCTTTTGTTCAATGCGCGTTTGCCTGCTCGCTCGCACAACGAGAAAGCGTAGGATCAAGACTCAAAAGTTCCACTTTTTATTCTCATTTTGTTTCTTGGACCTATTTAGCTATATTAGAATCTAACGCTTTTTTGTTTATTTTCGTGTGCTTCACTGTACACACTAGTTTCTTTGTTATGTGGGGGCGTTCCGTCGCGTTGTCATGCATGGTTTCTAAAAGGCTTGAAAATAGCGAATATTTTATGCCGTTAGATAAGCGAATTTTTATTTAACCGCTTTTAGTGGTTTTCTTATTCTATTTGTTGTAAACGGTTAGATAATTAATATTAATTATGGAAATTATTGCAAGTAGTTAATCATTTGCCTACAAAGTAATGTTGGCTTAGAAATTATGTACTTAGGTGCTTAAATTATATTTTATTATCAAAAATATTATGAACTATTCTCACTTGCTTATTAGTTTTGATGTAGGTAATTTGACGCGAGAAACTTGTTTATATAAATTTTTGTGGCTACTTTTTCTGTTAAGTATTTTCGTTTGATAATGAGTTTAATTATTCTGTCATGTCATTAGTGATGTCTAATGAGATTATTTTGTTCCTGTTCTTATTTTGACTCAGTAATTTATTTAGGTAGGGGTACCTACTGTAACCTATATTTGGATATTTTTAGTGGTACTAGAACTGAATTCATTCATTAACTCTTTTTTATACGAAGGCTTTATCAATAACTTTGTTGGTAGGCGGTAAAATTGGCGGTTTGAAATGAGAAAATTGGTTATCACTATTTTCTTTCGACACCTCCGAATTACTGTTAGAAAGGGATGTCTAGTGCCGTCTCGTTTACTCCACATATTATAAGCTTAAGTCCCGGTAGTGCCAGGAGCGTTGTATTCCGAAACAGTTCAAGTTGAGAAATACGTTAAAGTTTCAGTTTATTGCAATTACTTATATGTTGGTTTTGAAATCATCGATGCTGTACATATATTTATATCGAATAAGTATTTTTATTCTGATAGGTAACCTAATAATACCTAAGGGTGAGGCTCTAATGGAATGCGGTTTCTGTCGCATAGGCGTTTCGGTATAATACCAAAAGCCATCGTTCGCGCATTGTAGTCCCAACGGAACTCCGGCAACTTTAGCTGTAATATTCTGTATGTTCTAATATTTTCAATTCTAGACTTTTGGAGAGATTGTCTCACTATGCTATTTACGATAAAGGTTGAGTTTCTAACAAAAACTGAATGTACCCTTGACAATTTAAACTTACAAAATCATTCAGCTAATTTGTCGTTAACACAAAAGAAGCAATATAATCAAACGTTATAAATATCTCCCACACTGTCAATAAGTTTAAAAGTGCGTCAACTGCGCGCCCATTACCCGTGATTTATACATTGCGCGCTGTCCATTGTTCGTTGTGCACTACTAGAATTAATGCTACTAGGTCTACAGCGGTAATGTATAGCTTGTGATTTTGATTACTACACACATATGATTACGGATTGCCGGGCCATTATATCTCGGGGGAATGGCAGAGTTGTTTACATGATATCGGTCGGGAAAATATGCGTATTGAAAGTGTTATTCAGGTATTATACCTCTCACGGTACTTGCGTCTGTTCAGAAAAATGGAGCCGATAAATTAACGTTAATACTTGCGGTGCCGTGTTGGTTGGATGGGGTTGTTGACTTTCAATCCAAAGGTCGTGGGTTCGATTCAATGGATTTTTTGTTTCGTAATATTTAAATATCAGCTCCACACGTATTGACGTTGTTTTTCCTGTGGGCCAGGCTGATTAAGCTGAGAGGATGGTTTAGGTGCTGGGCAAGCCTATTCCATCTCAAACAATATCCCAGGCACTACAGCGTCCCGTTAAATTGTAGGCATAGGCAGCCTCCTGACGCTGTATAAATCATCTAATATAGATGTAAAGGCAAAGTTTTTCTTTTAATACCTACTTGCGGTATAATTTATAATAAAGGTAATTGTCGTTGCTTCGAAAACAATAAAGAAGTAGGTATAATACGCACAATCATTCTTTAGCTCTCTGAAGTAGCTACGCAGAACCCATTTTTCATGACGCCTAAAATCGTGCTATCTCGCTTACTCTATCAAACCTGCGCAATCGTCTATTGCACCTAACTTCACAGAGCTAAAGATCCGTTGTGCTTAGTTTATTAGGCCGTGGAGTAAAGTTACGCCGGTTGTAACGAAGGTAACCATACTATTTTTGGAGTTGAGACCTGGCTTAACTTTACTCCACGTTTATTAATAACGGCCTTAGGGTATAGGTAGTAATAGGTTGCTTTGTTCAAATGTCTTAATAGTTCAAATAAACAAAATGTATTTGGTATATAATTTAAACGAATATCCCAAGTTATGAATCCACTGGTTATATGAAATTATAAACGGCTATTAACCACGAACGTATATTGTGGGTTTGCGTGATCCTTGCCGATTCGGGCGGATTCGTCCTTGTTCGTGAGTCTTATATGAGTCTGTGCTATGATGACCTCAGTTATATATATTACTCGTAATTTATAAGGTCTTTAGAACGCGAAACACAAAACAGCTAGAAACAAAATGCTGTTTTGCTTAAACATAACTAAACCTAATTTAACAAACTCTAAAATTACCGCCTTCCTTGGTATTACGTGTAAGAAAGGGATGGTAGGATTTTAGAACTGACAGACAATGTAAGTTTATGATACACAGCAAAATTGCATTCTTTACCAATCCTGCTAGATGAATACAAAACAAGAATGTCCATTTATAAAGTCCATGTATATGTTCAAGCATTGTCTATCCAGGTGTAGTCTACGCTTCTCATTTAAACTTCCTACCAACATATCTCTAAACTATATTTTTAAATCACACTAAACTGTCACAATCCACAAAGTTACTGGGCGAGTTACAAAGGTAAATTATTTCTTCAGCAGTGTCCGTATTCCATACTATCCGTGTTAAATTCGATGTTGGACACATTACAGTGTTTCCGGGTACACGTTGTATAACCACCTCTCTCTCCCACGCTATACGTATGAGCGAGATAAAATCTTATATCGTACGGTTTCTGTATGGTGTCATCCTCCATCAGCCAAAGAAATGGCGAAATAATGTTGAACTCAACGATACGTGGTACAGTTAGAATATTTTAGAATTATAAAGCAATATTGTTACAAACATTCAGGTCAGTTCAAATAATAAAATAAATAAATAATAAATAATGCTGGACTTTTCCACACAGCATCATCTAGCCCCAAAGTAAGCAGAGCTTGTGTTATGGATACTAGATGACTGATATAGTACTTAAATACTTTTTGTTTGTAAATATATACATATTATACATAGAAACACCCAGACACGAGTCAAATATTTGCAGATCATACAAACATTGGTCCCGCTGCGGGGATCGAACCCGCAACCTTTTGCGTCGCAGGCAGGCCTTCGCCCACTGCGCCACAGAGGTCGTCTAAGTTCAGGTCGTAAGGACAATGTCACATTCCGAAGACCTATGCTTATTAAAAGTCTCAATGTCAATGATTTGTCGTACATTGAATTCTAGTAAGGATAGGTTAAAATACTTTATTAACAAATATTTAAAATATATATTATATATATATAAGAACACTTCTCGAGTTGCGAAATATAAAAGTTCGTAAACCATGTCAATGACGTTCATGTTCTCCATCGTGCTTAGCAACATACACCGTTTCTGATGAATCTACTAAATCGCCGAGCGGCTCAGTTTTTATTTGCTAGATATTGCATAATACCGTTGTTGTAGTTGGTAATTGGTAAGCAAGTGATACTGGCCACATTTTAACTTATTCTCTGTCTCTCTCCCTCGTGAGCCGACTGAATGTTCTGTTTCAGTCGATCGCAATGCACTCATCAGCTGATGTTCGTAGTCAGTGCATTTCTAAGATTCCGTATTAAAATAATGAACGGCTAGACTGGTGCCTTATAAATATTATGGTGTCAGTCTTGATAAAATATGATTATCTTTGTAATGAATAACGTACGTAACCCATAATTTACATTTATAATTTAAGATAAAGGTAATTTAGGGTGATTGTTCTTTCAGTGGCATCTTTCATCTCTCATCTTCGGCCTATACGTCTTTTACAGACGGTTTATCTTTACCAACCAGATATTTCCACTGTTGACCGTATCATTAGCGAAAGATAAGGTGACGTTCTAAAGAATCGTGTCATTACACACACATTTGATCATTATTATTTTTAGATGGCACATTCTGGGAAAACAAATCGATGGGAGAGAGTTTGTTCTCAACCATTGTCATTTTTAAGTAGGTAATTAAGGGCAAGCAAGGTAATAGAATAGAAAGTTACAAAAATACCCGTCAAATTCAGAATTCGAATGATGTAATGGTAAAAACGTGGATGTGACGAAGTGAATGAATAATTAGACAAACGTGAAAAATATAGAACATGTAGGTAGACATTTTTAAAAATGTACACTCGGTTATCTCACACCAGTCTGTAGAGTGGCAAAGAACGTTTTGAAAATGGAGCGCGTTTGGCACAAGGATGTGAAAATATTCTGCAACAGAAATGAAAGCTAGAAGAGCAAAGAATTAATCTAAAAAGAAAAACGTTAAAAAACGGAAATGTTATACAAATCCAAGGAGTTTTATAAAAATCCGTACCATTGTGAAGCTAAAAACGTGTTGCTATTCATTTGTAGCTTAGGTAATTAGTTTCTAGAAAACAACTACTTATTTTTGAAAATAAGTAGGATTTTAAGCAGAAATTTATTTTCCTTATCATATAGTTTGGCAGCTGTTTGACATACAAACATTAAAGAGACAAAAGTTACTAACTATACAGATCAAAAATCAATTGTGACAAGGTTTATTGTTCGTAAGTAGAAAATTATAAATGTATGTAGGTACACAAAGTATCTCGTACGGCCTCAAACAGGAAAATAAAAATGAGGACGTGTTATCATTATAACTACAACATAGGTACAATGCAGCGAAAGCGGCACCGAACTAATTTACTTACTAATACAGACTAATACAATCATTGAACTATTAGGTACTTGACACGTAAGATTTTAATATTTTCAACCGAATATGTAAATAAGCAAAAAACAATTGCTTTAATTTTATTTTGATAGGTAATTCAGCAAAGAAACAAGAGTAAAATTATGAGGAATCAAAAGAGATAAAAAAAAACATGAACATAATAATATTTTAGTATTCTACTAGTAACCGCTGCTTATCTATGATGTCAAAGCTTAGCTGACAAAAAACATCTCTATCGGTGGTGTTCTTCAAACACATCAGTGGGCTTGTGCGAGACAGAGAAAAGAAAGTGCAGGTAGGCAGAAGCAGGATTTATTAGGTCGTAACCGGTGGGGTCGGCAGTCGGCAGCACCCGTCGACGTGCGCTCGCCACGAAAAACACAAATACGAACGCGAACTTCAAATATGTAATTAGAATCACTTATTTTATGAAAGTCATGGTGTTTTTCATGGTTTTAAATAACGAATAAGCTGGGAAATGCTATTGAAATTGCTAGAATTCAGCAAAAAGCCACTGAGCAGATAAATTTTTAGGAAGGCTGTAAAATAATTTCTGGATCTTTTTTATAGAAATTGTAAAAACATTGATAGTAAAGATTATTCAGTGTATTTACTACTTACCTACACTAGCAAGGGAATTTCCAATTGAGATATTTACAATAACCAAAACAATAATTCATTTCTAAACGCAAATATTTTACAGCAGTAAACGGACTGAAATTACACGTAGTATCGTTTCTGCTGTTTACGAATACCATGCTCTACAAATACGTTATACGCCAATGATTATTCAATGCTTGATTTACAAAATGGCGGTCAATTTCTAGTCATAACACTGATGCTCAACCATGAACCATTACCAAGTATTAAAATACAAGCCCGGGATACAAACCTGGCAAGTGACTATTTTGGAACAAAAACACGTAGCCTGTAACGTCTTTTCGATAATAAGATTGTGCAGAAACGTGTTCTATTCAGAGTCCAGTTTTCATGAGTTGTTGGACCCGACTTAGTTTAATCCACGATTCGAAATCAGAGACAGCATTTTTTTTTTCAAACACCATTAGAGTTCAACGATACACATTTCATACTCGACTTGCGTTTCTTAGAAATGGAATCGCGGACTTTTTACCGTACACTGCACAATAGATATTCTTGTCTATTGGGTTATCGTAAACTCTAAGCCTTATACTAATAAACGTGGTGTAAAGTTATTCCTCGGAATAAAATAGGAATAACCATACATTTTGACAGTTTACACTCAGGAATAACTTTATACCACGTTTATTAGTAAGGCCGTAAGTAATTTTGTAAAAACTGTAGACTGTTTGTGGTTAAATGGTCCTTTGTGTTTTACGTAGCTTTACAACAGGTTGTTCAGAAGGATGTAACATAACCAATTGTAGAGGTCGAGAAGACATTGTTAACCTCGAGTGCCCTCGTGTTCTTGTTATCCGAAGGATGGCTTTCCACTCGGAAATAAGTTACCTATAGGTAGCTAGCACTTGATAATGACTTCTTTGTTTGAAATCTGCGCACTTTTGTGGGATGTTTTGTTACCAATTCTGTGGATTAAATCTTCGATATCCTTCATATTTATTGGAAAATTTTACCGTCATAGTTAAGGTTTTATCATTATCCTTAAGTAAACAAATTAAAAGTTCAAGTCATGAACATAGCAGGCAATAACGTCTAAAATGACGGTCCGTGCTACGTCATCCGTTTCCTTTAGCGCGTACGTAGCCGTACATGACGCAATTGGCTTTTTCAATGTCTTATCTACCGTGAGGTATGTTGTCATTCGTCGAGTGAACGCGGAGCTGCGCGCACGCCGCCGCTCTCAACGCGAATTATTTTTGTTTCACTTTAGTCTTTTTACTTTTAATACTGAGCGAGGGCAAAGTGACGAATTGCGCGCTTCTGTTGTGTCAGTGTTTTGAACTTGTGACATTGTATCAAGAGTTTTGGCTATATTTATAGGATTTCAGTGAATCATCCATAATGCTTATGTCAGGATTCTTCATCTTATCCTCGGATTTACCTCTTAGGTGGGTGTTTATCAGTTTATACAAAGCTTTGTGCTTTTTTGGTTCACGTTTAAACCTGTTGACTAATCTTGCGTCCGGGAGATTACAAATGGGGAGCAGACTATGTTGAACCTGATCGGCTCGCCGCGCGCATTGTTTCGCGACTGACCTACTACTTGCCGTTTACTAATAATTAGGATTCTATCGAGTTTTTTGCACTCCATATTTTTATTATTCAAGAAATTATAAATCCTTTGTTCAGGCACCTGTTAAAATATGTGAATATCTACCTCCTGGCAATTCAAATCTAGCTTAAATATAATCGTTTAATAAATTACTTTTACATGACATAGTTCGTGCCATATGATTTGGTAACTCTTAATAGACGCTAATCTCGGCTGTGTGTTGTTGCAGAATGACGCCGCAAGAGGAGCGCGAGGGGGCGCGCGGGGCGGAGCTCGCAGACGCCTTCGAGGACGACATGTTCGGGCCTTCGCGCACCGAGCCCGCCGCGCGGCCCAAGCTCTCCATGATCTCGGCGCGGCTGCGCGCCAACGAGGAGCGCAAGCGCGTCATCGAGATCTGCTCGCAGAAGCTGGAGAACATCGAGGATCCCGCGCGGGACCTGCGCCGCTCGGTTTGCATCAACAACACATACTGCCGGCTGAGCGAGGAGGCGCGCCGGGACAAGGAGGCGCGGCGGAGGCGCGCGAGAGAGGAGTGCGACGACTCCACGTGGGTCGGCAAGAAGGCGCGGCGCGCGGTGGAAGACGAGTGTCTGGCGCTTCTAGACGCCATCCCCGAGCTGGGCGATGCCAACCTCGGCTGCGCGCAACTCGCGCGCCAGCAGATGCCGCGCGCGGACGCGCTGCTGCCCGCTGGCCTGCTCACCGTGCTCGACTCATGACCGCGCCACGCAGCGCCCCTCAACCCTCCCCTGTGAAGTGAGCGCGCCGAGGAAGCCCGAGTCCGGGCCCTCGACGATGACGACTCCGAGATCACCGGACTGCTATTCCGTACGGTCCGTCTTTAGCGAATTACGTTGAGACTCTAAAGTAGTACTTACTTTGTTAGCGTGTTTTTATTATTTTAGTGAAAGTTGCTCATGCGCCGCCGACGGGCGCGGTCCGATCGGCGCTCGATTGTTGTCGATCCGAGGACCCCGCGGTGGACCGATAACGCGGCGAGTGACGTTGTTCCAGAGTTATTGTGAGAAGTTCTATGGTTATTAGAGGCATAGTTTTAAGATAGCTATTATGTTCTACATATTATTATTGTATTGTTAAACGAGTAGTATGTAAGAGATACTTAGTGCAAAACGACTGGGAACGGTTGCAAAAATTAGAAGCAATACTTCAACGTTTATTAGTTCTGTAAGAGATAAATATATGCTTTTAGCAGCTTTGAGATTAGATTGGCTTTCGAAAGTGAGTCAATAAGGTCAGCGACGAGAGGCACATGATTAGCGACGTAATTTTCCCTCTAGAGTTGTGCGAAGCGAACAAAGGCGCGCGTCACCCACTGCTCTTGGGGTTTCTGTTTCCTTATCAATACTCGCGTGTGTCAGCAGACTATGGCCAACATTTGGTTCCTTCGTACGCCCGATGTTCGATCACGCTGCATTTTAAAAACAAGTCTGAGTAACTCCGAGTGAGTTTGTTGTATTTTATCTCTTAATGATTTATTTAAATCAATTTTATAACTTGTTTATTTTTAGTTAATAATGTTACCTTAGTGCTTATTATCACCATTTACGCTTTGTTACCATAACTTTATTTTATTTGGTTCCAAGTGTTGCGAGTTGTGACATATTTATGTAGGAAAGGCTTAATTGTTTACTTAAATTATATTTAATCTAGTGAAATATTGCATCGCTCGGTGCCTTGAGCGGGGATCGCGTGTAATACTGCATACTTATCAAACGGTTGTGCAATTTCAAAGCAATCAATCGATTGTGCAATTTTCTCGACGAACGTTGAAGTTCCTTTACTTTTGAAATCTTAATTGTCGCAAATATATCGGTAGTAGCCCGTTTCGCCCCCTCTGAATAGTAAATAAGTACCTGGAGCGAGAGGGGCGAGGGGGGGTAGAGAGAGGGGGGTGCCCCGGGTGGGGGAGGGCTACGGGTGTGAGTCTCCGCACCGGTTCCCAGCACTACTGTGATATTAGCCTAGCCTGTGTGTCGTATTTGTGCTAGTTTTCCCCATCATGTTTGGATATTGTGCTTGTAAAAATTAAGCTTAAAATCCCTTTCTAATATTGATAATTTTATACGGAATAACCGGATATTAGTCGTTTACCCGACTTCACTGATTTTGTGAAAGTAGATGATTATTTTCCGTTGTTGTAGCATTTGTAAAGTTGATAAATTGAATTGGATAAAATTGTTTAAACGCTTTTATATCCTGCCCTTATTAGGGAATGGTGTGATCATGTAATTGGATAACAAGTACCATTTCATAGTTATATATCTGGATAAATTCAAATGTAAATAACAAATTTATTCATAAACGCACATTTATGGTAATAGTTAAGTAAATTTTGAGTCCTACTTTCTGTAAGCCACATTTGATGACTGGCAATTTATCTCAGTAAACAATTGCAAGTTTGTACCTCCAAAAGTTGTCGGTCAAGCGTGGCTTCCAGGATACGATGGGTCTTTGTGAGATTGTTAGTGAATAAATGATTGAAGCCAAGCCTCTAGTTTTAATCGTGGAGACGTGAATGGAGACAAACATAAAAAGACCAGGATATTGAGGATTATTAAATCAAACATGTCGCTCGCGCTGAACAAACAGTCACGATAAAACGAGCAACATACGAGTAAATTGTATATTTTGTGACCGATACTGAACTAAAAATAAATACTAGAAGCATCTTTATCGGTAACTCGTGAAAACGCGAAAAATATCGGAGATGTACCTACAATTTGAAATCACATTATTACGGCTTGTGATAAATAAATGTTATATAAATAAATGATAAATAAATGAATTCTGCATTTACAATTGTGTGGTAGACTTGACAGGTGGCATGGCCACGTGCGCGCAGTCACGTCAGCATGGTGTCGACCACAAAAAGTAGGCGCAGCATATGGTCCAAAATAATAAGACCAGTTTTAAAACTAATTATTAGTAGTTTACTGCATTCTGATACGTGATATATCTGTTGGCTTCCCTTTAAATTGGGATTTCTATTAAACAAGGAAACCCCATATAAAATACTTAATTAATTGATAATTCTAACTAATCGTTTGTTTCTGTTAAATTGACGTTATTACCATTGTTGATTTTCTTCAAATTACAAATTTTCCTCAAAAATTTGATCCAATTTATAAAATAGTTTGGTAATTTTATATACCTACAAAGTGTTCAAACTATTTCCAAGATTTTATAGTAAAACATTTTAAATCTTTATTTCTGTAGATACATTGGCAGAACCATATAGTTTTTTGATGACTTCGCATGTAGGTTGTTCTGTTTGAGAAAATCCTTTGAAGTAGCTCATTTTTAACTAAGTAATGAAATAGATAAAAAAAAAGCTTATATAAATTGATCGTTTTCATTAACTATCTTCAGGAATATCACTCTACCACGTTGAACAGAGGCAGGTATAATTGTTTGTAATACTGTAAGTTAAGAAAGTTTTGTAAATGTTATCATAATTTTATTATTGTGATTAGCTGCTATTTTATAAATGTTTCCTGTCTAGCTAAGAGAATCATTAAATAAATACTAAATTAAAACAGTTTATGCTTTTATTTACTTTTATTCCCTAATTTTCAGTTCACCATGAAATAATTTATTGTAGTACCTATTCTAGAGTTCATGAAAATTTTCACGAAATCGGTAGGTTTATTAAACTAAATTTTGTTTTATTTATACATATTTGCATTATTATCTTTTATTTGAGAACAACAAAGAATAGAATGAAGTAGGTATATCAGTTCTATAACTATTAGTTATAGAATTAGTTAGACCGGAAAGCTTGGAAAACTCGAGGAGAGGCCTTTGCTCAGCAGTGGGATAGTGGGGGCTAAAAACAACAACAACTATTAGTATGAAGTTTCTTCTACTACTATACTTGTATCCAGACGGATTTTAGCACAAACCTTTTTCAGGTCCCTGCGGGAGTCTGATCATCGAGACTGATTCAATGAATCTTTAAAGATTCATTCAAATAAAATAAATTATTATTATTTAGGTACATTTCATTGAAAATCACACAAATAATGTATTCTAACGTGAATATAAAGAGTGGGACTAGTTCAAAACTGGTCCAACTCTTTATAATATCATGCAGTGCAAGTTTTAGTTTACGTCTTTTCAAGGTAAACTCTTCAGTTATAGAATCTCTCATAAAACTGAAAACTGTTTAATGGTCAGTAGATATTTAACGTGATTTTTTATTAGTTACTAAGTACTGTTTGTTTTCCTATGAAATAAAAATAAAATAAAATAAATAAATAAAATAGATTCGAAAATGTTCAAGCTAGTTAGTAGGTATGTACATACACTGACTATTACCTATAGTTAAAGAGGCCCGAAATCCAATTTTAGCGAGGGTTTAGTTGCATCGCCATTATGACCCTTCTTCAATTTAGACAGGGACAAACACTCATTTGAATAATGCCCAAAGAATTCTCTGGAATGTACTGAAAGTCAAAAGCCGTCCCTAGAGCGTTGGGCTGGAAAGTGGACACCTCCTTGGGGAGCCTGTCATTGATTTTACCCTGTTATGAGGTGAATTACAGTTTACCGTATCAAAAACACATTCTGAGGCTTTTTTCAGCCTCAGAATCTGCCTATTATTTGGACTTAAAATGAATTTTAATCAAGGTTTACCTACTGATCTATAAATACAACTGAATTCTGTGAGTAAAACCCACAATAGGTACTGCAAAACGTATAGCTGCTTATTACATAAAGTAAACGTTAAACCTTAGTAACCCCATGTTGACACATGTCAAAACAAAACTGTTACCACAAAAAAGCTTTCTATGTACGAGTATTTAAAGATCGTTTTTCTAGGGAGAGTTTTTTAGTTAGTCTTAGTCTAAACTGGGTTCATTTTTTTGTAATAAGACGGATAACATTTAACATAATAATATCAATACTTCGTGGATGAAGTTATCTGCATGCCATCAAAGTTTTAATACAAAAGCTAAGCTAGTAAGCCTTCTTAGTGTAACCGCAATTGGCTAATAAAATGAGACGAGTCTTCCTATTTGATCGGTGAGGGCCGCCCACTGTTTTAAAAGTGGAGGCCAAGGTAACAGTTTTGCTAACATCTCAATAATATATTTACCACTAGTTTCCTCCCGCAGCTACGCTCACGCGGTACCAATATTTTGAATAACCTATATGCTATTCCAGGCTACGATCTACATAATATTCCAAGTTTCATCCAAATCAATCCACTGGTCAAAGCGTAATGAAACACAAACATACAAACTTTCAGTTCTATGATATTCGTAGGATGTTACTAACATGCAATATCATTGCTGACGTGGCTATGTTTGTGAGCATCTTGATTTAAAAAGCGTTCTTCGTCATTTGGAAATGTATTTAGTGTATGAAAATTAGTTTGTTAGGAATAAAGGCAAATTAATTTGTCTTGACTAAAGTTTTATAACTTGTTATTATAAGGTTAAAATTCAAATTCTCCTACTTCAAAACGATTACTTACTTATAGTGCTAAGCTAAACACGACTTCAAATACCATGAAACTTTCCCATTATAGGATTCCCTATTGTATTGGGAATACAGAACTAAGTATCCGGAAGTTTAGAATTTCAGTTGAGACGCTCACATAAAGGGACCTATTCGACAAGTTTGACGATTACTTTTGAGGCTTCCCAAGAAAACGATCGAGGAAGATCGAGAGTGGAAAATAAGGTCTTTTCCGTAATTTTTATCAGCACAAGACCACTTTCTCGGTCGGTTTCACAGTCACTTGCATAAGTAACCGGTCTTCGTAGTTTTGTTATAATTCCACACTCTTGGACGGCAATCGCACTGCACAACATAGATAGCATCGGCAATTTTCGTGAGGCCGATTACTTCCGAACGCAGAGGCCGTGATTCGTCAAAATAAAACGTGGAAATCACTGCCTTGAGTTGAATGTTGAATATCTACTCTTGTTCCGAGCTCCAACTTATGAGTATATTTGACATTTTAGTCTTTATTAATCGCGTAGGTAATGTATTGTTGGTATTATTTGTAACGTCTCATTGTAAATAGGTTACCTAATACTATATAATACATTATTTTGACATGGTGGACTGAGATATCAATGTTTATTTTACACTTTGCTATACTTAGCTGATGCAGATAAAAATGTAGAAAACAATACTGCCGAAGTTGTGGTATTTAATCGACCAAGTACCTACCTAATGCTTTGGGGCAGTGAAGACTATGCAACTTTGGAAAATTAACTGTAACGCGTTTGCTTTACGGTTCAGAATAAAAATGAAACCTATTTCTTTCGGTCTTAGCTATGTCATGTGGGCATACTGATGCTGGCATTGTGTAGGTGTAGGTAAGCTGTCGTCGAACATCAACAACATGACCTCAATCATTATTGAGTAGTATATTAATGTACTTAACTAAAACTATACAACCGGGAATAATAAAATTGTATTCTGGAATATATTCCGTGGAGTTTTTAGAAATGTAAACTAAAGAGTAGGTGTACTGTGCATTATCAAAAAATCGTAAATAATCAAATATGCAGTAATGAGGCTGCTAAATAAAGTGGACAGAAAAGTAAGAAAATAAATTCTTTTAACAAGTTAAAAAAGATTACCTACCAATGTCCAAGACCTTGTAGCAAGGTGTAATAGCAAAATCAGAAATAAATTAATTAAAATTACTTCTACAGCAGACACTGCATTTTGTGTTATTTTTTACACAGCTTTCCTAAGGCATGGTAGTAGGTAAGTACCTACAATAAAATTGCATGTTATTCCGCTGAAGAACGGGAGTATGATGCTAGCATTTAAATCCTAGTGAACAAAATGCTGTTTGACTTTGACTTTCAAATCAACAAACCTTGTGATTCAGGTTTAATTGAGTTGTAGTCAAAAACCACTACGATTAAAATAAGCAAATGTATTGATTACCATCGGACCCAAAATAGCAAACGTGTCACCCGGCACATTTATGGGAATTTATCAACAATATATCAAACAAGTGATTCGAACCGCCACTATTCCTGCGTCTACCCCATAATCTTCGGATCGCCGTAAGGGTAGCAGCCCCTTTGCACTATGCATTGTACTTAACATAGGGTAACTTTTATGGTCGTCCATTATACAGCGAGCTGCGACAAATCATTGAAAGCCTTCGCTCAGTTCCGGGAACAATGGAAGTGGGAAGAGGGAGGGAGCTCAAGCTAAAGTGGTCAGGATGAGTATTGAAGCTGTATGTGATTTAATGGATGGAAAATAAATTGATTTCGCAAATGGCCGAGCATTTTCTGTTGGTGACTAATTAGATGATTACAACGAAATAGAAACAAGATCTACCATCTTTCAAGGTACTGAAAATTTTGTTGCACAAGCGAATAATATACGACTTCTAATACTTTTCATCAGAAATGGGTGAATGATAGCAATTGCAGCGAAATTACTTTCTGCACACCCCTCTTAAAACCGGCTGAAATTTGTAGCTATGCTTTTACTCCTCAAAGTTACACGTGGACTAACATTTTATAGCTTCGTCGCTAAAACACATGATCATGTGTATTGTATAGCTAAGGCACAGACATTGGTTCAGATGATGACGTTTCAAATTATCTTATTTTCCACTTGATAATATTTTGGAAAGGGTCAGGTCTAAAGTACCCTTAACCTGAGCTTGGAAGAAGAATGAAATACTTAAGAGTAAATTAGGCAAAATGCAGGCTCGAAGCAGATTGAAATCGATGATCTAGCTCCCCACTTAAAGAAGGGAGGATTTTTGTATTATCTTAGCGCTAGTCAGTGGCAAAACCAGCCATACCTTTGTCGGGTGCTCAAGCAAGCAGTTAACATTTCATAAGACAGTTTGATTTACATTTTAGAACCGAAATATTCGAGTTATTTTGTACCAGACCAACTATTGCCTTGTCCATAGCAGGCAGGTATTCGGGACTAATATTTCGATATACCTAGGTACTGTATCGTTAACTACTACATAATTAAAAGTAATATAAATATAATTGGTAATGCTGCCAGTGTTTTGGGCACGCTTCTGACTGACAGTGACCTGGATCAGTTGAGCTATCTATAGATCGTTTCTACCGATTCTTAGATAGCTTGACTAACCCTGTTGTATTTTGTAAATATATATAAATATGTAGTAGCTTAGTTGCTGTAAATAAACATCTGTTCATTAAATATTAAAAGTTATTTCCAAAAAGGTTCAACGAACGGTTGGCACTAGTTTTCCTTCGATTATTTTTTAAATATTATTTATATTTAAAAAATATTTAAACAAAATAATAAACTGGGTGCTGTCATCCATTTTTGTATTACATAAACAGAATTAAAACGGTATTCCCAAGCTCCGAGAAAACTTAACCTTCAGGCACTAAATAACCTTTCGAAGATATCTAGGTACTTACTTGTACCTAAGAGGCTCGTCTTGCCTAGTTAGTATACCTTACATGATAGTTTGGAAAACTAGTACCGCACAATTAGATATAAATCTGTGCTTATGAGTAGTATATCAGTCATGTACTACCCTTAACACATACTCTGCTTACTTTGGGGCTACATGATGCTGTGTGAAGTCCAGCAGTTATTTATTTATCTTGAATAATTATGATTTGATAATGGGACGTGGCAGAAGACCGTGACAGATGGAAGAAATTGGGGGAGACCTTTGCCCAGCAGTGGGATGACATAGGTTAATAAAAAAATAAAAAAAATGAGAAAGTTTTTCTAGGCTTTATAAACTTTCTAAGGGTCAATCATGATTTTGGCTAAATTAATTTAAAGTTTAGTAGATTTGCAAATTTTCTACACAGCGACAGTTAATATGGAAAATAGTGCTAGGTCCCGGTATTCATTTAATTTGTTGGCAAATTCCGCGATGGCCGTGCATATTGAGTGAACTAGATAATGCTATTCCTGCCTTAATCTCTTTTGTGTTAGTCGGGAATAAGTTATAAGTACTTATGAAATTACAGCTGGATTCAATCAGCAACAACAGCTTGTAACCGCCCACTTGTGGACATAGCCCTCTACATCCCCTACAGTTAATATAAGATAAATCCTCAGCTTCTAAGGTCCAAATTTTGCCAGCTGTTTTGCGTAGATCGTTGCCCCACGTTTGCCTAATCGCGGCCGCCACTCAAGAACACGTTCACCCAAACGGTTATCGGTTCTGCGGCTGATATGGCTAATACATTGCCACTACTTGCTCATTCGATGCTATAGTGACTTTAGCGAAACGTACATAGCCTTTCCATAGTGCCTACAGTGGAAAAACTTGATCAGTTGAACCGTCTGTAAGGCGCACATAAAATCCTTTCTCCACACTAAACTTGTTTGAAAGAACTAGTGACACGACGTATACTATCGTGAGCCGGTTTTACTCCTAATAAGATTAAGTACCTACTTATTTTATCCTACAAATATGATAAATCTAAAAGTTTGTACTGTTTTAAAATAGTATACAAAATAGACTTGTCTATGTATCAATATTTCAAATATGAGATATTTTTTTACAAAGGCATGTTATATGTTTGTGTTAGTAGTGACACCTAACCAGTGGGCCATTTTAGATGAAACTTTTATTAGATTATTAGTGGACCCGGGCGCGAGATCGTCTGCGCATTGTTTCGTCATACAAACTTTAGAGCATAGAGAAACATTGCAGAGATAGAACTATCTTGTTCCAATCCAACCCATGAAAACACTGAATTCATTTTTGGATTTGCTATCTTTGATAAAGGCATCACAACCCCACAAATAGTCTTTTAATTTAAGTAATACAAATTGTTCAAAGTATAGCATAGTAGAACGAAATGACATCGCCATTTTGAAAAGTCAAAAGTTATTATTAGAGCAGTGCTCTTTGTGTCAAACAGAGTACTGCTAAAGTTTTTATGCAATATTCCCGCTGTCCTTTTACATATTTTTTGGTTTTCTGGAACGTTTTTCGGGATAAAAAGTAGCCTATATGCTATTCTGTAGTTACAACTTTCACCTTACCGTTACCGTTTGAGCCTGATCCTTACACAAACATACAAACATCCAAACATCTAAACAAACTGACAAACTTTCAGCTCTATTATATGAGTGGGATGGGATAGGTAATCGTAGCCCGGAATAGCAGGCTATTTTAGATTAGTACCACGCAAGAAAAGCCACTAAATGCCATGACCCATGAACATAATACAACTCAAAGGGGTATACGATTGAGGGGTGCAAAATTAATTTTGTTTGTTATAGTGTCAACAAAAAGCTAATGGATGTCTGTAATCTCGATTTCGTGACAGAAGTTTACAGTACTTAGGTTAGTGATAAGCACCTTTATCTCGCATTGACTAGCAATGTTATGTATAACCGTCGTTCGGTACCCGAGCATCAAGGACTGTCTAGAAATTAGATCGCACGGTCAAGGTCGACGGTAAATAGGTTTTCATATTTTAATGCTAAAGGTTTTATGAATTGCTTCTGCATCCCTAAAATGGTGTTCGAATTTACAAAAAAGGTACAGTGGAGGATTTTTTTTTTAGAAATTATTTTTTTTTTGTTGGTAGAAAATATGCTTTTGCCTCAACTCTAAAGTAATTTTACCCTAATCTACTAAGCATATATTGTATAGATATGGTAGTAATGGTAAAGCGCATCAGTGTATAAATGACTGTATAAATAAGTATACAGGGTTATTTGTAAAACACCGATAACCTCTCAGGACTGTATTACTATTTTATCATAAATAACAACTTTTGCTCTTTGTATATTATACTTTTATACAAAACATACATAATACATTTACCAAAAACAAACCTTCAAGATTTGGTTGTCTTATCCAACACATTTTGACTCTCAAGTTCAACAGCCCCCGCCGCCCTAACCCCGCTCCCCTCACTATTGTACTAACGCTTTCTTTTGCTTCGCAAAGACTTGGTAAGATTTAGAGCG
Organism: Epirrhoe tristata; assembly: GCA_951394285.1. Taxonomy (NCBI): domain Eukaryota; kingdom Metazoa; phylum Arthropoda; class Insecta; order Lepidoptera; family Geometridae; genus Epirrhoe; species Epirrhoe tristata. The sequence continues at coordinate 3,387,783 of OX596150.1, read as the reverse complement.
TTCAATTTAAATATTTGTATTTTTGTATTAAAATCTAATGAACTAAAATATGATGAATTATTTTTAAAAGCCATAGAACAGAAGTTGTTGATTATGATGATAGTTATACAGTCCTGAGAGGTTGTCGGTGTTTTACAAATAACCCTGTATAGTTGTGCTATCTCACGATCACGTAAGCGATGCTGAACAACGTTGAAGGCACCCAATTAAAACCAACCCGCCTTATTAAAAAAAATAAAAAAATATATGAATATTGTGCCTACCTACGTAAAATACTTGTGCCAACATTTTGGCAAAATATAACTACTTTATTAAGATAGAACAACTATGCCAAAGTTTTGTCCAGTTCCCGGGGTGTGACAGGTAGAATTAGGGCTTGATCATAGCATGTTCTATCAGAATATTCATAGCAAGCCACTCATAACTTGTGTTGGCCCACTTTACTTATTCACGGCAAGCGTTGTAACTTTTTGCGTTCCACTGAATTGCTCTAATATCATTTTCTTTACATTTGTTTGTTATTTTTTATTAGGTATACATAGTTTTAATTTTTGTAGATACTGTATAAAATGTAAAATGGGTATGAGAACCTATTTTGACTTTCTACTCGAATAATCTAATGAAATATTTCAAATTTCATTATAACTTGTACAGCTGCTAAGACGTGGTTGAAAACAAACAATAAAAACATTGTGTATTGTATTTGGAATTGTATAGGGATTTACTTATTCATTTAACATTTATTTTTTAGCACAATGTTATAGTCAGAATGGTATTTTATACTTATAGCCATCATTTTTGGAAACAAATTACAAATAAAATATTTGACAACTCTATATTCAGATGAAGCTTACGGCTAATCATATTAATCTTAATATGATTAGCCGTAAGGTGTAGGTATCTACCTACACTAACTAGTTTTTGCTTTCATTTAATATTTTACTCATACTTACTCCTAGAAATTATGTTGATTGTTCATACATTACTATGATTTTTTAAATACCTAATATAAATTGATTTAATGAAACTGATGCTGTGTAAATAAAACGATTAAAAAAAACAGTATTTTATTTAGGTAGGTAACAACTTCTTTTCAACAGGGAGTTGAAGTTCCTCGGAAGGTGTCTACTAGGTACTCTGAGGCCTACCCAATAGTGTGTGGTACATGTACACAATTTGTAGAAATTGTTAGCATTCCATATGTGATGGGTTGCAAGCCAATCGCCTTTATGAACACTAACTGTTTTTTTCAACGAAAAAAAACGTATCTTTTTTACTATATATTAAAAATGAAGGCAAGGCCAACGCTAAACCTAGTAAAGGATTCAAAAATCGTGCATTTTGGTAACATTGCTGTAAAACGGCACCAAAAAAGGATGGTCTATGAATTATAAACGTACGCCTTCAATATTGAGGGCTCAGAATGTTTACTAATCATGCCAGTTGTATACGATATGGAGGGAATCATTTTAGGCGAAGAATTTTGTTTGAATTATTTTGAGATAAGTGCTTATTACAGTGTAAGTGTTGGTACCTTATCAGTTAGGAATTTAGTTGCTTCTAAGTTTCAAAGTGATTTTAACTTAGGTACATATTATATTAATTTAACAACAGTCCAAGTAATAACTTATCTATCCTAATTGTAATATTAAACAAAGAAATCATGCCTCAGATTTCAAAATCTGAGGATATTAAAATCAACCTTATGTCAAAGAAAATAAAGCTTAAATCCAAACGCAACGAAGAAACAAAGCCGACTAATGCCTATCCAAGGGTTTTTTGCTCTCCGATCCCATAGCTATTGTAACATAGAACGTGCGATAAGAATTCCTAAGGATGTATGGTAGGTAACTACTTTGGAATCACTAGAATAAATAATGTCATTAGTCAATTGACCTACTTAAAACTTGACCAAATCGAACAATTAAAAAAATTGCCCAATGTTTTCTGTTTCTTCTTTGTTTGTGTCATTAACTTGGAGAATTTGACTCGAACGAAAATAAAAGAACATAGAACTACATCAAAGAATGATAAACATCTAAGAATTTAGTATTAAACGCAATGGTAGACGACAAACGGTCGTTTAGTGTAATTAATTGCTTAAATTGTCGGTGAAATTGAGAATGGTCTCATTTTCTTGTTTGAATAACAACTTGTTAGCGCCATCTATTGGAGTAGTTTGAAACCAAAATGAGAGTTAGGGGGACTGAAAGGTGAACCTTCGAGGCAACGCAAGCAAAACATTCCTTTGTGCTTTGTGGAGTTTAGTGTAGTTCAAAGGAAGATACATAGATGTCACCTTTGAATACCTTTTAACGTAGGTACCTACCTATGTTATTCTACGTTATAACGTTGTTATTATACGGTATTTTTTCACCTGAAAAAATAAATATTCTTTTACATGTCTCGTCATCTCTATTTACTATATTTAGTAAAATATGTTTTACATAACATTGACAGTTGACTGAACATAACATTACCTTTCCTAAATATATCTTAAGGTCAACTAAATATGTAATTTGAAACCATATTTTTGTTCAATACCTACTTAGGTAAAAGCTTTTAATGGTTACCGTGAGCTTTTTCAAATGAGCCTAAACACGGATTTGACGACCTCTGTGGCGCAGTGGGCGAAGGTCCGCCTGCGACGCAGAAGGTTGCGGGTTCGATCCCCGCTGCGGGACAAATGTTTGTATGACCTACAGATATTTGTCTCGGGTCTGGGTGTTTCTATGTATAATATGTATGTATTTACAAACAAAGTTTCTAAGTATATAAGTAGTTTATCAGTCATTCTAGTACCCATAACACAAGCTCTGCTTACTTTGGAGCTAGATGATGCTGTGTGAAAAGTCCAGCGTTATTTATTTATTTATTTATTTATTTATTTATTTATTATTTTTATTGTAATTCATGACTGTCTATTCAACGTAACTTCTGAGTCAGTATCTGACTCCGTCATCAGACCAGCTAACTGTAACCATTTTACTAGATTTCCACAGAAAACTCATGAAAGTACCATAATTCAGCTGAATCGGACGCCTTGGTCGTAGAAGCGTAGATGTCTCGTAGCACCTTCGTAGCACTTTACTGTGCGCGTTTATGTCTTTTGAGTTTCTCTTATTTTTTCAATTCAAAACTTAGATAATAATATAAAATTCAAACTACCATGACGTATTGATTTCTCTATCACCTATGATAGTATGAGATTCGGCTGCAAATCAGTGCGCTCATCGATTTATAGCTAAACACCTAATTTTTACATATATTTATGATTAGAAGAATATAAATCTACCAGGTTGCCTATCAAAAAGTGGCCACAAGTATGTATAATTTTGATATTATTAATTGATTTTTAGTAGCGATGTGTATATCCGGAGTGATTAGTTCAATTGGACTACTTCTTTTGCGTATAGTTCATCTATCTCTAGTTCAATTTCAATCCAATCATATCTTCTTATCCGTCTTCTTATCCGTAGTTCAGAGCGAGAATGATAGAAAGAAGCAGACAAGAGACAAGATAGGTGATATGTGATATATTCCAATCTTATCAATCTTATAGTTCAGTAGATCTCGTTCAGCGAGCGAGTCGAATGCATCCAATCAATCTCTAGTTCCGTAGTTCAGCGAGCGAGTCGAACGAATTAGGGATGATCGATATTAGAAAAAATCGATGTTAACATCGAACTGTCCATTATATTTATGAAATGTGTTTATTGTTGTAGAAATTACATAAGTTAAAAAAAAAATTTACATACCTACTGAAATACTGAACTACGGAACTAAAAGATAGATATACTTACCAGCGGTGAAAAGATATGTATATATCTTTTCAATTAGGAGATTATGTTTTGCACAAGGCTAATTTTTAGGACGGAATTTCATTGATGTGATTATAGCATGATTTTTATATCAAATTAAAGCAATTGTTTTTCTGTGCATTATGGTATAGGGTTGCCTAGCAAACTCTGGCCGCAAATAAGGGTTGCCTGCTGTTAAAGATGCTAAATATCACAGAAGGGTTGACTTTAAATTCACTAAAAAGATTTGAGAGATTCTACGTAGTAAGTTTCCTGTTTTTGACTGAATTCTGAATGTATTATAAGCAAACAAGAGATGGCTACTGATTTTGTCCAGTTAATTTGTTTACGTTTTCTAGATCAGTCTCCAATAAACCGTAGTAAGGAGCACTCGCTTGTTTTTATTCAAACCTTCCCACAAATCAAAAATGAACTTTATTGCGTTAAACATAATGGTCAAATCGAGCCGGATCGATTAGTGGGAAGGCTTGCAGGCTCGGCTAGCCTACGCGCTCGAAGACAAAAGACCGCATTCCTTAGATAAGGATTACGTACTTACTAGTGAATAGTGAATTTATTTAAACAGTGTTATGAATTAAATTGGATTGCTTTCGTTAGTGGACAAAATATTATAATGTGAACTTTGACTATGATTTGGACGGCAGTGTACATACCTACTTGAGTTGAACAATCTGTGTGTGTGTTTATATGAGTCAAACAATCTAACTAAACGGACGTCTGGGACTTTTTTGGAAGTTATAAAAAATGTCGCCACCTACAGCAGAACAAAGTCAGTACATAGCTACTTTAGAAGATGTGGCCAGCATGCTGCAAAAGGCCCAAGTAAATATAAAAAAGTGTCCTAAACCAAGATTAACTGAAGGCTACATGAAAGCTAGATTAAAAACTGTAGAAGACTACTGGGATACTTTCAAAGATGCTCATCACAAACTTACAAAATGCACACCGCGAGAACAACGGGGAGTATTGCCATATTTTCTGAATGAGGAGTTTTATAAATTCGAAGAATTATACCTATGTTTTCGAGCTGATATTACTGATCACCTATTGAAAATGGAATCGCAGCAGAAGTTAGAATCTTTGAATAATATGTCAACATCGACACAAGATAGTGGGCACCTGTCGTCGTTTGCCAAACTACCTCGGATTCAACTACCTACTTTCTCCGGGAAGTATGAAGAGTGGCCGTCATATCAAGATTTGTTCACAGCACTTGTTCATAACACCACCATTAGTGACGTACAGAAACTTCACTACTTGAAAACGTCAGTTTCGGGTGAAGCAGAAGTTTTACTGAGAAACGTGCAAATAACCGGAAGCAACTATGCACAAGCGTGGGAACTGCTAAAAGGTCGATTTGGTAATAAGCGAATGATAGTTAATTCTCTCCTAAAAAGACTTTTTGGGCAGAAGAAAGTGACCAGTCAGGCAGCGCCACAAATTAAAGCTGTACTTGATACCACGACAGAATGTATCACCAGCTTAAATAATTTGCAAGTGTGCACCGACTCTTGGGATCCTTTAATAATATTTCTGGTTGGTCAGAAGTTGGATACAGAGTCGTTGAAGGATTGGGAAGAATATGCACATAAAGAAGATAGTGAAACGATGCCAACATGGGAAGAATTAAAAAGATTTCTACAAGCAAAGTTTCGCACCCTCGAACTTATAGCACCGATTGCAAGAGAGAAACTACAAACCCACAAGTCCTTCCACATCACGTCTGAAGAACCCACTAATGAAATGGAAGGAGATTTGTTTCAAACTGCACACGTCGCCGTTACACAGCCAACTGTAACATGCACTTATTGCAAGGAAAAGGGACACTATATACATAGTTGCAAGGATTTTGTTAATAAATCTATAGACGAAAGACATGAATTCGTGAAAAATAATAATCTTTGCTTCAACTGCCTCATACCGAATCACAGCGTATTTAGATGCAAGCATAGAACTAATTGCCGAGTCTGCGGAAGAAGACACCATTCCCTCCTTCACAAGACGGACGTAAAACAAGAAGGGAATTTACAAGAGCCAGAACCAGATACAGAACACAACATAACCAGTGCACACTTCTCTAATAAACAACCAGGTCATCAAGTGTTATTAGCAACCGCACAAGTAAATGTCAGAGCAAGAAATGGAGACACACATATACTTCGTGCATTGATCGACCAAGGGTCTGAAGCCTCCTTTATATCTGCAAGAGCGGTAGATTTATTAGCCTTGGCTAAAACAAATATAAACGGAGTAGTCTCTGGAGTGGGAGAAGGAACAACTGTTTCTATTAAACATTTAGTCGACTTGTCAGTAAGGTCACGATTTAATGAGAAGGAAGATATTGCTGTAAAGGCTTACGTGCTGAAGCAGATATCGACTAAATTACCTTCGACACACATTGCGATGGAGTGGCCTAAGTTACAAACCTTACCATTGGCGGACCCCACGTTCTCTACACCAAGTAAAATTGACCTTTTACTTGGCGCCGAAGTCTTCTGTAAAATTATAGAAGATGGATTGGTGAGATTGCCCGAAGGCGTAGTGGCGCAAAAAACATGTTTAGGGTGGATTCTTTCCGGCCAAAGAGAAGAGAAAATAGACAACAATCAACACAATGTCACTACGCTGCATGTTACAAGAATGGTTGCCGAAGATAACGACATGCTCAGAAAGTTCTGGGAAGTAGAAACAGAGTTATACAAGAAGAAAAAGATACTTACAAAAGAAGAAGAAGAATGTGAAAATATTTACAAACAAACAACGAAAAGAGAAGACACGGGAAGATACATCGTTCACTTACCTTTAAAGCAAAGCCTTGATGAAACAGTTAACATGTGTGGAGAAACAAAGCAACAAGCTATAAACAGATTTAAACAGTTAGAGAGAAAATTTCAAAATAACCCAAAACTAAAAACCGAATACACTAAGGTGATTGATGAGTACAAGGAGATGGGGCACATGAAGAAGTCCGAAACACCAGATGAAACCCTTGCAATCTACCTACCGCACCACGCAATAATACGGGAAGACAAAGACACTACAAAGGTTAGAGTGGTTTACGATGCATCCGCCAAGGGATCAAATGGATCCTCTTTAAATGAAACGATGATGGTAGGGCCTGTTTTACAACCTGATCTTCGCAGTCTTATTATAGTATGGCGGACTCACAAAATATGCGTAGTAGGAGACATAGTGAAGATGTATAGAATGATTAATATGACAGAAGAACACACAAACCTACAACGCATCGTTTGGCGAGATAACATCAATGATGAAATTGAAATGTACAACCTCACAACTGTTTCATTCGGTACAGCAGCAGCTCCTTTCTTAAGTGTACGGACACTGAATCAGTTATCCGATGATGAAAATCAGGAGTTTCCAACTACTGCACCTCTAATAAAATCATCGTTCTATATGGATGATCTAATGGCGGGAAATGAAAGCGTTGAGAAAACAATTAAAATGTGTGAAGAACTAAAGGTTATATTGCAAAGAGGAGGATTTAAAATGCAAAAGTGGTCAAGTAATGCAGAAGAAGTACTGGAGTATTTACAAAACGATGATGACAACACAAAAGATAAAATAGAGATAAAACTAGATAAACTTATTAAAATCCTAGGCTTGACATGGGACAGAAAAGAAGATGCATTTAAAATTACAGTAAATTTACCCGAAATCAGTCAACCTATAACAAAAAGGACCATTCTCTCTGATGTTGCTCGTCTCTTTGACCCGTTTGGATGGTTAGCACCAGTTATTATAACCGCAAAGGTGTTCATTCAAAGATTATGGTTATGTAGCTTAGGATGGGATGATGAACTCCCTTCAGACTTGAGTGAAGAATGGAAAGGATACAGAGCGGAGTTAATACATTTACAAGATATACGGATACCACGCTGGCTACAGACTATTCCAGGCGATATAGATATTCAACTGCATGGTTTTGCAGATGCATCGACCCAAGCCTACGCCGCCGTTACTTATCTTAGAGTGGTTAAAGATGGAGAAGTTCACGTCACAATGCTTGCGTCACGAACCAAAGTCGCGCCGTTAAAACAGATAACTGTACCCAAATTAGAGCTATGTGCGGCGGCTTTACTCGCAGAATTGATAAATGATCTAGAAGAACTTCTGCACATTCCTAAAAACAATACATTTGCTTGGATAGACTCAATGGTTGTTTTGTCTTGGTTGCAATCGCAACCATGTCGTTGGCGAACTTTTGTTGCAAATAGAGTCGCAGACATAACACGAGTTCTAGACAACGACCGCTGGAGACATGTCCAATCTTGCGACAACGCTGCCGATATTGCTACAAGAGGAATTAATGCCCACGATCTTGCAGAACTAGAAATGTGGTGGACTGGACCGCAATGGTTGAAACAAGGTAAACTCGAATTTTCAGATTATGAAATTCCGAAGACAGAGCTAGAATTGAAAACAGTGACTCTTCACACAACACTACAAGAAGAAAAACCTATTTGGGAAAGATTTTCGAACTTAACTAGAATGAAAAGAGTATTAGCCTATTGTAGAAGATTTTTGAAGAAAGAAGAATCAGAAAGAAAGGAAGAATACCTAAAAGCAGAAGAGATGGCAAAGGTTTTAGAACAGTGCATTAAATATTACCAAGGCTTAGTTTATGGAAAGGACATTGATGAATTAAAGAAAAATGGAAGGGTGAAAAATAGTAGCAGTCTTATCACTCTTTCTCCATTCATAGATGAGAATAATATTATCCGAGTAGGAGGAAGACTTCAAAATGCTTCGATAGCAGACAATATGAAACACCCTATTATAATACCCAGTAACCAACACCTTACTAAATTGTTGATTAATGAAGCTCACTACAAGACACTCCATGGTGGCACACAGCTTATGATGACCTACATCAGAGCGAATTACTGGGTCATAGGTTTGAAATCGGCGGTCAAGAAATGCACTAGAAATTGCAAAACTTGTGTTATTCATAAGGCTAAGACCAAGAACCAATTTATGGGACAGTTACCAGCTATGAGAGTTAATCCACACAGAGCATTTTTAAACAGTGGAGTTGATTATGCAGGACCCGTGATGATACGAACTTCCAAAGGTCGCGGACATCATGCTACCAAGGGATACATCTGCTTGTTTGTGTGCATGGCAACTCGTGCCATACACCTTGAAGCCGTCACAGACCTGACTTCACACGCATTTATCGCCGCATTCAGAAGGTTCGTAGCGCGAAGAGGACATTGTTCCCACTTATGGAGTGATAACGGGACGAACTTCATTGGTGCTGCCAGAGAACTGCGTGAATTATTTCAAAGAAGCACCAACAATCTGACAAAGGAAGTGGCTGAGTTATTAGCGAACGATGGAACTACGGCTCACTTCATACCACCGAGGATGCCGTCCTATGGAGGTTTGTGGGAAGCGGGCGTTCAGTCAGCAAAAAGACATCTTGCCAGGGTAAGTAAAGATACCACTTTAACTTACGAAGAGCTTACCACCTTGTTGACACAGATAGAGGCCTGCCTGAACTCCCGCCCATTGTGTCAAATAGATAAGGCCACAGAAACCCCATTGACACCGGGCCATTTCTTAGTAGGCGAGCCCTTAATTGGTGTACCTGACGTGAATTATCAACACTATAAAGTCAACCATCTTACCAGATGGCAACTTATTCAAAGGATGACACAACATTTTTGGCATAGATGGCAAACTGAATATCTCAACACTCTCCAACAGAGATACAAATGGCAAGTACCGATACAATCGCCGGCGGTTGGAGATGTTGTTATCGTCAAGGATGAAGATCTACCCCCAACTAAATGGCTTCTGGGGAAAGTGAAACGGCTTCATCCAGGATCAGACAAACTTGTACGGGTTGTAACGATCCAATGCAAAGGCAACCACGAGCTAAAAAGACCCCTTTCAAAGATTATTTTATTACCTAAAGAATCTGATGAGTAAGTAGAAGTAGCTGTAAGCTACGGCGGGCGATCAATACCTAATGTTTCTATTATTATGATAATAATTAAGGTTGATTGTGCTGTGTAGATAATTGTCTGTTTGAGTTAGTTTAGATTACAGGTTATTGCATGAAGTTATTTTACGATTTTGTTAGTAGTAGGTAGTAGTTGGGTAAAACATAGCTGATTATACCTACTTACAATTAAAACTTAAGTACCTAGATAATTACAGTCCATTTGCTTCGTAGTAAGATTATGATAAATATAAGAACTTGTTAAATTATAAGTTGATAAGTTAAAAACAATTGTTTTTGGCGGGCGATATGTCCAGTTAATTTGTTTACGTTTTCTAGATCAGTCTCCAATAAACCGTAGTAAGGAGCACTCGCTTGTTTTTATTCAAACCTTCCCACAAATCAAAAATGAACTTTATTGCGTTAAACAGATTTCATGCATCAAAGGAAACAAATCATACTCGTGAACTCAATTAAATAAATGCAGAAGAAGGATTAAACACAGAGGATAATAGCGTGAACGCCAATAAAAACATCGATTTTAAATTTCTATTTATTGATTCAATTTGAACTTTGAACTCACAATAAAATGCAGCACAGTAACACAAAAATCTTCAAACCATTTAGATATTATTAAAATACATGAAACAGTGATTGGGAAAGATACAAAAACCAGATTAAAAGTCACTACTAACACCGATATTCTTGACAAACACGTATAGATCGAGACTTTACCGACAGAGTGCTGTTTTTGAGCAAAAGTTAGTTAAAAAATAAGTCGGTATGTTTAGAGATTTAAAAATACTTAGCTGTTGACAATGCCGGATTAAACTTACGTTATACACAGTGAGTAACTTACGAAACGTCGTACGAAGCCACGGGCGGGTGCTTGCTTGACCCTTTTGTTATGAAACGACTTGGAGTGTACTTCAAAGAGCTTCACAGAATGAGCTTTAATTTGCCGAACCCCGAATGTCACAACAAAAGAGTCAAAGCCGCACCGTGGCGTCTCTGATATGACTTCATTTGTAACAACGCCACTACGCCCGTAAACAAACAGTTAATAGTGTATATAAATTAGCTTATGTAATAAATAAGCTTAAATGTATATAATACTGAGGCAGAATTACATCTTAACTACGTAACATTAAGAGTGGTACGTACGTGGGAGTAGACACGAGCACAAGCCCTT